>JAJKFL010000330.1:22385443-23122943 GCA_021186555.1 Reticulitermes speratus
ATTCGTTAATTAAAGACGATCACAGGTGATCTATTCGGAAGGTTTTAAGAGATTATCTTGGCATGTTTAAAGAGACCATCCCGGTGTTTATGTGGTATAGCCGAGAAAAATAAGAACGGCCATAGCCATGATATCGCGAATTCAACTCAGTCACTTCCAAAGACAAATTATAGGAATTACTTGTATCATATGGCTGAAGGCAATCAGAAAACTCAGTTTGCGAAATGAGTGCACAAGCTGCTAAACAGGATTTACTCTCGTGATTCCCCTCCTTCTTGCGAAAGGCATTAACAACTACTATTTCAGAGGTGTAAAAATTTCCAAAAATCTGGGAGCCACCTCAAAATTATAGCCGCCAGGAATGTGAAGTAAATTAAGTTCAATTCTGAGGGTTTACATATATTAGGAGCAACAGAAGAAAAACTAGTAGCCAGGGCGACCTGGCGCCAGGGATTTGTGCACCCTTGTTACAGTCGATGATACATATCATGAACCTGAGCAGCGTCTTTAAGAAATACAACAAACGAGGACCAAAATAAATACTTCTTGCAAATAGCCAGTGACGTAGAGGAGACTCGAAAAGGACCACTTCCGGCTACAAGCTGAACGCATTATTTTTAAGAGAACAAGCTCTTTGGAGCATATGGCGTTCTCAATTGAAATTAATGTATAAAGCGGAGGAATGTCTAACTTACGTTTTCGAATTTGTCTTTGTTCCTGACGTGTTGAGCAATGAACCTGGCGTCCTCTATGGTCTTCTCCATCTCGTGTGACGGTTTGTCGAACGTTGGACTCTGGTCGTGGGCACTGCACACCCCCACAGCTCCGGCAACACATCCTGTTCCAGGACCGAACAGGTCGTCGTCAGCTCCCGGAAGTGGCAGTGGGGGTTCCCCAAAACAAGGTCCGTCACCTGGCGCAGCCATTTCAAAACGTGATGGAGGTAAAGCAGGAATATCGTAGTCCGCACTGAATCTCTTCCCCCCATATGGCATATATTTGTCCACATCTGACGGAACATCAAACACACCTGTTAGAACGCCTTCTGGCGGTTTGAGTTCATCTTCTTCGTCTTCAACTGAATCTTCTGATTTAGGTCTCTCTATAAACAACACCTTTGGGAGTACCTGTATAAACAAACGGTGCACCCACGGTCTCATTCGATGTGTCACCGGCGATCGGAAATTAACGTTTAGCACAGCTATAGTGACCACTACCGACAGAGTTACAAGCACCATGGTGAAAAGCAGATACTTGCCGAGGAGGGGAACGGTGAGGGACGTCGGAGGTATAATTTCGGCGAGCAGCAGAAAGAACACAGTGAGTGACAGGAGGATAGATATACAGAGCGAAACCTTCTCGCCCGAATCAGATGGCAGGTAGAACACCAGCACCGAGAGAAATGATATTCCGACACAAGGGATGATGAGGTTCACGGTGTAGAAGAGCGTCTTGCGACGAAGGGTGATATTGAAACTGATATCGAGATAAGGCTCCTCGCAACAGCTGTAGAACTTCTCGTTCCGCACCGCCGGCACTCGCATGATGTCCCATTCCACCGACAGATAGTAATCCTGTAGGTCGATCCCCATGTCTATCGTATCAGAGTCCGGCGACTGGGACATATGGCGGAGATCCAGCTGTTAAAAAGTCACACACATTATACCCTATGAAACACTTGTTTAAATTATTATTATTGTCAATAATAACAATAATACTAATTATAAGTATGTAAGGAAATAGGGGTAAAATTAGACAAGGAACACTGGTATGAGCATGTACCAAAATTAGTAGAAACAAGTCATGAAGGTGAGGTAGCCACATTATGGAATCAACAAGTGAAAGCTGACAAAACCATCCATAACCATAAACCGGACATCATAATCCGTCATAGTAAAAGGGAACAAATATTTCAATAGACGTTGCAATTTCAAGAGACAGAAATGTGAACAAGAAAGAAACTGAGAAGATTTTAAAATATATCGACCTTAGAACAGAAATAAAGCTCATGTGGAATGTAAAAACAAAAGTAGTACCACTAATAACAGGGACAACTGGAACCATCTCAAAATCATTCAGAAAATATCTGAGCAACATAACGGGAAAGAACGAAATCAAGGATCTACAGAAAACAGCCATATTCGGCATTGCACAAATACTGCGGAAAGTACTAATGTAAAAGTACAAAACATTTAACATGGGCAGTAACATTACATGTAGCATAAATTGTAGCTACAGTACAGCTGCAACTGTGTATGGTTTGTTTCAGGTATATAATTGTAAATTCCCTGCATAAAGGTAATTAATAATAATAACAATAACAATAATTAGGCAAAAATTAACATTTTTTAATAATTTGATAGACGTGTTTCGACGTATACTACATCGTCAGCAACTCGTTACATGTTAAATTGTTTGTTAATAAAAGGTAAGGAAAGTAAAACTACAGTTGTCCCTGTGCACACCATAAGAGGATATAGAGAACTGGGGATATACCTCCACCCATTCTTAACCTGGGCATTAGATGCCGATGAGTTCAGTTGTTGACAGTTTTATCCTTCTATGAGTGCATCACAGCGTGTTCTTACAAAGCAACTTAGAGTTAGTATTATCACTGCCTAATTGATGGATTGATTGATTGACTGATTGCCACACGAAATGAAAGGAGTATAGTAATTTAAATCACAAGACAGATACAATTTCAAATGTAGAAATATTGATGACCAGATTCATGACCTGGGACTTAGTATGACTGTCTGGCACTACATCAAACGTTAAGCATCAACAACACAGGCTTTCTCCACTGGATCCTATTCTGAAGTACACATGTCCAGTCCTCATACTCAAAAACTGTTTCCCTTAAGGTCTATTGTAATACATAATGCAATACTACGCTTTGTGGTTGCCAACGTTTCGGAGGAATCTGCTACATTAATAACCCTGAAATTACTGACAGGAATTTCCTTCGAAATATTGGTAATCATGTATCAGACTGCATGATGTCGCAACACGGAAAATCGCAATAAAAAATTTCGCTTTCATTGAAAACTCAAATCTCACATTTTAATACAATTACAAAGATTTCTGTAGGTTCCGGGGGTCCGAAGTAGCCGTCTTGCAAGTTATTTTCAACTCAAAATAGCGTATTTATTTGTTCCTTCGCTTGTTCTATCTATCAGACCAGCTCATCCTAATATCCTTCAATCCAGCAGACAAAAATAAAGCAAATTTTAGTGTCATACATGTAAGCCGAGTTTACAGGCTTTCATCAAATATTCACTGGGAATAATTGTGAAATGGAAAGAACCCTGTCTCGAGGAAGGGTCCAATTCCTTCTTTTATAATCAAGAATTTCTGTGCTCTCTGTCTCTCGCCTATCTATCAATTATTGCATTACTTTACGCTTTGTATTTTTACGACAGATTCAGTGTTTTGACAACATACAGTTTTAGGGGCTAAAACCTCGATCTGTAGATTGACCTGTAAAGATCCGTACAAAGAAATAACACAAAAATTTAAAAACCTTAAAGAAACGTTGATGGCATAAATGTTTAAGAATCAGTTAATACCTAAATTAGATGCATATGACTTATACTCGGCTAAACACGAACTACTGAATGGAAGAGAACATCATCAAACTCCAGTTACCATTATGAAGACTAAAATTGATATGCATTATATTTAAAGCTTCAGTACCTGCATCACAGAAAACTTTTGCTTCTCCATTACAAAGAAAAATCTGTTAGTTATGTTTAGGAAAACAATTATTATTTCCTTTGTGTATCAGAAGAAACACATAAGTACAATCAGTGCATAAAAATTCAGAGATTCTAAAAGTTAAATTTGTTGGTACATATAATTACCATTAAATTTTAACGGGGTAAATATCGACATTATGCCTTTACGTATATACTCGCAAATATATACTTGCACTGCTAAAGAAAAATCAATATATCAATCCAGTACGGACTGTAATTAGAGCCTAAATTGTTTGATTTATAATTACGGACACATTATTCTCTCTACTGTACAACCTACGGTGTTAATATCTGTTTGCGGAACAGTCTATGAATGCGCTGAATGAATAGCAACAAAGCATGTGAACGGCGAAAACTTCCCCAATAAACATAAGGAGTGCTGTATTAGCTTACGTCACATTCATATTGTAGTACAAAAAAGTATGAGTATAGCAAATAGCTAAGTAGAAGCGATAATGAAATCAGTATCAAAATAAGGACGCATGTTTCTCAAAATAATACGATCAAATTATCGTTTTGGAAAGCAAAATTAAATGTACTGCCTCTTTGATTTCTATCACAGGTCGAAATTGATTCTGGAAGTATTTACGTGAATTTTGTGATACTTGTGTTTGATAACTGTTGCACTGTGTCTCACAATAATTGCCACGTGCAGTGAATTTGCTACTGATTTTCAGCTCTACTATAGATGTCACATCGTGTATCTTAGCACAGTAGCTGTCACGAGACGTCCCGGCGGATGCACGCTTTATACGTGATAAAGCAGGGACACGATAAAGGGGACATCATGTATTTTCATTATTTTAAGGTGCGCTTCAGTACAAATAAGAAGTAAGCACATCATTCAACAAATTTAAACACGTTACTCCAATATAAATCTACAAATACTCGTATATTTTAAATTGAACTCGCTATAAATTTTACGATATCATATACAAACATTTGTTTCTAGTAAAGTGCTGGGATTCCATCCTCTATTATACATCGAGGCCATTTCCATAATTTAGTACCTTCTGTAAATTCAAATGTTCTAATATTCGGCCTGACATTGGCTTTAATATAAAGCCGAAACACGTAACCATACATTTGTAAACAGTAAAGCAATTCCATCACAGGCCTCGACAGGCCCTTAGGGTTCCAGGAGGTTCAGGCTCTCAGATTTCTAGACAATCGGCACATGAAGGTGGTACCACACATATTACTTTTATTAAATATGTTGTATAAAATAAAATGCCTCTATCCGTTTTCATATGCTGTACGGCACGAGCTGACCCACACAAACAATGTTGTGAGTCCGTTTTACTTCCTGCTTCGAGTGACAAATGTGAGTACTACTGCCTCTCTGTAAACCTGAAATCCCGTAATCAATTCCCGTAGAAGGTGACAACATCATCTCTTACAGTAAGTAAGATCTGTTACATTGTGTCTTTCGTGAAAATGAAGGTTTAACCGAGAAAATTGGCCCAAGCGGCAACACTTCTGATTTGTATGTGTGACCTGCATATCCAGAAACCGGTGGTCGCGCAGTCTAAGGGGTAGCTCTGCGACCGCTCGCTTGCTGGGATTGCGGGTTCGAATCCCGCCGAGAGCACGGATGTCTGTCTCTTGTGAATGTTGTGTGTTGTCAGGTGGAGGTCTCTGCGACGGGCCGATCCCTCGTCGAGAGGAGTCCTACCGAGTGTGTGGTTTCTAACTGAGTGTGATCTCGAAACCTCAACAATGAGGCGGCCTAGATCCGAGTGAGGCTGTTGTGCCACAAGAAGAAAAATATTCAGAACCGCGGTGGAACATACATCTGTCTAACGTTTTTAGGTAGACGTCATCAATCCATAAAGGCAAATGCTGCCACAATAATCCAAAATATGCCAGGGTTGTTATTTTCCACAATCTTGCCAATTCGTGGTTCACATTCATTTAATCATTCGAAGCCGTATTTTTCATAGGTCTAGGCATTTGATAGGGCGTCGTTAAAAATTACAGATGAAAGAATTAGCATATCACTAAAAAGCATGTAAATGAAGTGGCAACTTTCCAGTTTTTAAATAAAACTCCAAATACACGTGGACGAATACCGGAGATCTACCGGGCCCAGCACAGCCCTGCATAATGATATATGCAAAGAGACAGACATGTGCTGAATGTCTCTGTCGCAGTTTCTCACAATCTGTTGATGATAACGATCGCACACGGTCTGCTTCACTTCAACATCCGGCTGCATTCGAAATCCATTAATTGTTATGCTCAAAGGTCAGAAGTGCCATCACTGATCGAAGATTTCCGGAACCAGACAGCCTACTTCAGCATCCTGGCAGATGTTTGGGGTTTCATTATCCTGCTTATGGGCAAATGCGGAAGTTCTGACTACAAGCTGCACTCAAGGCAATTCGATTTATCCACAAAGGCGACGTGCAATTTCAAAACTCTTTTAAATCCTGATCTTCGGTAATCGTAGGATAACTTCTTTTTCCAAGTAACCCTCCAGCAGATTCCCTTCATTTCAAAATAATGTATTTACTACTTCTTTTGCTGTAAGGTTTTGAGCTTTTTACGTTCGTAAATACAACTATTCTGTGTCACAGACATAAAAAAACACAACAATCTTCTGCTGAAATTCAAGTGTAGTAGTATTTGGATAGCTCTGGCAAATGTGCGGCTTTGTATGACTAAATACGTTTGTAAATGGGATGAAAAACCAGACGTTGTGGCATCTGCTAACCTTCAGGTCATCCAGTCAATATGACACTAGCAGAAACTATGGAGTAATAATTGTGATAGTTAACAATCGCTGTTCACAGTTTCTAGTGGAAAAAGTTTTAGCTACGCCATATTTTCCACATAAAAGAACAAAACTTCGAACCGTCGCAAAAACTGTAAATGTTAACATATGAAGAACTTTCATATAAACACTGCAAGCACTGCACTGTATGATTTATTTCCATCTGGAGTACCATGTGTCCAGCTTCGTGGTTATGACCGTCAAACCGGAAGCTAAACAAAAACATCGCGCGGCCGCCATAATAATTTTTTTCTACAAAAATGCCCAATAGTGACACATATTGCTGCTACACATTTCCACAGAAATGTTCATGGCCCTACATTAAATGACTCAAACGTGGGACCCACCTCAAATTTACGCACGAAATCCATGTTGGTAGGAACGTAACCAGTAAAAAATGGGCCGGGAGGGGGGGGGGGGTGGCTTCTGGTGTCATGTATTTCATACACACGCCATAAAACTTTGTACAATAGAACAGACTTCAGGATCTTGCTGGAATGACTTTTAAACTTCCTGGGACGTGACGCCGTGTAGACTGGTAGATAAATACCGAAGTTTTGAGAACCTGCTGCCTCCATATAAATGGAAGGACTGGTTTAAAAGTTGTTAAAGGATACACACACACAAGGACATGATACAAGCAGCACATATGGCCTTATACATAAAATTAAAGAGTATAGTAACTACTTTCTTCGGTAGAAGCCGGTATAATGCAGTCGACATTGTGATTAGGCTACGGGATAGACGATCCGGGGTTTCAATTTCAGTAAGGTCAAAAATTTTATCTTTTTAAACCCCCCAGACCTACCCTGCAGCCCAGCCAACCTCCTAATTAATAGGTACCGGGGTTAAAGCGGCTGGAGCCTTAAGTTGAAAATTACCTCCAACTAGTGCCGAGATTGATAATGAATGAAGCTACATTTTATTGTCCCCTACATATCTTCATTGCGCCCACTGGGACAACTTTGCTTTCTACAATTTTCACACGCTTCATTACGTTAAACAACTGTCAACAAAATTGCACAGGAGCGCATAACAAGGGCCACATGAGGCCCATCTACTGTAGTCCCTCTTGTGGTCAGATATGTGTGCCTGGAAGTTTCGTGACCACATGAGACGTTTATATATGAGGGAACTAAGGTCGTCATAATTTAAGGAGACGAAATATACTGCACCAAGTGAGAGAGTTTTGCATTCTGGAGATGCGTAATTTCAGGTCAAAGTCCTTTCAAACATATACCGGGACTACCGCATATCCTAACAACTGTCTCCGTAAGATCCATCTGGTTGTTACCTCTTTACTATTTACGGTGTAACAAACACCACGTAAGATATCTGATGTGTTGCTAAAATTCAGTTCTTTTGGAAAGTGAAGGAATGTCGGGCTAACCCGTCACAGAGTCATAGCCAGAAAATTTGAATTTTTAATTGGCCGCCTCTCAAAACATTTCCCGACAACGATTTCCGAACGCACATGTCGTCCCTCTCATATCCAGTCCAGGTTTAATCAGTGACTCTAGTACGTTAACAACCAAACGTGAACTCTAAATTACATTTCTGTATTACTTATTTGCCAAGAATGGATATGGAGGCCCGTAAGGACTAACTAATTAATGAACAAGGTCACATTCGTTCTAATGCATTATGTGATAAAGGCTTATAAGGGGATGGAGGTAAGGCTCCAACTTTCTTAATGACAGCAAATAAAGGTTAGTCAATGTTGCAACTTCCGTCTGTCTTGCACCAGGGAAATGGTCCTAGCATCGCGATGATTAGGAGGTTGGGTGAGACTGTGCGCGAATCTGGAGAAGAGAAGAAATCGCTTTCTTAGTGAGAATCTAACATCGTTCACTTTCTTGACTAGCCAACCTAGATAACAAGTAGCTAATAAACTAAAAAACACATAACACGACAGTAAAGTAATTAACTAATTACGAATCCGTTAGCTAATTAACAGTTGTGCATTAAATGTTTTAGAACACAAATTTCTTGCACATTCTGAGCATTTCAGTGAGATTAAGATTATCAAAATACTCTTCCTGAAGATTCATTTATCCTAAAATTTTTCTCCAATTTTGTCCTCAGTGTCTCTAAGTTGTTGCTTCTCAAGGCAACTTCTAATAACAAAATTTTTCGGGTGTTCATTGCGTGTTCCTTTTGAGTTACTCGTTTCGTGTCTCAGCTACAGAGAACAGCGGCAAGATTGTTTACTGTGACTAAGCATTTAGTGTTGTGGAACTGTACATCGAGATGACATCTTCTGGACGAATAGCAGCAAACAGCAAACACTCCGTCATTGCCAGCTGTCACAAGCACGAGATTACAAATGTTGCTTTCGCGGGCTCCAATTGGATGCAGGTTATGATGCTTACACTGCCGCCAATCATACCGCTGTTCATCGCAATCTATCCAATTTCAGAGTTCTGTAGACAAAACCCTTATGCCTTGAAGGTAAGATGCCATGGTACCCTCGTCTCAGTTTACCCACGCCCGTATCCATTTACTTGGGATTTGTCAGTTTGTTTTGCTCTTCTGAGTAGTTCATAACATAAAATGATCGAATGAAACAATAACACTTGCGCTCCTATCCATGGAATATGATACGAATTGAGTCATCCACAGGAACATGAGCGCATCTGGGTTCGTGAAATTTGGAACTGTACAAAAGTGTTGGGAAATTTAACACTTGGGTCTGGGAAGCGATTTTATGGATTTATCAGTTACGTGAAATAAGGAATACATTTTTGAGATAATCAATTATGTCACAAATCCACAATCGTACAGTCTCTTCTCCTTCTTTCTTTCTTTCCTTCTTTCTTTCATTTACGCTTGATTTTAAAGATTCTCGTTATTATTTAGTTTATATAACGTGAATGATAGTCTGATTAATGGACTGTAAATTCCAAAGGATGTGCAAGCAAACAATCATGCCCTAATTTTAGACATCCCAGAATTTGGAGAAATAAGGAACTCACATAAATTTCAGTTGATATATCTTAACTTTGTTCAATTCGTGAAATGAGAATATGTGTGTTATTTACAAAACAAGCATACGCACACACCGTATACACAGCAGCAATATTGCGTATACGGTGTGTGCACATGTTGGTTTTGTAAATAACACACAGATCCAGCCGATACAGTTTGTCTCTGGGCCAAGCTGTTAGCTCAAGACCTACCAGATACCACACAGCAGCATTTCCCTCGGGACTCAAACGCCTGTTTACACGTCGTTTGCAAAGTTACACATGCTCGCCTTTGAATATAAAAGAAGAAAGTAACAGTTAAATTGATGAAAAAAATTAAGTAGTGGGCTGATCACTGTCATTGTAGAGAACAAATTGCAAATTTCACATTCCTACCCCTCTGCTTCCCCTTAACCCTTTAAAGTCTGAACTTTATCTAAATAACAGTCAAAACGTTAATTATCCCTTCAATGAAAATCCGCCGCTTCACCATTACAAACATCAACATGTTAATGCTAAGGAAATTACTGCTGCCCATTGTGAAAATCGTATAAAACACACAAATATGATCCATGGATATAACGTACAATCTATGTATGTAAGAGTAGATGACTAAGCTTTGTACTGAGATCTGCGGTCTTCTGGTATATTACGCAGCGTCGAGTGGTAATCCTTTATCGACGTTTCGGGACAAATTATCGGCCTCATGTTCTAGGGTCAAGAAGTCCAACAAGTCTTTCTTGTACTTCTTGGCCCTTGAAGATGGGACCGATAGTTTGTCTCGAAACGTCGGTAAAGGATTACCACTATACGCTGCGTAATATCCCAGAAGAGCGCAGATCTCCTCAACATCGCGGCGGAAACCTGAAATCACGGAAAGCTTAATACTGTTAAAAACACAACAATGACGCACAAAGGAGCAATATAGGGCAATATACAGCAATATACAGACCAGGTAGCCGTCGTAAGTCCAGGAACCGAACTTCATAAAGCACGTTTGTTCGTCGAATGGGAAGTACTCAACATCAATTTCACAGAAAGACTTGTAGATGGCCGGAGGTTTCCAAACCACTTTGCCTGTGTGATGGAGAATCGCCTTTGTCATGATCGTCACCTCGTAGTTCCCATCGGCACTGAAACACATTACATACTCTCAAGGGGGCCTTGTTAATTATAACACGGTTAACTCTACAAAGCCTTGGAGCCGTGTCAGTCAGGGGCAAGGCACAAAGTTTCTGAGAGATGATTGAAAAAGTGACGGTCTCGAAGGGTAGGATTTCTGCTCGGAAATGTTCCTCAGAGAAAATGTTATGTTTAATTCATTATTAATTTACATTACTTCTAGTATTATTAGTCCATTCTGCATTATGATATTGCGTGATGATGTGAGTTCTAAGCCACATCTAACAGTGTTAACTCCAAAAACGTTACGTTAATTTTTCTAACTAATCACTGGACCTACCGGTACGAAATGTAGCACACGTGCTTTTGAGTGTTCTCTGCATTATGTGACTTCTCTTGAGGTGATATGTTGTATTTTATAACAATAATTTGTTTAGAATCATATCACTGTAAGGAAGGAGAGCAGCCATTGTGAACCCTCAAACACAGATACGCCACATTTAATACTTGTAGCACTTGCCTTTAAAAATTGACCTAAATTAGATAAAATTCATATTTAAAAGATAGAATTTAAATCCAATTTAAAGTTGCACACTATTTCGCATTGTTTTCGTTAACCCTGTTGTCATGTGTCTCATTTACATTAGCAGTACCCGAACCAGCTACCAGGACTAAACTTGTCGTTATTTTATACGTTCAGGCAAAGGCCACTATTCGTAGAGCACTGTGTAAAAATCACCAGAACTCAAAAATGATGTAGACAGACGGTGTAAGGGAAAAGATTGAAGAAAGTACTGTCAGACCTTAAAAGAGAGATGAATTAAGAAACGACTGACAAAAACGACGGCTAGGGGATTGTGATAGCTTGTATTCCTCGTAAAATGTTATAACAGTCACCAGTCAAGTAGGATGGGATAGTATGGACACGTAGCACGCGAGGGGGAGAAGAGGAAAAGGTACACAGTTTTAATGACGGAATGATACTTGATGAAGGCACGTGGGAGATCTAGGCGTACGTGAGGGAGATAAAAGTTAAAATGCTTCTTAAAAGAAATGGCATGAAAGTTTAAACTAGACTGAACTGGCTCAGCATAGGTGCCGGTGACGGACAGTGGTGAATATGGAAACGAAATCCAATAGGGTAGTTTCCCAAGGCTCGTTAAGTCAGACGGAGTGAGTCAAAGCTTAGTGTATGTACTTGTGAATATATCAGTTACTGTATAAAAAATCTAAATTGCCAGTACACATATTTTGTGATCGGTGTGACACACCAGTTCCTAACTATCTCCATGGAGCACAGTCCCTGTTGAAAAGCTAATATTCCTCAGCCACTCAAGAAATTTCCCGGATTTTATGGATCCCATACGTTCATCACCATGTTCATAAAAGCCATCTACTTGTCCGTATCCTGAACCAGCTGAATCCAGTCTACTCCATCCGAACTGATTTCTTTAAAATCCATTTTAATATTAACCTTCCATTTACGCCTAAGTCTTTCAAATTATCTCTTTCCTACAGACGTCCCCCCACCAAACCCTGCATGAATCTCTCCTCTCGCCGATATGTGTCCCGTCCATCTCATTCAGTTTCGGTATCCTTTACTTGATATTACGTATTTTAGTGTGCTGCGGGGATGAAAAGGTTTTCATAGTCCCTTGAGTAGCAAGTTCGAGTTCCTGAGATTTCCCTACGGAAACACTGACGGACAGTCGGTTGTTTTCTATGACGTCATACCCACTTGTTATAAAGCACGATGTCCGGCAGCCAGATATGCTCCGACGGGACATGAAGCGTGTCCACGCCGCCATAGTCCTCAGGGTTCCATTTCAGTTTATAGTCGCTCCACTCCTGCAACAAACACAATCAGCGTATCATACACTTAAACCAACACCAAACCTGCAGTGCCATAACTAACAACCGCAGACCAAAACCCGTGCAGAGGATAGCAGTGGGCAACAAGATCTTGAGACACGCTACAGGTGTGTCTTGTACTCGTAAAACGTGATGATGACTTAATTAAAAGAGTAAACATGTAGCTGTAGGTTCTCTATAACAAATATATATGTTGCGTTCGACAACTAGGCCTACTTACTGGTCTTTATAATGGTATATTTCTTTCTCGACAAAATTCTGTCTACTGAAGATGTTGAATAGAAGAAGGGAAAAGAAGGAAGGAGGATTCAGCAGACGACTACATGATGAACGGCGACTTAATTTTAAATATTAAGGAGCCTATGAGACTAACTACATCAACGATACTTTTTGACTCACACAAGTAAAAACAATAACCATCTACGAAAATAAAACGAAATTAAAAGAACTGATCTCAGAAGTGGGCTCTCGCAGGTTTTCTAACCCCCACCCCCCGCCCAGCCACATTACCGACGCCAATTTCGTTATGAAGGAGACGTTTCTGACCACATGTACCCTATATATATTTGATACAACTTGACCACAGACAATCCCAGAAAGTTTGTAAACATTTTTGAAACACCCTGTACATACAGTATAGGCGCAACCTTTTAACCATTATATTGAGTTGTTAATAACCGAAAAATTAATTCAATAGTATAACGTCATGTTCGATATCTACTTACAGGATGTGGGGATAATTTACATAAAATAAGGTCAGACGTAATATGTGACTGAGGAAGAAAAGTCCCCAATATAACTCATAAAATGTGCGGTCTATAAGAAGTCATATTTTCGCCAATTTTCGTCATCGTTCGCATTCAGTAGTAAGATATACAGGACAAGAACCAATCCATGGAAACTCACACGGAATAGCAGACGAGATAACACTGAACCAAGTCGCTGTTACCACAAATTACAGCAATGTTTCCATGCATTAGTGTACAATAACACAGACCCTTTTATTCCGACGAATTTCAGTGATTCCCTTGACTACAGAAAGCTATACATCAACTAGAAGCTCGAATCCTAACTAAACTATCATAACCTTTCTTTTCTCAGAAGACCCGCCATTATTAAATCAACCTCCCTCCACCCTACAGTAAACATTCATTTTCTCTGTAACTGTGCTCCATTATAAATCGATTTTCACCCGTTTCGATCTCGGTTTCCCAGGAGACAGAAGCCACTGTTAGGTTACAAAGAAAAAGGAAAGGTGCCGAAGTTGAAGATCAAATAAAACGATAAAAGGAAAATATCTTCTACTTGAGTCCATTCCTTCCACCCAAAGATACCTTCCTTTCCCTCAGGTGAAGAAATGTCCAAAAGTGAGCCTACAAGCGCCCAGACGGTCAATTCATACATAAACTGATATTCACAGACTACTTCTATTGTCAATACATACAAACATATTTACATATATTTCAATCAGCTAGCGTCTTAATTTCAAGCCCTCAAGACGAAGTTCTCAGCTCCACAGACGTACGACAATACTTCTAGTGTGAACACTCTGTATCGATTTTAGCTGGAAGATAACAGAATGCCAGCGCGCAGTCTAAATTACAGTACATTTTTCTTCAAAATGTATTTGAAAGTACACACAGACCTAACTCTTTGACTTGGTGTTTATTCATTACTGATAACACAGGTACGTTCTCCCTAGAACAGCGGTTCCCAAACTTTCATGTGTGTGACCCTAAAGTGGCAAATGGTATGCGACCCGTGACCCTACCGTGGAAAGGGCAATTGTCAGTGATATTTACTAAAGATGAACTAATACTAATACCTTTTCTTGAACACTACATAACATTGCCGCTTATTTAAGAAATATTACATTTTTAATGTTACTTGTCAAATCCAATATTTTTTGGGACAATATTAAGTACACAAAACTTGCAAGAAAAAATCTTTATTTAAATAACTCATACATTTGCTGGTTAGGCAAATCATTTGCTTCTAAATAAAATCTTGTGAAATACTGAACATATGGAACTCTACATAAAATGAACAGAAAAATAATGTCAAAATTTAGTGACTGGAAAATTTAATACATGCGTTATTTATTTTAAATAAAGCTTAATACTTTATTAACATCTAATTAAATTCTAAAAATTATTAAATTATAGAAATAATTATCGATTTCTCCATAAAAACCTCTCGTGACCCTAAATCAGACCCTGATTTGGGTCGCGACCTGAGATTGGGAACCACTGCCCTAGAACGTGCCATGCGGCACAAAGGGGGAGTAGAGGTATAGCTCTACCCTATCCTAAGTTTGGTGTTAGATGACGGTGGGTGGTCAGCGCCATGCCCCGGCCGCTTTACTACCGGAGAAGGGTCCCGATGCCCACTTAAGGAGGCTGGGTGGGAAACAGGTCCGGTCTGGACGGGTTTTGGAGAAAATAGCTTTCCCACACTGGGGTTCGAAACCGTGACCATCCAGCTCGTAGCCAGTCGATTCATTTCTGATACACAGTACAATACGTAAAATTTAGTGAATTTAAATTTGCTCAGAAGAAATTTGCACAGTCACAGTACTATGTTTTATGGAAAATCGTTGAATATTTATTGAGTTAGTGCGGACAGATACACTAAGGGTTTTGACGTAAATAGCATATAACGCGTGTCCCATAATGCAGCAACATAAATACATGAAAGTGTAAATAAAATAACATGCTGGAAGGTCGGATTATCCTGCAAAAAAAAAAAAAGAGAAGAATAACAAAATTCTACCGGAAATATTAAAGTTTCTTACAAGCCCTCTTAGCGCCAGGGTCTCCCCTTATAGTCAGCACTTAGTACGCGAAGGTATTACCTCTTATAGGATCGGCAGATTCATCACTGTCACTCAAAGCCCAACAGTCTCACCTGCCCTGAAGCATTTCCATTCACGTAATCTCGTCTCCCAAGTTATTCTTTTTATTGAATTTTCCATTCCTTTTGTGTCCCATTCGAGCTATTTACATCCCAGAACCCTTTATCTATTTATACTAACCGCGCAACATTCGGAGTACAAGCCGTAAAACTGCACATTATTTACGAGATGTGAGAATTGCCTGAAGGCCGGTAACACTTACCGGATAAATACACTTGCCTCTAGACAAATGCAGGTGTGGCATCACGACACACTTGCTAATCTTCCATTCGCAGTCAACGAAGTTCCATCACGTCTAATCATTTACTTATCTATTTCATTAATACCCAATGGTACAGGCAGTAAAGTTACGAAGCTGTCTAATCCGTAAGAAGACGATTAGAACTGTAACGTAATTCGTTTCGTGGAATGTATTTGGAACAACTGTTACCGCAAAACGTGACTTAAGCGGTGTCGCTTCTGAATTGTATTCGTGAGGAAGCAGGTTAGATACTTACAGGGTCATCGGCTGTACTGGACAATGATTTTGTGTGGCATTGCTCAGCCTCTCCAGGCACACGCCGCGAGCGTACCTCAGATTAGGCCACGGCCACTTCCTTTCATGTACTTTCAAATTTATTATTCACTAATGACCCTACCAGTTGACACACACGGTACAGGCCGAGCAACTGACAGCGTCGTTAAGTGTACCATAAACATAGGTGGAATAATAGGCAGCCATATAAGCCAGTTGTATTCCCCTGTGTTTTGAAATACACGAACAGGACGTGTTCTGTACCATCCAAGGCATGCTACTAATTGTATTTCGATTAAATTTCCCACTGGAATATGTACTAAAATGTGTCTATGTAATTAAATCTTGTTTCCATCGGTCAAATATAAACAGTACGTTACCAACACCTCAAACCGAACTTTCTCTATTTCTTTACAAAAGTTCATCACGTAAATAATTAAATTACAACATAAAACACAGACTTCATTAACATGAGAAATGCTCATTGTTTGACATAGTCACAATCATACATTGGGGTAAAAGACGGAATTATTTTTATTTTTTCTTAAGTTCTGCAGCAATACGTTTATACAATATCTCCTGCCAATCGGAACTGCTTTCGTCATTCTTTATGCCCTTTCCTTTTGCAGAAACAGACGCATGTTACATCTAGGGTTATCGTGAGGATAATATGAAGTGTGCTGTCTTCTGGAATGTAAAATCGTACATTCTGGTACAGAGGTGCCGACGTTTCGAGAGAACCAGCTGCCTGTATCTTCACGTATCTTAATACATCAATGCTGGTATTACATAAGCGGTTTTTATTATACCAGGTAGCAGTCCATCTGTTTAATGTGTACCGGGTCTCTTCCAGGGGTAAGCGGACGGGCGTGAAGTTTACCACTCACTTCCAACTAGTGCCGAGGTTACGAATGAATTGAGCTATACCTCCACTCCCCTATACGCCTTCATAGCATGGTGAAGGAGGACTTTGCCTCTTACCTTTTTAATTTTTAATTGGAAAATTATTAAAATCGTATTTCCGAGGTATACTCTGTAGATTGTAGAAGTCATGCAGCGTTTAACTTTGTCACAACTAAAGAAAAGTCCTGGAGTCAAACACATAATCAATGTCTAGAGCAAATCGGAGACAAAAAGTGGACAAGAAATGCGCGGGTGGATGAGGAAATGGAAGGTGTCCTAATTCATCTCGGGATTGATAGAAGCTGTGACGAAAACGACACACTAAGTGAATGTCAAGCCGACTAGTGGAGAAGAGGGAGGGAGCTTTTATTGACACGAACTGCCGCGGCAGGATAGTAAGTGCATTCTGTAACCGGTGCAATGCTCCACTTGGTAACCGAATGTGACATGTTGTAAGCTGAAGTTATGGCACCGCAAATAGACAGCAAAATGTTCATTTAACGACGATTATGTATCAGCTATTAAATTTTATATTTATCGTTCACTCACACTGCTGAAAATATAAACCGATATTTACCGTCGAAAGAAATTACACAAATTACTTTCTAAAATTTTACTTTATACACTGCAGCAAGATAAAGTATTATAAAACACAATTTATACCTGCATTTGACGGTAAATATAGACACCAATTTTCAAACAAATATTACACACGGTGATAGTGGGCTGTGCTGCTGATTACCTCAATTTTTAGCCACTCTTCACAACAACAAGAACGCTTCATGTAGACATTATGTCTGCGACATAGACTCAACATCCAATCCACTGGCCAGCTTTTTTTAATTCACAACTGGAGAATTTCACTAAAAGATGTCCAGCAATTCCCATTTTCAAGCATATCGATTCAATATAAAACCTTGATAACGTAAGACCATAAACTGGCACTTTTACCCACCTAAAACACAGTTCGACGGGTTCTGTTTCCCAGTCTGTATCCATTGATAATATCAACCACTATAGAAAATGGAACTGAGAAAAAGAATGGAAAGTTTCTTCTACTGAATTACATAAAATTACTGATGGCGCTGTTCTAAGATGAAGATCAATCAAAAATGGAAGTCATCATACGCAAATGACTTAATGTTTCCCATATAAAATTGCAACAAAATATGTGGGCTGTTTATGGGGTATATGGAAAGGATCATTTATGGCCTTATGTCATGTCAATTGGAAAATTAAAATTTTATTTAAAATCTTGTGTCTAAAGAGAATCTCATAAGAATTATAATATCTGTAATTAAAAATTACATCTTTATTATTAGCAGTTGCAATTTGTTTGTGGTGAAGGGCCCCGCAACAGATGCTACGGACGCACTGCAGCCTTGAAGACTTATTGTGCAGCCCTATGAGGAAGATAATGAAAATGATTAAGTTTTTTCTGCTTTTTCGTTTTAATGGAGCACCGGTGGATTGAAATTGACAGGGGAAAACCGAAGTACTCGGGGAAAAACCTGTCTCAGCGCCACTTTGTCCACCACAAATCCCACTGGACTGACCCGGGATCCGCGGTGAGAGGCCGGCGACTAACCGCCTGAGCCATGTAATGGCCACATTAACGGCGGTTAACTTCTACCAATCTATACGGCATTACATCCCAGAACACGGGAACCTTCAATAATTTGGGCATTTTTGATTCCATAAATTAAAATAAATTGTGGTCTATATTATTGGCATTAATAATAACTTCTTTCTTCTAAAATATAGGTGCCTTACTTTCGTAAGAAATATTTTATTAAACTGGTTCTGCGAAAGGACGGACAGGCCATACAGGTAGCTTCATACCACAAGGTACGTTGTCCTAGTAACTTATGCACACATGATTATTCTTTCACTACGCCTAATAATTCTTGAAATAAAGAGCTGATTTTTTTTTTGAAAGTCGTTACGAAGACCTTTTGTTCATGGTCAGCTTTACAATTCCGTTTTGCATGATTGAATTTTTATCCTAAATAAAATAAAAATGGTAGACAATCGACTCTATGAGATGCGAGAAACTCTACTAATGTTCATGCTAAGGCTACAGCCAATGATGAAGGGCTAGGGAATTGAGTCTGCCGTCCCTACAGGATTTGCCGCAGTATCAATGTGTCAATCAAAGTCCGACGTGATAAAGCAAAGTAATGTCCTCATCTTCAAGGACTTTAAAGAATTACTGGCCGTTGAAAATGATAACGTTGAAGATGAGACCGTTACGTCGTCTCGAAACGTCGGGATCCGACCACCCGTTATTGCATCGTCATATCCTGTTAGAAAGGAATCCTCAACTACAACGCTGCGGAAAGCTCAAAACTCGCACAGTAAGAGTAAGTAAAACTTACCTGTTCCACCCAGACATTGGTCGTCATTATCTGATTCTTCAGATTCTGAAAGAAAAGAAAACATTGATATAGGACTATGTCGACGTACCACGGTAGAATAATGCAAGTATGTAAAGGCGAAATAACCGAACATAGAATTGAGAGACATATTTCCTCTCTAAGTCCAGTTGGCTGGATGCAATGTATCAAGAATGGCATATCGGCTATCTGTGGCTATGTTAACCACATACTTATGGAACAGAAAGAGGGTGGATTATACTTTATTGCTACAGTTCTCATGACTCTTAACTGAATACTGAGTATTTTTAGAGCTAATGTATTAGGCGTGCACGACATTCAGTGACGAGTTTATGGCACTTTCGAGACTGTTGCACAGGTATGCACTGAGACGGAATTAACAGACAAGTTCTACTATTATTTTTGTAGAACAGGTCAAAAGACGTAATACAGATACATCGTACAAGAGATCTAAAATAAACGGACATAATTAAAATCTACAAACGTAACGAACCAATATGTTAAAATTATTACTATTATTATAAATGTTTATTCCATGTATTGGTAAAGTAATAAATATTCATAAAATGACGACTTTTATATGAAACTAAAACGTGAGAAAAAGACAAACAATTGTAACAGTCAAATAGCGGGTATTAAACTTTTAATAAATATAAAATATGTATCAGATTATATAAGTTTAATTTGGCAACGAATGTATATGTAAGGGGCTAAATATCTCTGTCTAAATGAAGCGTTCTTCTTGTTGTAAAGAATGGCTAAAAATTGAGGTAACCAGCAGCACAGCCCACTATCACCGTGTGTACTTCTTTTTTGAAAAGTTGTGTCTGTATTTACCGTCAAATGCAGGTATAAATTATGTTTTTTAATTTTTATCTTGCTGCAGTGTATAAAGTAAAATTTTAGAACGTAATTTGTGTAATTTCTTTCGACGGTAAATATCGGTTTATATTTTCAGCAGTGTGAGTGAATGATAAATATAAAATTTAATAGCTGATACATAATCGTCGTTAAATGAACATTTTGCTGTCTATTTGCGGTGCCATAACTTCAGCTTACTACCTGCCACATTCGGTTACCAAGTGGAACATTGCACCGGTTACAGAATGCACTTACTATCCTGCCGCGGCAGTTCGTGTCAATAAAAGCTCCCTCTCTCTTCTCCACTAGTCGGCTTGACATTCACTCAGTGTGTCGTTTTCGTCACAGATTCTATCAATCCCGAGATGAATTAGGACACCTTCCATTTCCTCATCCACCCGCGCATTTCTTGTCCAATTTTTGTCTCCGATTTGCTCTAGACATTGATGACGTATTTGACTCCAGGACTTTTCTTTAGTTGTGACAAAGTTAAACGCTGCATGACTTTTACAATCTACAGAGTATACCTCGGAAATACGATTTTAATAATTTTCCAATTAAAAATTAAAAAGGTAAGAGGCAAAGTCCTCCTTCACCATGCTATGAAGGCGTATAGGGGAGTGGAGGTATAGCTCAATTCATTCGTAACCTCGGCACTAGTTGGAAGTGAGTGGTAAACTTCACGCCCGTCCGCTTACCCCCTGGAAGAGACCCGGTACACATTAAACAGATGGACTGCTACCTGGTATAATAAAAACCGCTTATGTAATACCAGCATTGATGTATTAAGATAAGTGAAGATACAGGCAGCTGGTTCTCTCGAAACGTCGGCACCTCTGTACCAGAATGTACGATTTTACATTCCAGAAGACAGCACACTTCATATTATCCTCACGATAACCTTAGATGTAACATGCGTCTGTTTCTGCAAAAGGAAAGGGCATAAAGAATGACGAAAGCAGTTCCGATTGGCAGGAGATATGTATAAACGTATTGCTGCAGAACTTAAGAAAAAATAAAAATAATTCCGTCTTTTACCCCAATGTATGATTGTGACTATGTCAAACAATGAGCATTTTTCATGTTAATGAAGTCTGTGTTTTATGTTGTAATTTAATTATTTACGTGATGAACTTTTGTAAAGAAATAGAGAAAGTTCGGTTTGAGGTGTTGGTAACGTACTGTTTATATTTGACCGATGAAAACAAGATTTGATTACATAGACAGATTTTAGTACAGATTCCAGTAGAAAATTCAATCGAAATTAAAATAGTATTTTCGGAAACACTCTTGCGTAGTACATACAATGTACTTCAAAAGTGGTCGGTAATATACAGAAAGTATTCATTTCTTTATACACGAAAATATGTACTGTATTTTAAGAAAAATGTGGTAATAAAGCAGGAAACGGGTTTTAAGGACAAAACATATTTGCACAATACTCTGACACTTACTGTCACTTATATCCCAATTCTGAAAGCAAACAGAATATTTCACACAAATCAAATAACAGGCAGACTGCATTACCGTTTTATGTTATGCTATTTTCAAATGTCAATGTGATCACAGTTACAAATAATTGTGACGCAATTTTCATGTAATAAGCGATACAGCTTGCTCTACTTTGACACACTCGAAAGTATTGACAAGGATGACAGATATTTGTGAAGTTAAATACGGTGGGCTATTTGCAAAATGGGTTTAATACGATTCAAACATTGTATTATATAACATGCCTTGGATGGTACAGAACACGTCCTGTTCGTGTATTTCAAAACACAGGGGAATACAACTGGCTTATATGGCTGTATATTATTCCACCTATGTTTATGGTACACTTAACGACGCTGTCAGTTGCTCGGCCTGTACCGTGTGTGTCAAATGGTAGGGTCATTAGTGAATAATAAATTTGAAAGTACATGAAAGGAAGTGGCCGTGGCCTAATCTGAGGTACGCTCGCGGCGTGTGCCTGGAGAGGCTGAGCAATGCCACACAAAATCATTGTCCAGTACAGCCGATGACCCTGTAAGTATCTAACCTGCTTCCTCACGAATACAATGCAGAAGCGACACCGCTTAAGTCACGTTTTGCGGTAACAGTTGTTCCAAATACATTCCACGAAACGAATTACGTTACAGTTCTAATCGTCTTCTTACGGATTAGACAGCTTCGTAACCTTACTGCCTGAACCATTGGGTATTAATGAAATAGATAAGTAAATGATTAGACGTGATGGAACTTCGTTGACTGCGAATGGAAGATTAGCAAGTGTGTCGTGATGCCACACCTGCATTTGTCTAGAGGCAAGTGTATTTATCCGGTAAGTGTTGCCGGCCTTCAGGCAATTCTCACATCTCGTAAATAATGTGCAGTTTTACGGCTTGTACTCCGAATGTTGCGCGGTTAGTATAAATAGATAAAGGGTTCTGGGATGTAAATAGCTCGAATGGGACACAAAAGGAATGGAAAATTCAATAAAAAGAATAACTTGGGAGACGAGATTACGTGAATGGAAATGCTTCAGGGCAGGTGAGACTGTTGGGCTTTGAGTGACAGTGATGAATCTGCCGATCCTATAAGAGGTAATACCTTCGCCTACTAAGTGCTGACTATAAGGGGAGACCCTGGCGCTAAGAGGGCTTGTAAGAAACTTTAATATTTCCGGTAGAATTTTGTTATTCTTCTCTTTTTTTCAGGATAATCCGACCTTCCAGCATGTTATTTTATTTACACATTCATGTATTTTTGTTGCCCCATTATGGGACACATGTTATATGCTATTTACGTCTAAACCTTAGTGTGAGACTACGCATCTCTCCGCACTAAGTCAATACATATCTAAATGATTTCCAGAAAACGTAGTATTGTGACTGTACAGATTTCTTCTGAGGAAATTTATATTCAATAAATTTAATTATTCTAATGTTGGTTTTCATTTTCCGAATGACACAACGCCATGAACATTTGTATATTAATTTATTCACTACGACGTGTTTCGGCGGACTATTACGACAATCATGAGGTAGTTGCACAATTACGTAAAGGGAAGTGTGTTGCGGTAGTGGCCGCTTCTTCAAACAGAGATTATAAATATTTATATGTCAGTTACTATTCAAAATAGTGGAATATTACAGGCACAATAATAATTAAAATTGATTAAATTTGACTAAAATCAGAGCGTACGGCTAAGTTTTGATGCAGAAAATTTAGGCTACTTGTAAAATGTATAAATGTGTAATGGACAGGATCCACACAACCAACGTTCTTGGACAAGACCTTGAGTTGTAGTGTAGTACTGCAAGGAAGAATATCGGTTTATTCGCCCACTTTAGAAGTAGTTTAATTAACATGAATATGAATGTTTTATATATTTAATATGCCATCAACTTACCAAATTGCAGTTATTATAATTCTTTATTATATGTAGCGTAATTTTCTTCTTATTGAATTTTGTTGAAAAGTTTACGTATGGCTTGTCTTTTGCTTTTTTAAACTCTTTGTGTTGTCAGTAAAAAGGGTAATGAACTCGAATCCTGTTGTTATGCATGATAAACCAGTTTTGTGAGTCTATGTTTCTGGAGCAGCAATACGTTTATACGTAAAATACAGCTGAAGGGATAATATTTAAAAGGAATTAAATGCATTTTACTCAGGTAATTAGTTAAACAGCCACGCCGTTAAGAAAAGTTGTAGAATTTTATATAATATATAGGGTAACCCTTGCCCCGTTCAATCGTATTTACTAAATAAATCTATAGTGTAAATAAGTTTTCTATGATGTAATGAAGGGTGTATAACAATATTATTTACTTAATAAAATTACAAATGTAGTACCCACGTCTTATGTAGATATACGACGTAGAAAGTTGCACTTCTGCCACAGAGGTTGTTGTACGTTACGTATGAAGTTTCAGGAAAATCCCTCCAATTGAAGCCAAGATACAGACGAAAGGTACTATGCTCTCCAAGTAAAGGTGGAGTAATCTTTGGTTATCCCTGTTGCCTTTTGACGAGGCGAAGCGGTCGTGATGTGCACAGCATGTTTCTGTCGCTAAATGTATTGATTATAGATCAGAACTATTGATGTACGAGAGTTTTGTAAATGGGAACAGAAAAGGTGCAGGTAATGAATTCCATTAACAATTCAACTGCCGGCCCTTTTAATTAAATACCTTTCGTAAATTAAAACAGACCTGGGATGACAGTATTTATAAACGCATGCGATAAATGTGACACTAATTTTAGCTACCTTCCGTACATGCAGGATACAGTGTGTAGCAAAATATGCGCGTACGAATAAATTACATTATTTCAAATTGTTCGCTGGCTACAGACAAAACCCGTAAGTATAAACGTCTTTTTTTTTCCTGTGGCGCTACAATCCAAATAAGGTCTAGGTCGTCTTTTTTCAGGGTTCCAGGTCACATTCAATTAGAAACACCCGGCAAAACTCTTCTGGACGAAGGGTCGGTCCGTCGCAGAGACCTCTACCTGACAACACACAACATTCACAAGACACTGAAGTCCATGCGTTTAGCGGGATTCGAACCCGCAATCTCAACAAGCGAGCGGCCACAGACCCACGCCTTAGACAGCTTAGACACACATAGCCGGAAGGATTCCTCTGGACGAGGGATCGACCCGTCGCAGAGACCTCTACCTGACAACACACAACATTCACCAGAGACAGAAGTCCAAGCCCCTGCCGGGATTCAAACCCGCAATCCCAGCAAGCAAGCGGCCACAGACCCACGCCTTAGACGACGCGGCCACTGGGATCGACATCTGTCTGCTACTGCATCACATTATTTAATCCTCATATCACCTCAGTGGCTCCCAAACTGTTTCTACAAACTCGACACTGAATATTAAATACAGAGTTCTCGAAAAGCACTGTTGAAAATAGTGTTAAGAGTATGTCATTAATTGTTGTTTGTTACTTTTACTTTAGTTTGTACAAACTACAAGCATGGCAATATCAGCCAATCAGCCAATGTAATCGTGAACAGCGCGGTATGAAATACGGAACGCTAGAGAAGAAAACGAACTTGAGGCCTTCGACACAATATTACACGCTTCTATACATCGTAGGGCCTTGCCATGGATCAAGTGGTTAGTCGCGGAGGCCAGTGTTTGATCACAGGCCAGTCAATGTGGGATTTGTGGTGCACAAAGTGGCACTGAGACAGCTTTTTTTTCCCAGCATACCTTGGTTTTTCCTTCTGAGTATTATTACACCAATGCTCCACACTCATACAATCACCCACCTTGATAAAAGAGAGCGTCGTTAAAAGCACAATAAAAAGCACACACTTTATAAAGTACAGGAAATAACTGCACATTTCTGTACATTATTTGATTACTTATATGCATCTCTGTAACTTAGAATAAAGGTAATAAATAATTTGAGTGTAATTAAATTATGGATTATAACGACATTCTGTCGCATCTATATGCAATGTAATGACTTAAGAGATTGGTTATACCTGCTAAAACTGAGATATATATTGCGACTAAAGTTCCAGAAAAGTGTTGATCTTTCTACTGCTCTGTTTATTTAAGTTTGTTAAAGTAATCAATTAAGTTAGTTTCTTTTAAGGTATCATTCATCTTGACTTGATTCTCACGTTATTTAACAACATTTTCTCAGCTTAACAGTGTAGAATAACAGAGGACGTGCGAATTTTGAATTTGAAAGACAGTGGACAGAGCGGCAGTAAAATATTTTACTCTTCTATCCCAATAGTTACGTGCAGCCACGAAAACCCTCCGTTAGATTAAGTACTTTACAGACCGCGATGCGGACCCGGAACCTCCCAAACACGAAACTGGAGAACCACGCACTTGACCTCTAAAGTTTCCGTAGGATATTATTTAACATGACAAAAAATATGAGATTGATTTGAATGAGTGGTGAATAGAGAGGGATATTGAAATTTTCCTTTCGAAGGTCCGAAATAACAGTGAAATATTACATATAAATAACTTTTGTGTGATTCTAAAGAACGCCAATATTGTCTAAATTTAGTCCCGTGTTTTAAGTACACAGGTCCGCATTATCACCGCGATGCTGTCCCATCGTAATTGAAAAAAAATCACTGTAATATGCTCACTCCGTCATATAAACAGTGGATGAAACCCTTACCATACAGGGTTTCTGGCAGAAACTCACCATTCAAGGCTCCCAAATGCCTTGCAGTATTGACAAAACTCATGCATCATGTTATTTTAGCTTCTTTCGTTATCTGGTCTTGCGTGTTTCGGGTTTTTTCTGTGTTTTAGCTACCAGTACCAAGGAAGATTCACTTATATTTGTTGTTTTAAACATGTATGACAGCAATTTAAACAGGCGAAAATATACTCGTAGAATGCGTGTTTCTTAGCTGCCTTTTGCAGCGGATTCCAACATTTAGAATACATGAAAAATACTTTGTGATTTGCCATGAGCTTCACTCGTTCCGTTTGTTACCCGAAACATAATCGTCACTTCCTTTGACACTTCGATTTCTTTACACAAAAAAGGACACAAAAGTAGAAAAACGAGCCTGATTTTTTCATAGAATCATGCAGTATAAAAATTAATTATGTTAATGCTGACATTAATGCCATTTTAATACAGACTCTAACCTTGCATAAATTAAACTAATACAATGCAACTAAATCCACGTCAACATTAACACTGACCTACCTTAGGAATTATAAAAGATATTGCATTTAGAAAACTTTACATAATGTACTCACCAATATGAAACAATATATTAATTACTTAAAACGCAGCTTATTTCGAGAATGAGACCGCGATAAAAAGATAATTATTAACAGGGCATGGTTAAAAAATTACATTTCAAACTACCAAAGAAATTACACAAGAAAGAGTAAAAATATGATAGTAAAATTAAAATTTTAGGTCTAATGGAAATTAGAAATTTTGGGATGTTTTACTGATTGAATTTTCAAAATTTATAACAATAATATCACGCCTATAAGAAATCATACCCTTGTACGCGGTAGAGAAGTAGAAAAAATAGCCTTTGTATTAGTATTAGAGCAATAAAATGGCCAGTGGTATTGTTGTCGTTCATGTATTCCAAGGGGATACATCAGACACTTTAGCAGAGAATGTGAAATTACTTTAGAAATAGGAGTACATTACATATACAGTTCATTTCCTCGGATTATTTTTCCTCCTAACGGGAAGGATAATTTCAGTCGCCTGTCACTGCCGCCTATTCCTTTGGTAAGAAGCAGCCAATGTAAATTCCTCTTTCGTATCTTCTTTTAATTTCATTTTCCTGTAGTCTAGTAGTCAGACATTCGTCTCAAACACGTCATTTGTCTGCGTCACGGATATGATTTAGTTTTCGACACAAATAGGCGACATTTTATAGCTCTATTCAGATGTGTGAAGAGTCTTTCAATAACGCAACAGTCTGGCAGATTACTTCTATTATAAAAACTGACATCATCATATTAGAAATTATACAAGTACGAAGATTTGGATATGGTGTTATAAAATATTGGTTTTTAATTATTCTGTGCCGAGATGGGTATCTGACGCATATGGCAACTGAGGGGGGGGGGGGGCGACAGCACGGTGAGTTTGGCGTTAACCCGCCCCCCCACAACTTGACACTTTGCCTCCTGGTGTCAATATGGGATGAAAGCCTGGAGAGCGGTTACCAAGCCACAGCTGAAACATGACATCTGTGGCTACAGTTCTAACCTATCTCGCGTTAATATCCTCCATTAGCCATACGCCCCACCCCACCTATATTTCGCTACTCGATAAGCCGCCATTTCGTTGCCCCTGCCAAACCATCCACCCGCCCCGTTCTACAGTACCTAATAAAAACGTATCAAATTAGCAATGACGTTGCTGCATAACCCCCCCACCCCCACCTAACGCCATGAGTGGAGACTTACCCTTCCCTTTATAAAGCTGATAGTATTCGGTATAAATATAAACTGGACACAAGCCGCTGGTCTTTAGTGCTTCGTCCATTATCTAATATGTTAAAACCGCGTAGGTTGAAATGAAAACAGCGTCACAATTTCCTTACTCGCTTACGCATGTACGTCATATTTAGAATTATTTTCATCTTAAAACCCTTCACATTTTAGAGCACGTCTGTAGCCTACTGCTTTTACCCACACTGTGGCATATAACCTCAATTAGGCCTACCGTAATACCAAACTTTACGGCTGGGATAGCGCAGTCGGTATAGCGGCTCGCTGATGGCTGCAGGGTACGGGGCTCGAAACCTGGGGGCACGGGTCCAAACCGGTCCCGGGACCCACTCAGTCTCCTGTACAATGGGTACCGGAGCTGTTTTATAGGGGTAAAGCTTCCGGGGTGTGTGGCGTTTACCACACCGGCATCTAGAGCCGAGGTTAAAAATGAGAACACCTACACCTCTACTGCCCTTCTTGCCTGCATGGCATGTTACGGGGAGACATTTATACCACCAAAGTTATTCAGGCACCATGTGTAGGGCATAAAGTAGAAAATGCATAAAATTCACAAGAAACGTAATGACGATCGCAACGAAAAACTAAATCAGAAGGCACATCTTAAAAGACTAAAATACGTGCTCTAATATTGGTCTCGCCGATCCCAGTGGCCGCGCGGTCTAAGGCGTGGGTCTGCGGCCGCTCGCTTACTGGGAATGTGGGTTCGATTCCCACCTGGGGTATGGATGTCTGTCTGTTGTGAGTGTTGTGTGTTGTCAGGTAGAGGTCTCTGCGACGGGCTGGTCCCTCGTCCAGAGGAGTCCTACCGAGTGTGTGTGTGTCTAAAGTGTGTGATCGTGAAGCCTCGAAAACAAGAAACAGAAGGTCAATTCCCAGCCTGGGATGTAGTACCATTGGAAGAAGAAGAAGAATACTGGTCTCAATACTGAAAAGAAAATAATTAGCTGTACGCGTAGAAAGAATTTAATCTAAAAGATTGTACCGTTCTCTTGTCGTATAGCGTGAGTGAAATCCAACTATATAAGCGCCATGCAACAGGACGGGCTGTATGAAGTGGTCCCACCGCAGTCGTCTGCTTTCGGCAACTTCCAGTCGGGTCACGTGGTGCATACCCGAAATGACAAGAGTTGTCGAGTTTTTAGCGTTTTCCCAAACACTCATGTTTCTTGGCTAATCTGAAAAATATGCCAACATTCCACTGCTGTGACTGCATCGACAGAGTTTTAACGCGACTGCTAACGGACAATTAAAGACTTAAGAAGTAGGTTCCTTCCCTCCAGCACTATTGCTTTTGAATGTTGTATAGAAAATAGTGTAGAGAAATATCATGATAAAAGGGATAAAAGTATGGGAATGCCAAGAGTCAGTGTGCATGAGAGCGGAATCGACTTCCAGGCTTCTACAAATGCATACATCAGATTTATTTTGCTTTATAATGTTACATGTTATGTAAAGAATATTGCAAAGATATGTGAAAGTGAAAGACGTGTTTATTCACGCACAGGGGAAATAATGTAGCAGAAATCACCATAAAAAGGAAACAAAGGAATATGCGTTTTCCAGTCTTGAGAGGAATTGGAAAGAGGTATAAAGTATATACGGAAATTTATGAGCATCCGAAATAGGATACTCAATAACTTTGTATCGATTTGCCGCTGTGAAGTGTATATCTGTGGGCGAAGTTATTGGAGTTAAATGTGAATCCACATCCTGGATGTTCAAATCACGGTAGCTTGGGAACATTCATCTGCTGAAAGCACAACTACTGCTCGTCAACACATGCGTCATTTTCACTCATTTTATTATCTCATTTATTTATTCACGAATTTATTATACTGTTCCTACCTTACAACGTGACGGAGGGACAGAGTAATTGTGAGATTGTGTATTATTATTATTATCAATTATTATTATTATTAACATCATTATCTGAGTAAATGGAGCACAGTCGTTTTTAAAACTGGTGAAGCCGTTTATTGTCTTTAATGGAACCCGAAATTTCATTACCGTGTTCACAAGAGCCCGTATCTTGATTCTACCCTACACGGACTAAGTCGAGTCCAGACATTCACATCTTTTTATTCTCAGATTCATTTTAATATTTTCTTCTCACACACGCAAATTCTGATCTGTCACCTAGTTGAGTATAAAAACAGTGGCCTGCAGGGATGTGATGTAGTGTAGGTTGCGTGACCTTAGTGAGGCAATTTTCTCCATCTTCCACTTACATCGCTACTAAATTGACCCGTGAAAGTGGAACATGGTGTGCATGGTAAAATAAGGCAACATGTAATTTATCTTGGTAGAATTTTACACACGACATCGGATTTGGATCCACGCGGTGTTAAGGAAACTGAGTAGAAACGTCAGCTGCCTCGATTTCATTTCCCAAGACGAAGAGTTGCATTTCAGGCTAGAAACGTGCGGGGAAGATGGATCCAATTTGTCGAGGTCCTACCCTTTGGGCTCCTGAAGTCATTATCACCAAAACTGACTCGCTTAGAGGTTAATGTTCTCTTGGTAAATGCTATCTTCGTCGTAATTCGCTTGGATGAGGTGCAGGAAGGTAAATCCGCATTAAAATTGTTGCGCATGAGTACACTAAACGCAACAAGACAGTGTAACTAGTTGTAAACCAGTGCAAAATCCGCTCATGTTTACTGAAATGCATTTAAGTATACCAAAAATTTACATACGTATCCACGTGTGCATACGCGTTTATAATGGATAGAGGTTAAATCTGTGACAACCAGAACGTTACACGTGTCGGCATTATCATGTATTTATAATTCAACGTCGTATGAGGATTGACTCAGTGACATGCATAACACAAACACACCAGTCCAAGTATATTTTCGAAATCGCCACAGGCGTAAAATATTTGTTTCTGCATTATATTAATTAATCTTGATTATTTTTACTATACGCTATACTTTTATTTTATTCTATTCTCGTGGCGATGATTGGAATGAAAAACCTGACCTTTTGTAACAACAGGTTAGTATTTCTTTATGTGCATTTTATCGTGATTTTAGGTCAAAACCAACAAATGCACATGATAATTAACAAGTATTAAATGTATTTTATATTATTCATACCGTGCATTGTCATCAATCAAACATAAAATACACAGTCACTATTTACATACACCAACTGGATGCAACTTTATTTTTTTAAAAAACTATACAGTTTTTTAAATAAAGTTGCATCCAGTTGGTGTATGTAAATAGTGACTGTGAAAAGATGCACGGTGATTACAGAATAAAATAAAATACTCAACCAATAAATGCACTATTATTATTATTATTATTATTATTATTATTAGATATTATATATTACAATCCCTGTAAACCAGTCCAACATGTTTCGATCCCTTTCTGGGATCATCATCAGGGACACTTGTGACTGTCCTATCCATCCGCTTATAAACAACCAATTCTCTCTACACAGTAGACCAGTGATCCACCCCGAAGTGATCGCCTACAATTTTAACCATCTTTTACAAATTTTATAGTCTTAACATGTACTTATATTGTTGCTTTTAGTTTATGTAATTTATACTCTCATAAGTGTCTCCGATGATGATCCCAGGAAGGGATCGAAACATGTTGGACTGGTTTACAGGGGTTATAATAATACATAACATCTAAACAAATAACCATAATAAAAGTGCATTTGTTGGTTGCGTATTTTATATAAAATGTATGTAGGGGTTGTAAATACATTTTATAGTTGTTAATTATCTTGTTCATTTGTTGTTTTTGAATTAAACTCACAAAAAAACAGGCTAGTATACAACCACTAGAGAGATAATTCGGTTCTTTTGATAGTGCGCAATTCGTTATTGGCCTCTTGTTTTGTATTCTCGGCGACAGACGGAGCAGAGTTCCTTTAAGGGACACTACAACATAACAATCGGCTAGCCCACTCAGGAAATTTATTACTTTTTCATCTTTATAATTAATATTTTCTTTTTATCTTCCTTTCTTCCTTATTTTCTCTGAAATTATTTGTTACTGCACCTAAACTTATTTAGCAGAAACGGTGAAAATGCAATAGTAAACATTTGCCTTTAATAATGTGCTTATTTCTCTTCCAGTGTGTCTTTACTCTGCCTATTCTTAGCAACAAGTTTCTTGTATGGCACACTGTAATGTGCCTTGAAGAGTTGTTTTATTTGTCACAAATAATAAGAAACAAACCAGCAATAACAAATGTTCAGTATTGCGAAATCGGTTTAGTGGTCTAGTGATTAGTGTACAGTCCCATTATTACAAGAGATCCCCCTTCCGATTCCAACTGTAGCCATAACATAAAAGTAAAAAATACACATAATGATAAATTTGTTAGTATAGAATAATGACGACCCATCACCTGAAAAATGGAGTATAGCAATCTCCCGAAACGTCTTGTATATGAAATACACCTTACACAATTGATGATGTCCAACAATATGCATACAAGAAATCAACCAAATTAAAACTTTTTAAGCAATAAGTCCCCTGTTTGTTGGCAATTTCTGCAATATCGTTTTTATTTTTATTCTTAAATTCATCTCCAGAATCAGCAGATCCTTTCCAAGGAATACTGTTACAGCATACCTGTTACGTTGCTCAATACTAGTCGTCCAAGCGTTTTAATAAAATTAAAGGTTGTTATCTGCCATTCAGATTCAACCCCTGAACAGGCCTTATTGAGATAAATTCCTTTTGGTTTAGTTAATTAGAAAGGGACTTTTAGCTGTAAAATAGGGATTGCCAGCCAAGAGAACGAGACGGAATGAGTGCGGCTAACGCATTCAAAAGCATAAGGCTGAGCAGAACATCCATCAACTGTCACGCTGTATGCAGTTTTGCAGCGCGGTGCTACTCAGTGAAACCAGAGACTTGACACATTTTAAGCGCATAATTCCTTGAGTGGGAAGTGCCAGTGGGCAACACCCCAAAATGTTCGTTTATCGTAGATTTGGGGTCTACCGGCTTAAATTAGTGCAACCAATCAGGTTTAGTTTTCCAAAAAGTTCGGCCTTTGAGGTTCCTCTAAATTTGAGTTTCGGCCAATAGAATCATTTTGTTATGTAGGAAGGGGAACTTGACTTTGCGTGTTGTGACGAGAATGCGAACTAGTAATGAGGACACTGCGTTCTGGCTGTTGCAGTAGTACGGTAGCAAAGTTTGTGTGCTCCGTCAATTTCAAACATTTTATAACAAAATTTCAATTAGCAAAGTTTGGGTGCTCCGTGAATTTCGGACCGTTTATAACAGAATTTCAATTATGAAAGTTTGGGTGCTCCGTAAATTTCGGACTGTTTACAACAAATTTAAATTAGGAAGTGATAACAACTGTTTACACAAGTGCTGCGTTTATACAAAGTGTTGTGGTCACCCTTTACGTGCAACTGACATACTTAATGTGCAACAATAAGAGTGTAATTGTTTTCAATAAACAAGTGGTAATGTATTAATGTGTTAATTGTAAAACATCGTCGAAGTTCGATAGCGGACGTCGCAGGGACCTCCCATGTAGAGTAACCTGAGAGGAGACCTCGTGTCACCGGCATGACTATTTAACTTACCAGGACTTCCACCCGACTGTGTAAAGTATGGTAACAATGTAAAGCTATCCCTGTGCAGGCCATGAAGGCATACAGGGGGTGGAGTTATAGCTCCACTCATTCTTGATCTCGGCACTATATGGAAGTGAGTGGTCAGATAGAGCCCTGGCCCTCTTTCATCCGGAGGAAGCACCCCAGAGACTGACAACTGATCTGCGCGCTTTGCAGAAGAGAACATGTCTTGCCTCTGCCGGAAATCAAACTGGCTCCCCGGTTGTCCAGCCCGACTACGCCATCCTGGCTCTTTAAAGGAATTATATTAGTCATTAGGTTTTGAAACGGATTAGATATTCCAAATCAAATGGCTGTTACGTTTCACTAATTATTCGTCTATTATCAAACTCAACGTTCGTTATTGACGTAGCTTCTAGAACTCAATACAGGGAAGCTCCTTCAGGAGTAAATTAAGTTACAGCAATATGCTCTAATCTGTGCATGAAGGCGCAACTGGTTTCTTGTTGAAGGGCACTGAGCCAAGACAGAACACCTGTAGAGATGCAAGGGAACTTATTCAAGTGCTACTCGTATCTATCAGGTATTGATCCTTGGGAGTACCATTCAGCCACAAAGCACACAATGCTCTTCAGAGAGGGACCGTATCAATGAACTCGGCAGTACAAACCACCTTTATGTTTCCGCTCAACTCATTTCGCTTCACAGATAGCTTCTTCTTTTACAGTTATTTAAGAAAGAAATAAAATTCCAAAATGGTTGGACGTAAAAACAAACAGTTGGAAAAAGGCTTACTCAGTGCCGCAGTCCAGAAACTTAATGCGCTGAGCTTGCGACCGTGATAACTTATGACCACGGGTTCGATTCTTTCAAAACACATAAACGATAATATCTACTTTACAGTAAACTGGCTTTCGTTGTAGCAATCAAAATACCGTATTTATCGCACTCTACAATTACCAAGATATTCTTGTGGATTTAATAGCCTTTGACCATCCGGTGTTAGGATGCAGGGTGATTTTTGGGGATATTTTTCAGGAAAAAGCTTCCTGTACGACGGACACCAGGGCTCTTTGTTGGGAGTAAGGCGACGTTGACCACCCACCCCCATCTAGCGCCGAGATCAAAGAAAGAGTAGAGCTATACCTCTACTCCCCCTCCGTGATTTCATGGTCTGTTCATGAGTGAAATTTACTTCACTTTTCAAAGAAGAAATTCCGTGGTATGAGACTTTACATAGGGTACTCACATTACTTTATCCATCAGACATAATTAAAATTATAAGTCTGTATTTGTACTTCATAGCTTATTTGTTGATATTCGTATACTGGTATGCATTTTAGCCTGATTGTCTTATGCTATTTTGAAATTCAAATAAATTCCGTTGTATCGCTTTACAAATAGTTTAATCACTTTCCCCCTCAGTCTACATAAAGGAGTAGGTAATTAAGACATTTTGGTTATACATGTTTCATCCGCATCTAGAAGATAGGCCCGGGCCTATTCCCAATTATAAAGTGTGTGTTTGATGTCATTACAGTCAAATCGCATGGCCATTAATTATCCTGCTACAGAAATTCTCCTTCAAATAACTACAGAACACGAGCTAGTTAAATTTGGTTGACATTGTCTCAGTCATAAGGAACATAATATTTTTTCCCCGTACACAAAAGAGTATATTAAGCCTAATGTATAAATACTTCTATAATTTTAACCATAGAACATTTATGACCAGAAATTGGACTGTGTAACTGCAATGTGTAAGCACTTTATAAAATATTATAATATATAACCTTATCAAGAAATTTTCGGCATTTGTGGAAAGCGGAGGCAGGCGACTCCACCACATTTCTCGAAGGTCTGTTTTAACATTTTAATCCAAAATACGCCCATGTCTAAGCAATGTTAAAAGCTTTTATATCAAATTTCCTAATAAATCTCATTCCATACCTGTCCTCTCTCTATATATATACATATATATATATATATATATTCTTCTTTCATCTAATTATCCCACTAATACGAGGTAAAGTGCAAAAATTATGAAGGTACTATTTACGCATTTTCCTCATTCCGCTCTTAATTCCACTTCGTTAGATCCACATGCCCTCCACAGAACTCTGTTATAAAGCAACAGTAACAAGAGATCCTGTCGAATGTTGACTTGTAAATATTCCAGAGGCGCTCGGTTCAAATCTCGTCGGGGACAATGGCTATCCCTGCCCTTTTTCTCCGTGGTTTTCGCAATCCAAAGAGTCAAAATTTTGTATAATACATCTACTAAACCACAACCGATTCCTTCCAAATTCTTACACATTTGGAAATTATCCTACCATTAGTGGCTGCACAGTCTGAGATGTTCAGAAATCTATCCACGAAGGAAATGTCTAAACTCACAGTGAAAATGGTTTCTTTCCCTTCCAAACAGACGAAGTCAAGGAACCGGAAAGCTAAGTGACAGCGAAGCATTGCTGTTCCTCCAAGCCAGACTGTGTTCCCCAACCCACCAACCCACCAGCTCCCACCCATTCTTATCTTCTTCAACAAATCACAGTATGACTTCCAGCCATCCGACTCAACTTTTCTGTTCGTCCTGGGAGAAGCCAGTAATTGTGATTTACAATCAAGACTCAAGAGAGATTTGCTCCCAGTGTCCATATAAACCTTTCACAGTAGAGTCAAACATCGGCATGAAATTGTTTCTGCAGCCGCAAGTCCTGGCGTCTTCTGGAATGTGGCGCAGTATAGTTTCGTAGTAAAATAGCTACGTTTCGGAGAAAATTACTAACATCATATTTAGGGCAGAATAAACTTTAGATGGAGTTAACAAATTTCTGCAGCACGTTGATGCTTCTCTACTAAACTAAACGGAGTCACGTCACAGAACACATTCATCTTCATAGTTACTGCCAGGAGAAACTCAAATCTCACGCCTTGGAATACAGCTTGGAACTTACATCATCTCGAGACGAATATTTGTTACATTTCTTTATTCTTACAGTAAAGCAAACTTTAATGTGACATATCCAAGTGGTTGTGATACGTAGTATTATATGATCTATGATCAACTGTTGCTTCACCCTCAAATCATAGCTCACAGGGAACATACTTTATCTGCTGTATTATGTGCTCGATTCTCAAATGTTTCTGCGGCCCTGGCACTTACCTCACAGTAAACTAGGGTTCTGACTCACATGAAGGATATTACTAAGTAAGTTAGGTTAAGGAACCATTTATACGTTAGGTAACGTATGTAAACTTGTTTATAATAATATATGGTAAGAGGTTCCTATCGAACGTAACTGACGAGTAACCCTTTTTTTCGCTTTCTAGAGGTCACAGTTTCAAATATCTGCACTATGACCGGGTATACTGTCTGAAGTGCTTCGTGGTTTTCGGAGCCCTAATGAAAGGGCTTTCGAAAATGATTTGCAACAATTTGTCCAGTTAGGCAAAGCAGCTGAAATGGGTGTGTAAAGAAGGGAAGGGAGAAGAACTGCGATGGTGAAAAGAACTACTACATGCACACGGGAGTGAAACTTTTACATGGAAATTCTTTACTAATATTAAGAAGTATTGAACGCGTGTTTACCTGACTCTAAAACTATGTCCATTGGAGTCTATATCGGCCAAAGAGAAATACGTGATTTAAAAAAATGTTAACACTAGAATTGAAATTGTTACTTATTGTTCAAGAAGTGATATATCTTCAACCTTCTCATCGTCAATAGTATATTTATTGTGCTTCTCAGCACACTGGGAAAATTATTAGGTAGGTCATAAAATAATTTTTATAAACAAATTGATTCCTGATAATTAACTTTACTAATTTTTTATTCACATGTAATATAGGCTAGCCAGTAAGTGTCATTAAACTTCGCTAAGCACTTTTCGCTAATACATAGAACTATGTTGATTCTTCCATCAGCATATTTCCTGTTAATGTATACAGAATTGAGATCACTTAATTCTACCTGATGTTGCACTGACAGTATAAAATGTCAGTGAAATACGCCGAAGTGAACGTATATTAAGCAAGTTGCAATGGAAGTGAAGTATCAATTGAGACACACCGTACGTCACAACTTGAAGACAGCAGACTGGCACTTCAGCTCCAAACGTGTCACTCACTTCTCAGTGTAGAAGGATTGTCTGTACCTGTTGCTGGGAGATGGATGTTAAATGCTTTGATTTATGAAGTGGTGCGGGTTTCAACAAAGAGACCATGGAATACTGCAGTGAATTATCTCAAAATCTTTCTGATAGAGCCTTTAGTAACTTGGAGACACCTGAAAATCTCGCAGACAAATGCGTATATTTGCTGTATGCTCCTATTTCAGTTTAGCTTTACAAAACTTTTACTCTTCAACAAATATTATTACAAATTAAATAGATAGACCACTAGTGGTTAGCGTGCTCGCCACTGGACCCAAGGTTCGCGGGTTCGATCCCGACCGAGGTCGATGGATTTTTAAGGGTGATAAAAATCCGGAGCACCACTTTCTTCGGAGGGGAAGTAAAGCCGTCAGTCCCATGTCGTAGATTTACGGCATGTAAAAGAACCTTACGGGCATGAATAAAAATGTTGCTTAAGCTAAATTGCCTCCATTTCTCACCCAAGTCTCCTGACTGCCTGCCAGATGGCTCTGGCGGGCACATCAGGATCGATAGAAACAGTAGCGCGGCCAGTTGACCAGTCACCAACTGCCACGAATGCGCACGACTTAGTAACCTCGAAAAGAGGAGGCAAGAGGAGGCCCGGGCCCATATAGGGCTGTTGAGCCATGGTTATTATTATTAAATAGATAGACCAACAAATGCACTATTTAACTAATTTAATGTAGTGTCCTTCTTGTATCACCCTACACGTGTTTCGGACTCAAAGTCCATCTTCATGGGGTCTCAGTATTATTAAAAACTACTAAAACAAGCACATTTTTACACAGACGTACATCACTCGTATACGAGTGATGTACGTCTGTGTAAACATGAGCTTGTTTTAGTAGTTTTTAATAATACTGAGACCCCATGAAGATGGACTTTGAGTCCGAAACACGTGTAGGGTGATACAAGAAGGACACTACATTAAATTAGTTAAATAGTGCATTTGTTGGTCTATCTATTTCATTTGATTCATAGAAATGCACGGTGATAACAGTGTGAAATATTATTACGGTGATGAAATCTATACAGAATAGGTAAGAGAACCATTTAGCACACAAGTAGATGTGAAGGTAAATATAAATAAAAAATATCGCATAATTTGATGCATTCTTTCACATGACGTATACAGTTTTAGGTAATCTAATGTATTAACATAAATATAACGGGCGTGGGGAAGAAACCATTATAACAGACGTTTACAAATTCCGCTGGATGCGTTCCAGCTTGCTGTCATCAATGGAAATAATGCACTTTCAGATAACAGAAGTTTATTCTAATTAAGGTCTAAATAATGTGAAATATGTCAATAAACAACGGAAGAAAAAGAGCTAAAATGTGAGCAGGACCCAAAAAATAAATAGACTGAAAAGCATTATTCAAAGTGATGATGAAAGCAAAGTTTTGAATCAACAAATACTCCCAGGTCTTAGATTCACTGGGGGTTACACAGGTTTTACAAGTTTAAAATTGTAACCGAAGAGTTTGTGTTTGTTTTCACTGAGAAAGAAATTAATCTAATTTTCCTGAAGTTGGTTCTCATGAAATTAGCAGCGTAACAATTTCGTAGAGACTCACTACCAGATTGTATCAGAGAATAAAATCAGTAGCAGGACTTCTAATGCAGTCAGCAAAAAGAAGGTACCTACATTACGTAATTCAGTTGCGTAAGTCATGTGCGATTGTAGTTAGAAGCAAAGTATCCAGACGGTATCATAGTCGGGCACCAGAATGTCATACAAAAGGCGACAAAATAATTCTAGGAATTTAAATAATATATCACCAGTTAAGCGACTAACAAACCAGTTCACATAACCATCAGGAAGCCCAGATTCACTGAGTTTATAAAGGACAAGGTCGAAAGCACTGCTAAGGTTAAAACATAAGGCATCAACTTAACACTGATTGGTAACTAAAGGGGTAATAAAGTCATCGTGTTACCATAAACGTAACAGCAGATTTGAATTTAGTAAAACCGTGCTGGCAACCAGTCACTTCAAATTTTAAACAGTGAGAAGCATGACCTTTCATAACAAACTCAAATAATTGGGAAACATTATTAAGAACATGAATAGGCCGGTAATTTGTGACAGAAGCGCTACTGCCTTTAATTGAAAATAGGCGTAATTTGCACTTGCTTCTGTAAGGTTGGAAGCTACTGCTGCGATAAATTGAGGCTGAAAGGGTTATTTCAGAAGATAAGTAAAATAGCAGAACGAAGCTTTATAATAAAGCCACGAATACCATCAAGTCCGTCGGATTTAGATTCACAAATATCTGAATCAGAAACAGGACCTAAATATATAGAGATAAAAAGGATAATTGGAAGGGAAAATCTGTGGAAAAGGATTATTATAGACTGATCTAAAGTATTCGGCAACGTATCTGCTACTTTTTAATAATAATTCAATTCAACTGAATGGATATTTATTAACATGCAGGCTTAACAGCACAGGTGCCAATTATAAAGCCAGCACGTAGACACAAATAGAACACAAAACCAGTAAAAATACACTAAAACAAAACACTAAACAGACAAAACAATAATAATAATTATTATTATTAAATTCAATTCAATGGATATTTACTAACCTGCAGGCTTAACAGCACAAGTGTCAATTACAAAACCAGCACAAAACACAATAAAACACAAAAACAGTACAAATACTCAAAGACAAAACACTAAATAAACAAAACAAAAACAAATATGTAGAAAAACAATATAAAAGAAGTACTGGGGCAGAAATCCTATACCTTGACAGAACACAGGTAAGTTGATTTAAAAATGTCGCAGATTAGCGCAGAATAGTAAGGAACGTCAGTGACCGAACTACAGCGCCGAGTTCATGATTTACATTGGTAACAAATCATTAATCAAAACAGACCTACCATTGAATATACAAGTATCGTACTGATGGCATTAGCCGCCGAAGACACACATTTTAATAAAATAAAACTGTTTTAATTTACCTTAATTTGTAGGAAATCATTTGTAATAGAAAGCGACTGGCTGAACTGCTCACAGTACGCTTACCATCGCTCGGTCAGTACAGGCAGGCTCATACCGCTGCTACATAAAGTGGAGGAAGACGCCATCCGCCTTTAGAACTCAAAACAGCATGCCCATGTCCCGACTGGGATCCGAATTCATGACCGTTGTGTTGGAGTGCCGACGACAGTAACGCTGACAACGGCGGCTTGAATTTCACCAGAAGAATTCAGCAACATGCACCATCTACTTCAATATTCTAATTTCATTTGTTCCTGGTTCGTCTAATTGGACGTGATTCCAGTCCTATATCCATGTATTGTTGTTTGTATAGTACAAGAGATTGCAATTGAACGCAGCATGCAATCAGCCCCACATTCAATCACGTCCCATTGAATCCTTCCTGCTATATCTCTGCTAGAAATGAAATGTTTCGCTTGTTTACACATCCTGCATGTTTTTGTCTCACTCCATGCCACTGTATGAAATTATAAAACTGATATCGTTATGTAATCATTTTGATTAATTTCATTCACATTATGGCTACGCTATGCACTATAATATGCACTATACTATGCCAGAAACACAGCAAAATTCGCTTCTAGTTCTCTTGGCTACATGAAAAATATAACACTACGGTACTGCATGCACCATGTACCCATAGTTTTACATCTTCGAGCGTGAGAGACAGTTTAACAGTTCTGTTAATGAGGGTCTGTTACTTATGCGACCCTCTATTGAAATCTTCTTTCAATCGAGATGGAAGTGTGCACATAAATGAGTGCTCATCTTTGTTCACGGAGGAAGCTGTACGTAGTAGGGAATTCAGGCTCAGGTGGGAAGGAGATTTACTGTAAGTTGCTTACTCACGTTCGGTCTTATTCGCGGGGGAAGCTGCACATTAAAGGGAAATCACGTTCAGCCCGAAAGGGGAGTTGCCCTCAGTTTGTAGCTCGCGTTCGGAGTTGTTCGTGGGGAGAAACGTGAAAGACATCCCTGTTCACTTAGGGCTGAAACTCACTGTCAGTTCCTGCTTCGCACTTGGCCATCTCCGCTAGGCAGCGCGGTTCATCAAGGGACATTCGTGTCATTTGGAAGAAAATTTATAGCCACTTGTTCACTGACGCTCAGTTTATATGTGGAGGAAACGGTAGATCAGACAGAATTCGTTTTCAGCTTGTTCGGAGATTTACTGTTAGATGCTGGAGCATTCTCCTCCCTTTACTCTACGAAGCAGTAATTAGCATCTCTTTAGCAATAAATCACAATGTTTTGGTTTTCACAAGAAACAGTTTCAAAATCATCAAAATTCAATAGAACGTCTTAAAGTAACCAATAATGACAAACATTTTTTCGCTTTTCAAATTCGGTACATGCTAATAAGTCAATGAATAATTGTCTTTGGCCTGTAAATGTCCATTCCGTTCAATAAATATTCCGTTTTCCTTCCAGTATTTGTGGATCTCATTAGGTAGAGTGATTCGTCCTGCTCCCGTAGGGCAGGATCTGAACTAAGGCCCCGTAAGACAGGCAGCAGACATATGGGGTACGGAGTGGGGGAATAGTGAGTTATGGCATATAACTCAAGAGAAAATCCAGCAGAATTTCAGAGGTTCCCGTCTTATTTACGAGACAAGTGCGTCATTATATTCAGCTCATTTGGAACGAAAACGAAGAGGCACTGGTATACACACTTCATCTGGATTAACTTTACTAATGAAGAATTCAAGAGGTAAGGTACGTGCACAGGAGTAATGAGGAGGCTATCGCTTATTTTGATTTGTGATGTAAACTATACAGTTTTGGAATTCTCACGCATGGTCGAACTACGTATTTAACGATGCTGTTAGTGCATACGGCACATGATCGAATACGAATTTGGAAAGGATACAGACTGGAGTGGTCGCAGCGCAGTTAGAAAGGCCACACTCTCATATCCCTTGAGGGACAAAAACACAGCTCTAAAGGACAGCAGATGTCCGGATCGGGGTTAGAATCTGGCACCTCCCCAGACCAAGTTACGAGTTCTACGACACGAATCAACTTTTTTTTTCAAGGGCCCCGCAGCAGATGCTACGGACGGACCTTGAGGCTTATTGTGCAACTCTGTGATGACGACGATTAGTTTTTTTTTTTTCGTTTTTTCCGTGTGATGGAGCACCTGTGGAATGAAATTTACAGGGGAAAACCGAAGTAATCGGGAAAAACCTGTCCCAGTGACACTTTGTCCACCACAAATCCCACATGGACTGACCCGGGATCGAACCCGGTGGGAGGCCGGCGACTAACAGCCCGAGCCATGGCACGGCCCCCACGAATCAACTTCCTCAGTGAAATTAGCTAATATATACAATTTTTGTCTAATTTTGAAAATTAGATGTAATATCATCGGTTTTTTCTTATATAAACTTTTCTTTACGTTCGAGCAATAATTTTAAAAATTTTAATTCATTAAATAGAATTTCTACAACACATTGGCACAGATCGACAATTTACTGAATTATGAATGGACGTATCCTTTCTCACTGAAGTTGAAATAATTTAAATATTTACGTAAGTTTTGTATTTGTGCTAGCCAAAAGAATGCGACATCACACATCCTCATTAAACTGTTTGTACCTATCGTACAAGCACATTTATTTAGCCTTCTTCCTTCTGCAAACTTACTAAATTTCGCCCCGTTAACCAATAATTGTGACAAATAGTCACTAATGTGCAGAATTTACTGCAGAAAAGTTACAGCACTTTTTCAGAATTATAAATTATACTATGTTCGTATATTTTGGCACACGTATATTTATTTCCATCTCTTTAGGACACCCCTAACCGTACAAACTTGTTTAAGGAAGATGCTTTTCACATATGCTCCCACTTGGAGACGTCTGGAATTCAATTCGAGACAACTGGGTAGATGCACGACTTAATTAAGTAGCTTGAAGACACACACTACTGATAGTTACTCAGAAATAAAACTTGGGCCTGGACAGCGTTGGTGAGTTCCCCATTCTCCGCGTGAAGCTTGCAGATAAAATATATAGATCCTATTAAAAACACAGTAAATCTCTGTTAAATTCCACTGGTCGACATCCGTTAGTTGTTCGGTCCATAGCAAGCCCCGGAGTAAAATGTATGCACAGCACTAAACAGATAGAAGACAACAGAAAATTCTACGTCGCATGATACAATTAACTCGCCCTCACAAGACACGACCGCACTTCTGCCCGAAGTATTTTAAATGGAATACATCGAGTCTATCTATAACAGTTTTCCATTGTTACACCGGTTACTGGTTCTCAGTCGCTTTTCGCCGTATTTGCCGTTTTAATGCGTCTTCAGGTGTCAGATTCTTCTGCTACATCACACTTTTGACTTCCTTTTCCCACTTCATTTCGGGTCTTCCTCTCCGTTTTTTTTACTTCCAGCGACCACGTAAATATTCGCTTAGGCTATCTGTTATCTTCCATGCAAAATACATATCCATACCATTTCAACATATTATTTGCCATTCTTCCCAGAATTGTTTCTGTTACTCCAGTTCTTCTCTCAGTACTTCATTTGTTGCTTTTAATATTTTGGATGTTCTTACTAGTCATAAAAGTCTAACGGTCTGACTTTCTCCCTCGAAACAAGGTCAAAGGCGTACTCCTGGGTACCAATAGTAGTTTATATAAATTTTGATGCATTCTGTTGAAAACTATGTTCTTCCTTATCTGTTTACGCCGGCAACACTTCTCTCACTGAAGATTCAGCAATGCTCCGAAATACTTACTGCCAGATGTAATATGCTTACAAAAAAAAAATAAAATAAAACTACCTATTCATGTCTTTGAAGTTTTGCATTGAAATCTACAGCTCAATGTGTGACGTATGTGTGTGTGTGTGTGTGGGTGCGTGCGCGCGCGTTTAAGTTTGTTCTGGCCATCCTGCAAGAACTTCAAATCGGAAAATTTGTTTTCATTGCTATATCCCTACGAATACAAATCGATTCTCTAGCCGGTGAAGTCGAGAACTATTTGATGGGCAGAACTGTAACTTCTGGAAAGATAACTGAGCATAATCAGGCCCCACTTCAGTGTGTCCGAATGAATATTTCATGTGGAAGATCTGAACAAATTTCTATGGTAGCAGAAATCCAGGCCAGGGGAAGTAATATTTTATTACAATTGGAAATCTTCCAGATTTCTGATTGGAGGATATGACGACTCAAGTACTCAGACCAGCCATCTACAGGCCGCTTCCTTAACTCTAGTTTAATATAACACGGAAGAAATTTCCTTATTCGATAGAAACCAAAATAGAGGGCCGAAAGTATTTTAGACACCAGCACGAACCACTTAGAAATTAACATACTTATTTAAGGCATTACTTTTTGTGACATAAGTACTGTTAAAAGGAATACAGGGTTCTGATTTTCATCGAATATTTCAGGGAATTTTCAGAAAGATTATGTACTTGAAAAATTGGCTGCTTCTCAATTCAGTATCTTATATAATTACGTACGTCTCCATGCAGTCTAGAAACTTAAACAAATAAAATATAATCATTATCAGCAGCAGCTCCAGCAACGTATATTATGTCCTTTCAGACTCGTTGGTCTTAATGGGTGTTGGTCTCTCCATCTTCTCTTTCGTCTACCTACTTTTCTTTTTTCTATCGTTGATTTAGCAGGTACATAAGCGAAGACCTGAACTGAATTCCTTTCATTGATATTAGTGGGAACGTTGATAATTGGAAAACAAAAAAAAGGGCACAAACGTGTTATACGTGCAAATGAAAGAAATTAGTACAGCGAATTTTGTCTGTAACTTACGTACTGATTTGCAAATATTTAAATTACCTCTGAACAAACAGCAAACAATTTGTTCTGCATTTTATTGGGCCGATTTCTTCTTGAGACGCTAACGGATACACAAACCTTCAAGGCATTATTCGCCTTCTACGCAACTCGGGGATGAACTGTCGTTTTCACAACTGTCCGCCATACGTCACTATTGCGTTCCAAGTCAGCTATTCCCTTCTAGTTTCCGGCTATAACTTTATATATTTCACATTGTTACAATGCATTCTACATGCTCCGCCCACCTAATATTCCTAGATCTGATTATCAAAGCAGCATTCGGTAAAGATTATGATCTATAAAAATCCTCAGTAATTCTTTCTACCTTCACCCTTTAAGGTCCAGTGATTATGTAACACAAAGTTTAACAATAAAAATATCTTACATTCTGCCTAGATTGTATTTATGTGACTTTTACGGATCTTACCGCAAGAAGCGATTTTTTCCCTACACAGCTTTAGTTGAATGGTTGATTACAATCGAGACGAAGTGTTTTTACTGTGCGGTTCGAGCCAAATCTTTAGATATAATTCATGACAATTTTCGTCTTTAAACGAAAAATGTACTTCTTTTAGGTATCTATTTAAATTACTGTTTTGTTTCCCTTTTTAAGTGTGTCATTTAAGGATGGTGTCAACTGTCAAGGTTATACAGCGTTGATGGTAGATGAATGAATGCATATGGAGCATTGGTGGAACGATACTGACAGGAGCAGAAGGAACACTAGGAGAAAAACCTGTCCCAGTGCCATTTTGTCCACCACGTATTCAATACGGGCTGGCCTGGGACAGAACCTGGGCTTCAGCGGTGAGAGACCGCAGACTAAGCGCCTGAACCATGACATGGTCCCGTCTTGTCTCTTCTCGAGGAATGTAATGCAAGTTAAGTAATGAATGTTCACCGACTGATTTATTTGTATCTTAGAGAGTAACGTAATTATGGCACAGGCGGTTAGTCGCCGGACTCTCACCGCGGAGGCCCGGGTTCGATCCCGGGTCAGTCCATGTGGGATTTGTGGTGGACAAAGTGGCACTGGGACAGGGTTTTCACCGAGTACTTCGATTTTACCATGTCAATTTTTTTTCCACCGGTGCTTCATTACAAAGAAAAACGAAAAAACTAGTCACCTTCACAACCGTGTTGCACAATAAGCCTTAAGGCTGCGGAGCGTTCGTAGCATCTGCTGCGGGGCCCTTGAACACAAAAAAAAAGTAACGTAATTTAGTCGTTCAGTACCGTTCGAGAATGATAAAAGAAAAACATATTTAATTTTCGGACATTTTATATCAGCCTGCCATCTTTTATATAACCAAAAGAACCTGTGCGTTAACAAATACACAAATTACATGAATGTAAGTTATAAAGTAATGCGTTCAAATTTCACGTAATTCGAAACAGAGCCAAAACAACGCCTTGAATTTCATTAAACCAGAACACAGCTATAAGGTATCCTTGTGCACTCATTATATCGCCTGTAATTCAAATGGCTTGTTCCCTAATTAAGCTACAACTTTCTCTGTGTTCATTTTAATAGGGTACGAGATACGAGAATACTTATTTAAACACTGTCACTTGTTACCTTGAAAGTGTTCAGTGCCTAAGGGCACACATTTGTGTCACGTCTCGTACATAAAGCATCTAATATAAAGGTTTCATATTGCACCAAACAGTAGACCCCGACTGGCTACAGCCTGAGGTGCAATATCGCTGCTTTTCAACTTTCTAACAGTAAGTGAAACCCCACAGCGTACTGAATAAAACTCGTATTTATGACCAGCACATATAGCATAGCTCCCACAAAGCAACAGTTTCAACTCAGGCCCCATCCCCCCCACCCCAATAAATCTCAACCGACGTTTTACCCCAGTTTATTCTTCCTCTCACGCTTTTAATAAATTAAATTAAATTTTGATGATTAAATGTTCGCGCGCTCTGCCCCATCAAGAAACCCCGTTTCCCGAAATGCCGGAGATGAAAGGCCTGTTTTGTGAATGGTATTTTTTGTGATATGTTTTCGAGAACTTAACACGCGTTGTTTTTGTATTAAGTGTTTTTGCCAACTAAATATTTGTAAAACCATGTATCTTACTTGTATCCTATTTTATTTTCAATCAATGGTATTTTTTATGGTACAAAATGGGTTTCCAGGAAGAAAACGTCCATTTATATCACTGCGTTTTCGGGAAATAATGGTTCGAAGTACTACCTGGCATATGTCTGAAGGGAATGAGGAAAACCATGAAAACTCTCGGTCAGGATATACACTGTTCCGACTGAAATCCGAAACATTCACCTCTATATTACGGGTCAGAGGCTTTCCGCTTGCGTCATATTGCGCTGTAAAGGGCCAGCGACGTACCATGGCCATGATAAGTGCTACGTGTTACCTTTTGTCTAAGTCACTCACATCCCTGCTTAGCAAGGACTTTTAGGTTCACCGACAAACAAAAAATATATTATGGAAGGTGTAATTCCAAACACATCATTAACAGTCCCTCATGACTGACCACCCCTCGCAGTAAGCTCTCACCTCGCCTCATTAGCACAAATTAATGTCTCGGACATACGAATGCGAGTCTGCGCAGTGCAATTCGTCTCACGTGCTCGCGTACCGAAACAAGAGACAACATTAAATGACACACTGATATAACAAGGTGTTATTAATTACAGTCAGCGGCGCATCAATTACAGGGTGTTAATTGCGATCTCTATCAGAGTATGAATGAGTTGTCCTTATGAACCATTGCCATTGATATCGGTATGTCCGCGTTTGTTTCGTTAACAGGTTCTGACACCAATTACGTGCTTGCTTATGGAACGAACGTGCAACTACTAACAAACCAAATGATTAATTCTACGCAATAGAGTAATTTGGTGAAGTTGTTAGTCCCTCAGTTAGCCGACAAATTCCCCACCGTTTACCGAACCAACAGATGTTCGTTCATTACTGTACTCACAGAGCACGCCACTAGACATTACAGACACTCCCAGACACGCAGTAGTTACGTTCCAGAAGTCGAATTTTGCGAAAGTCGGAATTGGGTATACAATTGGTCAACTATACATATTTACACATATATAGTCTAGGGAGTCCAGTTTAAATCCAAACTCCAGCACACTGGAACCTGATCGGCAGCAGTATGACCGCCCCACCGCCGGCGTTATCGCCCAGCAGTATTCTTCCGCTGCCTTCGTCTCATTGCGCTTTCATTCCCGCAAGGAAAAATTCGACGCGTTTCAATAATGCTGTTATTTCAATTTTTTTGAAAAATTCATAAGTATGAAAATGCTGAACTCGAAATGCGTTAGTTGGAGGGTGGCTGAACCTGGAAAAAAATGAATATAGCAAAGAACTACGTACTGTTTCTTTGAGATACATTGAAATACTCGTAAAATCCTGCCATCTACACTTTAGTCTCCTAGTCTCAGGTAAGCTGTCCGGTTAGGTTGTTTTAAACATAAACCCAAAAAAAGACGAAGACTCATTCCCTTTTAAGCCTGCCGTTCTTTCTAGAAATCGAGTGACGTAGGCACATTAGATCACTACGCAGTCTTGTGCGTCTCCTCTTTTTTCTCAACTTTTGAACCCCTGTCCGATTTTCACGAAATATTATGTCATATCAGGGCACTCCAAAGCCTTACTTTATGAACACAGTGGAAGCACAAATTTGCGAAACGGGAGCGACCATGCCGACAAATCCTAAGTTGACGCACGGTAATACAACTTGAAAAGTAGGCAACTTGTTACGGTAACATTTCTGTATCATGTAAAATGGCAGGAAGGCTGTTATTCGAAAACCCTTTAGCTTTCGTTTTGATGGCAATAGCAGCTTTCGTACCGTTGACCGTGAGCTTAAAGACACCAATATGGGATGGCCTTCAATGGCATGTGCTTGGTGCTGAAGGTTCGTCACTGTGCACGCCGTTAAGATATACAGCGAATCGTTGGTATGGCGCCACTCATTATTAATCTCGTCACAAGATGGACGTTAGTGATCAACTTCACAGCCTGCTTTACCCCTGGGGAAAGTGATTTTGGTACCCACTGAACAGGAGTCTGAGTACGTTCCACAGCCCGTCGTGAAGTTTTGGAAAAAAAGAATCTTCTGACCTTGCCAGGAACGGAAATGAGATTTCTGATCATTCAACACGTAGGCTACTTACTGTACTGATTACCTTACCCGGACTCCGTATTATCTGTAAGTTTTACAAACGTCTATGATGTCTGTAATCCAACCGGAAATATCTGCCATTTATTTCCTAGTCAGATACAAGAACAATGGCTTAAAAATACTTGGTAAAATTACTGAAATGCTGGAAGACCGCGATTGTTTTTGCAGGAAATATAATGATGCGTTACTTTGGTGTAATGGGCTACATAATGTTTCATCTGTACTGAGGCAACGTAAAGAAATCTCATGGATGCTGGTGATGACGGAGCTGAAAGCTTCCCTCTTTTTGTCTTCTCATCTATTTCCCTCCAGCCCTACTGCACTTACACAGCCAGTGTGAACTCCTTATGGTATTGCAGCTAATCTCGCGGTTGTTGCTAACCACACTCTTGTGAACAGAAAGACTGGAAGGGAATATACGGAAGTACATAGAAGGGGAAGCGAAACAGCTTGAGAAAGATGCACAGGGGACCAACCCATGGATCCGTAGCATCAGTATAATGTGTGTGTGTGTGTGTAAATATATATATATATATACAGTGCATCATCTATTACACTTGCAGGACAAGAGCCGGCCAAATGAGAATACCTATGTGTGCGTGTGAAGCAGTTCTTGAATTCAGAGACCTGTGTGGAATCATATTAACATAAATGACAGCATAACAAAGCCGACAGCTCCCTAAATCACCTTAATTAAGGTGGCTGCAAAACAAGGATGTTGCTGGTCCAACAAAGCTATAGAGTAATAGGCCTACTGAGACAAAGCAATGTAGATACCGGAGTGCGGGCGAGTCCAGTGAATTAAATTCGGTCGTAAGGATTCCACGGCTTATTTTTGGGACCAGTAACGTCTGTAGCAAATTAGGAACAAATTTACTGCAATCAGATACAGTTTTTGAAGTATTATTAACACATCATATTAATTTACACTTCAATTTGTCATTTGCTTGCGCTTTCTATATGCTCTAAAATCAACTGAATAACTTTTCATTACCAAACGGTTTTAATAAATTATTACAAACATGTAATATCCCGAAATTTCAACTACTTCATTCCTAAAGATTACTTAAAATTAACATTTAATCTAGCGTAATTATAAAAATTAGGTACATTAACTTTCAGACAACTTTCTACTTGTAACATCTCAAAACGAGTTTCAGGACAAGTGTAATTGAATGATTTCCCAGAACATGCTCAGCCTCTGTAAAGATTACCAACGTAAGCAGAAACACATAAGGCGCACTGGCAAATTACTACAATATAGTGACTATATATTGTAAATCTGTATCTGATTATAGTAAACTGATTTAAATTGTTGTGTGCAAGACAAGGGTAAGAAATCCAACAATAAATTTCCAGGTAATTCAAAGAATATAACTTCGCCGAAAGAATTTATTTTATTACGGATATATGCAGCGATGACTCTTTAGCGTAAAGTTATATAAGAACATTTTGAATATTAGTATAATTTAAATCGACTTGAATGATAAGGGAACAGCTGAATTCTTTGGTTTTATGGACTTTTTACATCGTATGTATTAAAATTTCACTCACATTACTACGTTTCGGGGGCACGATCGTTCCTCATCTTCAGGCTTGCTTCTTCCAAAACAAATGTCACTACATAATAATTATTTACACAGTAATCTAATAATTTAAATAGTTATTATGGTGTAAATAATTATTACTTTCTAAATCATTACTTATTAAACAATTATTTTGTACTAAATAATAACTATTTACACTGTGACTTAATAGGTACCAAATGAGAGGCTTTTGTGCGCAATGGGACGGACGATGTGCAGTGCTTGTTTGATGTACTGCAGTGTCACGGAGTATCATTCTTTCACTACGACAAGAAGCGCTTTATTCTATTAAATCCGCTGTAACGTGCACAATATTTTTTCCTTTCAGTAAGTGTGTAACTGTCCTTGTGTTCTTTTCCTACCGGCAGGATTAGACGAAAAATGTTTTAACATCCGTCTTCCAGGATTTAACAAGGATACTATCCTTCTGGGAGAGATAAGGGTGAGACGTTTAAATAAATTTACTCCAAATTTGTAATTATGCTTCCACTTGTTCTTATACATTTTTATTAGCATTTTAAAACAAAAATTACGCTGCATTACATTTAAGGATTCGGTTCGTAACTTGCAACTATAATTTTGCCTGTTGTTTTGTATGGGTGAGACTTGGTCTCTCAAACTGAGGGAGGAACATAGGCTGAGGGTGTTCGAGAATAGGGTGCTGAGGAGGATATTTGGGCCTAAGAGGGACGAGGTAACAGGGGAGTGGAGAAGACTACATAACGAGGAACTTAATGATCTGTACTCATCACCAAATATTATTCGGGTGATCAAATCGAGAAGAATGAGGTGGGCGGGGCGTGTAGCACGTACGGGTGAGGGGAGAGGTGTATACAGGGTTTTGGAGGGGAGACCTGAGGGAAGGAGGCCACTTGGAAGACCCAGGCGTAGATGGGAGGATAATATTAAAATGTATCTTCAAGAAGTGGGATGGGGGCATGGACTGGATTGATATGGCTCAGGATAGGGACAGGTGGCGGGCTGTTGTGAGTGCGGTAATGAACCTTCGGTTCCATAAAACGCGGGGAATTTCTTGACTAACTGACGACCTGTTAGCTTCTCAAGAAGGACTCTGCTCCATGGAGTTAGTTAGTTAGATCGTAACTTGCACTAAACACACTCCGCCTCGGTAATAAAAACCAGCGCTGTATGAGGAAATGTGTGGGCAGAATGTATAATTTCTGGATGTAAAACCTGGTGGTATATAATGCAACCACTGAGCTTTAAAGGGTTAAATGCAGGGGCGTGCTTTTGCCACACATCCGTAATATACAGTGTACGGATACAAACCAATGCCTTGCGAATTACATGCACGTGCGAAATGCACATTATGACAGTACAGATCTGAGTTTCACTTCTATTTAATATTCGAGTTTTATTTTCGGTAAAGGGCCAAAAGTTTCTGTTTTACGCTGTGCCAAAATCAATAACGACAGTGTGACTGTGTACACCATGTTGTGTGTTATCTACCTGAGGGCTAGTCCACGACTGGAGGGCGAGGATTGTGAAGAACACACAGTTATGTCCCTGACGGGTTTAATACCGCCGGATAAATTATTTACCAAGTTCGCAACCCACTAATGGCCACAGTTATCAGGCAGACTCTGTTCCATCGTTATTACCGACAACTTTAGTGCAAAACGGTTGTAAGGGTTCCAACACAGAAAAAGTAACGAGAACAGCAGTAAAATACATCCCCAAATTTTCAGAAATTTCTTCTCAGTTACCGATTTGAGATTCTGACCGCACAGCTACTGAAGATTTAAGTCTTCTAGGGTGTTACTCCGTGTCGATTGGTAAGTCGCTATCGACGTTCGAGGGATCGCATGGCCTGAATATGAAGGCACTGCGACCCTTAGAAATGTCAGTGCTATTTACCAATCGGTATGGCGTAGGAACCCAAAAGACTTGAGCCTACTGTACGTACTGTTAATATTCTGAGACCCGTTACAAATTACGCATTTACCGTGCATCTTATCATAATTGGAAGAGTTCATTTCTGCACCAACTTATGCACACAATCATATAGTATTATTAGTTTATTTTCCCCTATACGTATTTCGGCGTATTTAAAACGCCATCTAGTATAGTCTATGCTTGTAAACTTTGTGACCCCCCTGAAGATGGCGTTTTAAATAAGCCGAAATACGTATAGGGGAAAATAAACTAATAATACTATATGATTGTGTGCATACGTTGGTGTAGAAATGAACTCTTCCAAATTACGCTTTGTTCCTCGTATGTATTAGCTGAAGTTCATTGTGGTATAAAAAGATACATATTATCAAATATTTCCAGTGGTACATTGTACATTCGGGGCACGCGATGGCGCAGTTGGTTGAGGCACTGCTGTACAAGCCGGAAGGTCGCGGGTTCGATTCCCGATGGTGTCATTGGAATTTTTCATTGACATGATCCTTCCGGTCGCACTGGGGTCGACTCAGCCTCTAACAGAAATGAGTACCAGGAGTATTTCCTGGGGGGTAAAGGCGGCCGGTGCGTAGGGCTGACAACCTTACCACCTTCATGTACCGATTGTCTAGAAATCTGGGAGCCTCAACCTCTTGGACCCTAAGGGCCTGTCCAGGCCTGTAATGGGGTTGCTTTACCTTTACCTTTATATTGTGCATTCAGCCAATGCTTACAGTATAGATACCTGTATTTGGATGTCCCCAGTTCGAATCTCGATTGGGCTAGAGGCTATATTGGTAGTTTTTAGGGTAGCATTTTTCAGTCCCTGGCCGGGATATTGCTTTCAATTAGACCACTAAAGCCTTCTTCTAAATCAGTAGCATTCATTTTTATCATTTCACCTAATTCTACTTTCCACAGCCCCCAGAGATGACAAAGAGCCATCAAATAGCCAAACAATCACGCTGCACTGAACAGTCGGTGGGCTGGCACATTACTGAAATTCATTAAGTTGTCGTCATCGGTACGGATAAAAACAGTCATTATTTTCAAACGTTCTAGCAATTGATTTTAGAATTCCATATTATTTTCACCGTACATTTTTATTGTATATAGTCTTATTCCGACAAATGTATAATTTATATTTATTATAAGCATGTATTAAATAGGACATAATAAATTGTACATTTGTCGGAATAAGACTATATAATTTTAGAATGTTTACTACCGCACTGATCTAAGTTGTTCCCATTCCCTTTCTAAACAACGTCGTTACGTTTACGATCCATCATTATATATCCTACGACGGCTCTGGGGTAATGCATGTCCATCGGCTCCGCTCTTCTTATTATTCCATTTTGCATGTTCAAAATTCGGATCCATATACAGATATTTAGCAAAGTTCGCTTTTGGAGTTTCCCGCGTAATGTATGTTTCCGAGTTCCGGAAATCTGAATAAATTACGTGATTGTTACTTACGTCATGTATGTGGCTCAATCAGCCGAAGTTCGTTTGTTCGGGCAGGTCAACTTTACAATACGAAACGTCATGTATGTGGCTACAATATTTAGCGAAGTTCGTTTTGGTTCGGAGTAGTTCGAGTCAACTGTTAAATACGAGATACGTCATGTATGTGGCTCAATCAGCCGACATTCTTTGTTCGGGCAGGTCAACTTTACAATACGAAACGTCATGTATGTGGCTCAATCAGCCGACATTCGTTTGTTCGGGCAGGTCAACTTTACAATACGAAACGTCATGTATGTGGCTCAATCAGCCGAATTCATTTGTTCGGGCAGGTCAACTTTACAATACGAAACGTCATGTATGTGGCTCAATCAGCCGACATTCATTTGTTCGGGCAGGTCAACTTTACAATACGATACGTCATGTATGTGGCTCAATCAGCCGACATTCATTTGTTCGGGCAGGTCAACTTTACAATACGATATCTTTGCTCTTGCACGTTCTTTACAATTCAACGACAAATGTGGCAGGAGGAAGAAAAACCAAATTCTGAAATAAAATTTGAGTTTTCATGGCGGTGAAAACTTAGACTGAAGCCCTCTGGGTTACAACGCCGTGTAGGTGGGTACCATGTTTCGAAGAAACTGCTGCCTCTGTCTTTCTGTCTTCGGCTGACTGTAGCAGCACGCACTAGTTAAACTGGTCGTAACTGGTCTCTTCTTATAGCTTATATCTGTTAAACTCACTTGCTTGAGAGTGCCAAAATTATCACATCACCTCTGTCTAAATTTCCTTGATACGAAGGGAAGCATCCCTCAAATGGAGTACGAGTAAAGACAATCTTTTTTAATAAAACATTGGCTCGTCAGTGAAAATTAAACTATTTATTTATGTTTAATTTATCATTCATGAAAACATATGTATATCTGTACGCCGGTAGATAAATGATAAATGAAACAAAGACTTTCACTGTGTAATACGTCACAAACTAAATCAAGACAACAAAGTTTCACTGTTTCAGATGTCTTCTAGCAGGGAGAAAGCAGAAAGTGGGGGTACAAACAGGGCGGCAAACGTGAGTGCTACTTTCAGTAGAAGAAAGAAATCAGGAAAAATCCTAAACATGATAGAGTTATAAGGGGGAAAAGAGTAATACACATGGTTCAAGAACTTTTTACACTTTTCGTCATTGTGAAGGCGTGGTAAACACATTATAGCCATAATGGATGTTTTTGGGTACCATAAAGGAGAAGGGAAACGGAAAGTTTATAAGCTGTAAACAGTTAATCCACAGAAGATGGCAGCAGAAAGACAGCACCATTGCAGACCATAAGACCTTACGAAGTTTGCTACAGTGTTGCCATTACGAAGTTATGAAACGTGTTCTTAAATTATAAAAAAGTCGCTAGGGGTCTGGATCCTTGAAATGCGTAGAAGAATGGAAAAATGTGCAAGTAGGAGACGTCATGATTTGTAATCTTCGTATAATACTGTCATACGATTACATAATGAAGTGTAGAAGGAGTCACAGACGTAACATTAAGAATAAACAAACAAATTGGACTACACGATTTTCGGAAACACTTCTCTTTTAATTAAGATTGTAATTTCGAATATAATATTAAAGTTTATTAATAAAATGTGTCTGGATTAATCTGATATGCTGTCCAGGGCAGAGTCGTAGCTTGGCAAGTGTTGTGGCGCCCAGAGCGAATAATCAAAATAGCTGACGATAACAGAAATTACGAATTTAAGAAAATCACCACCGTTTGTTGAAATTTATTTTACGTAGCTCAATACTTTAAAATTACAGATTAGATAATCTTTTTTTTTTGTCACAGCTACCCGACTAGGCAGAACTGACAGCTAGATTTTGTGGGGTCTGTATCTCGCCTGAAAACAAGTGAGATTTTCCTCCTTGTTTTCATCGAAAATTGGCCCCTTGAGGAGTGGGAGGAAGGCCCGGAATAGCTGGACATACAATTTTACCAAGAATATGCGTTTATGTCACTGTCAATAAATCAGGGGTTCGTGAAGCACTCACATTCATTTGTTCGTCAGACTAGTAGATTACAGTGGTAGGTCTTTAGCTTCAACGATGCGAATAACTTGTTTCGCTTGGAGTAGACCGTATACTCGTAAATAATAAATACTTGTCCATGTAAATGAAACACATTCAGTGGCCCAATCATGACACGCGTCCTCTCCCTCTACTTTAAACTACTGCCGGCAATTCTCTCTCTCTTTGTGATACTTTCCAGATCTTTGAAAAAACTTGATGTGGACTTCTATTATTATTATTACTACTACTATTACTATTATTACTATTGAAACAAAATATACTGATGACGACTCACTTCAGCGTCTAAAACCTCACAACCTTCTGGTGAGAATATATCACCTTGATGCTCTGTTGTTTATTAGTATTTATATACTGGTTTAAAAAATTGTTCGTAAAAATGGACAACACCCTTCCAGGTCCAGTTCGCAATGTTAGACTCTGTATGTTTTATATTAAGCAAGAAAACTGACCCCCGGCTAAATGCGTAAAATCAGCAAACTCGGTCTGCAGAGATGCAGACATATTTAGAAAATCTATTGCTGGGTAAAACAAATTTTAGCTCACAATATGCTAAACCCTTTTTTGTATAGAATTCTATTTGAACTTGTAAATATTTTAGTAGGGTACTGAGTCAGTACTGACACTTAAATTTGTTGTTTTTGTTTTGTTTTTTATTTTTCCTTGTGTAATTGGTGGTACCTGTGTGTTTGAGTATTTATGTATTCGTGCTGGTTTTGAACTGACGCCACACTGTTAAGCCTGCAGGTAAAACATGAAATGAATTGAAAAAGAGTAATTCAAAGTAATATTTCCCAACTACAGGCAAGCCTCGAAACTTTTACTTTCAGCTGCATCTCACCAGGGTACAATAAAAGCAAAATAGTGTTTTTATTGTAGGCTATTTCCTTAACCTAGAGTTCCCTTCATGAACCTAACCCTTCTTCGAATATTTTCTTTACCTGAAACAATTCATTCAATAAATTTAAATATTATAGGCCTAGGGATGTTCACTCTTCTGGAATGTAACGCAGCGTTGATTGGTAGTTAGTTACCGACTTTCGGCATAAACTTTCGGTCCCATCTTCAACTGTCAAGCTGTCCATGAGAAAATCACCCATCATGGGAGTAATTTAACACAGCATCGCCGAGGATTATTATCACATAAAATTCCTAATTCAAAATTTTATCTGGACTGACACACATGTGCATTTGTCGGCTTATTTTGTTGTTATTTCAACTACGTAGATTTCATGACATCCAGCTTCTCAGATATTAGAAGTGACATAGGAGAAACAGTGGTGATTGTGTTTCAAGCATAGTCTCACAATTCTCCTGAAGGGACAGGGAAAAACAATGAAAGCCTCAATCACAACGATTAATTACCGGCTAAATTTCGAATACAGAACACGCATGCGTGCAAACTGTGGGCCCAACATGCAAATAAGAAGATGATCCAATTCATTGTGAAATAAGTATAAAACTAAATGATTTATGGTATATTTTACAACGCTGTCAGTATCTTACACTACGCAGCGTCAAACGGCAGCACAACTGATGAACTGGAAAGAAATTAAACGGAGGAGGTCATTGCGGTATTGACGTATTTCCCAGATATTTTCAGCACAGACTGAGGAAAAACATGTATGCGGTGTCCAAGCCAAGATTCGAAATAGATATCTCCAGAATATAAGTCTAGATCGTGACCGTTACTTCAACCAACAAGATAAAAAAACTATTATCTGCCAGAACTGAACAAAATGCTGTCTCGGATTACGGATGACATGCGGAGATCAAGGGATAAGTACCCTTCTGAATGCTGTATGTAATATACGTGTACATCAATAAGTCCTACTGCTTATGTCGTTTTAAAATTAATCTCTATTTGATTAATGCGGATAGAAATCCTGTTGCACAGAAAACCTTGTCATTTTCAAACAGATTTACAATATGTATGTAAAAATATAACAGAGGTCTGTTGCAGCAATGATATTTCATCCTTCGTTGAATAGCTTCATTCAAATATATTGCAAAATATCAAAGACGATGCGATTACCAATAAAAGCCCATTACTTAAAATGACGTACGATATTATAAGAAACTCTCGATACAGACAATGCATTATAAATACGGATCATACATTGGAAAAGGTCCAATTATTTTCCATCATTTTCTACTATAAATAAGAAACTACACGCAGTCTAATAAAGCACGACCTTAAATAAGCAGATAAAATTCCTACCAGCACGCATTTCAAATTAGATGTGCGGGCATGCCTTTCAAATTAAAGTAATTAACTTTACGGAACAGGGTTCTTTTCTAGTAACGGATAGATCTGTAACTGTCATTAAACCCGAATGTTCATAACCGTGAACACAAGAGTCCGCTACATGTTCTTCCAAGAACCACTGGAAACCTATCTATAACTTAAAATTCTCGTTTCTTTTATGTTACTTCATTTTTGTAGCCTAGGTCTACCAAGTGGTCTTCTGCCCTCACGTTTTCCAACCAAAACCCTGTATGCGCCTCTCATTTCCCCCATACCTGATACATGTCCCGTCCTTCTCAATATTCTTGATTTATCATTCGAACAATATTTGCTGAGTACAGGCAATGCAGCTCGTCATTATGCAGTCTCCTCCATTCCCCGTTATCTCTTCCCTCTTTGGCCCAAACATCTTCCTCAGCATCCTATTCTCACACACCCTAATACTGCGTTCCTCCCGCCGTGTCAGAGACCAAGTTTCACACCCATATAAAAGAACAAGCAAAACAGACGTGGGCATATAAATCATGTCAGCAAAAGAAGCGAGGAAATTATATACTTATATTACACCCTGATATATTTCAAGAAAATTTGCTCGACAAACTTTAAGCGAAGATATCATTTGGGAGTAGATATATGCGGAACGATACTTACGAGTATTCCTATGATTTATTTGACGTCGTTGTTACTATCCAAGCCTACTTGGTGTCCATGGCTGCAGAGTAAAGACTTGGAGAGTATTTGAAAGGAATCTGCAGTGACATAGTCTCGATACTATCCAGGAGTTTACCTAACGTAACTGACAAAAGTCATACACACCGGTCAGAATAGGGTGGTCTGGCACAGTTATGAACTGGGAACTTCCAGAATAAAAGTCTACAGAGTTACCAGTACACCACCCAGCTCGGTGGGGATAACAATAAAATGCGTATTAGAGAATCAGGATATGAGTGGACTGGATTAATTTGGGCTAAAATTAATAACCGGCAGCGATGCGAATTTTGGTTTTCAAATAAGGCTGTTAATTGCTTAACTAGATGAGCAACAATCAGACTCTAAACAAGAACACTGCTCCATGGGTTATTTAACGTTACATTTTATCCTACAGCTGATTAGAAATCCAGCTACTTTATCTGTTTCATTTTGCTTCCAGACATATGGGACAAGTGTGAGAAGAAAATCTCACATGAACATAAAATTCTCGCAGGAGCGTATACAATACAGTGGAACTTCGGGCACCAGTGGGTTGGCTGGATAGCCGTCACAGATAACTGTGATTAATGAATGTTACAAATGAATTGTACACTACATTACGTACCGTAAACTACGACCTCTCTGATTTTAGATAAACGACTACAAATGCTAGCAGCCTGTAGCCAAGTCAAATGTACTGTGAAAGATCAAGTTGCAAAGATCTATTTTAGATCGGTTCAGAAAATTTCTTGTGTTAAATATTTTAAACCCTGCAATTTAGGTACTTTAGTGGAGTGTTTATTGCACAAAATGTCCCTTAAATACGAAAAATAAAGGTAACGGAATAAAAGAAACAAAGTTATACTTCACTGACGTGAAAGAGTTCAATATTAAAAGCGGACTTGGGTCAAACAAATGTGGTGTTCGAAATTTATATAACAAGTGTATCGTGACAATCAACCAGTGCAATGACAAAAAGAAGGCAATGTACATACGTAACACTAAGGCGCGTTCGCGTAACCACTGTTGCCGTGGAAAAGCATTAAACATTATAACTGTGTGTCTATATTCTTGCCTTAGTTATCCAGCAAGCAAATCGCGCATTATTTTGTCACCTGTGGCCTGTCTGGCTGTACCATCCCATTCCACATTATGTCATTAACGGCACGATTTTCGGAAAAAAATTTACTGTACATAAAATATTTTGTGTTGGTTTTCTCTAAAACGTTTCTCTGAAACATTTCTCTTCTAAGAAGAATTCAGCGAGATGTTATCATAAATGTGCATAGATCGTCATGTAAAATACCCGATTTCTTGTCAGATTTTAATGAAACTTGAATTTTCTCAACAAATTTCGAAAAATACTCAAATAGCAAATTTCATGAAAATCCGTTTGGTGGGAATCGAGTTGTTTCATGCGGACAGGCAGACAGGACGAAGCTAATAGTCCCTTTTCGCAATTATGCGAACGCGTCAGAAGTGACACAAAACAGATGCATTAATTATATGTAAAATTGAATTTTTTTCTTCAGTGAGATAACTACGATAGATATATGCTAACAGCAGTATGAGAGGACAGTGGTTTTCAGAAACACCTACCACTTTAATTTTGCTACTGTCGTAAGTCCAACAGAACCTTCGGAACGTTCACTCACGCCCATCTAAACTACTGCTCAAGGTACTATGACAGCTGGGCTAACAGGCAGAAAGCATTTAGAAGTCTGTTGTTTACGCATATTTCATATTTATTTAATGAGCTTCTTCTTATGTGGTTATAAAACCACTTTTCCCAAAAATTCGTTTAGAAAGCGAAAGTCAGTATAATTAATTTCAAACTTCCTAAGCACTTTTATTGTTTCTGAGAAAATTAAAAATCTCTCCTCACATTTAATTAAAGTTTACATGTTACTTGTCCATTCCATGTGTTTGTGCTGTCATGCAAGTATTTTAAATTACTTTTCACGTTTCAAAACTCGCCGTGCTGTATAGAGTACTTCACTTACACTGCTGTATCGCATATAGTCTAAACGCAACTGACAGGCGTTCCTAAGCTGCTCGTTTAAGACTAATGGCCTGAAACGTACAGAAACGTATTCTGGCCTACGTCTAGTTACTGTTTGAAATTCTGCCCTTGTAGACCAACCTTCAGTGTTATTAAAAATTGTTCATGCCATGCCCACATGGACCCCAAGTAATACACGTTCTATGGTAAATAAAATAATTCATACGTCACTTATGTGTGAAGAATGTTGATATTTTGTGGTATTTGAGGTCGCCACGGCAGTAACAATAAGCTTTTAGTCATTTTGAATGTTGCGCCGTGATGCTTGGTACATAGGTATAAAGCTTTCGTATGAACTGCTGCCTTTTCAGGGTAAATCGTGTAAGGCGTGGTGAAGAAACGTAGAGGAATAAACAGAAGGAAAGACAAAGGCTAACGGTGACAGTTAACTTGTCTCTTTGCTCCATGCACTGTACCTCATTCAACGTCGCGGTTCGATTCCCAAAGGTGTCACTGGAATTTTTCATTGACATAATCGTTTCGGTCGCACTATGGCCCTGGGGTCGACTCAGCCTCTAACAGAAATGAGTACCAAAATCTTTCCTGGTGGGTAAAGGCGGCCGATGCGTAGGGCTGACAACCTTACCACCTTCATGTGCCGATTGTCTAAAAACATGGGAGCCTCGACCTCCTGGAGCCCTAAGGGCCTGCCAAGGCCTGTATGGGACCCCTTTACATTTACTGTACCTCATTCTTTGTATAAGTGATCTCTTTTCCAGCAGGGCCTGCTCTTTTACAATGAAGAAGAAACCAGCAGCTTCTTTGGAAAAACTCGTGCCTGTTTACCAACATACAGCGCCGTACAGTCTCACAGAAGACAGTAACTGTATAACGATACATAACCATAACCATGTAACCATATACAATAGAACTGTAATACTGAACGTTATGTTCCTCAAGAATTAATCATGACTGCTTCCGAGTGCAATACAACCGTCAGCATAAATACCAGTATTTCTCACGCCATGTTCTGCTGTAACAAAACACTATCTGCATAAAAGTACTTATGCATAAATTGAGGCTGTTTAGATGCCTTACATATTAAAGTATATGTATGATGTATAGGTACACAACACATTTAGAAATTGATCTTTTATTTTAACATCTAAAGTCCTACTGAAACAGAAGAAAGAATGGAGGCATAAACTGCATGCTCTCTTGTTCTTAGCTAAAAATATGTAACTAGATATTCAAATTTATGCAAATTTAAATTTTAAATGCGAATAATGTTACAGTATGACATGAGCCATTATTACGTGAGAGTCTGTATACTATACAAATTTCAATGTTTCCTAATACGGTGGCGCTGTACAATAGACCACACATTTACATACACACCAACTCCAAGCCCGAAGTGTGGTAGTGACACGGCCAAGTTGGGTTACATGCCTGCCTGCCTGCCTGCCTGTCTGTCTGTCTGTCTGTCTGTCTGTCTACCTGCCTGTCTTCTGAGACTCTCACTCATAAGTAACAAAAATAGGAGTTTTAAAAAGGGGTGAAAGTTTTGGAAAAAGGCACAGGGCACATTACTTCACTGACCCCGACGAAAATTGTTATATCTTAGCTTCACCAAGCTTATGTGTGACGCAACAAACATATATATATATGGCTAAAAGGAGAAGTCGGGCACAAATGTATTTACTCTTATTATTACACAAATATTGTCATGTTCTCTTTGTAATACCAGCATCGATCACAGGGTGCAAGAACCGTAGACGCTTTAACGTGAACCTATCACTTTTAGAATAATGTTTATTTTCGACACAATTGTCATTCGTTTGTAAAGGACAGTGATTTCTTGATCTGTAGGTTGACTGGTTCTGGCGCAAAATCTGGGTTCATATTTCGTAAGTATAATTGAAATTTTTATTTTGTTTACTAACATCCTTCCCTTATTCCCGATAGACAACGAATATGGTGTCCCTTGAAATACAAGGGTGACCAAATCATAAATATCTGCTTCCATCATGGCGTGATTCATGAACACTGATGTCATGCTGTAATCCTTCCGCGTTAAGTAAAGTTGAAGAGGGGAAAAATAAAATGTCGTTTAAAGTTTCACTCGTTTGGAGAACTGTACTTCAATAAAGCATGATAAAAGTTTCTTTTCCTACGTCTCTTGAACTTCTTTACGAGCAACGACAAAATCCCTTTGTTTTATGCAGTTACAACAGTAGCAATACATCTGAGTCCCTTAAGACAATTTATTTTTGTGTCCAGAACACTACGATATATTATAGTACCATTTCACAGCACAAGAATTTACAGTCGACCATCAAAGTCGTAAGCTAGATTATTAATTATTATTAATTCTGATTAAGTTATCCATAAATATTTTATTATTTAATATATTACTAGTCAGAAATTAAAGCCACTGATTTGCTCAGAGATAAACTAGCTTTCTAGGCTGATCAATTCCTTGAAGACTAATGGTCAGTGTTGTACAGCCAGGTTTAACACTAAAAAATACGCAATTCCCCGCATAGTGTATTTTTCTATTTAATAAAATTCTCAAAATAAACATCAGTTTCTTCACACAGAGCAGTCAATTATTGTCTTTCTAATAAAACACTGTGTTCTCTTCCTCTCTATAAGTTACGAACTGAATCTTTGTACATAATTTAGATTAATTTCACCCTTCAAATTTTAAGCAAAGTTAGCTAGGATATACAACGTAGTACGAACACTAAAGGTCTGACAAATAACTGCGTTGAGGAAGACAAAATTACATAAAATGTTTTTGTAATAATTTCTGTTCACAGAGAAAGCAAATATTTTGAATAGCTGCGTACTCTAAGATCTGTGGTTCAAGTCTCGGCCCGAACCGTCTGTCCCTGAAAGATATTTCATGGTTTTCTGAGTCCTTCCAGGAAAAATCACATTAGGTTATGAAAGGTTCCTTCCACGTTTTTCCAGTCCTTTTTTTCACTAGTCACCCTATTAGTCAAAGCTATTGACAGCGCAGTTAAATGAGTATTAATACAAATATTTGTAGAGAAAACTATGTAGACTGATACATTCACAACGTTACAATAATTTGAAGCACAATCGTAACAAATGGTGACTACTAAATCCTTCACATTTATGGCAAAGTTCAAAAGCTGAGAACAACAGTAATAAATCTAAATTTCGGTCAAGAATAAATTAAGATCAAAGTGAAATGCCGGCGCCTTCCACTTCAATATATATTGTCTTACTTTATATATTCATCACACTCTCTCGATTCTTAAACAAACAATAAACCTGAAAATCGATCTTAATTTAAAAAAATACTTCATAAACAGTCGATTAAACTATAACTCACACATGTCACTACCGGTAGATATGTTTTATACACACGCTCAGACTCCGTGCTAATATTATGCAAGCCTGTATCTTACAGGCAGTACGTATTACAATCATTATATTATGGTACATTTACATTGTTGCCACTCTGAGAAGTGTCCATGACCCTCTACACGTTTGGGTGAAAACTTTGTAAGATCTCACTACAGGACGGAAAATCGGAGCTCGAGTTACTGACCTCAAAGAACGAATACTGCTGTGACGTCATGCGCAGACGCAGATAAAAGTTGAAGCAGTCCATGAGTTTTCCGCAGTTCCAATAAATTTCCACGTCGTTTGAAGATTCTACTGTACAGTTACCTTCAAAATTTTATGTTCATATTAATGAAACTTTCAGTAGCACTGAAGGTTTTCCAAGTTTTTATCTTCCGTGATAAAAATTACAACCTCTTATTGCTTATACATAAATAAATATAAAAATGATAATTTAACGTGGTGTTATGGGAGTATACAATTATTGCATACTTTAGGCAACCCAGCCTTCTATCCAGTGGGTACTGGGGGTTCCTGTGCCGGGTGCAGAGCGAATCAGGCGTGAAGCTAAATACTCACTTCCATCTAGTTCCGAGATTAATAATGAATTAGTGCAGTTATACCTCCACTCACTCATTTGTCTTCATGGCAAACAAAGGGACAACTTTACCTGTACTTGTATCAGACGCTTCATAAATACTAGATTGCAGAATACTTTTCATCCTCCGTAGAGAATTTTTCGCCCCGTATTTTCAGGAATGGCTGGAGAGCCCGTAGATTGCAAAAATGAATGCCCTTTGTAGATCAGATAGTTATATTTGTATTATTATTTTTATTACATATTTCGTCCTGTGTTTTGTTCTTTTTGTTTTGTATGTACATACGTATATATACCATTTTTTCTAATTTTATAATTGGCCATTAAGTTATTAGTATGTAAACTAATAATAATAATAATAATAATAAATAATAACGCATGGACCGCACCATCGCTCAGGCGGTTAGTCGCCGGCCTCCTACCGCGGTAGCCCGAGTTCGATCCCGGGTCAGTCCATGTGGGATTTGTGGTGGACAAAGTGGCACTGGGACAGGTTTTTCCCCGAGTACTTCGGTTTTCCCCTATCAATTTCATTCCACCGGTGCTCCATTACGTGGAAAAAACTAATCATCATCTTCATCTTCATCACAGGGGTGCACAATAAGCCTTAAGGCTGCGGTGCGTCCGTAGCATTTGCTGCGGGGCCCTCCTCCACAATAATAATAATTCTTAACAAATTTAATCTAAGTAATCAGCATACATCTGAGCAGTTTTATAATCTTTCAAATTTGATCTCACTGGAGACGTTGGTTCAAGCGGTAACACTTCTGATTTGTATTCGATCGGAACATTGCCTATACTGATTGTAGATTTCGCGGTTTTCCTCACCCCCTTCGTAAAAATTCCAAGTTATGTGCATCAATGCAGTCACGACTGATTTTTTCTAAATCCTTTTCAATTAATCACTCATGTACCATCCCACCATTCAACACTTGTCTACTCTAAAATACTCACTGCGGCAATTAAAGGAATTATCTGTAATTTTGCAGTGAATGAATAGACAGTTGAAACGTAGTAATTTATGTGACAATTAAGTTTGTCAGATATTTTAAAACCGTTATTGGTTTTAAAATCTCAGCGTGTGCTGCTAAATTAGACATATACTGAGTATATACGTACAGGTGCGTATACGGACTGTAACTCTGAAAGGAGACGGAACATATTGTAGCACGCGTCTGGTTTATTTTGTGACAGACAAAAACATGATCCGAGGTTGTCAGCAAAAGACTTTTGGTACACTTACGAAAAGAAAGCACAGAATAAGTTGGTTTATATAGGATATGTATGAATTAAAACATAGAAAAAGATATGGGGCATTCTTGGTATAAAAATAATAAATATGTGTCGAAAGTAAGAAACTGCAGTCAACTATAATTAGCCAGTCAGTGCCCGTAAAGTGATGAAGGCACGTACTTGATGACCGGCGAATCGGGGCTCAATTTCCGACAAGCATTGAAATGTTTCCCTCTTACCGCATCCAGACTGACTCTGGGGACCAATTAGTCTTCTATCCAATATGCATCTAAGTTATTTCTCCAGAGGTACAGTGGCCTGGGCGCGAAATTAACCACTTACGTCAATCTAGGCCAGAAATTAAGAATAGCTGAAGGTGTCAATCCATTCCCCCACAAGTCTGTGAGCTGAGTAGAGCTCTGAAGTTGCTACGTCTATGAGCTGAATACATTTCTGGACTCACCACGTCTATGAGCTGGGAAAGTCGAAGCCCCATCTTGACGGTGAGGCGATCCGAGTTGTTGCCCACGGGCCGGATGAGCCGATTGTAGTTGCTCAGCAGGTCGTCGTACAGCCGCTTCGCTTCCGGGTTGGCCACGGTTCCCCCAATCACCGACAGAAGGAGCGCCACAAGCACGCTCCCCATCTTAGGCCTAGTCCACCCCTGAAACGGAAGGGAAGGAAGATAAGTCTAGGGAGACGAACCCCTCGTGGAAAGGAGGATTTAGGATTTGCTCTTAGATGCCGGATGTCGTGCGAGAGAATACCGCCTGCAGCACAGTGACAGGGTATGGGCTGGAAGATCAGAGTTTCATTCCCAGCAGGAGAAGCGATTACTTTCTAGGCCACCTCATCCACAAGAGATCTGGTTTCCCTTACACTTTTATTTAATGCACATTGGTGGTTTTCTCGCCGAAGGAGAAGCGGCTTGACCGTGAAACTCTCACATGCACCTGTGTCTGCTGCTGAGGTTAAGATGGCACAATATTGTGACATGTGACGCTTCATCTGAATTGCAATCAAAACATCCGTTCGTACCTCCCAGGGAACACAGTCTGTGTCCAACATAAAGACCAATCGGTTAATGTTGTTCAGGGGAAATACTCAGTTTCTGTGTGTGTGAAATATACGAAACACATAAACACAATCTGTGGCGGAATGCGGAGGTTCTTAATGTTGCAGAAGTTGGCACCTGTTGTTGACACTAAGTTTCAAACGATTAATGTAATCAAGACAAAAGGCAAAACGGCAGTAATGAAATTGAAACAAAAATACTGCAATGAAAATGTGTGCTGTACACCACAGTCCATAACGTTACAAAGGTACTTCATTCGTAACATTTGTAGGTGCGAAAACAAGAGTAAAATAAGCACACAACATACACATAAATCACAGGCATAAAACATACACAATGATAGTTAACCCATAAACGATAAGTTGAAATTAATAAGTACTTATACAAAACTTTTCTGTCTGTCAAGATGCCCTCACACATAAGGCTTAAAATAAAATTACACATTTATACAATTTTGGAAAGATGAGCATTGAATCACACCATAATCCTTGTGATGGACATGCAGTCGGTCACTGAAAGATTGGCGTGCTTGAACCGCTGGCGCATCTGTCAGCCCGAGGGTATTTTACTGAATTTAGTAGCGGTGAAAGCTTCAACACGTAGCCTGCAAAGTACACAAGTCCTTTATTCATAAGTCAATAAGTGTACAGCTATTTGTGTTGCGTTGTTAAGATAAATCTGACGCCGCTGTCAAATTCAGGAAGTTTGCATCATACACAGATTTACTTAAACTCTGAATTAAACTTTCACTCATTCCTAACGATGTTACAAACAAACAACATGAGATATCAGGTTACAATGGCAGTGCCTACGAATATTGCTATACTCTGAGTTACGGCGCCGCGTATTCTGGTACAAGGGTACCGAGAATTCAGAAGAACCTGCGAACTCTATCGGAAGTTTTATGTTGTATGTACCGTGCATTTTATCGTAAGTCTAAATCAAACCAACAAATGCACAAGATTATTGGTATGTATAAGACATATTTTCAACCACTACATATGTTTCGGCAAATAGATTGCCATTTTCAGGGGGTATATATCAGAGAACTACAAGTGCTTACTGTATCCACATATACAATATATGGTTTCACAGTAAAAGTTTTTTATGCATGTCACGATTCAAGATGTAAAGATGAACTAGATTAAAAACAATAATACACTATGCCTCTAGTAGTTAAAAATAAATACGCTGTAAAATCCAAGAGTATAAAATATATACAAATTGTTTACATGAATCGATATTAAAACATTAAACTTTAAACGTTTACAGTGGTTAGATGGCAATCTATTTGCCGATATGCATGTAGGGGTTGAAAATATATCCTATACTTACCAATAATCTTCTGCATTTGTTGGTTTGATTTAGATATATCGGAAATCTTCAAAGATGATATAAATGGAGATATTTGTGGGTGGTCCAGAATGTTTAATTAAATGGAAATAAACAATAAACAATAAATATTATACACTCATTATTTAAATTACGTGTACTGTGTAATTCTTTGTACAAACATTGCTGGATTTACCAATAACCGACTGCCACACTAATACATCGGTCATTATCGGCTCCAACGAGGCAGAACGTGTACTGATGACGTCAGCAGAACTGAAATGTGTTCGCGGTACAGCTGGCAGGATATTTATCACTTTCATTTCTACACTGGTTTTCATTGATGAGATTATTGACATTATCATAAGATACGTTTCCACTGTGCAGATATCTGCTCACTGTCTGTGACGACTTTCCCTTGTAGCGACCGTATATCCTGTGTGTAAACGTTATTCTTGACATTGCACAGTACTGTGTACAAAATTTGTAGATCTGTTTTTATTCAGTATTGTTTTGGTTGGTTCCCTGATGATGGTCCCCTGGAGATCGAAACATGTAGGAATATTTTAGGTGATATAGTAATATGAATATCTGAGAAAAAATATGGTGCATTTTATTGGTCTGAGTGTTGCGAATTAAATCGACTTAAATCTATTAATCTTTGATTCCCTTCCGTTACCATAGATTTTCCCTCCGTCGTTGGACCGAATGGCGGCACATCGCAAGAGATCTACCTACATGATAAAATACAAACAACACGGCTCGGCAGCATGTCCTAATGTCAGAAGGACTGTACTCGCGATCCAGCGATTGCAAAGTTTAAGAGAAGAGTGGCGGGTATGTCAATCTACTAGCAGAACCCGAAGATCCAATACCACTAATTCCAAAGCCCAACACATTCCTGAGCCACTTCTATCCACGTTCCATCCACATAACCTACTTCCCTAAGATCAATCTTTTAACATCCCCTCTGTCTTCAAATGTCAAGCTTCGAAAGGGCTTCTTCTGAAAAAGTGTGCAAGCAGTCTTTGTCTCTGCCATCTTGGCGACATACGTATCCCCTCGTAGCCTTGTACACTTCAACTTTACAACACTAATATGAGACCTGTGCACAATTTAATTTCTCTGGAGGAATGGAATGAGGTAGGATAAAATTGAAAGTGTAGGGTGGGAGGCGGTGGAAGAAAGTCCTACAAAGGCAGCAAACGAGGACAATACAACAAAGTGAAGCCAAATTACACTCTCTTCACATAAGAAGACACTTAATGTGAGAGGCGAGAATTCAGTATATTCTTTTGTGCTAAAGCAGTGCAGATGTAAGCGGCAAGCGTGTGAACGTGAAATGCCAATAACATACAGATATTTACCGAACAGTTTTGTGGACGGACTGCGCTTATTTAGAGGGTACTCTTTTAACACACAAAGACGAACACCAGAGAGCAATCACCCAGTTAAGTCTCTCTCAGAAACTACAGTTTATGTATAAACACTTCGCAGTGTGAAGTTTCATACGTACATGCGAGATTTCAAGCTTCCGAGGCGTTGTAATTGAAGTATTTGTTCTTCTGCCATATTGCACGGCGGAAGTTGCTGGTTTGTTGTTAACCTAGTAACAACTTTCGCCGGGCAACATCCCAGAAGGGCGAAGGTCACATATGAACATGATCTATCAGAATTTCCTGGCCTGTCATATTAAAGAAGTTACGAGAAACAGAACTGTCCTTGCTCTTTATTTTTTAATATTATTTGACCTAAATCGAACTAACTTAACTGACTAAATAACTAATCAATCTCCAAATACTCAGATGTTCCTATTTGGCCTATTCCCTGCTTTTATTAAAACTAAGGATTTAAATTGCAGTCTTCTGGAATATGACGCCGTGTACAGTCGACTACACTGAAGATGGAGCGAGCATTCTCCCGCGAAGTGTTGGTACCTATATACCAATCTAAAAAGTGTCATATCCCAGAATACTGTAATATTTATCCGCATCGTTGTGGGAAATTCAAATGTCTCAAACAACATTCATCGCCTTATTGATAAAGGATCACAACATGAAAATTTGGCTAAGAGATTAAGTGGCATTTTGGGTTCTTATGGCGGTGACTATGAATAAAATCATCTTAAGGGGCGTAACGTCGTAGAGTCTGGTATATATGTACTGACGATTAAGGAGAAATTGCTGCCTTAATCATAAGGGTAAAAGCTCTGATGTTGGAGGCAGCAAGTCCCTTTGAAGGGACAGTACATACATACCAGACTGCACAGTGTTACACCCTAGAAGACAGTTATATGGGAAGACTAATGTCACAAGCAGCAAGTATAAAGCACAAATTAGAGTCCCCAAACTCGCACATCTCCTGGCCAGATTCTGCGCAAAGCAACAGCAAGTGATATGGATAGCCGATGTGGAGAGTGAGGATCAAAGGTACAGATAACCGCAGTGGTTTGTAAGTTGATTTCATACTATTTACTGTTGCTTTTATGTCGGTGATTGATTGTTACCGGTATTGTGGCCGTGTCAAGGGAAGAAATTCTTCCGACGATCAATCAAGTCTCTCGTTCTTTCAGGCTGGAGGCAATCTAGACATCCGTTACGGTTTAATAGGTTTTCGTGGGCACAGCGTGTCTTGTGGCTATCTGCGGGATGGCCAACCCAGGCCGCCGTATCTCCTAATGCTTGTCATCCCATAAATCCACTTCACGAGTCAGCCACTTTATTGATGTTAATTCGACTTCCCTTGTACACAAATCCTCATTGTGCAATTTAGTGTTCGCTATTTCTAAGGTTAAAGCCCCCATAACGTTCTTCTGCTTTATCTGCAGTTTCAACTTGGTCTCTCATCACAAAGGAAAAACAAAGGGTGGTGGTGATGAAGAACGAGGTACTTAGGAAATGTGTGTGGGCCGAGAAAGAGGAAGTAACAGGCGGACTGAGAGATTTACGTAAGAAGAAAGTCCATAATTAAACAAACTGTACCTTCATTGTCTTCTAAGACATAATTCGATTGTCAAAGAAACATTTATAACAATAATAATAATAATTATTATTATTATTATTATTGTGGTTGTTGTAAACTTTTAACGTAAGAGATCTGTCGCAAGTGAAATTCTTCACCTTGTTCCAAATATTGTTGTCTAATATACAATTCTACATACCCTTATTATTCAGACTGAACCAGGTACACAGTAATATTTCGGTAATGCTTGTCGTAAAAACATTGATTGATTGCACTCTAATTTATATCTCCCTGCTGAAGATCTTTAATACAGAAACATGTAGGGGGAAACTACACAAAAAACAAATAAGACATTAAATGTACTGCGAGGGCTATAATTTATGTCAGTCGTAAATATTACGCGTTCTAAAATGGAATATTTCAAGGAAGGAATTTCATAACTTGTTCGCTTCGCCAGACATAGTCGGGGCGATAAAAGAAAGACGGATAAAATGCTTGACACATGTAGCACTTACATGGGAAATGAGAAATACAAAATTCTAGCTGAAAAGCCCGATGCGAATATACCATTCGCGAGATAATAGGCATGATAGGGTAAATATTATTAAAAAAGAACTTAAATGTATTTTTAGGATGTATAGTAAGTCATTTAAATCGTAATATGTGGCGATAAAATGAGATAAAGGTTTGCCCGTTTCTTGACGACCTGAACGAATGTTACGTTTTTAGGAAAAATCTATTCCATTTCTTAACCACCATAAATATCACCACACCACATTACCTACTCCTACTCATCCCACTACTCGAATTTGTTTGTGGAGAAGGGCCCCGCAGTAGAAGCTACGGACGTACCGCAGCCTTAAGTCTTATTGTGCAACCCTTGTGATGAAGATGAAGAGAAAGATGATCAGTTTTTTAATTTTTCCAAGTAATGGAGCACCGGTGGAATGAAACTGACAGGGGAAAACCGAAATACTAGGGGAAAAACCTGTCCCAGTGCCACTTTGTCCACCACAAATCCCACGTGGACTGACCCGGGTTCGAACCCAGGCCTCTGTGGTGGAAGGCCGGCCGCCTGAGCCATGGCACGGCCACGCACTACTCGAATTTAGTTGCAGGACAAACCCCACTCCGTCAGTTTCTTTTATCTAATTGTCAAAGGGAATTATATATATCCAGGGCACAAGGCCGGGAGCAGAAACCAGACGTAGACCCACCTACGACCTCTTGTCGTCTCGCCCACTACGAGGAGGTTGTGGTAACTCGGCCTGGAGTGGCCATAACTGTCTGACACACGGCCATCTTCTGTCTGGGAACCCAACTCTCTGTTAAATGTACCTCAATGTCTGTACGTGTCAATATATTATCCGAGGTATACTAATCAAAGCCAACATTGTCACCTGTCACGCACCCTCAGTGAAACATTGACGAACCTGGGTTTTAAGCCAAGTTTTGGCCCTTCCATGAGGCACTGACAACTTCTATATTCTGATTTTCTGTAAAATTATCAGCACAATCTATACATGTTACATAAGTGGCAAATAGCCCTAGGGGTTTTCAGACTATAAACTTCCTCCTCCTTCACTACTACTACTACTACTACTACTACTACTACTACTACTACTACTACTACTACTACTACTACTACTACTACTACTACTACTACTACTGCTGCTGCTGCTGCTGCTGCTGCTGTAGTTTGAAAAAAACTGTGGATGTTGGTTGCACGCTATGCACAGCCAAGCTCGACTATATAAGATTTACGTATAGCAGGTAAAAAATCGTTATTTAAATTTAAATATACTTACACTAAAGGACAAGACATAACAAAAAACAGATTGTAACATATAAATAATACCGCAATATTCTGCTCTTTTTTCGATTTTATTTTATTTTAATGCAAACTGTGTTTTCGGCGCATATTCATATGCACTACAGCAGATTATTAGCACACTGTCACTTCCATATCCCTACCCGCAAAAGGGAAACGCAATTAACTAAAAATCGGGTGAACAGAGGTGCCAAGAACTTGTTCCTGTTCTAATTTTTCACTTTTTCGGCAAATTGACATTCTCTGCTTGCCGAACAAACTCACCGAAAAGTGAGAGTGTTCGAATTGTTATCTTGCTATAAGATGGTAACAGCACGTCCCTCAAACATTCAAGACTAGTTTCATGTCATCTTCAAGTACAATTTATTATTCACTACTTTTAGGTGAACAGAAATAAGTCTCTAACTTCTTCATTTCTGAGAGCACACAATACAGCAACAAGTGATTTACAGACTGGATTGACCTGACATATAAACGGAGCTTTTATTGAAATGCTACACCCGAAGTAAAAATAATACATTTATTTGTAAGCAAATTTGTGAAGATCTATTTTAGCGCATCACCAATTATTTAAGATTAAAATACACACCTCAATTCACAGAAACCCTAATAGAATGTAGGATTAGTCGAGATGGGAAAGTAATCGTCGTATAAGCTTCTAATTTGCGAGGTTTACTGCGTCAAGCAAATCCCACATTTTTCAGTAATAAAATACTGAAACACAGCTGGAAATAAACTGGAGTTTTTCATTACTTCAATTAGTCATACAGCACTTAGATTCGTGCGGCCACGTTGCGGCCATCTTAACCCCGGGTGTGGTCCGCGTCAGACTTTTCGAAAAATAATTTGTGCCTATTTAACTACCACATATGAACCAGTAGGCCAGTAAGGGCCTAAATATCCTCCTGCCGCTGCCGTAGTGTATCTGAGTGGTGTCTACGGTAACTGATTTAAAATTTGAATTTCCGCTCAAATATTACTATTTACGAATAGCTTTGTTATGAATAAAATATTAATGCTGCCCGCATGCATATGGATTCCACTAGGGAAAATGTGGGCGCCCCTGATTTAGATCCTTATTTAATTAATTCTTCAATTAATGGTCGAGGAAGTCCAATTTGTATGTTATACGAATGAGATATTAAATTTATGGTCCAGAAATTACGTTGTAGTGGAAATTATATTTCCAGGGTCTTCACTGCCCCATTAGAGCACACCGGTTACGAGCGGTATCACTGCGTCTGGTTCGCACTGATAGGGAATAAAAATTACAGATTCAAAACCAATGAGATTTTCACAGGAAATTGTTAAAGTCAAAATTCTTCCAAAATAGCTAACCTGAAAGTACACAAATCTGAACTTATGGAAAAACCTGCATTTAGCTCTGTACTCACATACTACTAAATTTGATAGCATATGAAAAAGCACTGAGGAGTTCTGCTATTTAACGATACGGTGTTTGGCAAAGGTGGACACTCTACGCGGGCTTAACATAACTTCTACTACTGTCATCATCTGCATCCGTTCGTAACTACTTGCTACCATACAGAGGAAGATCATAATTACAACTTATATTCATACTACCTGTTTCACTATAAATCGATTCGACGCAATCTTGCACCTCAAACGCAGTCAGTTATGTGTTGACGCAGCTTACTGTACACGCGTATTGGTGCATTCTCTAAACAAGTTAGGAAATGTCCACAGGTCGTAACACTTCTAGCGCGTTTGCTCTGTTATTTTCTCTGGATTTTAGATTCGTGAATAATCTGAAAAAACAGTACACTGAAATCTGAGGATTTTAAATACGCCTTTTTACATTCTACAAAATACGCTAAAAGAGTTCTCTTTCCTACGCAACAGATACACAATGCATCATAGTCCGTATCTTCTGAACGTCGAGATATCGTGAACGGTGAGATTTACAGTCGATCACGTTCAAACTGCATGTTTAGATTGTTAATTTTTACTTTGGTCTCATATCGCACCTCACACCTCACAGAGAACAGTCTATCTCAATTATAACGAGCATTAAGGAGGAGATATGACAAATTAATAGGCGTCTTGGTGTAATGTGTATGTTATTTTATCCGATATTTAAAGAAAACTGGAATGTATCGACAAATTTCAGTACAAATCCTAAATAAGAAATTTCATGAAAATTCGTCCCGTGAAGTGGTGCTGTTTCGTGCGGATGAACGGACCGACGGACATTGAGGCTAGTAGTAGCTTTTCGTAACAGCTTGACGAATGTGCTTAAAGGGATCATACACGCAAAGGCATTTATTACTTTGCCAATCCGTGCTACACATCACGCCTATTACAACTTCATGCAATCACCGAAACAATATGACGGACAAGCGTAGAAATAATCTTAATTGAACACAACTTTTTATATCCACGTTTTCTGACGTGCGTGCCGTTCTTCTTGTAAGAGTCAATGTTCTTAACGGAATTAATTTGAAACGACATATATAATTAAACCGATTTTTGACACAATCTCATTAGAGACATGGCCGTTATTGCCATTTGTCATCCAAAACAGTATTCGGTGTGATTACACAAATGCAGTGAAGATTAATAACCATTACAAATAGCTTTCCATAATGGATTTGTCATAAAATACATGTGTCCCATTTTATGCCAGACGTATATTGAAATTTCATCCCAAACGCTCTCTTCTTTTTAATTAATTTTCTTCTGATTTTAAAATTTGTATACATTGTTTATGTAGCGACACTTTCAATTGCTCAGATTGTCCTCAATCATTTGATCATCTAAATTACATATGTTGAAAATTTCAAATTATGAATCTCCCCATTATCCAAATTCCACCTGCCTCTTGTCACTTCCTCTCTCACATAAGGAAGTGCAAATATCATCTCTTCACGGTGTCACCAAACAGCATTATTACGTGCAGAGTAAATTATACATTCGGGTGAATTTACATAATGTACATAAATGTACAAAGCGAGCTGCTATTGCACATTAGCCAGACAGAGGATACACAATTGGCTCAATTATAATGGTATATAGCAGAACAGATATTATTTTTAGCATTAATGTTACTTAATCACATCATTTTAACCATAAAGTTCTATAATGCCGAGTGATAATAAACAGTAAATAGTCGATGATTTCGAAAAGGAGTCTTAGCTTATCGTGAGTACCTACGATGTATGGCCCGCAACACACGGTGATCAACGCAAGAAGACTGGAGCCACAAAGTAGTGTGCTGACATCTGTACTGTCACTGTAAACAAGTGAAGTGACGAGCTACCAAATAGTGACAGGTGTGCATTTACTTGTATGCGTCTTTGACAAAGTAAGAATGTAGTCAAGACATGTGATAGGACAAAGAAGAGTACGTGCTGACTAACAGTCACGAACACTGTGCAGCAGGTGTACTACACATCTGATTTTGAGAATTTTCTAATATTTTCAAAATTGTATTCGGCTTTTAGATGTAATTTTATGTCACAGCTTGAGCCTTTACGAGTTCATACACTGGTTAGTTCATAAAGTGGACACTGCAAGGCCCCAAAAAAGACCAGTACTTTTGCAAAATGTATGTAGACACAAATGTTTTTACCGAGTCAGTACTGAAGCGCGCATGTCGTGTAGTTATGCGGCATATAAACGTGTATACAGGTTTTACATATGTAAGTTTTTATTACCAACTACTGCACAATAAATTTATATGTTCCTACATGTTTCGGCGGACCATCTCAGCCATCATGAGACAGTCATCGTACACAGACATAAGCAGCGTACATCGTGTCTCTGAATGATAATTGACCAGCATATATAATTTGAACTATAAAATCAGTGACTGCGGCTGTTGATAATGAAAACTAACATATGTTATACATGTATATAAGGGTTTTTGGAGACAGCCTTTATACACGTTTATGTACCACAGGCATGCAGAACTTACAGTTCATTCTAAGGTAATTTCCCAGCTTGCGCCTACTCAAGGGTAGGCCAAAGGGAAACCATGAAATCGTTCAGTCAAAGTCTACAACCCTGCTCGGTTTACACAAGTCCAGTAACTCAACCGCAGGGTGAAAAACAGCTTCTATTAATTAAAATATATTTCCGTTTAGGTAGTAAAAAGACCTATGGAAATTAATTATAATACATGCGCAATTTGTAACCCTTATGCATCTATAGTTATACATTCCGCTTGTCGTCGTCCTCCTTCTCCTCCTCCTCCTCAACATCATCATCATTAGCCACCGGGTATAAGCTATCCAGGCTTGTTCCATCTTCATGGATATTTGGTCCCTCCATCTTTTCCTTGGTCGTCCTACATTTCTTCTGCCAGCTGGAAGGTATTCATGCACTTATTTTGGAATGCCTTAATAGTTCATTTCTAAGAAGTGTTATGTCCACTTACGTCTACAATCCACCAAAACGTCATTTAAATTGTATACACATAGTTCGTTACTAATTTATTCAATGTTTTATAATAATGTAATTAATGTATATACCGCAATTAATCTCAAAAATTTTATCTCTGCCGTCTCTAGTCTTCTTCCATGTTTCTTTTGTACAGTCCAATTCTCACAGCCATTAAAAAGTGTTGGTACTGCTATTTTCTTGTATAATTTCAGCATTGTTTTCTTATTACTTGTTTTAAATGTACGCCATGTAGGTCAATATCTATACTGAAATTTTGTAGTTTATTGCATATTATTTATATTCGATATGCTGCATCCCAATTAGTTAAATTTGCTTATTCATTCAATCACTTTGTTGTCATTGCGACTCTTCCTAAAAAAATTTCCTGTACAAATTAAAAACCGAAAAGTAGAACCCTTTACTCATTCGAAAATACTTATGTTCTGTAATATTCGGACAGTGTTGCCAATTTACATTTATCTTCCTCTTACCATTTAGTAGATGCTAAAATTATAAAAGGTAAGTAAAAATAGTGTATCCAGGACTCAAAACCACGTTAACACACATACACAAATTTACATATATTTGTTTTCAGACCTTACTGTCAGGTAGACAGCAGATTCTTTCCACAAAATGCAACGTATCGAGTCTAGCCGCGCTGTGTGCTAACCACTCCTGGATTTCACGAGAGTTCTTGTATCACTTGTGACAGTTTGACTTCACGGAATCGTTCCTCTCCGACCATCTGTCGCTGCCAGCTACAGGACTGTCTCCGTCTCTCTCTCTCTCTATTGTAAGGCCGTCTTGAGAGTCCAATAATCTCTCAGATCATTAACGTTTGTTCTTCTGGTGCGGCAAGCAATCAGTTTCGTGCTTCTTATCTGATTTTACCACACTGTGTAATTCTGTATCACAAGTTTCCGTCTCTGCACTTAAATTCCCAGGTGTATGCACATCATGGACCAGTAGTTGAGTCCAACTTACCTGCATTACTGGACAGCGGACTACAGCAGACTTTTTTAAACCTTAGTACAGAGGGTCCCGGAATAAGCCACACATAATAATAATAATAATAATAATAATAATAATATAATGCAAATACAAAGGTAATATCAGTAACAATAGGGGCAACTGGAACCATTTCAAAATCATTCAGAAAATACCTGAGCAACATAACGGGAAAGCACGAAATCAAGAAACTACAGAAAACAGCCATATTGGGCACTGCACACGTACTTCGGGAAGTATTGATGTAAAAGTACAAAACGTTCAAAATGGGAAACAATATTACATGTAGCATAAATTGTAAATACACAATAGCTGCAAAACTACATACCCCCATAAACATGGTTTGTTTGAGGTATATAATTGTAAATACCCTACATAAAGGTGACAACGAATAATAATAATAATGTCAGTCCCACCCTCTTATATGTACCTGCTTCTAGGGAACACCCTCTGACTAACCCCGAGTTGTCACGGTGGCATTCCCCTGTCCATTATCTACAGACAACTTTTACATATTTTTTAATTCATTTAACCACTTACACTTTATTTTGTCTCAGTATCTTCTTAAATCTCTGACAAATGTTTCATTTGTACAGCTTAATAAATCATCTTCTTAGAAGCCACATCCTCTCTTAATCCAGCTATTTTACTTATAAATTCCATTCTCCACTTTATTATTCGTGTAAAACTCAACAATATATTTCTAATTGCGTTTTCACCTAAACATAACGGGAATCTTACTCTACCCATGTTTCTTCTAATTCCTCTCAATTTCCAGACTTCTATTATCAACCACGCCATCCTGTTTCTTGCCTTCACAGTACAGCATTCTCTACATGACACGTTATTCCCAACTAAAATTTATATTCCCGATACAGCAATAATAAACTCTCGTCCGACTTTTTGCCACCACATTCTACCTTCCTATATCATTACGTCTTGCTTTTATCAGTTTATTTATTTATGTGAAATTACAGTAATGTTGATTTTGCCACACAAATGTCACATCAATACTGTGAAACTCCTCTTTCAACTACGTAGCCCAACTTCTCACTCCGATATTGCCATTCTGCCATTCGTAACATCGCTTCACCGGTTCTTCGATATCCATACACATAATCCACTGCCAGTATTTTACTGTCGGTCCCATATCGTTATGGTTCTTGCTCCCTCTACCAAGTCCATTCCTGCAATCTATTTGCAACACAAATCGCCAGCCCCATTAGTTTCTTACAAAATCTGCCATTACCCTATCTACGTCTTTCCATGCCCCATTTAACCCCATAATTCTACTAACTCAGTAACCTTAGTTTCTCACACCACTTCATAAACACGGCCCAATCTATGTACCTTTACACTGTATTCGGGGTTCTTGATACATATTTATCTATCTCTATACGTGCTTGTTCTCCATTGGCTTTGACTAATGTCTTTTATCGCCCATCCCGTTGGCAGTGCTGTTTTAAGGTGTAGGTCTGCGGCCACTTGATTGCTGAAATAGTGGGTTCTAATCCCGCTCAAGGCATGATATTCGTCTGTTGTGTTTGTTGCGTTTTGTGTACGAAGGGACCTTTGCGATGGGCTGATCACTCGTTCAGAGGAGTCCTACTGATTGCGTGTGCGTGTGTGTGTCTAGTTTTGTGCGATATAGAAACCTCAAAACAAGTCGGCATAGGCCAGCGTCACAAAACGTATCTTTTTATTTGCACGTCCCCTGTGCTTTCCACAAACACTCATAAAGTAATCTACAATATCGGTATGTTGTCCGTTCATCTTCCATCACTCGGTTGCCTTTAACTTCCATCCTTTCTTAAAAACCATTACAGTATTTAAATAACCGTGTCACTGCTCAGGCGGTTAATCGCAGGCCTCTCACCGCGGAGGCCCGGGTTCGATCCCGGCTCGGTCCATGTGGGATTTGTGGTGGACAAAGTGGCACTGAGACAGGTTTCTCTCCGAGTACTTCGGTTTTCCCCTGTCAATTTCATTCCACCGGTGCTCCATTAAAATGGAAAAGCAGAAAAGAACTTCATCATCTTCATCACGGGGCTGCACAATAAGCCTTATGGCTGCGGTGCGTCCGTAGCAGCTGCTGCGGGGCCCTTCAATAAATGATAATAATAATAATAACTTATTTTACCTTTATTCAAGTTACATCTCAAATTCCAAATTTTGCAGTTTGTGTCCACTAAATAACATTTATTTTGCAATCCCTAACCTGTAAAATACATCGTAGCCAAATCTCAGCATATACAGTACCGGAATACTTGAACTTCCTAACATCAGAGCACACGCCCCTTCCACACCAGTATAGTCAGATAACGTTTATAAAAGTACTAAATGTGTAAAGACTTAAATCACGACCCTGTCTTACCTCCATACGCGTTTCCTCGCACTTGCGTCATTACTTCGTTCCGTTTAGTACAGAAAAGACGAAAATTCTTATTTCGCGCCTGCGTCTTCACGTCATCACTGCCCAGCATCCTCTGAGTCTTCTCCTTCCCAACAGAACCAAATACGCTACAATAGAATTCTCATATTGCTTAAAGCGCGGTAAGGTTCTTATGGAGACAAGTACACTAAAGGCCGTGCCATGGCTCAGGCGGTTGGTCGCCGGCCTCTCACCACGGAGGCCCGGGGTTCGGTCCCAGGCCAAGTCCATGTGAGATTTGTGGTGGACAAAGTGGCACTGGGACAGGTTTTTCTCCGAGTTGTCGGTTTTCCCCTGTCGATTTCATTCCACTGGTGCTCCATTAATTGTAAAAATTGGTAAAAAAAAACTGCTCATCCTCATCATCTTCATTGGGGTTGCACAAAAAGCCTTAAGGCTGTGGTGCGAGGGCCCTTCATAAAAAAGTACACTAAAAGAAATCTTGTAATTCGAAACCACCGCAACATTACAGAACAGGTAAGTTGAATGTAGCGTACAACCAGTTAAATCTGCCCTTGCACTGTTCATACAGTTGAACTGGAATCTTACTACGGCCTTGTTCGGTCACAGGTATAGTTCCTACAAAGACGCTGTACTAATGGTTTGTTCATACCGTTGTACAAGATATGATATTAGTGTTGTGTAAATTGTTATGAGGAAACAAACCTTGTTTTAGTTTAAAAAAGCCATTTGCAGCTCAGGCGGTTTGCAACGGAAGCGGCTTCAATTTTACTTTATAGAAATACCTTTGTAAAACTCCGACAGAGACATAATTCCCCCGTATACAAGGTGGCTACAAATTAGCGGACGATTTGAAGGGCCTGCAATGAAAATGGACCGAAACATGTCACAAAGAGCGTAGGATGGAACTGTTTGTAAGTGAAAAATGGGTCGAGTTACCAAAGTTTCCCGCATGTTTTCTCCACAGAGTATCTACAACTCGTCAGATCATCACGCTACAAACGGAAAGATTGTTAACTAATATGCGGAAAGAGTACTTCAATATTAGAGTAATGCCTTATCGTAAATAAATAAAAAAAAAAACGAATTTCCATGCGTGTTCTCAGTAGAAAATTACAGACCCCCCAAACCTCACGCTAATTTGTAGCCATCCTATACTTAATTCGCTACAAGTCGAACTTTTCTCTTACGTAACCCCGGCTTATCTCTAGGATCATCTTTGAAGCCTCTGCTCCCCCCCCCCCCATTCATGTCTTTTTGAAAAGCGTCTTATAAGTAAACCCAAGTGACAACATGTCTGACTTCTTTTGAAAAGCGCACAGACGAAAATCAATGAGGCCCTCCCTCGTGTTTTCTACCCCAGATACCCTTTCCTTATGTAGCTGTCGCCTAATCTCACAAATAGCCAACGGAGCACATTCGCTAAGAGTCGCTGAGCTAGTCAACAAATTCACCACATTTTATGGAAAGCAAAGGTCCCTCACCACGTTCATGAGGGTTGCCACTATACAGTATTTTGTGCTAAATAAATCCAGTCCAATTTCCCACACTACATTTCTTTAAGACTCATGTAAACATTATCTTCTCATCTAAGCTTTAGTCTCAAAATTGATCTCCTCTTTTCAGGGCATACAACAAAAATATTATAAGCAATTTTTATTATCCCAGACGTTGTGTGTCCGCCATATAATTCTCGTTTATTTGGTCAACCTAATGTCTTGCACAAAATGGTGCTATGTGTCACTTATTCATTGTTAAAGCAATTAAACTGCTAATCTGTGCACCCTCTGGCCTCTTACGATTATCTGACAAATGTTCTTGCACAGAAATCGCAATCTCCGGTTCATCCTGCTATGTCGAATCCTTCCGTGTCACGATTCACTGTTGTTGCAGATACAAGCTTTCTCGTGTCGAGATAGAAAGATCGGGCCGCAGAAAAACTACTTCCTTACTTTGGGTTCAAGGAAGAGAAAATTCAGACGGTGAAGAGGATGTGCATTAAAGAAACCGTACAAAGAAACCTGACAGACGGAAGAAAAAGAGGCGGCTTCTTCGTTCTTTTCTCCATGGAGAAAATCTGGAGGTCAGCAAAATCTACGCCTTCGATACGGTCTTCAGTCTTCAGGGAGTTGGACACATATGTCCTCCCTACGAGATGGTTCACTAGAATACTTCGCGTAACGTAGATAATAGTAAGTATCTCTGCTTGATGAATGAACACCACTGGCAACAGACAACCTAAAAGGTAAAGGTAAAGTTTTTCCCTGTCCACTCATGAAGGCATATAAGGAGCGTAGAAGTACACGTCCACTCATTTTTAATGTTGGTACTAGATAAAAAAAGAACGTCTATAAAACAGAAAATTCCCGTATTTTATTCATCCAAAACCAGGAATGAAAAATACAAAAGGTTCTAATATAAAAATTAATTATTCCTTATCGTTAATTTACTTCCAATGAAACCCTGCAGTTCCGTGGTTACCACTCATGTTCCTTTTTCGCTGTATCACGGGTGCAAATGTAGAAGTAAAGACCAGTAATCCGGAAGAAATTTTCACTGGTATCCCTTAGTTCTTCCAAGCAAACGCCGGGACAGAATCGCAAATTATGCCACTAACGCGCCCTTGAACATTCTTTCCAATTCATTGCTTACGAAGAGACCTAAGATTAGATAATATACAATCTTAATAACTGAAAGTGTTTCAAAGTAAATAAAAAACAAATAACATCCAAAGATTTCTAAAAAAAAACAAAAATTATTATGAATTTCCGTTACAAAGACGGGTGAATTTCACAGTCCGGAACTTGTGTCGACGACAGAATACAACAGTTAAATTAGCAAAGTTGTGGCTTACAGGTGGAAAAAGTAATTAAAAGTTTAAAGAGTGATTCTTTTATTATAATCAAAGAATCACTCTTTCAATATTTAATACTTACTATTGACACCTGTCCCCTTTACACAGGTGCGTAGTGTCTAATGCCAGGATGCCTGTGAATTAATGACCTGAATCAGATGTGAAAGGAATGACAGTGACATGCATTTACTTGAGGATAAAAAAAAACTTCAGTCGATCAACGAGCCGGTATTCAAAATCGTGACGTCCAGAATATGAAGTATGATAACTAAGCGACTTCGACTTTTAATCAGAAACGAACTAAAATATGTAAGTTAAAAGCGAAAAATCCTAAAAAATGTTACACACCGTTGATTTATCTACTTAAGTTCGTATGTATACAGACTTGGCCTCGAATCTGAACCACATCTTTCCGTTTCGCACAATATCAAGTTTACTGTGACAGCATTACGTATTGTTGTAAACCCTTCGAAGTCCAGTGATTATTGTACGTACCGCCATGTTAAGAATTCAAATCTCCACATTCGTCAAGTCCACACGATGTATATATGTTTCTTGTATAAATCTAAAAAAAAGCGATTGTTCCCTAAACAACATTTCCCGAGAACGGCATGTCTTTTCTTACATTCTGTACAAAACCTGCTTTAACAAATATTACACAGATTTTGGGATATCCATTTCAACACTAATTTCAATAACCTATCTTTTAATCACGGTAGCATAGCTCCCAAAACGGAACATCAAACGACAGCAGATTTGGTTCCTTTAAGGACAAGAAATTCAACGGTTCTCTAGCAGCATAACTTTTATAAAGCATATAATGAGAATCTAAATCAATTGGTTTCAAACATTACAAAGGGAACACGCACACATCGCAAAAAACACAAGCTATCATTTACTTTAAAACAGTCAAATTTAAAGAAAGGTTCATCTAAAAGGTAAGGGGCAAAATTCTAAGGCCTATAGATAACCACATTCCCGTTGACTGACCGTTTTCACAAATGAAAGCTGTATTCACGAAACATGGCAGCATATACCCATTACATCTGGTGCAATACCACATTTTAATATCATAATTAAGAACCTTTGTGGCGTATGCATTTACATCCGATTGGGACAAAAATTCCATTCTCATGTGTAACTTAATTCACTTGTGAATGCACGGATTCTTTGACAGACAGAATAGTTCTGAATTCTTCGATAATTCAACCCAAGTACAAAAGAATATATACAACATGCGACATATCCTGCTACGTAGGAAACTTCGATGCACAAAGTATCCTACCATAGTATGAGGAACGCATAGAGAAATATATCAAACAGCTCCAGGCAACAATTCTAATACATGTGGGAACAAACATACAGGCTGAACTAAAACAAAGAAATCGTATCATTTATACTCGGGGATGAAACGCCATTTTATTTTAACAAAATGCCTGTGTCAGTAAAAAAAGAAGTGTCTTTTTAAGGTAATAAATTGTTTGGTCCACCTCTGTTGGGAATAGAATAAAGGTTTGTTGAGTCTAAGATTTGTGGCAGGGTGGTCTAAAGTCCGCGCAGCGAAATTAGATCCAGCCAGCCATGAGTTCTAGACATATGTTATTCCGCATATAAGGTTTACACACCATTTATTGGGAAATTTTCAAATTGCAGGTTTAGAACGCTGCTTGCGAAGATAAAGATGATTCCTGGTTCATTTAAAGACGCTTTTTCAACTTCCAAGTATGTAGCGTTGAAAGGAAGGACAATTTGCAAATTAAGAGTTGCAAATAATCTGTAAAGCCGTGGCATACTTACTGTACTATCCAAGCAATCGTCTGGAGGGAAATACTAAAATTACGAACACCCTCGGGTAGTAGCCGAAACGTCTTAAATATGGTGCAGTATTACTAGTACTGGGCTGATTCTCCGAGCTGTCTCACTGGGTATGATTATTCCCAGTCTATGAAACTGTTACACGCGGTACTCACAGCGTATGCTTATCGTATATTATACAGCACGGCATCACATAATTGTCTTTCCAGTACAAGTACAACAATATAAGTTGTCCCTGCAGCCGCAGACTTTAACAGAAGTTCGATAAAATGAAGTGCATTTGGTCACAGTGTGTGTGTGTTTGTTACGGAGTGTCACCTGAGCAAGTACCAAACCTCCACTGTTGTTTTGTAGCTTGTCAAATATTTAATGCATCAAGGGATCTGTGTTCAGCGTCATGTCGATAATATTAAAAATTGCGTGTTACATCACGTCTGCTCTTTTTAAAACCTGAACTTAATGAAAGATAAGAATTATTCAGTACCTTGTTTCCCTCAGAGGACTAAATTTTGTCTCACTTAAAGGGATACACTGCTTGCTGCTTTACGTGTTTATCGTAGCTTGGTAACAAGGTTGGGAAGGTTGTGGCGGTAGCTGCTGTAACTGCAGCAGGCAAATACCATTACCAAGTTGCGTATAAGGAGCTGAACTTCTACACATTTTGCGGTTAGCCACCAACACAACAACACACAGGCTGCAATTAAGAGCAAGAAATTTGGAGGTGTGATGCAGGTAACTGTACTCGACATACACGACTCAACTAACTGATATACGAATATATCGACACAAATCTTACGAAAACTTAAGTATTAAGCTCGTTCAGAGCAATGTGATAAGTATCATCGTGAAGCAAAGGTAACATGTTAAATTGCCGTTTTGCCTAATTAAGCAACACGCCTTAAAGATATCTGGACGAGTAAAGATACAGCTCGACACTAGATGGAGATGAGTGGTGACCTTTAAATGCAGGCCTCTTTAATCCTGGGAAAACAGTCACGATAAGCACCCTAAGGGGGCTGCCTGGGTATCACAACCGTTCTGGACGCTGTGACGAAAAATATTTTGTGCCTAACCGGAAAACGAAGCCTAGTTGTCCAGCCCGCAGACCAGCTTGGCTGACACTTTAAAGCCTGTAGGGTTTTTACACATATACCGCTAGTTTTAACATTAAAAATTCTGCATTTTGTCAACAGTTTTCGTGTTTTACATTAGTTTTAGTAATAAACACCCATTGTCTTCCTACACGGCTTTCACCGTTTTATCTTTCTAAAGTAAGCACACAGTGTTCTCTGTGAGGTATGAACTACATCTTTTAACATAAAGTTGATTTACTTCAATCTTCAAAGGGTTATTCATATTGTCGAAGTTGTTCACTTCTGGAAGTTAAAAAGGGCTGTATGCATAACATCAATTAGAGTAGAAACATACGTGCGCTTTTAGTCACTGGACTATTTGTCGATACACTCGGACTACGATAACACAGCAACTGACACTCATGTTCCGTAAAATTCAGGAAAACTTCATTTTTTGTTTTACTTTATAACATGTGTAATTCAAAGCTAAATAGCGTCGATGACAGGATGATTACTGATGATGAATTGGAAAGGATTTGCATGGATGTGGTCGCGGCCTCGACGAGACATAATATAAGCACTTTTCCTTGATGGACTGCAGAAAACCACGTAAAACCTTAAGTAGTCGGCGTACCGGTCCGGAATCTAAGTGGACACCTTTCGAATGCAAGTCTAGAACGTAACGCTGCACAATCTTGCGTGACGCGAAAGATTTCTGGAGTTGCTCAGCAACTAATAATTTCACTAGAAGGACTTATCTCCACAAAGTTGCTTCGTTACAAAGATGCTAACTTCATGGATCAAAGTTCCCTACGACAAGCTCTAAAGTTTGACGTCATCAACTGTAAGATAAATACAACTACGCGCGACGGCCATATTCTTCTACAGTATACAAATGAGTAATTTCTTAGATGTTGCGTAGGTTTCATTTGCTAACAAGTGCTGTAATGACGTAGTGTTCACAAAGGTTTGTCCAAAGGGGAGAGACCGGATCAAGCATATTTTCAAACTAAACACCAATTTAAATAAACTAATCCACCATAAGCATCGGGTAAAATGCAGCTCCGCCTCCAGCTCAGCGGAGAGAAATGGTATTTGCATATCCATGACACCCTCCGTCTTCAGGGTGCGAAGAGCAGACAGCATGCAATTTGCATGTAAAACACATGGTATGTTCTGAGACGGATATTTTAGCATATATCATTGTTAGAAGCTTCTACTCCTGCGGTTAAAATTAGAATACCCCCCAAACACACACAACTGTATAATTATCCGCACACACAACACACACATAAACACATGCGTAAATACACAGGTCTGCGTACATACCCTAAACACACGCACACACACTCATCACCTTCGAATGCGTCATGGCTTTCCGGTCTTCCAGTCTTTACCTATTCATTTTTCATGTTCATATTCAAAACATGCAAGGTATCATCTAAAGTATGCAGTTGAAACAGCGTCGTTAAATGCCTGATAATCACTCTCTCAATCGTCGAAATAAAATGAATACCTTTATGCTACACAACGATGTCGCTCCAGTGCTTACCTTTTCAAGACAGGCGCTGTACCTGATCTACTGACCTTTCTCCTACAATCATCCCTACGCTCAATTGCACGAAGACCTTACAGAAGGAAGGCCACGTACATGCCTCCGTCCAACTGTACACAACAGGTAAACGAATTATAATTAAATGTGGTGCTGGAGAAGGGTGGGTAGGGAGGTGTTGTCAGTGACAAATAATTTTGGTCCTTTTCGCCCCACTGACACCTTTATTAACATACATTTTAAACAAAATGTTATCAAGTTTCTCGAAAAATTTTTATCGCTTTCTTGCTATTTATTACAAAATGCTTTCTCTCTAGGATAAAATAATTTAATTTGAAATATTCTTCAAAATAGGTCTATTAATTATTTCACGATACATAAAACCTTGCTATGTTCATTATAATATCTGATGGTATGATTAGCTAATGCCGATCCCAGTGGCTGTGCGGTCTAAGGCGTGGGTCTGCGGCCGCTCGCTTACTAGAATTGTGGGTTCGAATCCCACCGGGGGCATCGATGTCTGTCTCTTGTGAGTGTTGTGTGTTGTCAGGTAGAGGTCTCTGCGACGAGTTGGACCCTCGTCCAGAGGAGTCCTACCGAATGTGGTGTGTCTAAAAAGTGTGTGATCGTGAAGCCTCGAAAAATAAGGCGGCCTAGGCCCCCAAGGGGCTGTCGAGCCATTGAAAAAAATGATTAGCTAATGAGACAACATATTTGTATGTGCAAATTGGCACCAGATTGTATGATATGCAGTATAAATCTAAAAGAACACAAATACACATTTGGGAAGTATGCGTATTGCACTGAATTATTTCGTTCCAACACTGCTACTCTTCCTAAGTCATTGCCGGCATCGGAAAATAGGATATGAACTATAATTATAAGTTACTGCATAATACGAACTTTTGTAGCCAGCAGTAAAAATCTCAACCAACTCAAACCTCACTCCATCATTAATTACGAAATTTTGAGGAAAGGAATGAGAGACATAATTCAGTTATTCAGTCGACTGGGACTTCTACTCTGAAACAAAAGAAATTCCATTTCTATAAATGGAGAGAGTTGATAGATAAAACTCGCTGAAAATTTACTTAGCCGAGTGAAGTGGCTGTATCTGTTTAATCACTTCATCAGTTTCTCCTGCTAAATGTGAAACTTAAGAATGGCGCTAACCTAACATGGAGGAAGTAATACGAGGCTGGAGAAGTTGATGTAGTGAGTAACTTGATCACTCTTACTGATCATCAACTGTCATTAGGGCGATTAAATCAAGGAGAATGAGAAGAGCGGAGGTTCGGATAACGTATGTCGGAGAAGAGAAATGCACACAGAATTTTTATTAAAACTCTTAAAGGCGAGACATCAGTTTGGAGATATTCGCATGCATGGGATTAAAACAAACAACACTAACATGCTGCTATTGCTACTACTACTACTACTACTACTACTACTACTACTACTACTACTACAGCCGCCGCCACCACCACTAACACTATTACTACGACAATAATAATGATAATAATAATGATAATAATAATAATAATATTGATTTTAAATGCTTCTGAGAGTGAGGATGGATTCGTCTGACTCAAGATAGGGACCAGTAGCGGGCTGTTGTTAACACGGTAATATACCTTCGGCTTCCATATAAGGCAAGAAGGTTTTAGCCACCTAAGCGACTATTAGTTTCCTAAGAAAGACTCTGCTTCTTAGAGTTAGTTAAAATAATACGGCGTTTTCCCTCTACGGGTCTACTGTAGAGTCTTTGAGCCAGCGACAAGTTTTAACCATGAAGCTGTCTTCAGACAAGACAGAATTTCATCAAAAATCTGTGATAGATTTTTTATACATGTGATGACTTTCTCACGTTGTCGAAGGTTGAATGTTCACCGGAAGACAGGGTATCCATCGTTCTTGTACCCTCTGGCTAATGTGCGTCCCCTGACAACAATGTCATGAAGAGGAAACTGATGTACACTGGGAACTACAAAAAGATGGAAACCAATTTTTTACCATGTTTCATCTCTTTTCTTCACTCTGCTATCTTGAGCGAGGGATGTCCGCTATGTTACATCGAAAGCGCAGGATGACACATTGTTTTATCGACTTCCGATGACGTCGTCCTGTCGATATCCTGGGCTGACAACCTTACACAACTGTACGTTCGCTATGCCGGTCGTCCGTCTAGGGACGAGCATTGAATTGACTACAGGTACAGCAATTGCCTCTTCCCACCACCTCCTTAACTGCTCAACTGAGTGACACATTTTTATAGTTCCTTTATATTCACATTCACATTCAAATTCCTACACAAAAGACTACCAATCAGAGCAAAGTTATGTTTTTCTGAGAACTAATCATTGCATATCACTTCACATCATATAACAAAATTAAATGCTTAACCAGTAGAGTCACTGAAGGCTCGGTGATCTGTTTTCGTATTGCGTAAAGGGCAAGATTTATAATCTGCCTCCGGATAGGGACTATTGTTGGGATTTTGTGAATGCGTTCATAAATCATTGATTTGCATGTATTCTTGACCAAGAAAAAGAATGTTCGCTCATAAAAATGAATGTGACGTGGAATTATTCAAGTACCTACCTGAAATAAATATAAGCAATTAGTGTAACAATAACAATATAAACGTAATAATTTTAAGTAAGATCTTATTATTAAACAGATAAAAGGGGGTAAACGTAACTAAGTAAGATGAACACACTAGCTTTCTTACTGCGGACAAAACATACGGAGAGAAATATCGTGTTAGTTCGAATGATAAATAGCAGTGACTATTTTAAAATGTATTGCAGTTAGTACAGGGCGACGAAATACGTAGTTACGAATATTAATCGCAATAATTAAATTAAATACGAACATTGCTGTTGCCAGTTACATCTCCATCATGTTTCGGCACATATGGGTTATTATGAAAGAGTTCAACATAATACAAGTGTTAGTATCAGAATTCTATATGTATGAGAGTAACGTATATATCAATATAGAATTTAAGCTTCAAGAATGCAATGTAACTTTGCAAGATATCGAATATCAAAACTGTGTGTGTGTTTGACGAAAAACGTGCAACAGTTTACTCAAGTTCATGGACGAACGTTGTTTCAAATAAACGTTACAGCATTTACTGGAAAACCGAAACTACAACATTAGCCTGCAACATTCTCCTACTCCTGACACCTGTCTTGAGCCGCAGCAGGCACACCTTGATGGTCATTAATCCTTGTAAAATTTACTTCACTCTTCTAAGTGTGTGTGGGCCGGATAGCTCAGTCGGTACAGCGACTTGCTACGGGCTGGACAGTCCGGGGATCGAATCCCGGTGGGGCGAGATTTTCCGCTCCCGTCCAGACCGGCCCTGGGGCCCACCCAGCTTCCTATATAATGGGCTACCGGGTCTCTTTCCCGGGGGTAAAGCGGCCGGGGCGTGGAGTTGACCACCCACCCACATCTAGTGCCAGGGTTAAAGAAAGAGTACAGCTCTACCTCTACTCCCCCTCTGGGACTTCAAGCCCGTTCTAGGAGGAACTTTACCTTTACCTTTACCTTCTAAGTGTATAAGTTAAATAGCGTCAAATGATAATAAAGATGCATTTCAATGATGAGTACGTCTAAGGAGGAAGTTAAAATAGGGCGATACTTGGCATTGATATTACTAGCGCACTGTTCGCCTTAAGAGGCCAATAAAACACCTGTCACGAAACCCTATCGAAAATTCAAAATATGTGATAATGTTCAAAATTATAATAAAAGAAAAAAGGGCATGTTTAGCGTATTCCGTCAGAAAAAATTCCAAGTATTATCCTATGTGTTTTGCTACTTTGTAAGCCCTAGAGTCAGGTGGCACATGTAGCTCTGTCAAGTTGTAGCTACTTCAGGGTAGCAGCACAACAGATATCGCTCACCGAACTTTCAACTTCTGGTAAACAGACCTGTGGGAATCGATTAAGTCTGAAGTTTGCACGGTTAGGCGAGACAAACACAAAGTGGACAGAAAATCTATGGTGTGGAGAATAAAGTTTGCGAATATTCGTGTCGTATCAGACAGACATGGCTCATATAATCACTTAATAATTTAGTACAATAAATTTCACGTAAAAATAGTAACAAGAATGATATTTAAATTACTAAGGTTACTTTCTTCCAGAATATGAAGGCCTGTTGTCTGGTAGAAGTTTTCTGACTTTTCAGAATATCTACCCTGATGGAGGCAGTAGAATCTACTGAGATGGCGGTAACTTCTACCAAACTACACAATGTCACATCCTAGAAGAAAGCAGTGTTCATAGTCACAGCCGCGACAAATTCATATCCAGCTTGACTTTTCAAATATCAATATTAATTACACAGGATGAACATAAATTGTACGAAATTTGTGACGTAAATATCGTTAAAAAAGGTGTCAGTTGTCAGCCATCAATAAACTCATGCTCTATTTGTTCAGCGTATCTTACTGCTATAGGCAAACGTATGGAGCCGCAGAGTTATAAAATGCAAACCACAACCGTACTCTCCAGATCCCACCACACTTATCCAGCCCCTTATTCGAAATATAAAAGGAGGATTATGTCTTACATATTATGTGAGCCCTATCTTAAAGCAGTGTACCCTGCTGTCGCAGTAACACTGATAACCGACCGTAGATTTATAAACATTAGAGCTATTGTGTAAGATATGTCATCAGAAATCCACCAAACGAGGGGATAGTCGCCTGCTCATTCTATGTAGCCCTTGACCAAAACCCAACATAACTCGGGTTTTCATAGTACTCTACCACCGCATTAAAACAGTAAAGAAACAGCAAGAGTTGGGGGTCGTAAATAGAAGTAAAGTCTTTAAAATGCAGTACCGCTTTAACATTAAAAGCTCTGCAGTTTGCCACCGCAGTGTATTTACGTAAACAGCGATTACTTTTCCAAATACACAAATGTGTAGCATTAACCGGTTCGTGTCTATAATGGAAAGTGAGTGTCTACTGTGAGATTCCAATACAGATTTAAATTTCGTACATGAAATTCATGCTCAAAAGGGTTAAACCATGACATATATTTCATTATCACTCATTATTAACGTAATAAATGCAATTTCTTCGCTTCAGAAATATTAATTACACCCTCTTGTAAATACCAAGTGTAATCTCATCATTCGATATATACAGCTAAATATGACGTAAAATATAACCCTTGGTTTCACCTAACAATATAAGTCACTGCTAACTTAACATTTTGTCACTTCATAAACAATCTTTATATTTTCTTCACCTTCTACGAACTTCGCCTAAAATATATGTCTTCAAAAATTTTAACATTCTGGCATACTATTTTCCAAACTCTCTTCTTAGAAGGATAGTTTTCTGTCGACAAATTTGAAAGATTCACAACTTTTGTCGTCACGTTGTTCTTTTTGCAAACTGTGAAACGTCGTCCCTTTTTGAGAGTCACATTTTTTCGTTCGGTAATTTCAAAATATCATCAATTTAGAAGTCATACTTTGTCAGGAAATCACTTTTAACTTCCGACTATATGATTTATATGGATTCAGATAACGGAAGGAAAAGAAATGCTACAAGTGTTTCAGGAATATCTCATCCACAATTCAGGAAATGAATTTCCGTTTAAAAAATCCGACTGGGTCACGTAAATGTTGTCTTCAATACGCCATCAGTCACAGAAATACAGCATTTTGTAAACCAGTTTCATTTCTTTTAAACAAAAGCCTGGACATAAATGTTTTGAGCTGGTGATAGAAGTGGGCCGGGATAGCGTAGTCGGTATAGCGACTCGCTACGGGATGGATGGTCCGGGGATCGAAAGCCGATCCCAGTGGCCGCGCGGTCTAAGGCGTGGGTCTACGGCCGCTCGCTTACTGGGATTGTGGGTTCGAATCCCACCGGAGGCATGGATGTTTGTGTAATGTTTGTCGTAAGGACGGTAGCATGGATTGTAAAGTGACAAGAAGGACGAAAGGATTTAAACAGTACAAAAATGGATCAAAGGGGAAAAATCCCGGACAGGAAAAAAAAATGCCACCGGGGGCATGGATGTTTGTGTTGTGTTTGTTGTATAAGGACTAGTATGGATCATAAGTGACATGAAGAAGGACGGAAGGATTTAAAAGTACAAAATGGATCAAAGGGAAATAACGGGACAGAAAGAAATCCCGGTGGAGGCGAGATTTTCCGCAGCCGTCCACCCTCCTGTAAAATGGGTACCGGGTCCCTTTCCCGGAGGTAAAGCGGCCGGGGCGTGGCGTTGACCACCCAAATCCATCTAAGCTCGAGCTTTATGAAAGAGAAGAGCTATACCTCTACTCTCTGGGCCTTCATGGTCTGTTACAGGGTGAACTTTTACCTTTTAGATGTAGAAGTACAGTTTTAGGCAAACTGACAATAAAATTTCCTTGTAATATGCCAGTTTTGAGGTATTCATTGTGACTTAATTGACGATTTCGGTTCTATTCTCAATAGTCAAGTGGACCAATATCCACTTGACTACTGAGAATGAAGGCAATACTTCTCTTCAAAATGCCCGAAACCACGTACTTAACGACGCAGCGTCACATTCCAAAGACCGAAATCCTTCCTTGTACCAAATCCCTACATTCTTTAAAATTCACATCAAGATGGTAGTCGTTACCAAAGTGATATTAAATATAACAAAACTGTGTAGCATACAAATGCTTCCTATCCTATGTATGGACCAACACTAACTTGCGACGTTTTCTGATGTCAGTGTTGAAGCTTTCAGAAGAAGAAAATATTCACTTTCTCTTGAATGAGACGAATCTATATAAGATTCATCTGCATCGACGATGGGTCGACAATCCCCCTGTAACTAACAATGCTTCTGAGGTAGAACATCTTTTGTAATAAGATATGATGCTCCTCCATGAAACTTTTTCAACTGTTCTCGCTTCCTTTTCAATGTAAATCCCAACGACCACACGACTTTCCTTAAACTTTCAGTTCTTTCTTTTACATCCAAATCATCGATTCCTTTCTACGAATAAGCTTCAAGCTTGGGCTATAGCGCTCCGTAGTTTCAGAATTGTAACGGATCCTCAAAGCAGCATTCTTCCTGACGTCACTACTACTCTCTTACTACCTTATCGGGGCATTTTCCTTTGTGGAGCTGTGAAGCCTGTCAACTCACTGAACTTGCATGAACAATAATTCTGCTAACAGTCCCGTACAAAACCCACTAACTTACAAACGCTCCTCTCGATATCTTTACCAGCACTACTTTGACTTCCGCTTGCCCATTTCGTGAAGGCATAAGTATAATTTACATAAGGACCAGACTATGTGCTGGATGACCGAGGAATCGGGTTCGATTCTGGGCAGGAGGCAGAGATTTGTCTCGGCTCCACAGCGTCCAGACCGGCTTTGAAGTGCGCCAAGCCACCAACCCAATGGATGCCGGGAGGGGGGGGGGGCGCTTTGTCCCTGGAGGTAGATACGCTGGGGCGTCATACATGCATACAAAGCATACATAGGCTTACTGCATACATACATAGGCCTAACATACATACAGACATACACACACATACATACATAGGTTTACATACGAGTACATACATACATAGGCCTACATACATACACACATACATACATACATACATACATACAGACATACACATACATACATACATACATACATACGTACATACATACATACATACAACACACATACATACATACAGACATACAGACATACACATACATACATACATACGTAATACATACATACATACATACACACACATACATACATACATACATACACACATAGATACATACATACGTATATACATACATACATACATACACACACACACATACCGCGTGCAGTTGTACCAATTTGATCGTCTATCGCCTCCTTTTACGACTCTATTCATTTGAAAGAAACCGGTTATATTTGTAAAAATATGAGTGGAGGAAGGAATCAGTTGTAAATCCAGGCGTAAGTGGGAGGAGGACGACATGTAAAGGTGAGGTTAAAATTATCGCAGCTGTTGTTATGAATAACATTCTTTTCTGGAGAGTGAGGCCGTGTAGTCTGGCAGAAAATTATCGAAGGAACGTGCTGATTTTTTCAAGAAAGAGACAGAGGTCTATACTCCTCCGAAACGTCGGTAAATTCCTATCAAACTGTTGGGTATCACTTCCCAAAACATAGCATTCTTTGATAAGTAAACCGATCATACATAAACAGGGCGCGAGCATATAGACTAAATTTATATCTCGCTCTTGATATGGTCCGGTGAACAGGTAATGAACCTTCGAGTTGTGTAGTTAGTAATGTGGCCTGTGCTTAAACGAAAATGACATTGTGACCTTCGTACTTACTTATATTACATAAATATAATGGTATTCAGCCCTTCTTTCCATCCATCCATGTATGGCGATACAGCCCCTTCTGGGCCTGGCCTCCCTCACAAGGCACCCCCATTTTCTCTAAGTCCCAACCGAGGCATCTTTGAAGTTTCCGCGACATAAAAGTTTTTACGAGGTGAGGTTGTCGGTCTCACGGCTAACACCAAACCTGGAGCACCAGGGTATCCACTTTCGTCTGAGTCATCACCTTTGACCTGTCCAGCATGGGAGACCCTGCCAGTAGCTACGCTATTGGCGGCATAGCTCTCAGGATTGTTTGAACACGCAAACCCCACTCCTTTTCCCAAATCGAGAACAACTGTACAGTCCTTATCAGACACGTATATCACTGACCACTTGACACATGGGCTCAACTCCGCGTCTCATCCAGTGATTGGTTACGTCAGCTCCACACTATTCTGTGTGTGTCTTAATCAGCTACCAGAAGACGCGCAACATTATTCAGAGCACGTTGGCACTGTGGCAGCCTGAGCATAGTGGAGCTGAACCGCCAAATCGATTCCGACCAGGGCCCACTGGGAGTATAGCTTTGCTGAACGCAGGGGTCATGCCAGCTAGCTGCAAACTGTTCCTCTTCAAGTACGTTCCACATTCGACTTCTTCCCCCGTATTCCGTTTATTATCTTCTTCTCTTTCCTCATATTTTATCATCAAACTTCATATTCGAAAAGTCTACTTGTGTAGTGGGTACAGTAGTATAAAGGAATATCCCGCTTAAAAATATTTCATGCCGATCCCAGTGGCCGTGCGGTCCAAGGTGTGGGTCTTCGGCCGCTCGCTTGCTAGGATCGTGGGTTCGAATCCCACCGGGGGCATGGATGTTTGTCTCTTGTGAGTGTTGTGTTTTGTTGTCAGGTAGAGGCGTCTGCGACGAGCCGATCCCTCATCCAGAGGAGTCCTACCGACTGTGGTGTGTCTCTCAATGTGATCAAAAGAAATTACAAACCTCGACATTGAAACGGGAAACCGGAGTAGGTAGAAGAGGACGACTAAAAAAAAAATATTTCATGCCAGTCAGGCCTCATACATCAACAGATATAAGAATTATAAAAGAAAGATTCTCGTGTGTAAAGCCAATATCTATTTTAATGAAGAATGTCTGAAGAGATATGTTACTCCACGTTATGCAAAATTCAAAATGACTCGAACTTCCCCGGCTTCAAAATTTACTGAAATCGAAGCACAAAAATTCCACATCACAGACGAAATAAAATTTCTGTATACCAAAAAACAAAACCTTCATCAACAAGCATATCAGCTTCACACATTTTTGTCTAATACATGGGATCGGTTATTCCCTCTTATTAACAATTCTATCCAATGTAACCTAGAAAATACACTGTAAAATGATACATAAGGTGTTCAACATGATAACTTTTCTTTAGTACAGTGATGGATACTTATACATGAACCGAAACACATTGCAGTAAGACTTCTCAACATAAAAAGTGGTGTTGTGATTGACGGCTACTTTCCCCACATTTGTATATCTCCATCACAAGGGATGTCCCACTTAAAAACATTAGGGGGTGGAATGGCTAGTTTATTAACAGAAACAGTGTGTGTTCTGCTATAATGGATTTGTGTTTGATACCGACACTCTTCAGGAAGGGGAAATCCCAAAAGTTATTCACAACCGCAACTCAATATTTTCAGTCCATTTTCTGGTAATTTTATATGAGACTGGTGGTGTACAGGTTTCCCCATTCTTACATCAATACTCGCAATTTTTATACTTTACCAGAAACAGCAAATGGAAACCTTCAAAGTTATAGATGTTTCTAGTCCCAGATATTAAAGTGCAAATTATTAAAATTTGAAACTTTCTGGTTGCAATTCAAACATGGTGAACCTACACTTTTCAGTTTATATTACAAATAAATAATTAACAGACTTTAAAAGTGTTACTGACTATATATACTGTATAAAACACTATGTTTGTGTTAGGGATGTCAATTCATAAGAAATTCCACATAGATATCGGAAGTGATCATACAAATATCATTATGATTTATTGGGGCCGAAAATTTGATTTGCTCCATTATCTAATTAACTACTGTCTTAAATGTCGTTTTTTTCCGTAATTAGTGTTACAAACCTGCCCTACCTACATTCATATTGCAATATAAATTTCCACTAACAATTAAAGGATTTTAACCGTATATCAGTAAGAAGATCAGCTAACAATTCATGGACAGCTGCCTACGTTTTTCATTCTCCATGGATGAAACTGGGAAAACACATTGTTTTTACAACTTTATGCCTTATAGATAATAAAATAAATAACACCAAGCATAATGAGGCGGCTCGTGATTTGTACTCCTCGCCATCCATTATAAAGTCTCCTATACACTGGGTTGAAATCGAACCCCCGTGTTGACGGGCGACGACTGACCGCCCAGATCGCTGTAACTGTAACGGAATGGAAAACTGATTCTTGCTTAATTAAGTCTACATTAATGAATAAGTTTAAGAAACCGACTTAGTTAATTGTAATTTAATTAAATTTAGATTAATAAATAAGTTTTAAGAAATGGACTAACCGCCCAAATCACCGTACCTCTAATCTAATGGAGAATTAATTCTAATTTAATTAAATTTAGATTAATAAATAAGTTTTAAGCAACGAGCTAACCGACAAAATCACCGTACATCTAATCGAATGGAGAATTAATTCTAATTTAATTAAACTGCGATTAATGAATACGTGTTAAGGAGCGGACCACTTTCGTAAATAGCATTTAGTGCAGCGTAACTTACAGTTCGACGATTCCTTTTGTTCTTTTTAACTGAAACGCGCTCCAATAATCGATCTTGAAAGCTATTTCGTTTAGACGTGGGGATAAACAGTGTTATTTATTCTGGCTTTTCAAGATACGTTTCGCACCCCAGATTTCACCTCGCACTGCAGTTATCTAAAAAAGCTTCTCCTGTTAGTACGAGCAACCTATAATTGAAATCCCATTCTCAGAGAGCTGGTGCAGCTGAACTGAATGATTGATGGTGATAGAAAACATTAACAGATTGCGCTGAACTGAATAACCTACGGAAAACTCGGATGAATATTGAAAATTTGTCATACCAGCACATTCGATTGAATTACACGTTCACCTAACGTGGCGCAGAAGTGATTGGCACTTCTACTTAGTATCCTGAAGGTCCCGGACTCGAATATCGGCGCTGATGCCGACTATCCTGCGATTACCTATAGGTTTACTGAGCCCCTCCAAAAAATACTGGGATATCACCTCACAATACATCACGCTCGCTTTTGTCCACATAATATGTAATCACTCGCAAATATCCGTCTATTCGACATTACATAAAGCATTTAGTTAAAAGACCGTCGTTACATCCAAACTCAAACAAAAGTCGTCCTGTTCACGCCATAAGGCATATAGAGGTACAGCTCCACTAATTCTTAACGTCGGCAATGGACGGAGGTGAGTGATCAACGTCACACTCCGATCGCTTTAGGCCCGAGAAAGAACCCCGGTACGCATTAAATAGGAGGCTGAGTGGGCCCCAGAGCCGGGATGGACATTTTGAAGAAGAGATAAATCTCTTGGCGCTACCGAGATTCGAAACCTGGACTGTCCAGCGAGTAGCGTAGTAGCTATTCCGACTACGCTATCCGGGGTCTTCCGTCACAGATCAATTAATGAAACAAATGGTATAGTGACGTGAGAGATTTAGAAACTGACAGTATATTAGTGAAACCTGACATAAATAAAAAACACATGCGTGTTCTGATACCAACATTTCAAATATTAGGCCGTTTTATACATCAATCTGTGTATTTATAGAACTATGATGACACATAAGTAAAGATAATTTTGTTCTGTTCCATCAAGAAACATCGTGTGGTGACAAAGGAAATCTAACAAACAGTACAAAAAGGAGGACAGAGAATCTTATAAACTCAGCAGGTTACGATAAAAAAACAGTTCACTTATAACAGGCCATGAAGGCCCAGATGGGAATAGACGTATAGCTCTACTCTTTCTTTATCCTCGGCCCTAGATGGGGGTCGGTGGTTAACGCCACGCCCCGGCCGTTTTACCCCCGGGAAAGAGACCTGGTACCCACTGTACAGGAGGTTGGGTGCGGAAAATCTCATCCCACCGGGATTCGATCCCCTGACCGTCCAGCCCGTAGCGAGTCGCTATACCGAGTGAGCTATCCCAGTCCACAGCAGGTTACGACAAGGTAGTTATAAAGAGTGAGTAGGCAGTTTTGGAGCCGGTAGTGAACTGTTTGGGGGGTATCATCTCAGCGATCACATGAGACTTACAAAGATATGAACAAGATCAGGCTGGCCAACCTGCCCAATTATCACGCCCTTTTCTGTATTTAACTGATAGTGGTACATGTGTTGTACTAACAAATAACTGAAAACTGGTTCCTTTACAAAAAATATCCTGAAAGCTGTTTAGGGAAATGTTCTGTGTTATGTCAACGCAACCTGACCTAATTCGTTTTACTCACTGCAAGAGACAAGGAGAATTCACCTACGTCAACTGAGGCAACAGACATATCGACAGGACCTCGTTTCGCTGCCATCAACGACAAAAAGTTTAAGAGGACACAGCGACTGCAAAGACGTTTAATGGCAAAGAGGAAAGGAAGCAAGAAATTTTTAGGTTGGTTTTTTACAGACGACAACTATATGTGAATTCCTTGTCAATAATGATATTGTGAGTGACCAAGCACTCCTTATTACTGTGTCCGAAGTTTGTTACTCTCTTCTAAATGAAGAGAATTGATCGCCAAATTCGGTTTAGACGTAAAACATACGAACCTTGCAATTTAATTCCGTCAATTCTTCATTCGGAAAATTTGGCTAAACACTAGAAAGCAAAGTATCAAAAATGCAAATACAAACAATAATAACAGAGTTTGTGTAATTATCACACACTTGTAATGTGAAAATTCAACAGTGCACACAGACACAAACCTCTTCCGTTCACTGTCTTTCTTGCAACCAACTCGTGTTGCCAAAAGAACATTACATTATGCAACACCCCCTCTCCTAAACAACCATGTGAACACCTTCTAAGACGACTACAAACTAAAGCTCAAAGGGAATCACACGGATGGGGCATTTACACTTAGGAATTTATTTACGTATTTATCATTTATTTAACAACCCTCCCAGTAACTTATACATGAAGATTGAGAAGGGTGGGGCGAGTTGCACGTACTGGGGAGGACAGATGTTTACAGGGGTTTGGTCGGGCAAACCTGAGGGAAACAGACCACTTGGAAGTACTAGTCGTAGATGGGAGAATAATATTAAAATGGGTGTTCAGAAAGTCAGTTAAGGCAGGTTTGTACTGGGTTGGTCCGGCTGAGAATAGAGACAGGTGGTCGGCTCTTGTAAACGCGGTGATGAACGTTCGGGTTCCATAAAATGCGGGATATTTCTCGACTAGCTAACCAACTATTAGCTTCTCAAGAACTGCTCTGATCCATGGAGGCACTTATCAGTAACTCAGACAAATTATAAATTGTCGACTTATGTATTAAGAGTAGGTATTATGCATAGCACAGCATTTTACTCGGAAAACACAAAGACAGGATACAAACTTTCAGGTTTCACACACACAAGAGGATAAATGCATTATACTTAGCAATACTTCGATGTTATTCTATCATTTTACGCAATCATAAGGCATGCCTTATAAGTAGGCTACATTTCCTTCACTCGCAATCTTCGTATAATCTCAATACGGTTTTAATATTTCAATTCTATGAATTTTAAAACTCCTTTTTATTCATTATTTCTGTCTACTCCATTCTCTTCTTCTACCTTCAATATTCTCGCTACGATTTTAGGATTTTTATCAAACGCACTCCTTCATAAGAAAGAAAGAAAGAAAGAAAAAATAAAGAAAGATAAAATACAAAATTGGCAATAAATTTACGCAAAAAAACAAGGAAGCAGGGAACAAATAATACAAATAAGTTAATTAAACAAATAAAAGTATGGCGCCGCTAGCATCTACATTTTCTAACAAATTCCTTTTATATTTTAGGTTTGAGGCTACTATGAAAACCGTGTATGCAAATTCCGGACTGCTGAATTATAACACAGAAATCCGCGTGGTGATCTGCGTATCATGCAGAGATGCTGCAAACTGGTCACTCATATATGAAGACATGGTATACTGCCTCGCTTTTGTTCACAAAGCATAAAGCGATTACATGGCCATTCTCAAACTGCAGACTATAAAGTGCGCCATGGAGCGTAGCTGCAATATCAGAGCAGTGCATACCACCGAGCGACACGAATCACATGAAAGGAAATCCTAAATTAAGAGATCTAGAAATTTCCATCCTAATTTCGAAAGAAGCAAGATCTCAGCGACATGTTATCAGTGCAATGTTTATTGCTGTGTATATCCTCTTTAACACCGGATTCATTAAAGCTATAATACAGTTTACCCCTTTTCCGGCACTTCCTTTACTTATATATTGTGACTCCCACCTTCTATTTCATTAAAATTATATTTTTAACACTAATATAAACCACATGAAATTTCAAGAGTAAAATGAAAAAATTCACAATTCTATTCATGAGGCGACACATACCCATTCCACTGATTCACTCTTAAATCTTCCAGCCGTAGACTGATAACAGTCAATCACAACTTAACTCAAAATACACGACAGAATAAGCAATGCCACCACCGAGAGATAACGTTTATTGGCAAAGGCCAATCTACAATACGGCCCACAGTAATGGAACTTTAAAGTCCATAAAATAGGTGGAATTCTTCACTACTTGAGGAAATAATTAGTAGCTTCTCAAGAAGGACTCTGCTCAGTGTATTTAGTAAGTACGAAAGTTAATTAGTTGATTAGTCAGATGTTCAGTCAGTCAGTTACTTAGTGCTACTTAGTCAATCAGTCCGTTAGTTATTTGGTTAATTATGGTGGTTGCACTGTGTCAAAGGAAAATCAATCCTAGAAAACAGGCAGTAGGTTCTATAAAAGCTAAGCAAATTTTATCTTCTCGATAAGGTGAAGCATGCAGAAGTGAAGGAACCCCTACGTATTGGTGACATGGTCAACGAATACTGGCAATTATATAAAGGCCGTGGCTGAGGCAACGATCAGCTTACATAGGCTATTATACGTCATGGTGAACAGCACTACAATGCATGGTTACTGTCGCGATAGTTAACGACTACGTGCCGACAAAGTTGCCTGTTAGCACTATGTGAAATGTCATGGAAGCCGAAGTTTGAATAGCATTTTGGTTAGGAGTTGAATCTTATAGTGCCATTCTTGGTTCGTACAGTGAATAAAGGAGAGTGGAGATTCTACAGAACTTCTACCATCATCAATCATGTGCAAGTTGAAGGGGTGTTGAGGGGTCAGAATGGCGCTTCTTCTCTTGTTGTGGTTGGCGATAACACAGCAGCGGCTTCTGCAAGCCCATCTGCTGTAACTCGCCTCTCGATTTAACAACGGCATTGAAAGCAGACCCTTTTGTATTTCTGTTTCAACCTGATTAATCGAACACGTTACGTTACCTCCCAATCGATTAGGTTCTGACTTTCTGTCCTTCAAACAAAAGAAGTCGCACCAATAAATATGAATTCAGTACTTCTGAAAAAAAAAAGTTACACAGTAAAACTGCGAAGCAAACACCACAGGGTTATAATGAGAGTTTAATTATTCTGAAGGAGAAGCTACATTAGCACTTTCGAGAAGCAAATTATACCACATCAATAAAATAAGGTTTTAATAACGCTGAGGGAAAAGCTACGTTAGCACTTCTGAGAATCAATGACACCAAATCAAATAACAAGATTTTGATCACTCTCAGTCGAAAGCAACTTTGGCACTTCTGAGAAGTAAATGATACCACATCAATAAAATTAAGCTTTAATAATTCTGAGTGAGAAAATACTCGTTTATTGGGACTTTTGTAAATAAAATACGTGACACAAATACCGGATATTATTCCAAATTAATACACCTAAAAAGTCAAATAACTTTAGGTCGGGAGAAAGGGCCGGTCAATTCGTAAGTCCACCAGGGGGAAGTTTGTTTTAAGAACACTTTAACACTGCAGGTAATGTGACGGGTACTCAGTCTTGTTGGAAGAAAGCTCTTTGTAATCTAGGCCGAGATTTTCCTGCCGCTGGAATAAAGAACCCTCGTAACATTGTGTGATACTAATCTGAAACATATATTTAGTGCTTGTATTCCCGTTAAAACCAGTTCCTTATTTCAATGACCAGTAAATTTATTTGACTTCCTTCTTTTTGGTACATTAATTTGGCACATCACGTATAACACACGACATTATTTTTTACCCCCTGGAGAGTAACTCATATTGTGAAGATAGCACATCGCTCTGTACATCAAGAATTTCCCCGCATTTTACACATGTAAACCCCCAAATTCACAACATCCCACCAATAAGTATATTATAAGCCAGAAGAGCCGTGCCTCTAACTTACTAAAATAATCTTGCAAAATCATTTTCAACAGTATTTCCCCATCCTTTGCCATTAGATTTTGAGACTAAAATAACGTTCATGAGATTTCACGTTATCATGGCAACGACTACGAAGAATGCTGCCTCCTGGGGTTTGACGCCGTGTAGTTTTATAAAACTTACCGACGTTTCGTAGAAAGCAGTTACCTCCATTTTCAGGGCAGAAGGCTAAGCATGAAGGAGACAATCAGTTTTTGCGAAAATTTAGTTAATTTTTACCACATTAAAAGGCGCCAGTTTCCAGAAGACCGTTTTACTCAAAATACTGTACGTAATTCACATTTGTTTCATACGTGCTGCAAGTTCCTCCCCTCTCATCCTTCTCAATCCGATTACCCTAATAATATTGTGTTGAAGAATTACATTAGCACTTCTCAATACAACCAAGATCTTACTGTCAGCTATTGCTAGTAATAACTCTCTGACACATTACTCGAAAAGTACCAGATTCAAATCCAACCTGACAGCTGGTGTCATATTGACTGAAGATTCACGCTGTTGCAACAAATCTTCGTGACAACTGCGGGGTAATACTGTCAGTTACAAGAAGAGAAAGGAACACTTCATCATCGGGCAGCAATTTAGTATTTGCACTATAATCCAGAGGCAGGATCGCTTAAAAGAAATTGTTCTACAATTGTGTGAACTCGTATTTAATTAATGCTAAATCTTACCATTTGACGTTTTCAACAGGACGAGTGACCAACTGTGATCACCTGAGTTGTGACATCGTAAGCCCGTATTTCACTTAACATTAAATGAAATGTCAAGAAAAAACTGTCAGACTATGTACGCCATTCCTTTCTCTTTTGGTATTCGGCAACAGTTACATAAAACCGATATAGCACTAACGTCAGCTCACTTGAAATAGCGAATACCGCGCCAGACAGAGAGAAAGTTGTTCTGTAACCACAATAATCCATTTTATACAAAAGGGTTCCATTGTTCTTGGAGACGGTGTCTTGTACCATTAATCAGAACGAACGCAGAGAGCCATCTAGACTTATGACATAACACCTTACATTTTGTTAACAACTGATTAAACAATCATAAACATTTGAACACATGTACCGTTATTCGCCTGTGGATTCTAATCCATCTACACGTTTAGATATTAAAAATATATTATAATTACTAGGAACAACGTTCAGTGTCTGTGACTGGTAATTGCATGTTTATAGATTACATTTCATTAAATTACCGAACGCCACAACCTACTGATTAGCATTCCTTTTTCAAAACAATATTATCACACCAATGACGTTACAGTACGTATTACTTATATAGACCTGTGATGCTCTATTACTAATATTCATTACCACCTTATAAGATGGTATAATTTTCATATGTAAAAAGTCATGATATCATTCCCTTAATCACAAAATTAAATCATCTGATGGTTCTCTTACACACTTTCCATCATCTGACTTCCTGCAGGCAACTCGCGATAAATGTTATTTGTAATTCCGTTTAAAATTCAGAGGAAAGTCTGCCTTAACTTTAAAAGTCTGTGAATTTTGTCCACACAGCGCATTTTTATGATTATCAGAATACGCACAGATTATTTCCCTGGACAACAGCTATCGGTTGGACTTTTAACGGAGACTTTGGGTGTTTTCTCTCAATGTAGGAACTGAATTTTTATGTATAATTTACAAGATGAAATCGAGGCTTAAAATTGTTAATTCCCCTCCGTCTTGAATAAAGTGATATACACAATCTCATGAAATCTCATATCCACTTTTTTTCTATTTACGTCGTTCCACAGAATCCCCAAACTCGAGGACCTGCGTAACACCAACATAATAGTTAATTTTTTGGTGGAGGTTTATCATCTCCCGCCCAACCCCCAAGCTGCAGGAACACCCTGCCTGCTGCCCGCCACATAAATCCACTTGCAACCACCGTAATCTCCTTTCCACAACCTGAGGACGCACCAAGCTTTAGTGATAAGGCACCCACTTATGTCACTTACATCACCCCTCTCGGTTGTAGATTTGTTTTCAAATACCTGTAATGTATCATTTCCTCAACATAAGAGATTATGTTTCAGAACCAGAAAAAAAGCGACCGGTGAAACTGTTTTATGCATAACCTACTAATCGCTGGTGGTAATGAAAGTAATGGGATAACAATACGAATTTTTAGGTTATCACAGCGTGATGAAAATGCTGTGCCATCGTGCAGTGTGGTGAAATGATATCGACGTTTCGAAGAAGCCTGCTATCTCCATCATAATCTGCTGCACGAACGAGGCAGCAAGGTGGCAGTATGTTCTGTTTGGAATGGTAATTGTTTACAAATCATTTCATCAATTTCAAGTACACTGTTATTTTTTGTGGGGGCTGTACGAGTTTTCAAGAATTTTAAAATAACTATTCCCATAAGCTGAGATGATAAGCAGGAGCGGGTGGCTTCCCCACTGCGATCCATCAACCCTACCTGCTCTCTGGTTGACGTCAGTGGGAGGTGCGCGTTCACTATTCCTCTCGTGTCGCGTTCAGGAAAGGTCGTCATGAATCCTACCAGTCGTATAAGTCTGGCGAAAATCCCCTTGTCAACGTGAAATAAATAAATTCAGCGCCTGCTTTTACGCGACTTGACAATTGGATAGCTACATCATGTGAAACAGTGAAAAATTTAATATTCTAATTTTTCATATGTGAGAGACAAAAATGTGTTAATGAAGTAGTACAGTACGGTCTTCTACAGCCCGACAGGTAATCGCGAGTTCGAACATCGCTTGAGAAACTGCTGTAGGTCCTCGTCCTTCTAAGTTGTCCTGAGTGAGTGTGTGTGTGTGTGTGTGTGCGTGCGTGCTCGCGCGGAGGCCTTGGGACGAGCCGAGCCCCAGTGCAAAATATTATACGGCAAATGAAAGACCGCCGATCCCGGTGGCCGATTGGTCTAAGGTGTAGGCTTGCAGTCGCTTGATTGCTAGGATCGCGGGTTCAAATCCCCCTGTGGACATGGATGTTCGTCTGTTGTGTTTGTTGTGTGTTGTGTAGCGGTCTCTGTGACGAGCTGATCACCTTTCAGAGGAGTCCTAGCGGGTGCCTGTGTCTGAGTAGGTGTGATCTAGAAACCTCAACAATCAGATGGCCTAGGCCTCAGTTGGGCTGTTGCGCCACAGAAAATAGGTAAGAGAAATTGTACAGACTCGACTAAGTCGGAACGAAGAAACTTTATGTTTGAACTCTTACTGATGGCAACTGCAACGAGCGAATGAAGTTAGCAGAGTATCTAAGTAAAGTTCTTCCTCTTGTTTTGTTCCTACTTCGCACTGTCTAGCTGTCTGCCTGCCTTTCGTTGAGTTTTTGTTATATGGTTGGTTTCCTCATTCTTTCCTTCGCCTTTTCCTTCTCGTGTAACTTCCCTTTGTTTAGCTCTTTGCTTCTATGTCTTTTTCACTTTTCTTTACTTTGTTCTCTCAGTTTCTTTGTTTCGTTCCTTATTTTGTCTACATAACCTACAGTTCTCTTTCTTTAATCAGATATCCGTCCATCACAATTCATATCTATGCCCACACAGGATCCCAGCCTCCTACACAGTGGGTACTGGGTCTCTTTCCTGGGGGTAAAGCGGCCGGGGCGTGGAGTTGACCACCCATTCACATCCAGTGCCAGGGTTAAAGAAAGAGTAGAGCTATACCTCTACTCCCCCTCTGGGCCTTCATGGGTCGTTCTAGGGAGAACTTTACCTTTACCTTTACCTTTGCCCACACAGGACACAAAAGGACAACATATAAAGCATATGGATATTCTCATCCTTTCATGCATTGAGCGGGACTCAAACCCACATCCAAGTTTTATAAATTCAAGGAAGTTTGTGTTTCCTTTATTTGACGCCGCCGCACTGCTTCGTCTTCAACAAATCTCTATTTGTAAAACCTAGGCGTAGAGAGAAGGATGATACAGAAATGGAACTTATGAGGGGTTAGGTGGCTTCATCTGGCTCCAGATAGAAACCAAAATGGCGCACGTTTTTAAACAACTGTAATAGAAATTCGAATTCCATAAGACTCGGAGAATTTCTTAGCTATTGAAAAGACTATTACTTCCTCACGAAAAAAAAACCCTTTGGATTGTTTAGTTGCTAAACTGAATAAGAAACATTCACATATATATATTGCACCATAAAATTCATTTACTTTCGTTGGTGTCCTTTCCATATATATGTATAAAAATTTTCAAACCATCCATTAGAAATTATTTTGGTGATTTTGGTTTTGTGCCATGTTCTAACTTCAGCTGTTGCAGGCATAACCACTTAAGCTTATCTGTATAGTATACTATTTTTCTGTTCTGCAATGATTTTCGAAATTACAGTCCCGAGGAAGGTGTCACGCCTGTAATTTACAGCGCCTTCACAACACCCAACAAGAAAATACACGGACGGAACGCGTCTGTCCTTACACCTCCGCCCTTTCCTTTTCATCTTTTTGCATTTTCTTTTCCTGTTGTATACCCCGTTTGGGTTTACCGTTTTCTGTCTTAACACAAAAATAAAATATACAGAAATATAGTTCTGCGTCTTGTTTTATATGGGTGTAACAGCTAGTCTCTCACATCAAGGGAAGAACATGGACTGAGATTTTTCGAGAATAGGGTCCTGAGAAAAATATCTGTACCTAAGATGGAGAATATTGCACAATAAGGAGCCTCATGATTGGCACTTCTCACGCAATATAATTACTATGAGCAAATGAACGAGCATTAGATGGGTGGGGAATGTGGGCAGTATGAGAGCGAAGAGAAACGTATACAGAATTTTTGTGGAAACCCAAAGCCAAGAGGCCACTTAGAACCTAGACCTATTGGGAGGATAATGTTAAATGCATCTTAAGGAAACAGGACGGCTTCAACTGCCTTCATCACGTTTAGGATAGGAACCAGTGGCAGCCCTTCTAAACGCAGTTATGAACACTCGGGTTCCAAAAACTGCTGAGAATTTTTTGATTAGTTGAGGAACTCTTAGCTTCTGAAGAAGGACCCTGTTTCATGGTGTTAGTCTTATCTAATAATAGGCTTTTTTATTTTAGTGATGTTTGACTTTCGGGTTGCGGCATCACAGTGCTAAAGTTACCTAATACGGAAAAGACTGAAACGATGTGGTAAGATCTACACGATTGGTGACTACACACATTTGGAGAATATTTTGACTTAAGACACTGTCCCGCTGTTCTGCTGAGGATATTTACTAGAAAGTCTAGTAGACATCTCAGCTAAGATTCAATTCTGTACCTTCAGAACGTAATTCTTAGCGTCTGCATTACAATACAATGCTCGATAACAACTAATTAACTCCATAAAGAAGAGTGCATTTGACAGTTGTACAGCTTCTCAGTTTGTCCAGAAAATCCCCGCACTTTACGGAATCAGAAGGCTCATAAATATATCCACAATAGCTAACCAACAGACCTTACCCTGGGTCATATGAATCCAATTCACACACACTTTCAACAATTTATTAATACTAATTTTAATACCATTCTACCATCCATGCTTTGCTCTTTCAGATGGTCTCTTTCTTCTAAGTTTCAAATAAAAATTTTGTACGCAGTGATTTACTCTTCCTTACGTATTACCTGCCCAACCATTACACAATTCTTAAGTTCATCATTCTAAAGATATTCGGCAAGGAGTATAAATTTTGCAGTTCTTCCCAGCCTTCTATCACTGCCTCCCAACGTGCTTGTCGACAGAATCAAGAAACGTTTATACAACAAATGCCACTCTACAGAGAGAACACTTTCAGTGGACTATAATATGCTGTAATTATTGCAGGGTTTCACGAAGGATATATAGAATAAAGTCTTCTATGGCGATCAGTCGTCTGAATGTGGAGTCCATATATTACATTTCAGATACTGTTTTTGTCTCCACATATCATGAAACTTCTTTGACGGAAACATAGGCAGTATCTGACACACAGGATATAAATTCCACCGTCACAAAAATTATCGCTCGCTAAGACTTCATGACAAGACTATTTTGTGTTAGCCAAATTGTGAATTGTGATATTTGAACCTTTTAGGCGATGAATATAAATAATTATTATTTCTGGGAATGACACCTTGTATTCCAGCATAACGTCATATACGATTTGACGGAACACTTTGTCTTCCATTTCCTAGCCTGGAGATGGAGGCATTAGGTACCTCCAAAACGTTAGTAACGAGCTACCAGGCTAAAAGTCATCACATCCCAAAATACAGTACTTTAATCATCTAAGTACGAACTATTTTCTTGTAAAAATGCTTTCGTAAAGTTACTCTATTCGTGTGGCTTTTTTGAAAGAAAAAAGAAGTCGCAGAGTGGGTAAAAGCAGTCAAGCAATAATCAAATTACGAGATTCACTACAGAAGCTGTGTATAAGATTATTCAAGCCCACTGACTTGCATAATAAGCCAAATGAGGTAGATAAACGATCAGTCGATCAAATGATCAATCTAGGTATCCAATTTCCGGAGATGTTATACTTCAGCGAAGTGTGTGTAACCTGATTGAAAACGTAGATGGTTTCCATTAGAGCAGCACAGAGTGAGATGCATATGTATGTACCAAGGGACCATGTGACAGCACAAGGCAAGTGGCAGTCCTGTCAGGTGATCGCTGATGTTACTATACCGGGTTGAACAGACTGGATACTGCAGTACCGATTTTCTGGAAAGCACTTTACTAAGATATCAGAATTGCGAAAGACGGAAACAGTGTATCAAGAAAAGGACATAAAAATCAACAATATGCTACTGCAGTCTTGTTTTCTAAACAGATGGACAAAGTAAATTTATCTGCATAAAATATCTTGTTTGATAAGACGGAAATATATCTATGAAAATCACCAGCCTTGTATACAAGGTTATATATTGAGAACCAATTGTCTTCTGGACTTCCATCTTCCGCATGAAATATTAAAATATAATATAAAATCACGACGTTTCGGAAGCTGGTTCTTCTTCCGTCTTCAGGTGATGGGAGGGAAAACACCTACTCAGATGTGTCCTTTTAGACTGAGCTAATCTCAATCACGTAGTGATTTTATATTGTATTTTAATATTTTATCCGGACGATGGACAAAGTCCAGAAGAAAATTGGTTCTCAGTATTATACACCATCGTCAGAACATTTTAGAAGATTATACATATTTAAAACTAACTTTTCAAGAAATTTAATTATGGATGTACCAAGCATGGAAGGGAAAAAAATTCACAGAGAATTTTTTTACACATGAGCATATAGACTAGTTAGCATTTACACCTAGATGTTTTAAGATGTTAAAATGAATCCTGAAACAAGTGGGATGCCTGCTCCTCTGGATTAGAATAGCGTAAACTGGCTACCTCTTGAGAACACAGTAACGATCCTTTTCAAGAATTATTGGGCTCCATTCAGTTTGTGAGAACTAAATACCGCACTAAAAATCAATTTAAATCTTGCCTTTGTAAACTGTCATATATACTATTTACTTACAGGCTACACATCAACTTATCAGGCTCTTTTTTTGACGTGAATACGTCTTTAAATTTGCTTCCGTAGTGGGAGCCAATTCAGAAAACTGATGATAACAAAATTGGGGGATACAGTTTGGCATTGCAGCTACATATCTATCATCTACATCCAAAATGTAATTACACCACTCGATAGTTAAAGGATCAAAGAATTCATAACGTTGAGTGGGGACTGTGACGCCTCGCGCGCGGCGGAGGGGGAGGCGCCGCCATTTTCAGGTCGTTTCGTCGCGTCACATACTTCGGTTTAGTATACATTTTGACTCGGAGAAGCTACGACGCTCGTTTCAGTTTCAATTTACAGCTCTCCTCAATATTTATCTATTGCGTACACAAAACATGAGTGTGGAATACTTATGGTGAATGTATATGGTGTTAAAGTTAAAAATTTAAGAAAATGAATACAATGTCGGCCTATACTCGTCAAAAAGCCAATTCGAAATATATAAATCGTATACGGTTGGAAAAGGCTTCTCAACAGCTATCCAGTGATACCCATAAAACACCATATCATACAGTGAGGCGGTGCCGGGAACGTAAAACAATGAGGGCGTCCGAGCGGATCAACGACTGCGCAGGTACATGTGACGCTGGGGCGGCCGGGCCTATGCAAGTCGATGATGTAATCGCTTGTGTATCAACGCCGGGCTGTATAGACATCGGTTGTGTGCGATCGCCGATTATGACGACACATTCGGCAGCAGCTAGTGCACGTTTCACTACAACGTTTGTCAACAATCCATTCGGACATAAGTGTAACGTGTGTGACCGTCTATGGTTTCTGCGCTCCTTGAAGCCACCAAAAGGAAAACACAACGCTGCTTAGTAATCTCGATGTATCCTGCATGCCATTTGTATCGTACTTTTCGTATCACAGACCTATCATTAATAAAATTATAACACACTAATGATTTGTTTACTTCAATTGTTTCCTGAACCCGACTAAAGGAACATGTTGCCATCATCAATAAAACATGCAGATACGAAGGACTTCTTACTGTTAAGCAATGATTATGACATACATATAATACGCTGAAACAAAATATTACCCGTTAACGTACACGTATTCACGTTAAACACACGGCCGTGTCCCCGACACAGCCACACCCCGTTTTTTGTCTCTTTCTGGTTAGAACTAATTCAGGGACAAGTGACGAGGGATAATGCCGTAATTTACAGTTGCGATTTAGAGGGTAGTAATCTTTCCTCAAATTCAGGAGATATCGAAATCATATCTCGTCTCTTCTCGGAGTACGGATATGCTGTGTGTTAAGCAAATACCGGGATACGGCATCTAAGCAGACCACAAGCACCTTCATCCAATTCCTTATTCATTGACATCCTATCATGGCCGCTATGTGGTCTGGGATGCTGACAGCCTGCTTAAATACATTATAAATGAAATAAGTAAGCATCAATTTCATGGCTATTATCATCGCAATACAAACAAATCCATGTTCCGAACAGAATTTTAACCTGAAAATCTCAATGACAGGATGGCCTAATATCAATCCCGCCATAAATCATGGTTTCGACATCTAACGTCCTTGCTCTGTGACAATCCGAGTGCAAGGTCAGGAATAAAACCCCCTATTTAAAGACCGACATTGGCACAGTGTGCTGTCCGGTCAGGGATAAAGCCCCGTCAAGACTGTTAGTGTGTCCTGTCGTGTCAGAGATGAAGCCCCCTACTTAAAGACTGACACTGTCACAGTGTTCTGTCTGGTCAGGGATATATCACAACTCAGAGAGTGATAGCAACTGTGGAATGGTGATTAGCAGGGAAATGAGAATAAAGTGGTTCAAGCGACACCGCGTCCACCAACAAACAATACATCAAGTCATCTGGGCATGAACCGGAGGCTTCGTAACGAGAAGTGCGGGTCTAAAACCTGGAGTTACGCCAGAGCCTTTTAACAATAGTTTGGGCATATTTTGACAAATTTTATTTACGATCTAAACTGAGATATATTAAAAATTAACACTTGTTAGATTCTAAGGGGTTTAATGTAAAGCCTCCCAATTGTGGGCAGTGATATATATGCCCATGTGATTTAGTACTTAATGGCCAAACCTCAGGAGCCACTGAAATAAACCTGTTACTTTTATTTACACAAAATATGCACCAAAATATGTCAGTTGTGGAAAGCAACAGTTGGAATGAAGGCCGCAGTTGCACAACGTGGTCGGTCATATACTGTGTGCCCTGTACTAAGAATAAGAGTCAGGGTCTTATTCAGTGACTGTAGAAAACTGTATTCTCTTATACTTAACTCATTTGTAACTTGTACTCACTCACTTGTAATTTATATACATTACTTAGGGTAGAGTAGTGATGACAGATGTGACGCTGGATAGATATGTAGCTGAAATTCGGAGGACTAGAATTCACTCAGAAGACCGAAGAATAATATTAAAATATGTCATAGAAAAAAAATCTCCGGTAGAAGAATTATGGAACTGTATTAAAGTATCACTGAATAGTAGGCTGTAGTAACTTTTGAGTATTACTACGGAAAGGTAGGTTACACTAAAAACAGAGACAAATTCACGTTGTATTTCATATTTGAAAGTAGTAAGATATTGATAAAGGTAAAGAGTAAAATGGACTGCACATAAAACTGGAGAATTTCATGGTATTCTGGAGCTATGAATTTTCTCGTGTACAGAAGAAATCTCACGGACATTTTGGACAACTGTGTCTTACTTATGGTCCGTTTCATGACACGTTTCCACTTGAAAGGCCTACACGTAGATGGGAAGATAATATTAATCTGGATGTTCAAGAAATAGGAGGGAGGAGGCATGGACGGGATTGATCTGGCTCAGGATAGGGAGAGATGGCGGACTCCTGTGAACACGATAATAAAGTTTGGGTACTATAAAATATGGGGAATTTCTTGACTAGCTGAGAAAATCTTAGTTCGTCAAGAAGGACTCTGACCCATGGAGTTAGTTAATTAGTCAGTTGGTTTGTTAGTTGGTTAGTTGACGACACAGCAATGGTAATTAGTAAAACTGAATTTGAAAGTACACAGAAGAAAGTAGCCATTAGGTAGACAGCTCTTTACCTTATCTAGGTGTTTGTGTGCAGAGACTAAGTAAAACCTTGAAAAGTCTCTGTCAGGATAGCTGGCCTGGGGTCGAGATTTTAACCCGAAGACTCCCGAATACACCCCAGATATATTACCCAGTTTACCCCGACATTTGGTGAATCCACGTCACTTCGCACCTTCGAGGATGACAGAATGAACATGCGGCACAGTACAAATTGTACAGTGTATTTAGTACAGGAAAGGCGTTTCTCACATTTCGTTTCATGTATAACTGTCATCTTCTGGACTGACTGAACTTGTAGAATCATGGAAATCGCAGTGATCACAGACTTAATGTAGACCAGTTTCCAACCGGGCACATACTGCACACCCGTTTAAAATCATTACCGCTACATTAACCTTCATGTTATCTATGACCTGGTAGCGCGATGATATGGAAAATGATAAATTTAACTTGACGTCGTTTTATTAATGACGTTTGAGACCTCTTTGTTTAGAACGGTTACACTTTGCTTTACACGTATTGATTTACTGATTAGTTTAAAACTGATGATTTTCTAAAGCTTCATCTCAACTTCAAACGAAAAAAATTGCATGACGCTGACCCTGCATTGTGTTAAATCGCTACATTTAGTTCATGTTGCAGTGATATTTCTTTTATTCTAAACTTCATCCGCGACGTCATTCTGTCCTCTTTTGGAATGGTAGGAAAATGGTGCCAGACCATCGCAGAACTCTTTAAGAGTTTAACTACAGTACACACACACACACACACAACACACACATCGCATTCAGCACTTGGCTTCACCACAGCCTTCCCTTCCCCATTCACCACTGACTTCCTACAAAACGAGTGGAACAGAGAGTTGAGTAGCTGATGGCTCTGGTATCCATGGTAACAGTCCTGACGGCCCCATTGTCGCCATCTCCTTGCCATGCAGATAACAAACCCGCGACACACACGCTGAGTAATTCTACGTTAGACGACACGGTTTGAAATACTTCAGAAACTGCACTGCATTTCGATTCATTATGCTCAGTTGTTTCGTTTGAAAAGGTCGTGATTTACATTGAGTTACCTTCGTAAATGTTTAAGTGGAATGACGGAGACTGCCGAAATTTACCACTTCCATTCGACCGTCTGGCCCTTAGTGTACTGTAAAATCGATATGAAACTCGTGTCAACTTTGTTTACAGGAGTTCCCACACGCACTATTACTTCCACGTACGGAATATTCCTAGCTACGGTTTAGATTATAGTGCAAAAGAATATTCATGTATTTCCTTTTTTACTTGGTACATCCCCTTATGCTATAGAAATTATGTAGACACAATAAAAGTGTACAGTCTCACAACACAGCCCTTTTATTCCAGTCTATGTCTCACTACAACACGTTTCGGGCATCATCAGACAGCTCACGTATACGAGTAATTATAGAGATATTACATCAACAAACAATGACACATATTCTGATAAAATGATCGTGTAATCTCAGAGTTTTTCTTATGACGTGAAATAGAGTTTAAATTTATAAAAACACTGTATAGGTTTACAATCAACTTGTAGGAAGGTCCTCTATCTTATTCCGCTGTTTTATATCAATCCGTAATTAGATGTCGCTTGTTACCTAGGCACTGCTATAATATCATTCTATATCCGTGACCCTGTGAGATAATTCCGATGTGACTGTATTCTATAACATTTATGAGTGGTTTTGTGAAAATATATTTTAATTCTACACAGTCATTATTCTCAAAATACACGTTAGAGTCATGTCTGAGGTTTCACAGGAATCAGCCGGTGTGGTCCATATTTGAGACAGAGCGCAATTGAATCTTCACAGAGCATAGCCGGTCCCCAGACCAAAGTCTGAATGAGTACAGTCCATGCCAAATAGTGATAAGCAAAAATGCTAACTACTATACAGCAATATTCAGCTCAATAATATCAATTGCCAAGATCATAAATAATTCCATATTCCCATCCCACGTGTACTGTTCTCAAAATATCAATAATTTTGATACAATTCCGGTTGCTTTTCTTATAAACGAGCTTTGTCCGCCTATAAATATACTTTCCAAAACTAAGGATACAGGTATACCTCTCAGAATGTGACATAAACAATCCTTAAAACACAAAATAAAATGTGATCAAATTTCCAAAGGGCAGTTCTAATTTAATATGCCTCAGGACAAACTGACAGCCAGCGGCCTTGTTATTCACTGGGAGTAGTACACACACATACACACTACAGAATATTAGCTTACCTTGAATCCTATTGTAATAGGGCAAACAGCAGAAGTCAGGTCTGTTGTTCCTTGATCCTCAATAAGCAGCTACTACCACTAATACTACTACCGCTACTACTTAATTAGCTGCAGGGATCAGCGTGCCTTGAAATAATTTAACCTGACAGTGCAGTTCAATTCATCAAGGTACAAAGGTACGGACTGAATGTGCTATCTGAGCCGTGCTGCGTCTCACGCGTTCTTCGAAGTTTCTAGCATGGGAGACAAACTGGGGATACGGAGGGGTTGCAGGCGTTGCTTGGAGGTTAGCAGGATAGCAGGTGCATGAAGAGAATGCGATTTTAACCAACAACAAGAAACATATTCAGGCGACCGCTTAGAGGGTAGAGGGAGTCAGGTGATTGGATAAGTTCCTTGTTGGTTAAAATCGCATTCCCTCCATACACCTGTCACCCCCGCTAACCTCCAAGCAACACAGCCCTACCCTTAAGCTACATGCCTTCACTATGAATTTTAGCAGTTATTGGGAAATTGCTTTAGGCCGCCAATCAGATTTGTAAATACATTTTCTGCATGTGTTTTTCTTGTATATGAGAAGTTTCGATATACGTAGAATGTTTAAATCGGGCACTGTACGAAAGAAGAAGAAACAGAAGCCATTGTGCTTGTTTAAATACTACTAAAAGCTTCTTACTACATTTTTAAATCCAACTGTCTACTTCAGTGTATGTAATACGCTTGGTTTGTGAATGAGTCACGTGGAAGTTATTTTCATCAGTGTCAGACACAAGACGTTAACGTTAAATTGCCTCGACATGACCAGATAAACAGATGGCAATCCTTAAAGAACCTCGCAATGAACACACTTTTCCTCTGTGATCAGACCGACTGTGAACATAAATCCAAACGACAGGCACTGTAGTTCACTTTTCACCTGTCAAAAATTAAGTACTTCAATCAAGTTTACAAGATAATAACAATTTAGTAACTAGTATTGTAATGACTTCATAAGCCATTACGAGCCAAGAAACGACTGTGGAAAGACGTCGCGGATTACTTCTGCATATTACGTTAAGCCCGTCGTTTCTCGAGCCTACACACAGCGATAAGACTTTAAACGTATCGTGTGCACCACATTAGATAACATAACTCTCGTGGCCGTTAATAACAAATAGTGTTACAAACGTTGTTCCGCACTTGTTACAAGATAAACTCAAAGTGTATTTGTTGCTTCATGTAAATACTTCGTTAAAAACTAATGTCACATATTACAGGCGTCTACAATCAAAGTGCTCAGGAAAATGTTTTCGCCTTTTTGGGCTTTATTCGGGCAGTATATATGAGATATTTTTTCTCATTTATTTCATTATTGGGTTAGCGATGCTTTTCAGCTGCACGAAGAAATTCTACAGAAATGAACAGAGATGAATATGTAAGAATTTGGAAGGACGTGATAATCGTCACTGTTGAGATAACATCCGCGCACTTTCCTAGAGTGACTGGACGAAACACACAAAGCTCTTTCAAGATGTCCTTATTTTGAGTTTAACCCTCCGAAGTACAAATTACATCCAAATAATATTACAGTTCCAGTTTACATTCCCAAAGTCATCACAATAAGTTATTCAGTTCACAGCTCACAGTAATCATATTATGATTGCATTACAAAGGCTAAAATGGCTGATATTGTATAGAGAAATAATGACTGTTTGTTTTGACGACAAAAGAAACACACACAATATATATAATCACTCAATGGACAGAATTGAATGTTTCTAAATGCTAAAGCAAATGGCACATAGAGCAACAACTGTGAAATAAAGGGCTAAATAGATAGATAGATAGATAAATGAATAAATAAATAAATAACTCCATGGAGCAGAGTCCTTCTTGAGAAGCTAACAGGTCGTCAGCTAGTCAAGAAATTCCCCGCATTAATAAATAAATAAATAAATAAATAGATAAATAAATAAATACAGACATACTAAGGCTGAAAACCTTGAATGAAATTTAGACAGTTCTCTCGTAGTCGACCTTAGAGTCGTGTATGTACCTCGGTGCTTGCGTAGCTATTTTGAGCATGTGTTCGCAATCTTCAAAGGACGAGAGGAGTGATCAGTAATTAGAATGATGCAATCAAAACAAGGCTTCAGAAACTGTGATATATGGGAGCGAAACATCACAGTCAGAATGTGAGGATGAAAGGGAATGAGTTTGGTGAAGTGACGATGAGTGTCATTAGAAATATCTGGATGTTGCGAGACAACTCCGATAAGCTAATGCACCACAGATACTCCGTGCCACACTGCTGGCTGCGCCAAAACGAGTCTGTTACAGCGGTCGATAGAGCAACAGTTACTGCATCAACCAGTGCCAAGTAGCCTGTCTTCCACGTACCTTCGGCAGTAACAAAATTTGCCCACCAAACTTTTCAAAATAAATACGCATTTTAAGTAAAATAAAATAAGAACTGGAATTCTGACTGAACAATTTTTAGTCCGTTATTAAAGACTGATAATTATGTGTAATGTACCACCATTTTTAAAGGTCAAAAATTGTTATGTCATTCACAGTCTGTTACTGATTCTTGATTTAATCAGCAAAGCTTTTGCAGCTGCTTACGTTACATAGGGCTGACTGGACGGATGGATGTGGATGACGAATTTAAAATTATGCGGAAGGAGCCGTCATCGATTTTTAGGCGCGTTCGCAGAGTTGCGAAAAGCGACTATTCGCTTCGTCATGTCTGTCTGTCTGTCCGTCTGTCGTCTATGCGTCCGCATGGAACAACTCAGCTCCCACTGGATGAAATTTCATTAAATTCGATACATGAGGATTTTTCGAAAATCTTTCGAGAAAATTCAAGTTTAATTAAAATCTGAAAAGAACAACCGGTACTTTACATGAAGACCTGTGTGCATTTGTGATAATATCTCGCTGAATTCTTCTTCGAATGAGAAATATTCTGGACAAATGTTGTAGACAAAATCAAAACACACATTTTATATTCAATAACGTTTTTCAGACAATCAAGCCGTTTATGAGATAATGTGGAAAAATATGGCAGAGCCGTACAGGCCACAGATAACAATATAATACGACGCATGCGCATTGCATGCTGGATGACTAAGGCTGCAGAAACACACTCAAAATATATAATATTTACTGCTCGCCCACAGAAACAATGGTTACGCGAACGCGCCTCAATGTTACGTTTTTACGTAGGCCTACATGTCCTATCGTGTATGCTAATAATATCACACTCTGTTACGACTGAGGAACTTGAAGGCAAAAATACATACATTCTTAATACTTATCAGATATTGCTTTTTTTCTTGATTACAATTTCATAATAATATGGGCAACACATATTACGGGCTACGGCAGGTCTCCACTGCAAACTGACGGACAGTTACGATTTCCAGCCATGCTGATTCGTAGTAAAGCCTAGTTTACGTAGGCCATACAGCCGGTACAGTGTAGGTAGCAGCCCTATAGTGACTAGGCTGAAGGCTAGGAAACCGAGGAGTCTCGTTTAAGCTCCCAACAGGGGAAGATGTTTTCTCCAAACTGACTTTAGGGCCTATCAAGCCACCTTTCCAATAGATCCTGGGGACGCTTTCACCGGGAGTAAAGCGTTCGGGGCGTGAAGCTGAACGCTCACCTCCATCCAGTTTCCGCAGCTAAGAATGAAGTGTGCTATACCTCCATTCCTCCTTATACATACATACATACATACATACATACATACATACATACATTCCATGGATCCCTAAGTCTGTCGAAGTGACAACTGGATGTGGAATAAGTCATAATACCTCGTATACAAATATATGCGTTATTCCCACTTGTAAGTAAGCTGACGAACTTCAAAGAAAGCCGTTGATAATTGTGTGTAGTGCACTACGGCATAGAGCCTTTCCAGTCGTGTGTAGAGTATGCTTCATCAATTAAAGAAGCTTCATGCTGTAAGCAACGGACTTACCTATTACTTATTGACGAATCAGGCATGTGCCAGATCCCACGATATTTCGAACACAAATGGACACACATGTCTGAATCCCTACTCTCCCGTTGACAATCATGAATCAGTACATGTTCTGCAATGGAACGTTTGTCACTAGCGCCTCCACCCACAGCAGTGAATGCAGCTCATTCCAGCCGCAAGTGTGGCGATGAAACACACACAGCGTTCAATCGAATACATTCCAGCTCAACGAAAATTTCTATAACGATTAACAAACGGCATGATATTGGAAAATATTTGAATTGTTAAGAATTCCATAATTTACAGACCACACAGCGACTTTTTCAGCCAGATAAATTACTTCATGCTGTTAATATTTATGACGAATTAAAAACAGGGTAAAAATTAAGAACATCGACGCACAAAAAAAATTGAGAGACAGAAATATTATGTTGATATATAATAAAACAACAGACAGCCGAAAGGTCTAAGGCGTTTACTATCTTCTGTCGTTCAGAATCTGGGATCACGGGTTCAAATCCTAGGCGGAGGACGTTTTTCCTTTCCTTTTGTTTGCGTTATCCTGTGCAAGTAGAGGCCTAGCAACGGACTGATCCCTCGTATCAGTAAACGGAAAAACGGAACGCCTTGGCTTGCAGTGCTCTGCAAGGGCCACTGAATGTGCGAGCATAACCGCAGAATGTTAACCTCGAGGGTGTTGAGTGACTTTCTGTAGGTTACTAACGACAGACCGAATAAGGAAGGGATAGCTGCGCACAGCACAGAAAGACTCGGCTGTCTTTTATATTCTGTGTGAACAAAAATTCCTGATTAATGTTTCACAGTTCAGCAACAACAATATATCTTCAGGGAACAAATACTTCCCTTTAGCTGTAACAGCACAGTATGTTTCATATTTTCTACTCCCTGAGGTATACAAGTACGGGTATTGAATACAGCAGAATACCGGGAACCAATTGTATCCCAGTTTCAAAGTGGTTGGTAGTAATTTTACTCGTTTATTCTTTATTATTCACATTTTTGTTGTTAACAACTTTGATTCCAACACCTTTCACCAATTCACACTTTATCACGGTTCTTCCAGATACATCTAAACACCTGAAGCATTAAATTTACACTCTAAATGTTAAAACGACTACTTCGAAAAATCTTTGACAGTGGTCAAATTATAAGAATTCTGAATTGCATTCTCGAGGTACTCGGTTACAATCTCGGTCGAGATACTGAGTAAATTCGTCGATTTCCTAAGCTCCTCCAAGCAAATACGTGCATAACTAATTAACTCCATGGAGCAGAATCCTTCCTGAGAAGCTAACAGTTCCTCAGCTAGTCAAGAAATTCCCTGCGTTTTATGGAGCCCAAAGGTTCATTACCGCCTTCACAAGCGCCCGCTACCCGTCCCTATCCTGAACCCGAGCAATATACTCAACGCCTCCCCATTCTACTTGTTGAAGATACATTTTAATATTATGCTCCCATCTAGGCCCAGATCTTCCGAGTGGTCTCTTTCCATCAGGTCTTCCCACCAAAACCCTGTATGCACCTCTACTGTCTCCCATACGTGCCACATGACCTACCCATCTCATTCTTCTTGATTTCATCACCCGAATAATAGCAAATACCTGCATAATTCCTTAAAATAAGTCACGATGCTGTCTTCCATTTCCTTTACAGTTCATTATTCACTACTGTCCGATAATTCAACTTTGTATACTTGAGTTACTGGAGGCACCGTTACGTTCACTGCAAATATAAGAATGGTTAAGATCAAGCAGAATCCTGTTACGTTCTGTGTCGCGGCGGATCGCGCCGAAGGGCCAGTTACGTGAGATTCGTGCAAGAAACTGAACTTGCTACAAACACTGTGGACACCCCGCTGTTGCTGCATAAATAAATTGTCGGAATTAAATGAAAAATGAAGGGGATTTTGATAAATTATTTATCTTGAACAAATCTCCCATTGCCATCCATACAATTTCACCACCTGATTAGAAGAGAATGTACATTCCTATACCTTCGACAAAGAAGTGAATGCATTTCATACGGATTCTCTCAAGCGGGATGAATTTAACAAATTCTAGACTTAGAAATTATTATTCATGTTACAAAGCGATATATATAGGATGGCGCAAGTGTCTTGGCACTCCAAGTGTGGCAACGTAAAGGCCGTACGTACGATAACTTCGTGTTTGTGAGACAGTATGTGCGAGCGTTCCAGAAAGGCTTGGATAACGTGTCAATGTACAAGGAAAACAATTTGAACATTTCAAATAGTCGATAAATGTAAGTATTGCGTCTGTACAGATCAAGTAACATGTTTTCTCTACTGCCTGGTGACTTTTGCGCCACCCTATACAGGTTATACAGAATATAATAAAAGGAAATATTGTAACTGATTGTTTGTAAGTCATCGGTAGAAGGCGATCGTGGTCTGTGTCAAGAGTTATTTCGATATGAGCCTGACGAAAAGCACAAAAGTCACAGAAACTGTGGCTGGTAACCAGCAGACATTCGGACTGGTTCTTTGAGAGTAGAAGTCTTGAATGAGTGGAATACCTTGTATGGCACCAAAAGCAGCAGCATCTTGTATTATTTACACTCAATAATACAGCCGAGGAGTAATTGAGTGGATGAACAAATGGGTGTGTTGGGGTGTAGTGTAGCTTGTCGGTGTGCTGATGTGTTGTGGAATGGACTGTAAATCTCAGTTCAACTTGACTTGCCCATTACAAAGAACAGGAGCCGAGTAGATGCGAAAATTAGATTCCAGAACTCTCCGAAAGACTGCCACACCATTTCCGAGTTCAAGAATTAAATAGCATTCATATCATCCCAGGAAAATCAACCTCAAAATATAACCAGAGTGAAGCAAAGATGACATTCCGTACCTCGGAGTTCAGTACAAGCCAGCTCAAATTTGCATGATGTGTAATGAGCTCTTAAGTAAGTACTGTATAACGATCCGTATTATGTAAAGAGGCCTATGGAATCAATGCCTGAGGCACAAGATCGTGCTGTACGTTTCTGGGAGAACATGAAACCGGCGCACGTTTCGATTGTATTAGTAGCCCGGTTCTAATTAATTGATGTGGTTAATAATTAGTTCAACATACACTTGCATTACGTGGCTCGTTATTCAATATGTATTGTGTTATGTCGGCTATGTTACTACTTCTAGTATTAAGTAGACTCTGACAGTAAAAGGGAAATAAGTTATTATTGGAAATGTAATTATTGAAATAATTACAGATATTTAACATTTTAGTGTTATACATACAGTACAGGATATTCCAGATGGAATTATTAAACACAACGAAGAGAGTGAAAGCGGTTGTGAAACTTTTATGCCTCTCACTAGTGAAGTTGAAATGTTCGCTAATTATCCGCACATAATGTCCATATATATAATATATATATATATATATATATATATTACTTTATAGAAAAACAATTTACTTTTAAAAAGCGTTAGATATTAACCTATATATTTAACACGTATATCAAACAAATGTCATAAAATAAGTCCTCAAATCAGTGTATATCAAAGCAGTTAAGACTATGAAGAATCTGCTGTAGACAACTTTACGTCAGAAGTAATACTTTCCTACAAGTTACACTCGTTCATGATTTTAACATACAGATAACTAATTTATTTACAAGATTGATTACTTAAAAATAAATGTATCTTTCGAGAAAATTTCCTACTTTAAGAAAGCATCTTTATATATAAAAGTTAAACTTGCCGTTCTGTCGCCATTCTGTTCATGTGTTAACAGACAGTTATGAGTAGGAGCACCAGATGTCAGCAGTTAAAGGTATGCGGAAGTCGGCGCGTTATAGTGCCTACCTTTGAAGGAAACATTTCCTCCATATTGCAGGACCGATTAGTGCATATTAGCCTACTATCCTAGAAACATCAATATTTTAGTTCAGACTAGTTACCTTCTTAGAACTGAATGACGCAATAAATTACAAATTTTATAACATTTCATTTATAAAACTCGATACGTTTTTGTACGTGCACCTACACACACAAATATAAGTACAAACACACAGTTCGTCAGTAATGTCACGGTGCTGATTTCAAGCTCTGTTATTCTGTAACACCAGAGACAATACTGAAACCCGCAACGAAAAACAAGTGCACCGTGCTTGTGTTGTTGGTGTATGGCGATGTGGAGGTCCCTTCGCCGCTTTGACTAAGTAACATCAGTAATTAATTCTTGCTCCTGCCGACTGAAAACATTTGGAATTACACACTCAAATGCGTGTCAGATTCTTCGCTTCAGACGGCCCATATCATCAGTTTCCACACTAGATACTGCTTGTGTCACGTGGTCCAGGAGACCAAAATACGAGTATCTGGGGAATACGTTTCGGAGATCCAGGGCCAAGATTCTGTACTTCCAGCCCGATACAGGCTGAGTCCAAAATGCTTGGATAAAATTCAAGAGTTTTTCGCAAGAAAACAGAAAGTTCATATAAACACTTGTCAGGATATGGGTGTTGTTTAAATTGAATAGAAAGGTTACGTTCAACAATAAATACCTCAACTACGTAATATTCTACTTACAACTGACATAACACATTCACAGCACGCGTTCCCAATTTAATAACTGTTGAGTTCGTATTGTTCATCAGGTCTCAGTTCACGACAAATGCCCAAAATGTTCTCCAACTGAATTAATGCATGCACGGACGTGTCTGATCACGGACTGCCGCACCCTTTCAAAGGTCCTGGGGCGGTTGCGAATGGTGTGACAGATACAAAAGAAGCGTTGGTAAATGTCTCTTCATTTTGAGTTGGAGCTGAATAAAATAGGCTACTTAAGTGTCCCCACAGATAAGAAATCTATAGGACTGAGTTCAACACGTTGTTGGGCTGTACCTCGAAAATTGTTTGCAGACATATATTGACATAAACTTTTCCCTGGTGTGGGGAACTCACTCCTGAAGTTTGTCCAAGCATTTTAGATACATCCTGTATTAAACAGCAACGCTTCTAAACGCCAACATAACTCGCCAAAGTAAGATTTTATTCGGTAATCCAAAGCCTTTGGCAATATATTATTATAATTATTTTGATATTAGTATTACATATCAGTAGGCCAATATTATTAGCATTTGACCAGTCAACACAGGGTAATAGTATACGTCATCTGGACATATTAGGCAGACGTCCTAGAATAATTACTGAAAATATACTGCCAGCCTTAAATGAACAAAAGACTTCCGTTACTATAAACAATTGCAGTGAATTTCTGCTTGCCAGCATGTGAAATCCTTTCCCTTCATGCAAGGGCGGGCCCTAATTCTTGCAGCCTGCCTAGTTACCCTGCGGTTAATACTACCAAGAAACGCTGCCTGCACTACAGCGCACAATAAAACAACGCGAAACTTATTCACCTGGGAATCCACTAAGAAACAACCTGATAAAGAGTCATAATGTCGCAAAAAAAGACGCCCCTTATATACTCTTCTAGTCGTTAACAGATGTTAGATATAGGTCTGAATACCGTACGAAAGGAAAGAAGTGCAAAGTTAGCTGCAATAAAAATGGTGGGCAATGGAAGATTACTTGCTGCACTAAGTGTGTTACAATATGTACAAGCATCCCTGCCATATACATTAAATGTACCTGGATACAAGCTGTGCTGTTATGTTAAATGCATTTCAATTCTTATTTCTCGCTTTCATGTTTCCCAGTGTTACTTTCGACTGTTCATCACAACTATAATATCATACTCATCATAATTATCGGACTTACAGCCCTTAAATACCTTTGTAATGACACCGATTTTAAATTACTTTATATTGAATTCAGTACTATCCCCCCACTTATACTTAACGATCCCAAATGGTCTCTTCGCCGATCCCAGTGGCTGCGCGTTCTAAGGCGTTGGTCTGCGGCCGTTCGCTTGCGGGGATTGTGGGTTCGAATTCCGCCGGGGGCATAGATGTTTGTGTTGTGTTTGTTGTATAAGGACAGTAGTATGGAACATAAGTGACATGAAGAAGGACGGAAGGATTTAGAAGTACAAAATAGATCAAAGGAAACAAAAAAAATCCCGCCGGGGGCATGGATGTTTATGTTGTGTTTGTTGTATAAGGACAGTAGTATGGAACATAAGTGGCATGAAGAAGGACGGAAGGATTTAGAAGTACAAAATAGATCAAAGGAAACAAAAAAAAATCCCGCCGGGGCATGGATGTTTGTGTTGTGTTTGTTGTATAAGGACAGTAGTATGGAACATAAGTGGCATGAAGAAGGACGGAAGGATTTAGAAGTACAAAATAGATCAAAGGAAACAAAAAAAAATCCCGCCGGGGGCATGGATGTTTGTGTTGTGTTTGTTGTATAAGGACAGTAGTATGGAACATAAGTGGGCATGAAGAAGGACGGAAGGATTTAGAAGTACAAAATAGATCAAAGGAAACAAAAAAAATCCCGCCGGGGGCATGGATGTTTGTGTTGTGTTTGTTGTATAAGGACAGTAGTATGGAACATAAGTGCATGAAGAAGGACGGAAGGATTTAGAAGTACAAAATAGATCAAAGGAAACAAAAAAAATCCCGCCGGGGCATGGATGTGAGTGTTGTGTGTTGTACAGAGTAGAGGACTTCTGAGAAACGAAGGATGTAGAGTCCCTAGATCAAGGAAAAATCCCCCGAGGTGCTGGTGTGTTAGTGTGTTGATAGTAGAGTCTCGAAATGGGCGCTGGCCCCCCAGAGGGTCTGCGAGCATGTGGGATAAAATATGCTTCCAGTACGCCTCAAAAAATTAGGCTGGCATATCCCCCTGCGCGTCGACATTAAAAAACTATCTTCCGTCCACTTCTCAATTATAATTTATGCTATTACATATCTACCCTGCGCTACATACCAGAACTCATCCTCATTAGCAAATTTCCTAATTTATTATTTTGGCAAATTACAAATTATCTCCAACCTATGTTATTTCCTCCCTTTGAACATTCTATATTATTCATTTAATTTAAATCAATTTTATTAAAAACTGTGATTTGTTTATATTCGTGCGCATGGTTAAGTTAATAACTGCTGTATTTAATGACACATTATTAACTTTGTATATTTTGCAATGACTTGTTCCAGCGCTTCCTGGAATTACTGAGGAAAGGCTCTATAAGTGTTCAGCCAAACAGACTACGTGCAGCCTCCTGAATCAGAAGCAGGAATGCCACAACCTGGACCGTGATCTTCAGTACGTACGTGATGCTATCCGCTGGATACTGTTACTATAATAAACTTAATTCCTAAATTCATATTTACTTCAGTGAACGTGAAAACGGCAAAAATCATTATCTATCATACAGAGTTTCATGTCGGCGGTCATAAAACTTAAAAATAATCACAGACAAAATAAAGCTGTAAGCAAGAGATGAGTATTGATAGTTAACATCACTGCAGTTATAAATTACGAATTTCAATATTACTATCCTTGATCTAAACAATGAGACGGTTTGAAACGCTGTGCAAACTGTCTTCCAATTACCTGGTAGGATATATCACTATACAGACTGATCCGCATGATCTGTCCCGACGGGTCGCATATGCTATGCTCCAAGCCTACTCACCAGGTGGTTCCCACGCTACTCATCGGAGAGTTGCCAGGTCCCTGTTACCAACCTACTCTCGTTATGCAGATTTCTGTAAAATACGCACGCTAAATACAGTTCCTGCAATAAGTGGCTTTGTAAGTGGAGAAAACCATTTCCGGATGCGCCACTTCTACAGGAGAACAATTCACATGTAAGTGAAGGGTATCGAGTAACAGGTGAAAGAACACGCAAAGATAATGCGAAGAAACTGGACGAAATTAATTCTATATTCGAGATGTCTCCAAAAGAATTTATTGGCCCAATCGTACAGCAAACGAGTGTGTCTATATCGTAACCTTAAAATGAAACAAACCATTCACTTTTCATCCGTAAAACTCAAATATCGTTCACAAACTCTATGGCGCAGGTCGTAAAGAAAAACTGATTTTGTGAACCGGTACCTTCAAGGGATGTGTACTGAAGAACTCGACCACACATTATATTCTGTAGCTTAGCGGATATGTGAACTCTCAGAATAAGCTGTAAAGGTTTGCAGAAAATCTCTTGTTAATCCACGGAGTGTCATTATATGATGTTGAGGGTTTTTTTTAGAAGGGCCCCGCAGCAGAAGCTACGGACGCACCGCAGGCTTAAGACTTATTGTTCAACCCTATGATGAAGATGAAGAGAAAGATTAACAGTTTTGTTTTCATTTTTCCGTGTAATGGAGCAACGGTGGAATGAAACTGACAGGGGAAAACCGAAGTACTCGGGGGAAAACTTGTCCCAGTGCCACTTTGTCCACCACAAATCCCACATGGAACGACCCGGGCCTCCGCGGTGGGAGGCCGGCGACTAACCGCCTGAGCCATGGCACGGCCCATGTTGATGTTTACCTGTGGTGTGTTATGTGTGCAGACAGCATTAGTAGGCCCTCGCTTTCTGTAATCATAAATTCCGACTAATATATAATATACGTTCCGACATCATTCCGAGAACACCTGACCAATTACGAGAGAGCATAGGCTGTGTCGTCAGCAAAATGATGAAACAGTTCACACAGCAAAAAAAATCCAGCACAATTAAAATTAATAATTAAACCTCCAGTATTAATTGCAATGCATTAAACAAAAACTCGTGGGCTTCCGCCCAAGGCAAAGTGGAATTGCGGCCATCGCTTCCCTTCCTGCCGTCACGCGAAACGTTCCGAATGTACGCTAATGTGTGGGGCCATTCAAAATAATACTCTTGTTGTTATGAAATCTATGTCAGTTCAATGAATAACAATTCCTAATGTGCGTCCGTTTATACTGAATAAACTACGGTCCGTATTGTTGATAAGAATAATATCCAGTTAATACTGACACATATTAGAGACAGGACTATTAAAATTCTAATAGGACTCTAACGTGATATAAACTGAGGATGTTCCAGATGTATAAGGTGGTTACATGTAACAGAATTCCGACAGTGAGGTAAGGAGACGCGTGTGGCACACAGACAGAAAGGACAAAGAAAGAGAGGCTGATTGGATACTTGTAGATGGGAAAGAATAAAAAAATCCATTATATGTCAGCTGCTTTCCCAGTCATTACATTTTTAAATTCTTTTATACACTCTCTTTTTCCAGAAATTTAGTAAAATCATTTACATAGATTCCGGGGAATAGTGAAGTAGGCCATCAAAGCATGTATTTTTTCTAACCAGATAAACGGAGCACAAATTTCTACGGAGAAAGACATGAAGCATGTCCTCTAATATAGTCTACAATTCTAAATTATGTATTAAAAACTCAAAAGACGATGAAAATAGTTATCAATTGCAAACCATAAAGTAGCGAACATTAAATATGAGCCGCTCATTTGGAAAGGGTTAGAACTCCGTAGCACAACACAAAAATTCCATCCTGGTAATCTTTGCTGTATGGATGTGACTTACCTATACATTACACACCCGAAATAGGTTAGACTATTCTCTGCGGGCCCCGTAACCACTACGGGCGGAGATCCTCCGGTAGCGGATGAGGGAATCCACCAGATATGGAGTGCTGGTCCGAATATACTTTAAAAAAGGACCGGTAAACTAACTGGGGTGAATAAAGAATTGGGATGCTCACCACACGATAATTATAGGGTGAGGCTTCTCTGGAAGTCTTGAAGTATCAGCTCCTCCAACAAATAACTAGCGTGCTAGTTTGTCGAACTTCATGCTCTGCACGTTCAAGAGAATATGTACAGAGACTGCAACATAGTCTGTTACCAAAATTAGCAATCTTACATGATCCGAAAATACAGAAACGTGGGAATATCAAGAAACAAATACAAAATCCAGTCTCAGAATTTCCGAACACCGGACGGCCTGGTGGCACCAAAGCATAGGATTCAAGAGGAAGAAAACAAAGTATGCGGAATATCCTGGATAGAAACAAAGTAGTAACTGCCTCCAAATAAACTGGTGAAGGATTTTTGATTCTGTTTATTTGTACGTGTATTTCACACACTGCATGAGACAAAGAGTACGTTGAACACTTGGCACTGCATCTCCCACATGTTCAAGTACCCACTCTTATTCAAACACTGCGTTCACTGACTCTTCATCGTAACAAAACGTGACAGATTTGATGGCTCGAGGATTTAACCCCTATGCGGAGCTTAGGCTTATGCACTGTACTAACGAAATATTGGGAGATAACAAGGTGTATTTTATCACGACTGACACACGAGATTACAAGGAGTGTTTTATCACAAATGACATACCTCTTCCAAAGACCTGACTAATCTTTCCCGTCTATCTTGACTAGAGGCAATCTCGTAACCAATTACCGCTATACGCTTCTTTGACTTAGCGTGTCACTAAATTAGGTTGAAATTGAACAGAAAACCTGAGGCATAAAAAACTTAATTTAGTGGGACGCAAACGAGTTAATAGAATATTACTTTCTCTAAATCGATAAGACAGCCATGCGCCCATGTGTACTCTATGCTGGAAGTTCACATTTGGTTGGAAAGGGATTGTATTTGGAGTCATTTTCTTTTATGTCCAATGCTAATTCATTGGAAGACCTTTGTTCTCTCTGATTGTTAATGCTATGCCCTATACTGCAGCAGTTTCAACAGATGTTTTCACAGGCTGTTTATTATTTAACCCTCGCTAGTTAGATCGATACGGTACGCTGTTTGTTTATATCAAACAAATACACAGCGGTTTATGTTTTGTTGCAGTTTGGCTGTAATTCAGTGTGCAGTTTATTGTGTCGCCATACTGACTCCAAAAACAAGTACTTTAATGTCACAGAATGTTTGGACAGGTACAGTCACGTTAGTCATGTTACTAAATGTAACTCTGGAATTATATCTCTCTTTCCGAAGGCGCATGTAATATAAATCGAGTCAGCTTACTCATGAGTTTTGAGATCTTTCGTATCGGGCCAACTACCTTCAAGAATTAATCCAAAAAACGATAGCTCTCGCGCATCAACGAGGAAGGCAGAGAAAGCGTGAAAGATGATGATCGCCCAGGCCGGCCACGCACAGCTGTTAACGATGACACATTGAAAAAGTGCGACATGTGATTCGAAAGACAGAAGTTGGTGTTCGAGCAGTAGTGAGAAAGTTAATTTGGATAGGAAAGTGTGACGAATTCTAACGGAAGAATTGAACATGACAAAGGTTTGTGCAAAAATGGTTCCAAAAATTCTGTCAGATGAACAAAAAGAACGCCGCCAGGAATTGTGTTCGGACCTTTTGAAACGCATTGAGGATGAACCAGATTTGTTGAATTCGGTCATTACTTGTGATGAAACTTGGATATTTACGTATGATCCGGAAACCAAGCGACAATCAATGCAGTGGAAGTCAACATCATCTCCAAGACCAAAAAAAGCACGCATGAGTCGTTCGAGGTTCAAGGCTATGTTGATTGTTTTTTTCGGAAACCAGGGTATTGTGATGGCAGAGTGGGTACCTAGCGGCCAGACGGTAAATCAACACTATTACATTGAAATGTTGACGAAATTACGGGAACGTGTGAGAAGGAAACGACCGGAATTGTGGCAAAACGGGTGGATTTTGCATCAGGATAACGCGCCAGCCCACAACGCTTTGTCTGTGAAGCAGTTTTTAGCCAATAAAAACATCACTGTGATGGAGCACCCATCTTATTCGCCAGACCTCGCTCCCTGTGACTTCTACCTCTTCCCAAAGATCAAGTCGGTGTTCAAAGGGACCCATTTTTTATCGGTAGAAGATGTGAAAGTAAAAACGACGGAGATCCTCAACAGTCTGACAGAAAATGACATACTGAATTGCTTTGAACGTTGGCAGCATCGTATGAAGCTGTGTGTTAACTCAGAAGGGAACTACTTTGAAGGCGATCGTAGTTAATTTGCTGAATTTGTCAAACAGAAATAGTTACAGACACAGTCTCGTTTTTTTGTGTCAGACCTCGTAAATATTGGATACTAGTGCTAATAAATTCACGGGCGTACTGACACTCAATATTTCTGTACTAAACAGTGCTAAGATTTGTTAGCATCGCACCTAGATGAAAAGGGTCACAATTCAAAAAACCCAAAATTTTACAGGGCCGATATCTGTAATAGTGTGCTTTGTACGAGATGAATGCATGCAGACCTAACAGCGTACGGAGACCAGCGTCATATGCGGCCAAACGACAAAATGTTACTTCCAATTTTGCCTTCCCAACAGTGACAAAAGTATATATTCTTTCTCATTCAGTTACAAACCCATTATTTTAAGTCCTCGTAGAGAAACTCTGATACCGAATTGACGCCATAAGAAGGTAGAAGTAAAGGTAAGTTTGTCATTATGCTTAATTCAACACCTCACCATAAAGGCGCATGAAGAAGGGGAGGCATACTTCCCCGCATTCTTTTTCTCGCCATTTGACATATGTGTGTAGTCAGGTTCACATTCAGACCGCTTATTACGGGGAAAGACCCCCAGAACCCATCGAGTAGGATGCAGGATGGGCCACAGAGCCGGTCTAGATGATTTGGGGAAGACAAAAACCTTAAGACACTAACGCTGTATAGCCAAGCCAAGGCTTAGGTGGTCAGTTGCCGGCCTCTGATCGCAGAGGCACCGGTTTCAATCCCAAGCCAATCCATACGGGATTTGTGATGGACGAAGTGGCATTGAGACAGGTTTATCTCCGACTATTTCCGTCTTCAACTGTAAGATCATTCTACCAATATTCCACATTCATATGTCACTGACGGTGTATAACCTCGACAATAAACAACGTTGAACAAGCAAATATGATTAACGGAGCGGTATTTGTAATATTTATATGTCAATACTTGTGTGCACTTAGTTGGTTTAATAAACTGACTATAATTCGTCAGAACAATGCACGGAATGAACAACCTTAAAATGCTAAACAACGCTATTAATTAAATCACACCCCCCCCCCCCTCTCACTGTATAGAAAAATATCAGCATTTTCGTTTTATTTAGGATTATAGTAGTTCTACATTCAAGCTGACATACAACAATGCTGCAATGAACAAGCTATGACTGCGAAACACAATAAGAAAACCAGAGATTCGTTAAAACTATAATAATTATATTATAAAAATAAGTTTCTTTTGACGTTTTGGAGGAAAGTGCGGCCTCTGTCTTCAGGGTGACTGAATTAGCTCCACTGAACATAATTCAGCCACATTTAAGATGCAGACAGAACGTTCATCCAGCACGACGGAAAAAACTTACTGTCGTAATCGGTGCAGGAACCCAGAGACTTTCATTCTAATACATACAAATTTCACACAAAACGCCCTGAAACTGAAGGGGAGATAAAGTTAGGGAAAAAACGTGAGAGTAAACAAAAGCGCGCTCTCTTTCTGCATAAGTGACACAGCTTTTGTTGGGTTATGTGACATGCAGTTGTTATCGCGCAGCAGTGTTGCCAACGTCGTTTGATACGTGTATCATAATGTGCAAGCCATAAAGTCAAGACGCTCCTGTTGACGGATATTAAAGAAGGCATTAAGGGGTTTCTTTTGTGTTTAGATGTATTGAGTGTACAGAATTTTGAGAGAAAATTCGGCGCTTTGCCAAGTTTTATATTAAAGGAGAAGGAATAAAAAATTAAATCAACCTGTATTCACTGTTGCTCTGCTGTGCAAATGTACAAAAAAGTGTGACGTTCCTTAACAATGACAAATCTTTCTCAAATCACATCACGAAATATTTCATATCGCATTGGAATACAGCCTACAGAAAAAGTCAGTAAAAAAGTTAAGAGAAATAGAGAGAAATAAATGAGAAAGTGTTTTACGTAACGACGCTGACAATTGCTAGGATTACACAACGTCGGTGCTACATGAATCAAATACGAACATTAGGCATTAATGGAATTATAGTGAGGGTTTAAAACAGAATTACGCCGTAAAACATGTACCAATGCCATTTTGTCCAGCACAAATCCCATATGGACCGGGTCGGGATAAAATCCGGGACTCTGCGGTAGAACCGCCTCCAGGCATGGCACAACCTAACAAACTGAAAATACGAGGACTCGTCAGGTTTTGTACTTCATCCGAGGTTGAGGTTTCATATTGGTGACTTAATAGGCTTAATAGTGACTAATAGTGCCAAACTACCTTAGTATACAAGATCCGGGATAGCGTAGTCGGTATAGCGACTCGCTACGGACTGGACGGTCTACGGATCGAATCCCGGTGTGGGCGAGATTTTCCGCACCAGTCAAAACCGGTCCTGGGACCCACCCAGCCTCCTGCACGAGCACGATGGGTACTGGGTCTCTTTCACGGAGAATAAGCGGCTGGGGCATGGCGTTGACACCCACCCCCATCTAGTTTTGAGGTTAAAGAAAGAGCAGAGCTATACCTCTACTCCTCCTCTCGGCCTTCATGGCCTGTTCTAGGGTAACCTTTACCTTTACTTTCAAGTGACTAGTGCTGATTGACATACAACAACATTCTTATGGCGTGCGTTCATCTCTACTTAAGCTTCTTATGAGCATACATACGTAATAAGCACCTCCTACTGGAGACATAGGCCTACAAGATAAACAGAGTGGTAAGATATACTAAGGTGGTTATTTCTACAGCACTCCCTCATGGTCCACAGTCCATTCCCAACAGTCCAGCAATTAAATTCGTATATGGCCAAAATATAAACTTATTTTAAACTTCTCTGCAGACTTTACAATAATTAAGCACCTGTAATTTTCGTTACAAATTTCTTCCATTTTTGTACAGCCGGTACAGTATAGTGGGTATGGTGATTAGGCTATTAGACTAGGCAAAGGGACGGCGGTTCGATTCACGGTAAATAGAATATATTTTTCTCTTCTCCAAAGCGTCTCTGTCACCTCTATTGTCCACCCAGCCTCCTGTTCAGCGGGTAACAAGGGCTCATCTACCGGAGGGAAGGGGGCCGGGGCGTGAAGGTGATTATGCACCTGCATTTAGTACTGATGTTACGAATGAGAGGAACTGTAGTTCTTCTGACCCAGATGCCTTCAAGGCATGCAAAGGGACAAATTTTCCTCTACTAAAAGCTCGATAAATACGGTACTTAACAGTACTGAGCAAACCTGACGTGTGTCAGATAAATTTAGAAAAGTATATTAATATAAATTCATCTTCCCCGTACACACACGCTTCAGACAAGTTTTCATACACTTATAAACTACCAATACTGCAATACTGGACCGCGTAAACTGATCTAAGGCAAGGAAATTTAGGGCAACATTTCGCTTTAGCGACTCCTTAGTTTTCGCCATCAAACAGAAAACTGGAAAGGAATCCAGGCAACAGTCAAGCTTGTGTTTTTCATTCCGCAGAACATACATTAGCAGAGCAACATGCTTTTCGAAGATTCATTACCACGTCAAATCTCAGGACCTTATAATGAGGAGCGCTAGAGTAGCCCCAACTTAATCAGTTTGCACTGTCGAAATGTAATCTTGATGTCTGAAATTTAATGAATTACAAACGTGCTGTGACATCTAGTGGCAAGATGTTAACAGCTGGCTTCGTGAAAGTTGCTCGGTTGGTTCAAAATTTATTACAGCACCAACCAAAGGGATAATTCGATAACCCAGTCACAAGTAACTTACAGTCTAAGAGATAAAGTGCTCTTTATTTGTCATATCACCGTAAATCACTACTTTAGGGAGGGCCGGTGATGCACCGTGAAAGCTAGGGTTGCACAGCGAGTGCATTTGATAGTACAGCATTGATCGCGACTCTGCGGGGGAGAGACACGAGTGAAATATTCAACACACGGAAAAACGTCTGAACGGGTGACGCGAGACACATCAGCATCGCTGATAATAATAGGTCTGAACTCCGCACTGGGACTGACGAAGCTGTAGTCGACTTCAGAAACGACATTTATGTTCTGGGACAAGCTGTCACTGTCCCTCTCTTCATTATAATATGGTGATAAAAATTTGATAACATTCACAAACCTACTGGGAAATTAATGTCACTCTCCTCCACTGAAGAGGCGTTGTATAACAAGTTCCTATTGAAATATGTCAAACAGTTATCCTATGGGAACGTCATGACGCTACACAATACATACACATATTGAAAATGAACTAACATTCCCAACAGAATTTTTTTACATTCACACACACGCATGAAAACAATTTGCAAGAGATATTATGTAGGTATGGGACTTAAATACGGACTAAGGAATGGAAATTAATCCCATATTTTATATTCTTCCTGAAGAACGTTTAAATTTAAAAAGTAGAGTGGCTGAAATGGCATACACGAATCAATTTTCATTAATAAACTTCCTCGTTGATAATCAAGAAAACTTTCAAACAAATTCATCAATACGCAGTATTAATACAAGGAATAGGCACAATCTTCATAGACCAATTGCCAACCTATCATGCTTTCAGAAAAGTACATTCTATTCTAGTATCAGGATCTTCAATAGCTTACCATGTAATATAAAAAATCTTAAGAATGAAAAGGCACAATTTAAAGCAGCACTAAGAAGATACTTAAATGCACACTCCTTTTACTCTGTAGATGAATTTCTTATGAGTACTGTTAACCTATAATACTGACGTCTAAGACTACACATAGAATGTTTAAAGCATTTTGCAATGTACATTTTGTATGATTTTGTATGTTATGCCTTATTCCACATCCTCTTGTCTTGTGACAAAATTATGGATCCATGGAATGTATATATGTATGTATGTATGTATGTATGTATGTATGTATGTATGTATGTATGTATGTATGTAAACTTTTTGAAGAAATGTGGTATACCATACTAAAACTTGGGATTCGTTGCGGTTCTAACAATCCCCTTGTCGTAAATAATTATCATGTGAGGAAGTGTCACAAACGGCGTCTGACCTGGGTACGTTCTTTGGTACGACTTCTGTTTTATGTGCGTGTGAAGTTTACTGTCCATCCTAAGGGAACAAGATATGGCTGAATTTGTTTGAGGGTGAAATACAACGTAAGCGCTCGTAACTGAATACAACAGACATGCCATGAAATGTCGATGGCATATTTACATAACGAGAAGTTTTATAATTTGCACTCTTCGCCATGTATTATTACGGACATAAATAAAAAAGGGGCTGTACCAATAGGCCACATGAGGGGACGAAAACGGCAAAGAAAATTGTAATCCAACACCGGAAGGAAAGAGAAAACTTGAAATCCGTGAGTAGATTGGAAGATATGCTAATTACGAAAATGGATCTTCTAATGAAAGGGTATAAGAAGGTGGACCGGTTTAAACTGACTCAGGATAGGGGTCTGTGGCGAACTGCTTCGAAATGGAACTGAACGTTCCGGTTCCATAAAATGCGCGGAAAATCTTGGGGAACCAGTAGTAGGTTGTTGATCTTTTGCGGGAAAGAAGTGACCGCTTCATTACCATGAACTTTTTTAGAAATACATACAACCATTCTAATTATGCGGCGACAACTCAATTGCTGTGCATTTTGACCTTTTGTGACATTTTCAGCACCCGTCCAGATTGGCCCTGGGGCCTACCCAGCCTCCTGTACAATGGGTACCAGGTCATTCCCGGGGGTAAAGCGGCCGGGGCATGGCGTTGACCACCCACTCCCATCTAGTGCCGAGGTTAAAGAAAGAGTAGAGCTATACCTCTACTCCCCTTCTGGGCCTTCATGGCCTGTCATAGGGAGAACTTTACCTTTACCTTTATATTCTACAACCCCCAAGTCCATGTAAACAGCAGTAGATCTGTATATCTAAACATAATATCTTAAGAACATGCTTAGAATTTCTGACTGAATGACTATGCCCGATAACTAACTTCTGACTTCACTTACCGTTAGACACCAAGCGGTGCAAAAACTGAAGGCAAAGTGTAAGCCGTCGCAGAATCTTCACACCAGATTTTCCTCTCTCGCATGACATGATATTCATTAGACTTTAATAGAGTTTCTGAGTTAAATCCGGCATGCTACTTTCAACGCTTGAAGAGTTGGTGATGAAATCTGCAACCGTCCGAAATTGTTTCCAGTTTCGAAGTAATAATACAAGAAGAGTGTGCCTGACAAAAACTCTCCAAATATAAGACTAGAGGCTTCAAAGTTCTTTTCTTATAAATTAAAGTGTAATATTAGAAAGAGAGCAAATACTTCTTTTCTAATTCCAGTTTTAAACAGTTTCCGGATCAGATTATGTTACTAATATTACACGTTACCGCTAAAAATAGGTACAGAGAGTCATTTCGAAAGAATATAAAGTCATCATTGAATGCAAAACTTGATGGCGACTGATAATTGACCGAATATGTTATCTCGTACGCTGACTATGTACTCGCACAGTCTGTACAAGTTCCAAAGTTCCTGTGTTTTAAAACTTAGAAATACTGCTTCTAATATCAGTCAGTAGATAAATGAAAAAAGAACTGGCAACCCTAATCCAGCGTCGAATACAAAACTACTGTGAGAATAACACTGGCGTTGATCCACTTGGGGGAGAAGACACGGTGTAAACCGGCCGGTGTTACCGACATCTCAGAGAACTTTATTGTCTCCACCTACAAAGTCAAGTGGCTGTCCCGTTCTCAGGGCAGTCAGTTTGCCCCGAAGGAGACATTAGGGATAGACCTATCTGAAACGTCGGTAATACATGACATATATACGGTGCCGTCGCTCGAAGGCGGGATCAACATCAGCATTAAACCGGTGTGAAATCCTGAAATGGTCCGAGAGTAACAATGTCGATAAGCACACCTACTGTATTCCACACATTAGAAGCACGTCACTAAAAGGCGAGCAGTAAAGTTGTGACTTTGGAAAGATTATGTACATCGATACATCGATATAGCAAGAGACATACACACATATATACACACGGAAACGTACATACATGCATACATACATATATACACACGCAAACATACATACACACATACATACATACATACACATACATACATACATACATACATGCACACATACATACACACATACATACGTTCGAACTGTCATATTCTGAGAGCATGTAACGTCACGGAAGCGATGACATCACGATCGTAAAATACACGGAAGAACACCAACCTTGATTTTTTTTAAGAAACTATCCTGCATTTACCCCAATCAAGAGATAAATACACGGCGTCACATCCCAGAAGACTAGTCTCCGAAGTCACTCAACGCTCATAAAATAATGGAAATCAGTTTCTTCGAATACCTCAGCACTTTCCGTAAATTATTCATCTGGGGTATTACGTCATGACAAGGAAAATTTACCACTGCAGTTCAGGTGTGAGTCGTCATTTATACATCGCGCATAATGACGTGAACTAATTGGTATATTTCACCCTTCCATCGGCTTGCCATTAATGATCGGGAAGGCAGAGGTTAAATATAAGGCTCGTATATTCATTTCGCGTCCGATTTCAGCAACACCTTGTTACGGAACACTGCTCTACATAATGAACGTGGATTTATTTAAAAATAGAGCGCAACCTTCCTCTTACGAGCAATTTATCTGCTTCGTATTTGTGTAATAACCTGAACATTAATCTGACATAATTTTAAGGGCTGATCTCTCCGAAACTTATATTTCTTTGATGACGCAATATCTGTTAATGTGCGAATTAGATGGCGGATATATAGTGCAATAAAAAACAGGGCAATTGCGGCTTGTTGAGCCACGCAGAACAAAAATGGCTTAAATATGCTGTCACTAGCACAGCAGTGAAACTCTGCAGCACAAAAATTATATTGAAAGAAACTGTACAATTATATAACAATTAAAAATACATGGGCCTATATAAAAGGCTTTAAAAAAATATTATTCAGCTGCTCATCTGTGTATGAAAAATATATCCTATTTGCTAAACCTAATTTTAAAATTAAAAAGAAATTAAGACAGATAAATATCAATAATAAAGTCATTTTAGATACGTAAACACTGATATTGTGGCCTGAAAATTCACTTACAATTATTTCAAAATTATTTCACACACAAGCTAAAACAAACTTTATTCTCCATTCATCGTTATTATTCCGGCAATGCATTTGTTTCGCTCAAATATATTTTCAACTAAATGCCGAACTTACATCACTTCGCAGTCTATAAACGATGTTAATTAAACCAAACTAAACTTTGTCATGGTCTGTCATTAAACGGTATAGCGGACCATTTTAAACACAGGCTATTTCCTGGTCAGCATTTCCTAAGGGAATATATACTTCTAGGAACTACGTCACAAAAGGCAACAGTGTGTTCGGAACTAATTAGCGCACTGTTATAAGCATTACGAGTGGTACCTGTTGCAACACTGGCAGAACGTACTGAAACATAACCAAGTTCGTGGAAACTCACGTTCGCTCATGTAATCGAGAAGCTCATTCCGTCATGGAATCGGCCGTCCACTGGACCCCGTTTTTAGCCAGATGAAACCATTCCAAATCCTCACATCCTGTATTTTTTTAGTTCATGTATCAATATACATATATATATATACAAATAAATGAAAAATCCATGCTGTTTTTAATTTAAAAAAACATCAGATATATCAACAGTGTTATACAAACTGACCTTTTAAGTTGATATTGGTTGTTCTAACAAATGCCTCAGTTACATTCACTCATACAGAGTTACTTGTAGGTGAACTCCCTAAAGCGAAGGCGACAGGATAAAATGAATGTACTCGTATATGCAGAAATTACGTAAAGAGAAAAGGCATTAATGTAAATGGTGCAGAATCGTGTGAAATGGTACGGTCTGGTGCTAGCGGCGTTGATGCGCAAGGCTCCATTAGGGCCGAACTGATTAGTTATGTGGATTACTGCAGTTACGTTAAGAAATAAAGGAAGTTTCTGTCCATATCAGTGTGCATTAACACAGAAACTGCTGTTAATACTCGTGTTCAGAGTACATTCATTCTTTAATTTTTCGAACACTAAAATCTTACGACACGAAGTGAAGTGTTGTCATAAAGCTATTAAATTACACTTCTCTAAGTTTTTATGCTCAAGCCGCAGAACTAAGGAGCCCCTGAATTTATATGACTTTCAGAAACTCCTTTCAACATTTCAACTTATCCCTCACATAACAGAAGCGTCAGTAGAATTTTTTTGAAAATGTAACTTTCTGAACACTTAAACACTGCCGTCATGGAATGTAATGTCTCTCCCGAAAGCTTGTGCTGTCTTTATAGGACAAAGAATATTGGAATGCCTTACAATTTTCAGTCATCACACTCGCTGTCATCTCGTGCACTGTCATCCTTAGAACAGAGAAATGTTATGGATGCACTCTTGTTGCCATTCAAGTCGTTCTCCTTACTGTATTCCGGGATGTCAGGATTTTTGACGACAGGAACAGGTCTTTTATTCACACGGGCTTATTAAAACTGTAATTTTTAAATTGTTTTCAATCTTTCATTCCAGGTAGCAGTCCATTTCCGTAATATATTATATTACATAAACCATGATGATCTGTCGACTTTGGTTCTTTAACAGCGGTATGCCACCTCTCTTCACTTGAGAAGTTACGATATTCATGGGTCTAACATCTGCGTCATAAATGTGAATACGGCATGTGGAGGCAATGTTCGACTCATTTTATCAAGTATACGAATTTGGAAGGGACCAATGACATTCATGTCTTTCACTGCTATGGAATTCCCACTAACTGCACCGGGACCCTTTGAATGGTAAATTGCTGCATTCTATATTTAGTAGTTCTGGACGTGAAGACAGAAATCCCAGAACCTCTCTTGGGTATCAAACGTATCAAACATCATCTATTCAATCCGCAACTCGTCATCTCGTTGACGGCTGTATAGAACCCTACCATGAAAATTACTAATAAATTCACCTCAATCCATTACGAACTTCTGCTGTGTACGTAACGACTTCTACTAGATTACATGTGGCAGCACTTTATTGCATATGACATATTCAATAAACAAAACATATCTGACTTAAAAATAAAACGATAATATTCTGGTATCTGGACTACTAGTTTCGATACATTATCAAACCTACTAATGATATAATTTCAAACATAACGATACTTCATAATATGCAATTCAATACAGAATTACATAATTATGATACTCAATGAAACTGTGATCATTCATCGAAAGGTAAAGGCGAGATGCTAAATAAAACATTAACCAGTTTATTTTTAATTCTAATGGGTTCTGTTGAAAATATTATCGAATTATACGCGGAAATGTATATAAGTATATGCGTTTAATGGTAGTATCTGTTATAGAAATTGTTTATTGGAAATTACATAAAAATGATATCAATTCATATTAAACAAACAGCGTTAAATAACTTGTCTGCTAACCATCAACTAACATACTTATTTTAATTAATTTCCTCCGTTTTTTTATCACTACGGCATTCAGGTTATCTGTAGCATCAAGGACTTTCTGTCACTATATTTTCAGCTTTGATAGATTATTATTTATCCACAAGCTAGTGCAGTGGTATGCAAACTATGTTCCGCAAAACCGTTCTGCTCCGCGGATAACTTTCAGGTATTCGACAGGCATGTTTCATTTAGAAATAAACGTGTAAATATAAAATTAAGTTATAAACCAACTGATGCACACTAAAACCACTTTTTAAGTAGCTTTATTATAAAATTGTTAAAATTGTACCCCTACACGTGTTTCGATCCTAGGATCATCGTCAGGGGGTTTTTTTGCTAAAAGCTACAGTCACTTCAACACATGATTTAAAATATTTTATCGGCACTTTAAAACATAAGTTAAAATTTTAACTTACGTTTTAAAGTCAACAGTGTGAAATTTAGAAGTGTAAATATAAGTCTGATAACTTCTAATTTATTTTTTTTATTTTTCTCTCCATCTATCTCAATAATTTCCGCTTGGTTTATTTTCAGTGTAAATAAAAAAAATTTCGTGATGTACGTGAATATTTCATTTTTAAATAAAAGTGTGGGTTTTAAGAGTTGCCCAAAAAGCACACTTTTATCACAATGGGGTTTCCGCGAATATTTTGACTTAGTCACAAGGATTCAACAGATACTGAGCTACTAAGGGTCTGGAGACCACTGTCTCCTGTTACGGCGGTAATGCTGCCTTAAAGACTTCAAAATTGCGTACAGCACAATTGACTCTCCCCTCGACTTGGAAAGCTCCAAGAACTTTACCCATACCAGTTTCTATGGTAACACCGGAACAGCTTTCAGCCTGAGCCTGAGTATCTAAAAAGCATCAAAATTAGATATCCATGATTTGACAAGAGACAATCACTGCGTACATCACAATGACTGAAGAGACCACTGCACATATCAGCTGAGGAGACATCAGGCAAAATGAGAGAGATGGCTGAAGGGCGTATAAAAACACATGACTACAGGACCGAACGTAAAATATCGAGGACAGGTTTGAGACCGGGAAAGGACTGATGCCTAGACCGTGTTAACAAGTAACATTATAACACTGAATTCGAGGTATACGTGGTAGAGCATGATGGTCCTTGCTCACTACCAAACGTGTTCAGTCAACTACTGCCGACAGATTGACAATCATTCTTGTCTGTCACTACATTGTGATATACATTCATTCTGTAGTCTGTCTTACGACAGGTCCGAAGCCTCTTCCAAAGCGAGCTTTCCACACGGTGTGATCTAGTGCTTCCTCTTTCAATTACCAGTATCTTCTACTTTCCTTAAGGTAATCCAGTAGCTGCTTACGCCTTCTTCCTCGTCTTCCCGTCATTTCTATCCTTGCCTCTAACTTTCCTTCAATCACGTGTTGTAGATACAGTAGTCCCCCCGTATCCGCGGGTGATACGTTCCAAGACCTATCGCGGATGCCCGTAACCGCGGATAGTAGCGAAACCTATATATAAAAGCGCAGAGTAGACTGTAGATCGACTAAAGTCGACGCTGGCAAATTGAAACGTAAACACTGAAATCGACCATGGTCGACTTTGGCAGTGAATGTGTTAATATTTTCTGGCCGCGGTAAACCGCGGAAATGAGGGTTTTACTGTATACATAAACGAATTTAAATAGTAATGAATAATGAAGATTTATGTAGTCTAAAATATGACGCCGTATAATCTGGTAGAATCTTATGAACGTTTCAGAGAGACAGTGGGCCCCACCATCAACATATGTATCAATGATAATGGAGGAAGCAACTAACTACTAAATAACTAACTAACTAACTAACTCCAAGGAGCAGAGTCCTTCTTGAGGAACTAACAGGTCCTCAGCTACTGAAGAAATTCCCCACGTTTTACGAAACCCGAAGGTTCATTACCGCATTCACAAGAATCCGCCACCTGTCCTTATCCTGAGCCATATCAATCCAGTCCACGCCCTCCTATCCCACTTTTTGAAGGTCCATTTTAATATTATCCTCCCATCCACGCCTGGGTCTTCCAAGTGGTCTCCTTCCCTAGGTCTCCCCACCAAAATCCTGTATGCACCTGTCCCCTCCCTCATACGTGCTACATGCCCCGCGGAGGAAAGCAACATCCTCTGAAACGTCGGTACAATCCAACACGTCGGCACATCCCAAAAGACGACGGAACTTTGCGTAGTCAGTGGCGTGAGAGCCACACACCGCAACTGCTGGTAACTAATGGTTACATTCACTTGTATTTTACGAAATAAATTTTTATTCTTGAACATTTACGTTTCCAACAATTCTATAACTGTGTCAAATGTATCATGTGCAAGAGAAAAGGCTAAACGAATAGCAGCGTATGAAATCGTCTTCGAATAGAAATTATTCCATAACATGTCCACAAACACTTCGTTTGCTTACAGAACAAGGTCAAACAGAGCGAAGTCCCTCATATAGACATCTACTACTAGTAAGCCTACTGCGACTTTATTTTGAAGTTCGACGTTGCGAGATATGATTAATGCAGGCTTGTACCAAAGTTATGATCATCTCTTCACGACATGAAACGAATCAGTAACTGAGGATACATACCGACTGACATTCGGGAAGGTACTGTACTGAACATAAAAATACAAAAAAAGTAATAATTATCAAAATAATAATAATTTCGTATTTATTGCACTTTTCTTACAATTCACTTCATATTTTCTGAAAGAAAAGATTGCCGTTTTTATTTCTGAACAGTAATATGAACGAGTATATAAGTAATGGATGACACGGTAAACCAAAACTTTCGCATTCATTCTGTTTTGTATTTTTCTCATTGAAGTGTCTGCTGGAGACATTAGAAATTGAAATGTTCCAGAGTGAAAAGCCATGTAGCTTAGGCCTAAACGTGTATAGACACTGATATAGAGAAGCAGCTAGAGATTTTGTTGTCGCGAGAATGAGAAAGCAAAATACGGAGTTCCGAAAAGGCTTTCAAGGGAATTTATAATGACCTTCACAAGCTTTTGTACTTTTGAAATCATTGTTATGCACTAATTCCAGCATTTTAAATTTGTAACGGACAGATTTAAATCGAATGCCAACCAAGTACACTCCAACTTGAGATATAAACACATAAAGCTAAAAATCAGAAAGCTCTTAAATGTAAGGCTTCGCTCAGTGTCTGTAATTAATATGTATAAAAGATGCATAACACAAAGGGGTTGTTTAGATGACTGTGGAAGAGCAGAATTACAATATGCAAAAAGGCCTATACACGTATTACAGATGTTAAGTATCCGTAGACATGGTACGTGTTTTGCAAAGCAAACTAACATTACACTTCTGCAAAAGTTATAAACTTTAAAGTATTAATTTATTACACATATATCGCATAAAAATCCTTCGAGAGTGTAAGTTATAAATTTTAATGAGATATATTTGATACAATAGAGGAAATGTGTCTACGACAAGTTGTCTTAGAAGAAAAAAGAAACAGTTTGTTATAAGCTTAATGTATTCCACCAATACGGACCATAATTAAATTTTCCCGACAACTTTCAAAGAACCACTCTCATTCCTCACGAACGAAGTGACTTACAGTTCTATTCCATTACTGATGTGTCACACAGGTGCGCCAAATTCTATCCTGATGTTCTCTGCCTAGGGAAATTATTATGCAGGCAACACTTTTCTTTATACAAATGTAACCAACACGCTTCTCAAGTTTTCCTTCATGCTCATAATTGTACAAAAATTTCATGCTGAATCACACGACTGAGTTTGTGTCCCTTTCTTTGAAGGAAGTTTTATTCTTTGACACTTAAAAGTTCTGACAGTGAAATGCTCTAAATATTGATAACAGGGTCTATTTATGGGTTTCGTATGATTCTGGCAATGAAAAGCGCTATTTCCACGGACAGACTTAATCATTGGATATTTGAGCTTTTTAACGAGATGGAACGTGATTTGTGTGACGTGGAAACTAAATTTTATATACTATTTCACGTTCCAAAGCTGATTCCTATGCTAGACAAAGTCGACAGCCCTTACGGTACGGTGGCTACTGCCAGTACAACAGACGAAATATAGACACAAGGGAAACAAATGTGTAATAAATTCACCGTTATTTTGAAACATGTTTTCTCGTTTTCCACTATATTCCGGCAAATGTTGAAATGTTTCCCTATTTCCATGTTGTTAGTGCATGCTTCTCATGCAACTCTCCAGAATTTAATCCTTTGCTGTAAGTGTCACCAGACATCTTTCTAAATTATACATGTAGCACTGAACAGTAAATCAAAATACTGCAGCCCTAATCTCAACCCACTAAATCCCATGATTATGTCGGTATTTACATCATGCTCCTACCAGAAGCACGAGGAGGCGAATCCCAGGAACCTTCCAACAAAGTGGTTCTTCCCCCCTCTCCCCGGAGAAAGTGTCTCTAAATTATCCAAAGATATTCCCTTTCATCTATTCTTCTACTGTTATTACTTACGTCTCTCTTTTGCGGCTACAAATATCTTCTTTTATTCACGACAGGTGTAAATGTTTCGGCAGTAAATTATTTACGTATCCCGACCTGTTTTGACTGAAAGTAAGTTGTCTAAATTTTAATAAAATTCACGGAACTAATATTCCCATTAAACAAACATTTTAAGAAGGCATTTAATAATTTTCTTTAGATTCCAATTAACGAAGTAATTACAAAGTTTGTTCCCACCTAAATGGTGAAAATATATTGGCAACTCACATGAAGAGTGAAGGATTCTCAAATCCAGGGTCGAGACTCAAACTTAAGCCGCGAGAGGCTCGGATGGGTGGTGTACTCAAAAAATAATTAAGGGAAATTGATGGCTTAAATTGGGCGCTGAGTAGGTACTTGTGCTCTTTGGGTCGCATGACTAATATGACTTACTCTTCTGAGTGGTAAATAAAAGAGTTGAAAAACCGTGCTGTAGAAAGAGAGTCCGTGTCAGAACAAGAGAGAAAATCGGAAAACTCACCTGTGAGGAATACAGTATGTAATAAGAGAGAATATCCCACGTGGAGGCAAGCGGTTTCTTGCAATCTTTTTAGTGATCCCGAAAATAATACGATCGTAAATAAGGGATGAGCAGAGAAACATTCTTTGGTAGTGACTATGGATATATTACAAAGGGCTGGATGAGCCGGTGTTCGAATCCCGGCAGGGTCAAGGGACTTTCTCTTCTCCAAATCGTACAGAGTGACTCTGATGCCAATCCAGCCTCCTATTTTTCAGTATTTTGAGCTGTTTTACAAGGAGTAAATGGGCCAGGGCTTCAGGCTCACCACTCACCTTCGTCCGGTGCCGCTATTAATAATGAGTGGAACTGTACCCCTGCTCCCCCTATATACCTTCGTGGCGTGTACGAGGACTATATTACTTTTACCTTTTGAACTATGAATATATTTTTAGGAACCAATACATGATTTATTGAACTTTTAATTGACTTCAAACACTGCTTCAGTATTTTAGGAAATTCGACTATGCCTGCAGCCGAGACTGATATGCGTTATTAAGAAAATTTGGAGCGCTGAATTGTGGATATTTATGAGTTTTGTCGTGATAATTCTGGATCGAAATTAAGAAGAAATAATTGAAAGTGTATCATAATTCTGTATATAATTCAATCACAAAATGAAGTTATTTTAAAGGCAAGTGTTATCATTTCAATAATATTCGCCTACTTGTACTGTAAAATTTTCATTAGACTGCCACTCTGCCGACAATCTTGCTTGGAATATCGTTTACCCCTTATACCTATTAACAAAACTTGCGCGTATGTAATTACATATTACCATTATTTTCTTATCAATTTATTCATTAAGTAACATCCCACAAACGACCCTGAAGTCTCTGTGGACCTCCGATTCAGCTGTCGGTTATAAGATAAGCCTAACCCGCGTCCCACACAATTTTAACTCGCGCTACTACCGAATATTAAAAATAATTTCGTGTGTCTAAAAGCTTCTAAATGTGTCAGTCCTTCTACGATACAATAACTACAGTAAATTTCATGTGGCATTGGCAGGCCTTCACGTACATTCCAATGTACCCGAACGTGGGAAAATTAAAAGGGTGTATACTTGGCGATGGTGGCACGCGGTGACGCAGTTGGTTGACGCACTGCGCTACAAGCCGGAAGGTCGCGGGTTCGATTCCCGATGGTATCACTGGAGTCTTTCATGACCCTGGGGTCGACTCAGTGTCTAATGGAAATGAGTACCAGGAATATTTCCTACGGAGTCAAGGCGGCCGGTGCGTAGGGCTGACCTTATCACCTTCATGTACCGATTGTCTTTAAATCTGGGAGCCTCCTGTCCAGGCCTGTAATGGGATACCTTTACCTTTACTATGCTTGGCGATGTGCGTTAAAGGTGTTAAACACAAATTTAACAGTCCAATACTGAATGACATTTTAGATCTGCATAGAAATGAGTTTTCTCAGAGCGACAGCAAGATAAACATTACGGATCACAAAAAATGGTAATAACAGATACGAATACGGTAAGAAAAATTACAAAAATATATCTAGAACATCTGGGAAAAGTTCCAATCCATTAATACCAATATACATATGAACGAAGCAAAACGTCCGACAAAAATTATTGTAGCAGTAAGAAGCCAACTGCTTAATCCGTAATGATGATAATAATAATGATGATAATGACAACGAATATGACGATGGGAGTGGTGGTGGCAATAATAGCTGAGTGTAAGGTGTACATAAAATTTAAGTCAGGTGAGCAAAACATATACGTTGTCTCTTAATTTCTCCCCCAACCTTTTTCGCTAAAACAAATGATTTTTCCGGGATTAAAAATAAGATATTTCGTCTCTGAATAGAGTCTGTGTAAACGTAAGGATTTGACGTCATGATTACCATACACCGAAATTCAAATTTCGTCCACTGTTCCATGTAGCACGAAAATCTACTAGAATATAGCGTATATTTGAAAGCACGCGGTATGTACTTGTGAATGTTACCATCAGATGGGGCGTATTTACATGATTGCGTACGCATTTCGCGAGTGAACATTATTTTGTTGGCGACTTACTTCGGAATTTGAAGTCTGTAAAGTGGAATAGGTTTAGTGCGATAAAATAGCAGATCTCCGCGGCAAAAAAAATATGGGACTGCAACGCAAAAATACATGAAATATCAGTTGATCGTGCTTTAAAAATAGTACAGCTGAAACTTTGAAGAGCATCAACTCATAATATGTATCGCGGTGGAATTTCTGTGTCCGTTCACACAGAAACGTAAGTGGCCATAGGTTAACAGTGCACGGAAGAAATAATTAGTCCAGTTTACAGGGATTTCTGGGTCAAATGCGCTCGGAATTTTACGACAGGACTCACGAGTAAAATTAGTAAAATTGCTGCAAAGTAGGTGCCACAGTGCAAGAGAGTACGCGCTAAGAGATATGTTGTGTCAATCTGATAAGATTTCGCCTCGAAGGGGGCAACGCGTTAAATCGGATAACTGCACTCGATGAAACGTGGACAAAGGCCTACCGAAAGAAACTCAAACGACGGTCCTCCGAATTTCGTCATCCACTGTTACCACGAAAACACAAGGTTCAACAAAATCCGTCACCAAAGAAACTGATAATCAGTTTGGCCTATGATGTCCCAGGTGTTCTTGTGTGTCATCCCGTTTCACATGGTTAAACTGTGAAATCACGGAATTACAAATCATTTCTGCAGTGCCACCTTTCTCATGTAGTTAGGGAGAAGCGTCCAGAAACGACTGACAATGCCATCATCCTACATGGTAATGCTACAGCCCACTCAGCGGACACGTTAAGAAAGACCTTTGGCAGTGGGGTTGAAAGTGTTAGAACACCCTACCTATTTTCCCGACCTCAATCGACGTTACCACGATCTGATTCCGAAAGCAAAGCAGCAATTTTGTGGGGAACGGTTTGCTGTCATGAAGGAAATTTTAAGAGCATTTCGGCAGGAGGTGGCACAGCGGAGCATGTCAGGTGATGCGGACGATGACAGCCGCCTTTCCAATCGATGGCAACAAACGCAGACAAACCCAGGCACAACTCTGAATGTTGTTAACAGTTTAAAGATGTAGTTAGTGTCGTACTCTTCGTTCCACGTTCGCCCTGCACGTCAAAGGAAAAAAAGAAAAAAAAAGAAAACATGATTCAAAACGCTCGTGATTTTCTTCCCTGCTACCAGTAGCTCCCGAATATATATACCCCCGTCTGATGGTGAAGTCAAGTGTATATATTCCATTTGTCGCATTGCCACATTTTTGGCCAAAAGAATTTGGGATATCTTGAGAAGTGCAGACAGGCAACTACCAGTAAGAACCAGCAGCACCTCTCATAACCAATTTCCAAAATCTCTCGCAACTATCATTTCACATCTCTTTTCGCAGCTTCCAGTCGTTGAAGCACACACTCACTGTTCCATCCTGTGTTCAAAGCTACTAAAAACACTGACACTCTCTTGTTCCCCGTTAAACTTAATGGATACATTAGTGCGGCTCTCAAGATGTGTCATATTACAGAAGTGGAAAGCTTTTCCCTTGATGCATGCATATCACAGCACCTTGAGTTTGTGCGCCTCTAAAAGCAAATTACGGCCACATGCACTTAAAGTAATACTGCGATCAATAGGAACTTCTGATTATACCTTAGTAATTTCAGGAATACGAAAAGTTTAGTCTAATTCTTTACAGAATTATAGCTTTACCTCAAATTAAGACATTCTGCATGCAAATCTGTCTTTATTAAAATATACAGTTTCCTTAATACTGCGTTGGACTTTGTGTCCTCGCGACAGACAGTATTTCCGTAAATTTTCTACTTAACTTTTCTTGCATATATGCTGATATTCGGTGATTTTTTAAATTTTCATCGTAGTCGTGCTTGTCTTCTAACACAATAAATAACCTTGCCTCACTGCCAATCGGACAGAGCACCGAACTGACTATAAATCTACATACCTGAACTTGAAAGTGAAATCACAAGTCCAAGAAAGCCTTCCGGAAGCCTAAAATTAATAATTCATTTAGTCCGTAAGTTCATCACTTTACTGACTTTTTATTACCAGCGCTATGTGGTTGTCAACCTTTCTCTTCCACGGATTACCCAAAAAGTTATTTTAACAGATTCATACGCAAAATGCAATTCATAAAGCTACATTAATATAAAATGGATCACTGTTTCACGTACCCTTCCGAACGTTTGTGCGATACAAAATTTCCTCGTATTTCACTCGTCTTGTCAGGCAACTACAACAAATGATTACCGTGTTCACAAAAACCCACCACGTTTTCCTATCCGGAGCCAGATTAGACCAGTCCACCCACCCCATCATACTTCTCTAAGATCCATTTTAATATTATTCTCGTATTTAAACCTAATGCCAAAGTATCTACACCTACCAATAGAAGATGCTGGACTAAATGAAGTGCCAAAGTATCTAAATATATCCCTTGTATTGTATACACACAAGTACTCTCAAATACGAATTTTAACTACGATGTAACTTCATTATGGGAGACGCAGAAGTGAAGTGACACTTTACCCAGCCCCAGCAATCAAATTATTGGAAACAAGCCCTCTCTCCCCTTACTCTATTCCGCCGAGTAGAGCACACAGATATCTAGCCTAGCCACCTGCAAAGGCGGTTTAATACCAATGTGACGTCAGAGCTCCGTAACTATTGCTTTCCTCTGGATCGTTGATGCCAGTTTTGGCAAAGTTTCAGCCTATGAGACAAAGTTAATGGGTGCTTCCGGCAGTAGCCAGTGACTCAGAATTTATGTCCTTTTGTTAGTAATGAATGCACACTGGTACGTAAATTATGTCTATGTTAACCATGGCAGAGGTGGTGTACAGGAATTATGGTTACATAACAAACATAATATAATGATGACACTAAAGGCAGAAGAAGTTCTATGATAGATAACAAAACGAAGTAAAGGCTAATCTAGTGATAAATGATAAGGGTGCACGATGACATAACGTTGCAGAAGTTGAAACCCACCAAAAAGCGTTACATTTTGAATATTAAATATATCGTTCTCGTATTAACGACTGATCTATCGTGTAACGAAAGGCGAGGGAGTCTGGGTGGCAGGCTTACGAGGTTACCACAAAAAGTAACTTAACACAATCTATAAAAGCAAAATCAGAGCGAAGCAGTTAGGAAACACACGCATCTCGTAATGTCGCCGCTTCAATTGTTCTACACATTTTGTTCGAAATATTTTTTACTAAAATAAATATTTAGCGATTTCCGCTCCAGATGCACACAGACACGCATGCAGGTTTTTGTGTAAGGTATCTGTTGTTACTAGTTCGCGGTTAACCAAGTCGAAGTGTGTAAATAAAATTTAGCAAAACAATCCAGTATCAATGTGATGGAAACTTATCACGGTTTTCCGAGCTGACCTGCGCAAAGGGATGGACAGACAGAGCGATTTTAACAGACGATATGTAGGGATGCGAAAGACCCGGAATGTCGGAATTTGCAACTGTGTAATAAATCGGTTAAATGATGGAGTGAATGGGGTCTAATTCGGGCTATCGATCTTATGGACGTTGCATGAAACCAAAGAGAGTTCGAATGGTAGCATGTCACATTGGCGTATTTTCTCTTCTGCATTCATTTCCAGTAAAACACACGTATTTTTACAAATAACGTTCACTGATTAATTAATTAATATAAAGAAGGTTCACTAAATTCATAAGGCAGTCTAGTAAGTATTAACTTTATGAAATTTGGTTGAACTTTAAGCAACCAAAAGATCCACGCCCTCGAATATTTGGTGCAACGAATTTTGTCAACGTATCAAAGTGGTTGCTTAGAGAAATACACATATGTGTTCAATAAATTTAAATGCGAAGATATAGTTTACAATCGCACTTTGACCCTTCAAAGCTTAATGCTTACGATATGAATCGCCAGGTTTAACAATAAAAATCTGAAATTTGTACACAGAGTGCATTTATGTGTTCTTACAACGAGGAGCCCTTACTTCCTTGTAGCGCATTCCCCGACTGGTTTCTTAATGGAAACAATTCGTTCTGCGTGAGTTACAAATTAATCTTTATATATAATGTAGGATATTCAGTCTTCGAAGGGTTAAGGTATCCTTTTGTACCTCATTAGCGGAACTGTGATCTTCATGATAGCTTTCTAGTACTAATCCATGGGACTGGACGCCATAGTTTTAGACGGTTATTTGGGAATGATTCCCGCTACGGTAATAAGATTTGGTGCCCACGTGATGTGTAAGGGCTCAGGTTACGGGCCGACAAGTCAAGAAATATAGTAACAAATAACTTACACGGTTATTTTTTCTATTCACAATGCGATAAAATTGTCTTGATACCAGGTGCCATTAGGTAGAGCCTTAGTCTTTATCGTGCAGAAATGCCCACCAAACATGCCACAGACAGTAGCTTTCATATTGAACTCAAGATGAAAGAGGAGAATGAGAGAGTAAATAGCAGAAAACATACGCTCATAATGCAAATTCTAATACACTTTCCATCAGCTGTATATGAGTGTGAGTTCGGTGGTCAAATGGTCAGGTTTTCTTAACTATGTATAGAATTATATTTATTTAATAACTCTGAATAAGCTATTAAGAAAATATGAACGCAATAAAGTAAGCGACTTGCATTATGAAAGTAATCTACCCAGTTCAGGACCCACATTGACTCAAGGGCTACTTCGACTCACTTCAGTGTCAGACTTTTCGTAGTTCCTCCAGCCTATATTCGCCTTCCACAGTCCATCATCCACAGCTACTTTGCACCATATTCGACGCCAAAATTCATACTAATATATATATATATATATATATATGCTGGCCGGGATAGCGAAGTCGGTATAGCGACTCGCTATGGGCTGGTCGGTTCGGGGATCGAATCGCGGTGCGGCGAGGTTTTCCGCACCCGTCCAGATTGGCACTGGGGCCCACCCAGAATCCTGTACACTGGGTAACGTGTCTCTTTCCCGGGGGTAAAGAGGCCGGGGCGTGACGTTGGCCACCCACCCCCATCTAGCGCCGAGGTTAAAGAAAGAGTAGAGCTATATCTTTATAGGATGTGAAAATAACCAGATCAGTGGTTCTAAATTCACGAAATAAAAGCCCACATGCATGTGAATCAAAGCCGCGCATACGTAAATACAATAAACCTAACTGAAAGTCTTGTAGTGTACATTGTTGGCATTTGTTCATATCATTTACTACGAAGAGGTAACAATCCGTCATAAAAACGTCTTGAGAAGTTCAACCGATCAACAAATATTACACGAGCCACTGATCCCTGTAAAGAGACACATGAATTCAGTCCACAACTTCACACCCTGTTTCTTCCATACAATTCAATATTTCTCTCCACCCACGTCTACATCGCTCAAGTGGTCTTCTGCCTTCAAGATCTCGACAGAAACATTTTTATAGATTTTTATTTCCCCTGTGATACAGGTCACGCCCGTCTCAGCCTCTTTTCTTCAACCACTCCAATACTGTCTGTTAAAGACTGCAAATTATGACGCTCCTAAGTACATCAATTGGCTGCCTCCTCTATCCTACGCCCAGTTATTTTACTCAGTGCTTTGTTCTCAGGTTTTATCAATCTATAACGTTGGCTCAGGGCTAAAGACCAATTTTCACATCCGTTTCTTCTTATTCTTTTTATTTGTATAAATCAATTTATATTATAAAGTAGTGTTTAATGAATAGACAAATTGACATCGGACAGAGAAATCATATTTATTGACACATATCTTTAACGAGAGTTAACAAGTTCTGACGACGAAAGGAAATACAAAGTGAGGAAAAAAGTAAATAATAAAACAGGGGAAGGTTTGTCGAGCAGGGACAGAAGTTTTTCACTGCAATGACTCTCAGAATAAGGTACCCGAATCTGATTCACTCAACAGAGAACTCCATTTCAAATACTACCAGGATTTTATAGTTGAGCAGTGTGACTTCCTCCCCCTAGAAACACTGTAAGTTCGAAAGTTGTTACGTCGCCGTGTTTGTCATAAAACTCAGAAGAGAGTGCTGACCAACCCTTTCTTGTAAGGCACACAATACCCGCACACTGTTTAATGTTATTGGAACATTTCACGTTATGTTGAGTTTTGTGAATGTTGTTTTTTCTATGAACTTTGATGCAGACATTCGTGAATACATAAGTACAGCTTTGCGAAAGTCTGAAAAAAAACACATCTATCAAGGGGTAGCGCAGTGACATGTGAAATGATTATTGCCCCTTGCAAAACGCTCCTCTATACCGGTTAATATGGTATTCAGGTTTACTGACAAGTTTAGCAAGGTGTACTGCTGTTATAGACGGAAACCATGACTCGCTGCCAGTGCAAACTCTAATTAATCTTACGTTTTTTAAGTACATCTTTATACGTTGTTCATTTACGTTTTATCTAAAGACGCTCTCAGCATCTCTGACTATACAACAGCTGATAACAGGGTGGTTAATAAACAGTGAAATATAAAAAATGTGGAATGAAGCACCCGTATTAAATTTGAGGTACTATCTCTGAACTCGCTTGGGTAATATGAAGGAAGTTGCAAAAAATCTGTCAGAATAGCCCATCTCCATGCCGAAAATGAATGTGGAAAATCCCCACTAAGAACTAAGATGACAGCCTGCAGTCTAGTCATTACAACGGTTACTTTGAGTGACGTAACAATAGCTAATTTATGAAAAGCAAATGCCATTTACGATGCTGTCTTGTTTCTTACTGTGCCTTCATCGACAATACCGTGACTACTGTCTCCAGAATTTGATCCCCAGAAGACCGTCGCCTTAGTTTTTCCTTCTCGATCTACAAATCCAAGTAGCAAGCCGTGATGATGTTGGCTGCTTGAGGACTCGACAGCACCCCTTCCCCCTCTCTGTTTGCATATGTTTCGTGGATCACACTCAGCGAAACGTCCATTGTCTAGCAGAGTTCCGACAAAAAACCTGAGTGAGAAACTTCGTTGGCGTTTTCGCATTGCCGCAGTCCTCCACCTCTTCTTCCTCGTTCGCCTCCTTCTACTCCGCCTCATTTGCACTCTCTCCAGTTCCTGTTAAATTACGTCCTCACTGAAAAATTCTTCGCCGTCAGATCTAAGCACTTTTTTCTAGGGTCACATTTACACCAACCTCCGTACCAGCATCTAATACAGATTCTGTGTTTTTCTTTATGTTGTTTGTGTTTCCGCTCTATAAATTAAGATAATCAGCACAAACCGGAGGTTGACATGTCCCATTTATGCTGCTATATTTCCCCAAGCAAAGGAACGATTAGAGTTTCCCACAAATCCTAGGTCCTTATGTCCATAAATTTATAGCAGTACTTTAAAGCCTTACAGCCACAAAATATGTTTCAGCATTCAAGCACAGCAAACGAACCGTTTAGAATAACCACGCTTTTTAACGTGTGTACTGTCTTCTACCGCAGAAGCCGGAATAGCACAGTCGGTATAGCGACTGCGCTACGGCTGGACGGTTTGGGTTCGAACTTGCGATCCCAGTGGCCTGCGGTCTAAGGCGTGGTTCCGGCGCTCGCTTAGGATCGTGGTTCGAATCCCACGGGGCATGGATGTTTGTGTTGTGTTAGATGTATGGACAATAGCATGAACTAAGGTGAATGCAGGACAAAAAGGACTTCAACAGTACAATGGATCAAGGGAAAACCCAGGAATTAATACAAAAAAAAAACCCCGGTGGGGACGAAATCTTATACACCCCCCAGACCGACCGTGGGGCCCACCCAGCCTCCTCTACAATGGGTAACGGGTCTTTCCAGGGGGTAAAGTCGTCGGGGGTGGTGTTGACCACTCACCTCCATCTCACGCCGAGGTTAAACATGGGTATAGCTATACTCATACTTCCCGTGTCTCCAATGGCATATTACGAGGTAACCTTTACCTTTAGGTTTACCTTGCCTTCCACGCTCGCCACAATAAACACCACTCGTAGCATGGAAGTATGTATGCTTTTTTATGTGCATGTTCTCTCCTGCGCCTATAATGGTCTTGCGACGGCGCATCTCTTGTCCAAGGAGTCCTAACAAATGTCTATAAACGATATTCGGATACCAGGAAAATGGGAGGCGTTGGATGTCATTGGCCTGTACGACCACATAAATGCCTTCGAAGGGTTCTACTACTGCACCTCATCTCAGCCGTGGCCTTCCTTAATCATCAGCAGCTTATGCCGTAAACTGTCAGTTTACTTACCGTAGAACACGAAGTCAGACTAAGCTGTGGAACATCACTGGTAGCCGTCCCGTGTAATTTTGAGGCAAGCTTTCTAGCAAGGCGATCAAAATGTCTATCCTCAGGGTACACTGGCACATGCGTTAAAATTTACTTCATTTACTCGACGCTGAAATTACATTTGTGTCTGACAGTACAGTTACAAGGCTCCTTACTTGTATTCGGGAGGTACCCAGTTTGAATCTCGGCTGATACAAGGGTTATCTTGACTGAGACATTTCGTGGTATTCAATCGTCTCCTCCCCCCAAAAAAATATATCTGGGGTAATGGACAGATTAGTCCATGAGAGCTTCTTTTCAAATCACTGCAAATTCATCATTTACCAATAGTTTTATCACTGGACTGCATAGACCCTACACTCTGAGATACTGCGTGCGTCGCTAAATAAGTAATTACAAATGGATATAAAATGTACACGACTACGCAACCCTCATATTTTACGTCCCTGTAAAACTCTAAAGTGCTAATTTTTTACCCTAAGAATAAAAGGGCCGATCCCAGTGGCCGTGCGGTCTAAGGCGTGGGTCTACGGCCACTCGCGTACTAGGATTGTGGGTTCGAATCCCACCTAGGGCATGGATGTCTGTCTGTTGTGAGTGTTGAGTGTTGTCAGGTAGAGGTCTCTGCGTCGAGCTGGTCCCTCGTCCAGAGGAGTCCTACCGAGTGGGGTGTGTCTAAAGTGTGATCGTGAAGCCTCTAAAAATGAGGCGGCCTAGGCCCCAAAGAGGTCGAGCCATTGAAAAAAAAAGAATAAAATGTGATTAACGACTATGCCAGTGATATGCTGCACATCGTCCATCCTCCAAGAACTATGACGGAGCCGCCCCTAGCCTACATTCAGATGGTCTCAGTTTCCATCCTAACCGCAATAACAAATCTTGAAACATATATAATAAAGTATGTCAGTATCATGAATACATAAACATCGTGTACTAAAAGGCATCTCAAATAATAGATAAAGCACATTACTGTCACAAACCTTTGGAAAATAAATGATTCATATAGGAATACTTGTATTATTTAGTAACGTATGTTCTGTAACTGCAAATAATATATACTGGTGTGGGGTAAGGCGGGATAATGATTATAAATCTTTAATGCAAAAGGATTTGGATGAAAACGACCGCTGCCCATCTTTGTTATTTCTCTGACACGCTTGTGAAACGTCTGTCAGTGTAGCTGTAACCCCCCCCCCCCCCCCCCCCCCGCATATTCTTGCTATTAATTATTTTTATTTGGTGCCAAAGTAAAACTGCACAGGAAAATTCCAGGAAATTTCGTAATGAATATCACAACGGCCTACATTCCTCATAAAACACCAATAAGGTGCTCAAATAAAGACGCCTTTACGGGCGGGACGCGTATCGCGCATAGCAGAGCTAACACTGCTTAAAAACTTTTAGCAGAAAATCTTTAATAAATGAGACCAATTTGTAGACCTACGTGTGGATGGAAGCATAATATTAAAATGGGAAAATATGGGCTAGATTTAGAACAAACAACCACTAGCAGACTCTTGCAAACGCGGTAATAAACATTCGGATTCCCTGCAAGGCAGAAATTTCATGAACAGTTGGGCGATAAATAGCTTAGCAAGCAAGACACTGCTTAGTAGTTAGTCGCACGCTGCGATGTACTGCGCTTGGCATGCCGTCTGCGAAAAAAAACAGAGTGTATTTCATTACAGCTATGATGCCCACGCCAAAAGAACAGTAGTGTGAAGTTTCATTCGGCTTTTATTTTGCTTCAATTACGGCACACAAAACGAGTTACTACTTTAAAGTATTCATCCATAAAACAGGACATGGTTACACCATTACCAGACAGTGCCCACGGCCTCATTTTTTCTGCATTGCTAGACAATTTTGTTATATAACGGACGGTAGACTGATATATCACGTAAATTCAATTCTGTGTGTGTAACAAATCCACGCACCGTTCGTAATGTCCCTCGTTTGCAGGCATGGATACCGACAGATCCAGTGAAACTTACATTCTTCAAATACCATATGGTCAGATTATTAACAGTATTGTTTCGTACTCTGTCAACATGTGTTTACGTGTGTGAACTTATCACGTGGAATTATAAAGTAATCCAAATTCATATACTGTAACGTAAAACCAGACAAGCCATATTCTGCTCTTTGTGTGAATATTACATTTAAGTTTAGAATGTGATTTTCCGTTGGAACGTAAAAATGGCGAAGAAAATAAAATCAGATTTTAAAATATAGACCTAATTTGCCGTTAACCTCACTTAAAACGTACTCAATGTGAATTATACAAGAGATGCTTTAAAACTGCACACAAATATTTGTCACGTATTAAAGTAACAGAATGTAATGGCTAAAGTTACTTGGAGAAATCCTTGTATTAAGACAGGACTGAAAATACAGCGATTGAGATATTCCATCTGTGCTAGTATAAATGCAACAATTGCAGTGGGTCAAATTCAGACGCCCCGCAAAATTTCCAGTTTAAGTAAAGGGGTTTGGCTCGGTTATTGGTGGTTCAGCACTCTTTGACTTTTCTCGACCCTTAAAACACTTAACTTCATGATGCATACTGTAAATGTGTTACCACGAAAGGTTTATTGACTGAGCGATGTAGCAGAATAGTTCACAATACGAACTAAAAATTGTCTTGGACAAACATTATTTGGGTGGCCATGAAGGGTTAATAAAGTGTGGGATATCTGGGAAGTGAGGTGGATTCAGCTGACTCATTTCAGGGCCTAGTACCGGGCTCTGGTGAGCGTGACACTAAGCCCTTGGGCTCCATGAAAGATTGAAAATTTATTGGCGACATGACGAACTAGGTACTTCTCAAGAAGTACTTGATGTGTCTTTCCCTTCACGCCTGGACATAATATTTAAACATCTCTAATCTTTTTAGCTAATCGTTCAGATAAATATTCAACAATTCCTAACACGAAAAATTCTTAATATCGTGTTAATAAATTAGTGCAAAAACAAATGCATTTTCATTTTTACTCGTTTGGTATTAACCTTCCATAAACACTCAGAAGGGCACACATTCTATATAGCACGACCCCACACATATACAATTGTTTTTCTGTAACTGAGTGGCACTTCTGTGCGTCTGGATTCCATGTTGCCGTAACAGTAATCTATGTGCGTGGTGTATTGTAATCGAACCATGAGTTTTCTTTCACTAGACACATACACGCATATCTTACGGGATCAGATAGAATTTATAACTTATTCAGTAGACAAAACAGTGCTTACTGAAGTGCACATTAAGCTCTGCTTTAAGTTGAGGTCCCATTTATCGAATTTCTCAAACATATTTTCTATAAATTTCCGTCTCAGCCGTCGCCTGCATCTTTTGAAGGATCCCAAGGTAAATCTTACTGACCTAACCAAGGGGACATCCGGCTCTGGAATTTGTGGTTACTTGATGGAAAACTTGGGAAAATCGCTGACTAGAAAATAGTTTGGGAAGAGTGTTTAAAGCATATTTGAATTTACCGAACAGTACGTAATGTTACGATATGCCCAGTTTGTTGTTTAGAAGTTTTCATTGCTTTTGTTTCAAATAAACTGTGTGCACAACATCGGCAAATATTATACACAAAGTTTTACTTTTCCTTTGAAGAAGCCAAAGAAAGAAAGAAATTTTCCTTTGTACATGGCCTAAAATTTGTATGCTGAAATAAATGTTGGTACGTATGTGTGTGAAACTTGGTCCCAATCCCTTGAGGGAAAAGTATGTGACTTACGAATATTTCAGGAGGTACGAAGAGCCTATTTGGACATAATAGGGAATAAGTAGTAACACAAGGCTGGCGGAAATTGCATAATTTACCAAATATAATTACAAATCAAAATCAGAGGAATAAGATGCGTGGAGTAAGAGAAACACGTGATGACAACAAAATTTCAGTTCGAAAAGCTTCAAGAAAGAATCAGTTACAAGTCTTGGTGAAATCGCAACTTAATCTTAAATAAACTGGGTGTGAGGCTGCGAACTGGTTTAGCTTAAAAACCTAGGGCAAACTTTTGTGAACACGGTAACGAACCTTATCATTCAAAGAAGACAAGGAATATTATTTAAACGACTATAAATTTCTATGCTCCCTCGAAGTATTTTCAAGTAATTTCTCCACCTCCAACATTTTCAAAATTGCAATTGAGACCTCTTGAAATTCTTTGCGTTATTCAGCTACCAACCTTACAGTAACTACAGTAACAAAATTACCTCCTATGTTACCACAACTGTACTAACCCTACTTTCAACTATTATGTTCGTGGAAGACAAGCAGTAGGTTTCCTTTCACTGCCTTAATTGCTTTCACATCAATTTTCATTACTCGCATTTTAATGTGTTTAATTAAACGAATGAAATCCTTGTGTCGCTGTTGCGTCTTGATTTAGGTGGCTGGAATTAAACCACAAATTTTTTTCACTAGTGTTTATTACGGCTGCAGTTTAGAACTACCGTGAAGCCCTATACTTACTGGAACACTCAGAGTGGCGAGTCTCTGTCTCTTTACGACACACTTGTCCATTGGTTTCCCATTCGTGTTTATTTCAACAATTATTGCAGAAATGGCTCTCGTACTGGATTCTAAGATGTACAATAAAACTAGATGTAAGGGCAAAGTAGTATTTTCAACATAATGTCAGAAGTCGCCCAGTTTTGTCAGTTGGGAAGGCGTGACACACATACGCACGCACACAGACACACATACACTATATATATATATATATCACACGTATATCTATACCTATATTACACGTAAAAGGAGCAGCCGAGATAGCTCAGTCGATGTGGTGGCTAAGCTACAGGCTGAACGCCCGAGAAAACGTGGTTCGATTCTCGGCAGGAGCAAGAGAATTTCTCTTTTTCCAAAGCGCCCAGACCGGTTCCGGGCCCACCCAATCTCCTAATCAGTGGGTAACAGGGGTTATTTACCCGAAAGTATAGCGGCCGAAGCGTCAAGATGATCACTTACCCCCAAACTAGTACTGAGGCTAAGAATGAGTGGAGCTGTGCCCCACTCTTGTCCTACGATTTTATGGCGTGTACAGTGAACCCTTATATATATATATATAAGGACGTGGCAGTCACCATTCTGAAATCAGGGATTAAATAAACATTTATTTGTATATTGTGGTCTCAGCGTTTCTTGTAGTCTTACTCATGGCACGTTTTGTCTGCAAAGAAGACTTTTAAGTTATCTGGTACGTGAGAGTTACGAAATTATAGGAGACATCTAAAGTATAGTCTTCTGGTTATTAATCGTGTAGTAGAGTACATGGTTACCAACCAACTTTTCGCCTCTATCTGCAGGGTTAAAGTAATATGACGAGTGGCACAACGATCAGGAAAATTCGTAGACCCGAACGGAATAAGTTACATAAGGATCGTAACATCTGCATAATCAGGGGCTTCAAATATACTGCTGAAACTCACATTACTACTGTGGTCAACTGAAGGCGAATGAGATGGGAAGTGCATGCGAAAAGCACGTGATACACAGGAAAATCAAAAGAGCATCATAAATGTCACACAGTGTTACAACCAGCTAAGTGAATATTACCTTTTCGACAAGGACTCTGTCCCATGTAGTTAAGTGACCTTAAATGGACCGCAGTTCGTACCTTCACATCAACACTGATATCTTGTTCTTAAGTGGAGCGTATAGGCCAATGAGGTCGGAGGCGTATAATTTTTTGAGTTTCTAAATTCGTTTATAGGCTTTTACATTTTAACGGAACACTGACCCGTCTTTGGGCCTCTACGCACAGTGGAAGATACAAGAACAGAATAAAGGAGGCGTATGAGCGGTAGATGTCTACTTAATTCGCACAGCTAGCGTGAGTAGGTCATTATCATCAGTAGAAATCCGTAACACGTTTAGAGAACTATTGCGTCTTAAACCTGTAATAATTTACTTAAAAATAAGAACAATACATTTGACATAATCGTGTCAGAGTACATTTAATTGTATTCGATTGGCTTACCAAGCGAGTTTTAGAACATCCGCAGCCACAAGTGTTAAGTGTTTTCTTAACTCTCTTGAATATAGCACTCGGAATTACACTTTACCACTCGTCGACTGGTACAACTGCCCTCCCGACCAGTACCAACATTATAAATGAGCAAGGCAAGTTCAGGTAACATTTACTATACACTTAACACGCGTGCTGAATACTGTCCATCGTCTCGGTTCTTTTAAAAAAAAAATCTGTACTTCGAGAACTGGTTCTGTTTTCGTCTTCAGGTTAAAAGGAGAGAGAAGAACCGTAAACAGATGCGCCCGAATAAAAGAGCCCGTCTCTGTCGGTGGTCGCAGAATCCAATCTAGGCAGAGTACTTGAAACAATGACGTGCATCGTGGACCAGAAATTCAGACTTTCGATTGTAGAAAGCAGCCTTTGCTATGGAGATCACCAAATTACTTGAAATTCGAAAGCGGGAATTTAACAATAAATCAATAATAAAATAAAAATTCTACTGCGACTGCCTCAAGCTCCTATTCTTAGAACAAGGAACAGCGGGCGACGTTATACACCTTCTAAACATGACATTCTTCCAACCACTAAAATGTTCCCAGTTAATTTAACGGCGCTATCTCCCAGATTAGACAGCGTCAGAACATTTCTAGGAAGCACAGAAAAGAAAATGTAGAAGAAATCGGCCGTGGCTAAATTGAAGGAAGGAAATTACCATAATGCACGGCCAGTTTAGGCCGCCTCATGACGGGATGTTAATCTGGAATTTACTATCCACGCCTCCAAAATAAAGTGTCTTTGTAAGAAATATAAGGTACTAGTCAACACAAAATGGAAGTCACGTGGTTTTTAGAATGACTTCAGGGTACTACGAAATACAACAAAAAAACTGGAAGTATATGGATATCAATTATGCACAGATCAGATTAATGAGCCTATAGAAATATAAAGATGTATAAAATTTTACAGTTCAGTAGTGACTACATCCAGTTTCTACATCATTTAGCCTGTTAAAAGCTCTTTATCCGATGTTCCCTGAGAGGGCAGCCCAACAAATATTCTCCCCACCTGCTCAGCCACCCGTCACCCCTTCCAGTTCAGCAGACATCGAAACAGGAACTCAGAGAACTACTCGCAAATGTAACTATACCGCAAGGGGGGAGACAAAATTGTCGGAATGTTGTTGATTCGTAATACGAGTGGCACAAAGGAGATTTCTAGTTTTACTGTTACAACATTCATTCGGAAACAAAGGGAACAAGGCACATTCAATTTTGCGCTCGGAAAGTAGAATTCACTCCGCGTTAGAGCGAGTGCGGTGTAGACCTGAGACAACACCCGCCTTAAAGGCCAACTTATCGCAACAATGAAGTTAGCGATTTGTGAACATAATGCCATTATATTAGACACTACAAATGTTATCGTTCCCAGTCTAGTGATTACACGTTAGGGACTCTATTTTATAAATAGCGCATGAGAGGCTTCTAATTCCTCCTGTAACGTGACACAGATGTTTTCCAGCTGTTGTTTGTGTGGTATATTAGTCTTGTAATGGTATATTTCAATTAACTAATACCGCATGAAGGGATTCCTGCCTCCTTTGAGACGCAATCACAGAAATAAATTCATTCGGATAAGGAAAAATAAGATGCATAATCCAAGGAAACGCCACAAATTAATATTATAAGATTAAGTTTATTCCACTGTGAAGTACACATTTATGAAATTCGTTCTCTTCCAACTTTTAACACCTCATGGGTCTCCATTTATTGTAGATACAAATACATTCTTTCGCTTCGATACATTTTCTAGTTCGATTTATTATCGAACAAGTGACTGTCTTAATAAATTCAAGGGTGTTCGGAATGTTTTATACAGCACTTAAAATCCTAAGACAAAATCTCTCTTATATTCACGTGTTCGTTGTCAGCTTCATATGATATGAAATATAAAGCTCTATGGAAGTGGGGGGGGGGGGGGGGCGATTCTAGGCACCTCTGGTCCGGTGACCTACGTGGAGCACCGATGAAAGTCGAAGTGGTTTGAGACGTGAAAATCGTACACTGTTGACCGAATATACGAGCAGTATTAATTTATTATTGTGAATTATCTAAGCTCTTATTACGAAGCGGTTACAACATGGGCCGGAACACTGACTAACCTGACACGTTTTCCGTGATTTTTCTCAGCTTCTCCAGGTAAATTCCAGAACATTATATCGATTAGGCCATTACTACTTCCTTTCAAATCCTTTTCAATCCACCATTAACCAATCATTCTACCATCGACCATGTACAGTTCAAGATACTGAGACAGTTGTCAAATAAACCACAAGACACTATGAGAATGACGTTCTCACAGCAGTGTTGTTGATGATTCAAGTCTTCTGAGATGTGACAAGTGTCGTTGGGCAAGCAGTTTTGAAGTTTCAGAGAAACGTAGTGCTTTCAAAGAATTTTTCCTCGACTGTTTGACCCTAAAGATGAAGGTACTAAGCTCCCTCAAAATGTCGGGAGCTGCTCGCCCAATGAGAAGCGTTACATCTCAAGACACTTTAATCTTTGACAAAACACTAAGAACTAGTGTTAACAGACTTAACGATATTTGCACACCTAGCGCTCTAAGAACTAATCGGGAAACCGTCAGGACTATGACAAGTGTTCACACAGGCTAATGTTTATTACACAAAACAGCCTCTAGAAGGTCGGTCACTTCTCTCTGGGACACTCCAAAAGTTGTATAGAATAAACCTATCTTGCAATTTGACATATGTGACATGTTATAAAATTTACTTTAGACGTTCTGTGAAAATATGAACACAACTGAAAATACTTTACACGTACGATTCCGCCTGTTCATATGTTTCATTTCTACAACACTGTAGTGTTATGACACTACTTATGACACTATGTACACTACTTGAGGTTTAAATCAAAATATTTAATCACGAGAACTCATTTTTAAAAGTGTATGCCTTCAGGAATATAACATCATGTAGTATGGAAGAATTACGCCGACATTTCAGATGGTTCTGCTGACTCCATCACCATCATCGTAAATAAATGAGTGTCAGCGTCACATGCCAGAAACCATAGATCTTCTGACGCAAAAGCCTCAAATCGCACGAAATTAAGCTTTCTTCATTAAATACATATCCATTAGAACGAATAATTTAAGAATATTATTTTTATAAGATTTGCTAGGAAATCAAGGGGAAAAAAAGTATCGAAATGACACCATTAGATAAACTATGACTGCAGAGAAGAATACGTTGAAAGTGGTTGAAGAGAAAGGGTTGCAGTGGTTCGATGTGAAAAGAAATCCGGGAAATAGATTTCCACGGAGCGTTCTAGAATGGGAACAGAGGGAACACGAAGGGAAGATCCGAAGAAAGATGGATGGATGGATGGATGGATGGATGGATGGGGTAAGATAGAGGATGAATAACCGTGTACTGACAGAAAAAGACACTAAGAAACAGGGACATGTGAAGAAACTTAATTTTGGGTGAAGCAAAACCACTGTTCAGTGGACAAATCCTTGGATAAATAAAAGAAATTTATTTTTCTTGTAATGTGTTACACAGCGGACGTATAAAAACGGGTTTCAGTACATGTTTCGTAGTTATATACGCTATATATATATATATATATAATATTCGTAATAAGAATGAGATGATTTGAGAAATTTTAGATAAAGGCGATGAACGTTATACTGGTTAAACTGTGTATTCTTTCTTCCATCATAAGACGAGAAGCCATAAAAAGAAAACAGACCACACTGTAGCGTAGACAGTTTAACAGATGTATCAGCCATAACCTGCAGCGCATCAGAGCTTCGAAATGTTGGAACAACAAACAAGTCCCATGAGAATTTAACCACTCTGCTTCTGAATCGATTCTTCTCGTTTGGGATTATGGATGTACGTAAGAGCTAAACACGCATTTACGCGATGCAGACTAGTACAGAATCCTACCTGAATGCAGACTTGTTAGTATTTCTAGGGCAGACGGAGAAGTGGGAAATATTTAAAAAATGCATTAGTTATTTCGGTTACTCCTGTGTTAATTGTTACGGTTTATAAGAGATTCGAGTTTCTCACAGCGGTGTTCCTGAAGGTTAAACGCGTTCCGTGCTGTGACGCTGTGTAGTTGGGCTAGTAGTTCCCGACGTTTCGAAAGCACTACGATCCTTCAACAACTCAGGAATTACTTGCCCCATCGACACAGCGTCAGATCTTCTGTTTTGGTTAGTATTAGAAACTAAAACGCAAAATGTGTACTCCGAATACAAACACAAGTGGACACAAATACGTAAGTTGTCACGTGTTCACAGTGACTGTTGTTAAGACTGCAGGCTTTTGTGCTTTCACATAGTGCAATTTTGTGGAAAAACATCGACATTTCGGAGAAACATTTTCAAAGTGAAGGAATTATTTAACGTCCGAATCATAGTCACACATATATCTGCAAATACCGAATATTGTACCTTCTAAGACATTTGTGCTTTACGAGGAGAGAAAGATTTCGATACGATAACTGATTAACACTTCCAAATTACAAGTGATTTTTACGTGTAGGATCCTCCGACTATAAGCTTATATCGATCTGACCAGCCATTATCAAAATATTTCATATGGTCACGGGCCTACAAGCTTCTACTATACAAGGTCCCATATCTAAGAGTTTTTCAAGATATTACAGTTTATACATACGGCTACAATTTTAAGGTATCAAGTTAGTATATTTACGAAAAAAAAATAGTTATAACCTGATACAAGATATTATTAGTTAGTGTAACAATATCGAGATCTAAAATTGAATAACGAGTTTTAAATGCTACCTTTTAATGATTATACACAGCCTGAAGATGGCGTGTACATATAGCTGACTTCCAGATTTTTAAATCTACAGTTGTGTTTGGGGGACGAGCGTTTCCTTTTCCTGCTAAGTTCAAATAATATATGTGACATGTGAAAAAATATGGGGCATTTGTGGAATGATGTTGACTGGGGAAAGTGAAGTACTCGGACAGTAATCTGTGCCAGTAACATTTTGTCCACCATAAATCCCACACAGACTGGCGTTGGGTTGATCCTAGGAAGTTACGTGTGCATATGTATGGTTATGTACTCTTATATGTGTATGTAGATGTGCATGCAACTGTTTTTAGTCATGATGGTATTTCCATACTTCATTGGTAATTAATCCGATGTGCTTACTAAAACCTCGACAGCAGAGGGGGATTGAAATATCGATTTTCACATGGTATGAATGCAGTATACATGTACGTCACAGAATAAAACACGTCGGTCTGTATATTTATGTAATCTAATGACAGTCCTCTTTTGTATGGGACTGAATTTGACCTGTTTTAGTGACCTTCCCCCATTACAGTCGGATTAAAGAGACAGCTGCAGTAAGCCAGGCTACAATGTGAAGGCGCGGCCGAGTTTCAAACTGTGGTCCGCAGCCTAATGGCTCACAAGCAGTCTACTGCGCAACTCACAATTCCACACAGTTACAAATGCTACACTCCTTTGAAATATTATATGAGGCCAACAATAAACATTCCTGGACCACTATCGCACGGACGTGTGTTTTCAGAGTGATTTTGGTGCCACTTGCAGCGTCGTGTTTTCCTCACAAATTTGATAATTCATGCGCATTATTTCAAATATCTTACACAAATAATTAATACTCCCAACTAAAAATTCAAAATAAGCACTTGTAATATGGGTTATTATTTCCTAATATAAGTTAACATTTTCTAATCCCGACTCCTGATTTTCCCGATTTTATATACTAGACCCACCCAGTTGGTACAATATGGCCTTTCCCTAGGGATTACGCTAAATTCTTGCCTCCGTCTTCTACCTGGGTAAAAAAATTGGACATTCACCGATGCTGCCCCTGTACATCTGCATAGCATGCTGCTTGGCACACAGGCACTACATATTATATGGCAGCCACGTTATATTACACCGTGAAAAACAAACTAGGTATTAATTTCATTACGATTTCACTGGACTGTAATTTAATGTTTTTATCAAATATTGGAAAAAAGGTAATATAGGCTGACTGTAACGTACAGTAATGAGTGGGGTGCATTACACGCATAACGTGACATTATTATAATGCGTAAATGTTCAATATTTTGTTGTGTATTTTAAAGGCGCATCGTATCAAAATAAAACTAACATATTTTAGACCACAAAAAAACAGCAAACTTACTTAATCCTTGAAGAACAAAATTCATCTAAATTTTACATAAAACAAGTTCATACCTCACAGAGTACATAACCCGTCTCAACTATGAATAAAAATTACATAATTTTGCTTAGGGAAATAACTGATCTTGATGGTAGGTGTCTTATAAAAAACTAAAGACACTATGAAGGAAATGTGCTTTTTTAATGTTACGGTAAACGGTACATATATTTACCGCTGGCTCTACACTGTTAGTATATACTGAAGTCTGTAAGTCACAATTAAACAAGCGCAACTGAATGTGACGTCCTGATATAGAACCGTTACAGAATCATCAAAATGCACGATACCGTCAAATACATCTTGAGATGTTACTTACACGAACGAATATTTTTGGGTGCGATGTCACTATTTTCACCGGTATCTTCGTGATCACTCGTTACGTTTTATATGGCATTTTTCGCAGAACAACTTCGCACAACAGAAACATAATGACACCAACAGAAATATAATAACGCCCTTATCTTAAAAGTTTATAGAATTATAACAAAACACCTGAGACTTTTAATCGTGTTTGGTAATTATGTCTTCATTACCGCATTGTCTGTCACGCAGCCTGGAGACAATACATTCCCTATGCACCTGAATAAATATCGTAATAAAATATAAAGATTTTATTACAATACATGTACATTATATACTGTATTGGTACACAGGCATACCACTGCAAACATAACAACCATTTTAGGCTGGTAAATTTGATAAATTTGAAGATTCTTAAGCATCTTAAATGTTACAGAACAGCGTAAACTCGAACGTACGCATATTTAATCAATGGAGAAGAAATTCGTAAAGCGACCGTCGTTTGTTTTGGTTGACGTCTGAACGTAGATATGTCACACACATGCAGAGAGGAAGAATTATAACGTGTAAGAGAACCCGGAGGGTTGTACTTACGGTGTAGTCACCGCTGGGTGCATCGCCTTCCTTCCAGTAAAGGAGGTCACTGCTTCACCACATGCCGGAGTAGCGCGCGGTAAGTCCGGGTGAACACCCGGCTCCTGAGGCTGCCCCTGGCCGTCAGGTCCAAACCTCGCATCCCCGCTGTCAGCGAAAACAATTCGTTATCACCAGAGTTGATTACTGGACACCCCCGAAATATAAATACAACAAACAGTTAAATAATAATCGGCACGGTAAATAATATGGATTAATATTCCAAATTAATAGGTTATGAGTTCCAAATGACTGTCAAACGATTAGTACGATTTCCTCATCACTGGTAAGGCTACAACTGCGAAGCATCGCGAGTTCCCTTGTATGTATAGGTGTTATTGGCAGAGCCAGGGCAGATTCCGCACTAGTTTCGGTACAGGGGGCGGCAGAACAGACTTGGACTAGCAAAGCAGCTCCCAATGTACCAACCCACTTCAGCATCTCTTGCGCACCCTCCCTTCCCACACTTTCGCACAGCATCCCCCTTCATCACGAAATATCTCTCTCCTTCCCCTCTCGACCCAACCCTCACCTCTCACCCCTCAGAACCCTCTGCAGCCATGGGCTTAGCTCCAGCCCTGGAACCAATACCAAACCATGTGTGTGTGTGCAGTACCAGCGCTCCGAAATTCGAAAGCCGAACGTTCCCGACAAAACACGAGGAAGCTGCTAGTCGATACTCGCTTCTCTCCCTGTTGATGGGTGAGAGACAAAGACAGAAAAGGAAAAGAGAGACAGCTGTCTGAATGAGAAAGAGAAATAGGTACAGATGAATGGAATGAGGCAGAGGTGAAGGAGGAGGAAGCTGTGGAGAGCTGTTCTGAACTCAACAACTGACCCTAGGAGTCACGCTATCACACCTCGGAACAAATTCCATTTCTATCTAGAAATAACTTGAATGTAGTCTCTACTTTATTCAACCAAAACTCTATACACTATATTATGCTTTGTTTCTGAAGTATGTGCACGAATTTACATGTTGTGTCCTTTCGATCTCTATATTTACCTAACCTTCAAAACGGACGGTTATAAATCCTGCTTTTTGTTCGACAGATCGAGCGCTCAGATATCGACAGGACCACTGAATATTTTGAGGTTTCTCAAGGATTTCCTTGGGCCCTCCAGGCAAGTGCCAGGGATAACAAATGCAATCATAACCGCTACGTAATCTGAGAAGTCTAAAGAACCGTTAAAAAAACCAAAGATAAAAATAAAAACTATCTTCTTGCTTTCGTATTAGAATCGTGCTTTTGGCAGATTACAGTGGCCGTGTTATCTAAGAGTTGACTGTGCTGAACCACTCGAACAAACGGATCGTGGGTTAGAATACTACTTTACGCACGTGTGTAAACATCTTTTCTGTGTTTGTGTTCTACTGTGTAGGGAACAAGGTGGTTTTGTCTTTACATAATTCAGGACATAACCTAATACATACTTAAGTAAACACACTTACTTTTTTTGTGGTGAAGGGCCCCGCAGCAGATGCTACGGAACGCACCGCAGCCTTGAGGCTTATTGTGCAACCCTGTGATAAAGATAATAATTTTTTTTCGTTTTCCGTGTACTGGAGCACAGGTGGAATGTACTTGACAGGGGAAAACCGAAGTACTCGGGGAAAAACCTGTCCCATTGCTACTTTGTCCACCACAAATCCCACATGGACTGATCCGGGATCGAGAGGCCAGCAACTAACCGCCTGAGCCATGGCATGGCCTAAACTTACCTACTTAGCAATTATACATCAGTCAATATGACTGTGGAGCCTGTAATACTGTATATTGGATTTTCTGAATACATCACATGCCATTGAAACATACTTCTGTAAATTTACCTCCACAGGAACGTGAGATGTAATACGCATCAAATATTACACTAACCTTACACGCAACTAAGTCCTTCACACTTACTCTTCCGTAACGAAAATTGTATAAAAATGCATTTTATAAATTTTGTTGCCACACAAATTATGGGGCCTATAATATTCGGAATCGCGACAGGTCTCCGAACAATTCTTTGCAGTGTAAAAACCAGCCGAGACAATATCATCATTTCATAGAAGTATCAACCACATTTTAAAGTTACAAAACAACTGTACTAATAAGGGTTACATTAATGTCTATTGAACTGAATGGGCAAACGGTTTCTACTGGCGTTATGGGAACAAGTTACTTACACATGGAGACTAACATAAATTTAAATTAAAAAAAAAACTTATGTAAGTGTATATATTATGTATTGCTGTTATGGTCTTAATTTTACCATACAAACTTCCTGTTCAAAATTACGAATTTTCTCCGCCTCGAAATATTCATTTCTTACGGCTTTGAAACAGAAAGCTCAACAGAGAATTGGCATAGTCTTCAAGTTTATTTTATTCGTTTAACGTGGCCTTAAAACAAGATTATTAACACACAAAACACTCAGGTGTTCGTACTACCCTAGATTTCGCATAACCACCGTATCAGTATTATCGCTGGTAGGCAATTAAAAGTAGGTGTGTAATAGGTATTCTTCAGCGACATTATGTTCACACAAAGGTACCTGAATATCCATCTGTAGGTTTCAAAGTTATTAAAGAGATACCCGAATCGATATACATAAACATTCAACCTAATACAGTCATAAAGATAACACACATTTAGTTTTCTTTCTAAAAGACGGCTTGTAGGTTACATTTAATTGTTTGTAACAATATAATAAATTAGTTTAAATACGACACACTCCTTATTTTATGTTCCATGTGTTAACAAATAAAATTACTAATATATCTACGACAGAATAGCGGATTGTGTAAGGTCCGCATTTTAAAAATGTACGAATTTTATACGTATTAATAATAAAGAACTCGTATCTAACAGCCGAACAACATCCATGCATAGCTCATTCCTGCATGGGACATCGATAAATAAAAAGAGAAAATGCTCAATCGCTAAAGTTCGAAGCCAATAATAACTAGGATTTCATTACAACATAGCAAAATTTATTTCAGTTCTAGGAAAAAGACTGCTGTACGAGTATCTAGTTTATAACCTCAGAGATATTAGTCGTAACAACTTCACAGCCAATATTAAATCCCTCATTCAGTAGGCATAATTCAGACTACATTCCATAACAACGTTGGAAGGTAAAGTTCCCTCCTTAACATGACGGGGAGTAAAGGTATAGCTCTACTCTTGTATTAACCTCGGCGCTAGATGGCAGTGGGTTGTTAACGCCAAGATCTGGCCGCTTTACAACCGGTACCATTTTACAGCAGGCTGTGGGCGCCCCAGGGCCGGCCTGCATGGGTGTGGAAAAAGAAAATCTCTTGTCTCCACTGGGGTTCGAACCCCGATCCGTCAGCCCATAGCGAGTCGCTATACCGACTACGCTATCCCGGCCCCTATTAATCCTTTAAAGACGGAGATTAACCTAAAATATATTTAAAAGATTCAATTCGTATCGCACAGTAAACACTCCATCTCGGTTAAGAGAACCAATAGCAACAATCGCTGTTTGAGACCCATATAAAATACAGATATGCACATTGTGAGCAGAACGTTCAAATTTTGAATGTTTAATCTGGTGGTACATATAACGTCCACTTGGCTTTAAAGAACATGACAGTACATTTCGATACTCGTTACATTATCAGGCACGTAATTAATAACTTATCCTCAGCGAGAGTGATATTATTTGTTCCGCAGCTACTAATCCAACAACATACAGTACCTCGATTCTTAAATTATTCGTTTCTTCGTCTAATCCGTACACCATACCCCCAACTTCCTGCCTAGTCACTACGGTGGCCTTGGGCTTGGAATATTTGCGACACTTTTCCTTATACCACGGTAGACCCATTCCAGATCAAAGTACAGTTTTAAGCACTAAAACATTCATATGAACAAATGGGACTGTTCCATTTCATTGAGATGAGAGAAACAGCGAAGTCAGTAAATCCATTAGCCAAGACAGAATGTTGAAGACACAATGAAGCAGACGTTCAGACACGAGTTATATAGAGGAATGGTTGTAACGAGAGACCCTTTCTCTCAGAAACTACAAACTCCATACAAACTTGCCGAAATAATTAACGTGCCTCTGCATAGTCATTAACGCAACACATGCTACCGGTATGCAGCACCCTCTGTGCCACATTGTGTCAACCAGCACGGTATTTCCCCCTTCCCTGTATTCTCCACTTAAGTTTCCTAAACTCCGATATAAAACCAACCTTAATACTTGCACACAGAGTACTTTATGTCGGCTCCATATGGTCTCTTCATAAAGTAAGGCACTGAGTTCAAAACCCTAGATTAACAATTTCATGACGTCTGTTTAGATTAATACTGGGTTACTGCGAAGGAATTTCACATTTTCAAAAATTACTGTGAGCAATCTGAACCTGATACAGAACACGATACAATTTTTCGGAAAAATTAATTCAGAGAGCCATTTTCTCAACCTATAAGAACTCAACGTATGGTCAGAGATAGCGTAGTCGGTACAGCCACTCGCTACGGGCTGCAGGTCCGTGGATCGAAGCCCGGTGGGGCGAGTTTTTCTGCATCCGTCCAGACCGGCCCTGGGTCCCAACCAGTCTCCTGTTGAATGGGTATCGGGTCTCTTTCCAGGGGTAAAGCAGCAGGGCATGGCGTTGACCATCCACCATCATCCAGCTCCGAGGTTAAAGAAAGAGTAGAGCTACACCTCTACTCCCCCTCTGGACCATCACGGCCTGTTCTATCTAGGGTGAACTTTTCACTTTATAAGAACTCAATATGAGTTCAACTGGTAACCCTGAGCGCATTCACACGACCTGCGAAGTCGTCCCGGCGTTTTGCGTAATGCCAATTGAATCCAATGTTTCACAAATCCTACCTTTGAGTCCGAAAACTTATGTGACAAGTGGAAGTCTTCTCGGCTTGATCCGTCGCCGTGACTACTTATGTTCGAAGTGCATCTCGTGGCAACTTCAGGAACTTAATACCGTAACATATTGAGAAAACAAAACTTTTAACACTCATGCTTATAATGTTTGAAATTCAGAATTTTATAGATTGACAATAAAACTTATTTGGTATTATTTCCAAAAATGTAATGTTGTTTTCCGTATCATATTTCATTTCCGCATAACATATTTTTGAAAATGTTCACTTTTTCTAATAATTCTGTCTTAGCCCCCTTCCTCACTTCTAAATATTTAAAAGGTTAAGGTCAGTTTGTCGGTGTGCTTAATTAAGCACCACACCGTGCAGACATATGTGGGAGTGGATGTGCAGCTCCTCGCATTCCTGACCTCAGCGCTAGATAAAGGTAAGTAATAAGGTTAAAGTCTCAGCCGCTTTACGTCAGGCGAAAAATGCTTGATATCCATTGGATAGGAATCGTGGTGAGCTTAAGACTCATCGGGAGAAGAGGAACAGCTCTCTGCCAAGAATACAGCCCGAATCCTCAGTTATTCCGCCCGTGGCCTGGTCCGTATGCCGAATGATACTTTACAGCTGTCAGAAATTTAGATGAATAAAAGAAGGACACATTCAAAAATCTATAGACTTAGTACCAATTTCATTTACTGCCCCAGTGGTAGCTAGGGGTGGAGATTATTTGGAGAGTTCGCAGATAGTATGTGTGATGGTTGATTGTGAAATGAAAGAGAACTTAACGAATAGGCCTACAGGTACATTCTGAATTGCCTGTATACATATGACAACCAAACACAGAATGATAAAACAACCACCTGAAAGCATAGCTTTATTTTGCTGCCTGGGTCAAACCACTCGAAATCCACTCTCTCTCTCTCTCCTCTCTCTCTCTCTCTCTCTCCTCTCCTGATTCACCAATCTGCACCCTATCCTAGTGCTGACGTCAATTCCTGGTCCTACTCAATATCTGAATGGCACTATATTTATTGCGCAACGCCATGGCGTTATTGTGGCAGGAGATGAGGTTCTTTGTAATCAATACGATATGCGTAGCTTGTTTTCGGTTTCATGTTAACAATGGCCATAACGAATGGATGAAAATCAAATTGTTTTACCAACAGGTATCACGGAAATGTAAACTGAAAATCAACCCACTTCTTGAAACTCAGACTGTATTTCTGTGACAAAGACTACCTTGTACAAACATCAAAGTCTGATGGAGTACCGCAATTACCGGTCCGATATTTCGGTTTCATATACCGGCAGATACTCTCGGCTAGTTCCAGTAACAGCGGTTGGTAGTAATGACATGCTCGGAGCAAAAGCGGAGCAAAATGCAGTGCCTCACCATCACTGATCCAGTGCTTCTAGAATGTTCATGGAGTAACATTTTAACTTAAACGTTGCGGTAATATTTTGATTGAAGTTCATCATTCAATTATTAGGTGTACACGCCGATTTCTCCTTACCTAAGAATTATGTTGAGATTTAAATTCCTCGCGTGGTATTTTCGTTTTGTCGAGTACTACTTTTGTCCTAAAACAGATTTTCAATGCAAATTATTTTAAACTTACACAATTTTCATGTGGTATTCATAGGATATTTAAATGGTCATGGAAAAGTTTGTGTAAATGTGAGTATTATTCACAGCGCTGCATGTTATTTTGTGTTCAGTCATTATAGTTAAACTGTTCACAACGCAAAAACTCTAAATCGTTTCCTTTTTGGCAGTATTTCTAATCCCGTTGCAGCAACTGCTTTTCCTGTAGGTTACTTTAAGACTCTAGGAATCTCTTAAATTATGTATCATCAAATGGCAGAGATATCCATAAATTATGCGTCTTCCAAAGAAAGAGGTAATGGATTAATTAGGCATTTCACTGGACGGAATGAGTAAAACCAGGAAAACACAACCAAGATTCACATCAGGCATCTCCCCGAATGCAGGTCTAGACAATTACCGCAGCAGTAAGCTTCTTGGTTAAAATCTCTTCACTCTGAAGTGAATCGTAAGGCAGTTCATTGAATTTCCAGCTAGTACCGTCTGATCCATTCCGGCTCTCACGTTATATTTAGTCTAGTTTAAATCATATTTGTGTCTAATGGGTTTTTTTAGCCTAATATCCTACCTTAAAGGCAACCAAATTTGCTTATTCAATCGCCATGCTGTGTGTGTGTGTGTGGGCGCGCACTTGTGTGTCTATGTGCCACTCCACTTCAGCTTCTGAAAAACATAGCCGATTTTGACGAAGATGTGAATGAATATTAAGTAGCCTGAGCCCACCCCAAACGAGCAGTTTTTAATTTACTACAAACAGTAATAATAACATTCCGGACAAGCGAACTTCTGAAGTGGGAGGCGACGATGCAAAATGTATATGCACTCTGCTTGAGAAACCCCCCCAAGGGAGCGTCTTTGGTAGAACGGGGAGGAGACCCACACAGACAATAATTCCTGTCCAATCGGAGAAAACACAAAGCTTTTTGTGGAGCCAGCCTGTAGCCGGCGTGAAGACAAAGTGTTACGCCCGAAACGTTTTGCGCGGAATGTTATTCTCTATTGAAACATCGATCGCCCATCAGACCGTATTTTTATTAATAATTAAATTAAGATCTTATATTTAAAAAGTAACAAACAAATTGTCTAGCTAAATAACCGTGACAAACTCACGAAATCTTCTTGAAGAAAGTATGCACATATACTGGGAATGCAGGCTTGGTAAGTTTTGACTGGAATTCCATATGCGTTAATGTAGCAATTTACGCGTCCCTCTCAGCGCTGCCCTGCAATTGGCTTTATTATTATTATTATTATTACTATTATCATTATCATTATAGTAAGTCTGTATAGAGACTAGCTTCCGGACTGGACGATCCGGGGTTCGATTCCCGGCAAATAAAAATATTTTTCTTCTCCAAAACGCCCACCCAGCTTCCAATTCAATTGGTAACGCAGTTCTTTCTGCGGACAGAGCGGTCGGGGCGTGAAGTTGACCACTCATCTCCACCTAGTGCCGAGGTTACGAAATGAGTGAAGCTATACATCTACACTCCTATATGCCCTCATGTTGCGGACATGAGAAATTTTAACTTTATTATTAAAGGTAAGACAGGGACAGGTGGCGGGCTCTTGTGAATGCGGTAATGAACCTTCGGGTTCCACAAAACGCGGGGAATTTCTTGACTACCTGACGACCTGTTAGCTTCTCAAGAAGGACTCTGCTCCATGGAGTTAGTTATTAAAGGTAAAGTTTTCCATGTCCATGCCATGCAGGTATATATGAGGAGTAGAAGCATAGTTCCACTCATTCTGAACCTCGGCACTAGGTGGAGTTGAGTGGTTAATTTCACGCCCCTGACGCTTTACCCCCGGGAAAGAATCCCGGTATCAACTGAATAGGAGGCTGGGTGGACTTCAGAGCGGATTTAGGTATTTTGTAGAAGAGAAAAATCTCTTTTCCTTATCGATATTCGAACCCCGGACCGCCCAGCCCGTGGCCTAGTCGCTACATCACCACGCTACTCCGGCTCACAACTTTATTATTATTGTTATTATTATTATTATTATTATTATTGCGTTAGGGTCATCGCTAATTCCATTTCAATCAAGAGTAGAAATACTCGTATGTAGGGTGTTTTGTATGCCTCCAAGGACTCACTTGCTACACTCAATTTTCAGAAAAACTGTATTCATGCCCTGGCAGCGGAAGAAGTGAGGGTGACAAATTGCGGTGCAGCACATCATTAGCAGCACACACACACATACACACAGATGTATATACACATACACATTTTTATGTTAGTGGAGAGACGAAAAGAAACAACTGCAAACTAACTACTAATAGAGAGAGAATATGAGCTGACTGGAAAATTTTATAATTAGACATGTAACACAAAAAGGATGTGAACACATCTGACATAGGTGTTCACGTTTGTATGCTCAACACGTGTATGGCATAATCCTGCGGTCCCCAAACTGTGCTGGCGTGGTACCTAACGGCTCGGCGAAGAATTTTCAAAGGATTCGTTCATAATTTTTCTAAAGCATAAATTCAATTTTACACAATTCTTGAATAAGTAATATTATATCCTTACGAGATTTTGTGATATATGTTGAATTAGACTGCATTTGGGACTGGCTAAAATTGTGTTTCTACAAACCAAGCAAAGTAAACATATTTCGCATCAAATCGATTTCCTTGACACTGTGTTTGAGTGTGTTTGATTTTAACTTCAAACAAAATGAGCGTGTTCCAATACGTATGTGCGTGTGATTGGTCTGTGGACCTGTCAAAATTTTTCAAAACCAAAACGGCTTCTAATGGATGCAAAAAGGGAAACACTTGAACAGTCTGTTTGGTCAAGGTTTGTTATCGTAAATGTAATTCATATGTAGGTCCACGGTGTATTACATACACAATGGGGTTGCCATATTAGTAGTTTAGACGGTAACATGCGTTACCAGCAACACTGCTCACAACACTTTCACTGTATTTAACTAATACCTGTGATTTATGTACAAATTTGTGTAACAAATTCAACTTTGGTCAGTTACCATACAACTTATTTTACGTTAACCTCAAATTTAAATTTTTCAGTAAGAGCTTCCTTTATTCATTCTGTAGTCTGTCTTACGACAGGTACATACCCTCTTCCATAGCGAGTTCTCCACAGCGTGCGATCTAGTACTTCCTCTTTCAATTTCCCGTAGCCTTTCGTTTCCTTAAAGTCATCCAGTAGCTGCTTATGTCTACAAATAACGCTGCACATAAAATATAAATCTTAAGGCTTCTGTTTTAAAAGTTATATGGTTAAAAAGAATTATTAAAGAAATGTAAGGAAGAAATAATTTCTGACTGAACGCAGAGCTATACTTGCATTGCGACTGGCTTTGCCAGTATCCGCAATAAAGAAACAGAAATATGTATGACATACGAAAAGTAGATTTAAGTTGGTCCAACAGCTTCCAGTTTAAGTTGTTTTACCTCCAGGAAAGAGCCCTGGAACATATAAGGTAAAAGATCGGAGTGAGAAAAAAAGTCGATCTAGATGTTGTAATGGGACATTATCGTCGAGTATTAGGCCTGTACCCAAGTTACATGCTGAATGTTGTACCCCAGGTCCTTGTAGGTTAATTGTTTCTAAGGGGATAGTTACTATAAATATCTTCCTACAAGAAAAAAGTGTTCTTTGTGCAATTTTATAATCACACATGAAAGTCAGTTCCTAGAAATTTTCAAACTAAGCAGTTTTCTTTAGGACATCGGGAAGCATTAGACAGAAAAGTACTTTCAAAAATCGTGACAATTTATATGGGTGACTGATATTTGTAAATTATAAAATTCGCAGTCATATTAAATCTACATTTTTCCACTTTAACCTTCATAATAAGGTTTCAAGCAAAATTTCAATTTCGGAGCCTATTGTCCTCTTATCATGGAACGCATTAAACACAAGCTTATAAAGGTGAAGAAAATTTCAATGATTAGGCTGTTGAGTATTCATGAGACAGAATCTCGATAAAGGAATGTCTCAAATAACAAAGACAAGGAAATAAATGCATGCATGTTTTACTTAAATGAACGCAATGCTAATTTATACCCTGCGGTACGAACAAACATGTGAGATTTGAGGCGTTAATGAAGGCTCAAGTCCTGTCGGTTATGACGTCCTGCATAATGGGTATGATACAAGTGCCAACTTTTCGAAAATCTTGCTGTTTACATTTGCCAAGACTATAGCAGAAGGCTGAAATATTCAGGCAGAAACATTTTCACTTGCCCGATACTTAGTATTTCTTTGCGATAGAGCTTTAAAAACCTATTATCTTTGTAGAGAGAATCCCTTATTACATTACTTTGCAAATGACTCGTCAACATGAGCGACGCGATAAGAATTTCATTTACACCACAGAGAATCATTAAGACTCCAAATACGTCACTTATAAACAGTGCTGTGGCATACTTGTCCGTTATTCGCGTAACAAAATTTCAGTTACGAAGTGTAACCCTCCTCCCACGGATATGATGTTTAGATTTATACCTTCGTAAAATGTTAACGACTGTGAAAGCAAATTAATTTAAACAGACCAAGAGTGTTACAGCTTCTGTAGTGAATTTTCGTTCCCTACGATTTTCAAAAATTTCAAATGTATCGTAAACTTGGTCGGTCGCTATAAGGGTGCTTTATTACAAATTAATCCTTATTTGGAAGGATTATGACATCGTAAATGCAAAGTGCGAAATGCGTAAAAGTGACACTTTAATCTCCAACATACGTGCAGTTTAATTTTACGAAAAAAAAAAATTTTGTAAATTGAAAGATATCTTTAAACGTGTACTTAACTTATTTTACTGCTGTTTTCCGCTTGTATTAGATCTCAGGATTCCTTTCCCGCAGAGACCTATGTGATTTGCGATATTCAGAACATGTCACGTATGAGCGAACAAAAAAGAATATTCTCTAAACTATCGCTGAAATAGGCCGATAAAAATAATTTGTACAGTTACGATATAAATAATTTCGTAATATTATATTTTTCCTAACACAACTATAATTTCACTAATCTAAATTAAAGATATTAATATTGCATAGGTTAAAATAATTTTAATGTGACCCTTTCACAGAAAGAAAGAATGTTCACATTTTCATAACTCAAGAGAAAATTTTCACTTGATATCTGTTTTAGTAAGGACAAGTGGAGATAATTTAAGTTTATTTACTTAGTTGCTAATATCTTCTATCAGAACAACGAAAACAAAGTAGTATAACTCTACTGGACTAAGTCACTTTTACGGAGATAATAATCGCTGAGTGGTCAGTAACTAACTAACTAACTAACTACATGAAGCAGAGTCCTTTCTGAGAAGCTAACAGGTCCTCAGCTAGTCAAGAAATTCCCCGCATTTTATGGAACCATAAGGTTCATTACCGCATTCATAAGGGCAAGCCACCTGTCCCTATCCTGAGCCAGATAAATCCAGTCCGAGAGGTCACGAAACTCTCTTTACTTTACAGACCCCATGCTTCATCGTCCTCTTAACAATAACCCACTACCAAGAGTTATACCAAGATAAAAAATATCCCTCTCAAGTCCGAGACTTATGTAATAATATACTAGTTTGTACGACGAGAAATTAGTAGGGCCTATGTGTCCTGTCCGGCCTTCAGGCTGGAGGACCACCGCCTGTCTGCTGTCCTCTACTACTCTTTAACATGCGCCCACACACAGCTAATCTCCAAATGTACAGAATGTCCGAGAATTTATCGTACACCTGACTTTTTATTTACAGACAACGCCTCTGCTTGCCAGTTTCAATAGCTTACACACAACAGAATAGGAACCTGATAAATTGGTTTTTAAGACGTAAGCTTATATATATATATATAATATATCTTTTTTTTTTTTTGGTAACTAATACACTTTGAAACGACTTTAAAATACGCAGGAGGAGCCAAAATAATTTTCATAACACATAACAAAAGCAACACATCAGTGCTGATCTCTTCTCCGAAGCGTCCAGACCGGCTCTGGGGCCCACCCAGCCTCCTATTCAAGAGGTACCGTTTTTTTTTTGTGGTTAGAGCAACCGGAGCGTGAAAATAACCACTCACCTCCACGTAATGCCAAAAGTAAAAATGAGTAGAGCTATACCTCTGCGTCTCTTACAGTCGTCATGGCGTGCACAAAGACAGCTTTGCCATCAACGCTGCTAATTCTCTCTCGTACCCATGAACGTGTTACAGTACAGTTCTCATTTCTTATCCCTCCAAAAATTACGCTGCTCAGTTTACTGGGAAAATATTTCGCTGTACATATGCCCTAAGTATTTACCTCAGCTAGGCCGCGCCATGGCTCAGGCGGTTAGTCGCCGGCCTCTCACTGCGGAGGCCCGAGTTCGATCCCGGGTCAGTCCATGTGAGATTTGTGGTGGACAAAGTGGCACTGGGACAGGTTTTTCTCCGAGTTGTCGGTTTTCCCCTGTCAATTTCATTCCACTGGTGCTCCATTAATTTTAAAACCTGTTAAAAAAAACTGCTCATCTTCATCACAGGGGTTGCACAAGAAGCCTTAAGGCTGCGGTGCGTCCGTAGCATCTACTGCAGGGCCCTTCACCACGCAAAAAAAAAAAAAAAATTTACCTCAGCTAACCTCGATTAACTGTCAGCTGACGTGTTAAGCAAATGAGTAGTTCACAAAACAATGTTGATACTGCTCGCACAGTAAATACATGCTCCCTGCAACAGCGCCACAGCTGTCAATAGACTGCGAAGGCTTCACATTCACATCATGTGAATATTATGCGCTGCTATAGCCTTCCGGATGGTTGGACGTAAACAGCGTATTGGCTGTAAAATGTTAATAAATACAGACCATAGAATCAACACACAATGCATGCATCAAATTTTCAATTATTTATTGCAGTATAAGCTTAAAATGGAGCAGAATTTTTTTCTCTATAAATGTGTGTGTGTATACAACTGCTGCTCAATAACTCTCTGAAGTTTCATGAAAGTGGTTGATTTATTGCATTAAGCCGGCCAATATTACACCATGTTCAGCACTGTCTGATGTATGTTTGAAATACACGACTTTTTAGAATTTGGCTAACTCTCGTCTGCTGGCGTTCTGTTGTGATTGTGGTTCCACATTCTTAATATTACTGTCAGTATGGATTGAACGTTTGACGCTTTGAACACTAAGATCTGTACGCTGACAGCTAAATTGCCGAAAGATCTAGCCTCGTTTTCAAAAGATTCCAGGTATCAGTTTCAAATACAACCAATAATCTATAAAATCATCATCGTCATAATCACGATGTGTATTAGTGCTGCTTTTGTAATTGGCCATTATGTCGGTACGGAAATAAACAAGGACTGAATAAAATAGCTGACTTAAATTTATAAAAATAATCTGACAGTGTAGCGAAAACCGATGACCTGAAAAGTGGAGTGGAGTCAAATTCAGAAACCATGTGCATAGTGAAATATGGCTGACAGGGGATAATGTACAACATAACAATGGTACAACTGTCGTATTATTCTTATTATTATTATTATCAATAAAATCGAACAATTCTCTTAGAAATTAGTAATTTAACTGTACAGTGCACAGTGCATTCAAATTCCGCCAAAGTGTCTCATTGACGACACCTTCCCACATAATAATAAATGCGTGGACAGTGATTTCTTTTCTCATTCTGCACGTTGAAGACCGTGTAAAAATAAAAACTTACAATTTTGTAAATATAATAAACCCACAGACATCATTGCATGGTCATTACTTTTCTTTGTAATTCATTAGATACGAACTAAATCACGTGTCTTTTTATCAATGCTCGTAATGTATCAGTCCTAGCTCTGAATAAAAAACTGCATGTATAGGGTCATTATTTGATGTGACAAATACGTAGGTCACCTCCCGTTGCTGTTCAAATTTTCCGTGAACCGGAGTCCACGCCTTGTAGTTCAATGTATTAGAGTTAATACTAGGGTTTTCGTTGTTTTACTCATTTAAACAAGGTGCTAGAAAGTTTTAGCCAAATGTATTGAAGTTAACATCAGGTTTGTACCCAGCATATTTGAAGACGTTGCTGGAAATGGTTTACTTCGGCGCTTAGACAGACAACATATCTAAAACATATGTTGGTCATTGCAAGCACAAATTCTATTGGCGAAAATGAAGATTATAATTCCTGAGAGTTCTTCTTTCAGCAAGAATCGATGGGATTTAGATCTAGCGAATGAGGAGACCACAATCACACTCTCTAAGAACGCACATAATTATTTTCGATGTTCACTGACGCCCTGTCCTGCTGATAACAGGAATAGGTTCTCTCGTAATCGAAATCGTATTCAAATAATGGTGTCATGCTGTGTGTAACATCTCTATGTGAATCTACAAACTCAGAAAAAACAGTGGGTCCAATGATCCTAGTTGCACTTATACCACACCACACACCAAACTTGACTTCATGTAACGGCATTGCGTGGATTAACATGTGAAAACTATTACTCTCTGAGACGTCACGTATCAATTGCTAAACAGAGCAAGTGTAATGTCTATTTTTCCACGATGCACCCCATGAAGTTACCAGTTCACAAAATTCGGTATTGCTTCTCGATCTGCATCGCAGAGATTGTAAACCACAGTTTGGTATACGGAGGCAAATGCAGCAGCAGTCATTGCATTTCGTACTGATGAAGCAAACGTGACAAACTCTCCCCAGTCATGCAAGGTTAGGCGGTTCGCTGAGTGAGCCAAGTTCTTCTATGCGATAAGCAGACCGACAGGAAGTCACAAACTATATGCCTGAGCTAAGTTAACCCTTACATTATTTACAGCCAGATTTCACATTCAAAGATTCTACGTTCTGCCCATACAGTGTATTAACGTGTTTGTATAAATCTCAGAAAAAACGGCGATTTTTCCTTATGCGACGTAAACTGATTCGTTTTTATAACCGAGGCGGTGTGTGTTTATTGTGCGGTGAAAGTTGAATGTTTAAATGTATTTCAAGGTACACAGTAATTAAAGGGTTGAGGATCCTATACTAACATGAGGGTTTCCTTAAATTTTTATAATACATTATGTTCGTGAAACACTGAGAAAGGTGATTTTGAGCTTCATGGACTGAACGGCTTACAGAAAATTGTCTCGGAAGTCTGATTGTATAAATTCACCATATATTTATGAGAAATTGTTATTTATTTTTGTGACAAGTCTACTGCGAGTACTTATAATGTATTGGTCCTCCCTCTTAAATTCTCATATATCCATTTGTCCATCCATTTATCCACCCCGTCCATGCTTCTGTGACCTTCCGGTCACCTCTAAATACCAAAAAGCCCACAAACACATATTCATACAAATTTTCATTCATTAACGTCATTTAAATATCGTTTGCTCAATAGAATAATTTATAAAGTAATAATCATTTCGAATTAAAACTGCAATGCAGGAATAACAGCCGTGGTAGTCTTCATTTTCCTCAGATAATGAAGATAATTCTTTCTTTTGTTTCCGTTAAACAGAATTTGCTACTAAAACATAGTGCTGTACTCAATCCAGTGTGCAGTACCCAGCAGCCAAGCTACCGGCATTGTAATTACTGTGTCTTAGTGTGTATTTAGCCCGGATACGAATCCCTATTCACTCGCCCCCGAGACTGGCGTGTTAAGATGCATAATGCTGGAGGGTTACTGAGGGTTTAAGGGTTATTAAAATAGGCTAGTCAGGAGGTGCATTCTCCCCTCGTTTAACGCACTACATTTCCGAGTGTCTAGCCAGATTACGACATCCAATAAAATGCGAGGATCATTTCCCAAACAGATAATGACTGATTTTAAGGCCTTTAAATAATGTAACAAATAATTGCTGCAACGAAACATACGAAGAGGGAGGCCCAACACACAGAAATGTGAATATCAATTAATTAAGTCAGTTCGATATCAACATTAGACTTTTCTGAAGTTACATGTCACTGTTTCACATGATGGTGTTGCCTGCAGACATAAATTCAGAAATAAAAAAACGAAACATGAACTGAAGTGGATGCAGAAGCAACCACTTTTCGACATTTTAAGGTGCTGTCTCAGCATTGGAGAGGGTTGGCCACACTGCTGACCATGACTGTAACCATAAATATTCAAATAAAATTTGTGAAGGAAATTTCTGTCCGGTGATTGACTCTCATGAGAGGGGTCTTCGTGAGTTTCTCAATCTCTGTAAGCAAATGCTGGTCTAGTAGTGTGGAGGCTATGCAGCTTGCATTCTGTCATGACGTTCATACATTACATAGCCTACTGAGAAAGTCACATTTTATTAAAGAAAGGTACAGATATTACTGCATAGAAAGTGGCCGGCCATGAGTGAAGAGACAGCGTTTAGTACTTACGTAGTTTGCTTTAACGTTCAACGAATGATGTTTAAAAGAGAAGATTCATATCTTATTAAAGTGTTTCGTAGATTTTAAAGCATAGATTACATTAAGAAGAGAACTTAACCCATGTGAATAAAGTGACTGTTCGGTATAATTTATATTCGGTGTTGCGAAAGTGCTGGCACTTTCCTGTCCTCGTAAAACAATCAAATCGTAATCTACACAGTGGAAAGCTGATGATATATTCCAATGCGTTCTTTTTAAACAGGGACGTCATAATTTGCTCATGAACCAGCAGCCGAGGGTCTGAGCTAAAATGGTCCATTAATTTTAACTTACCTTTTAGCTTATGGCAGAATGATGTCAAACATTTGTGTTCTTTCACACTGAAGTTTACACAGGGTCCCACGTGTCATAATTTGAATTTTATGTAAGGGACGGTGACAAGAGTCACCGCCAACAGTTGCCATCTGAATTTCCCATACGGCTGAATTTGGGTATCAGATTCTTGTCGCTTTTCCATCCCACCTTCACCCTAACAACTGTTTACATTCTGAGTTTACAATTCCACCTCCAGGTAAAGTTTCTATTAGGAAGAACAACTCTACAAATGTAACTCATCAGCAAAGTTAAATCAACGAGAAATCGAAAGCAAAACATTTAACCATAGCTGTAAGTATACAGGTTGATTCAGGAGGAAAGGTCAATATTTTGGGAGGTGATACTATAGGTCATTTAAAAAATAAAGTTCATAAGAACATATGTCTAATTCTGAATGGTTATCAAGATAGAGCTGTTTGAACCTCCGTTAGATTTTTGTTTATGGGGTTGAATGAAGAGCGAAGTTTAGAAAGAAAGCTGGATACATGAGATAAATTTTCCATCCTCCAGACGATATAAGAATGAATATTAAGCACTGGTGGAATGATCATTCAAAAGGAAAAACCGAAGTACTCAAAGATAAATGTGTTCCCAAAAGCCCCACATGGACTGCGCTAGTAGCAAACCCAGGCCTCCGAGATTAGAAAACGATGACTAACCGCCTCAGCTATAGCACTGTCACGCATGAACTATAAAGTTATTTTACAACTGATAAAGTTGTTAACTTACATTCTATGTGTATGATATAGGTCACACGTAGGACTACTGATCAGACTTTTTATGTATCGGTTTTAGAAGAGAGGTTTGAGCGATATTTTGGTAGTTGCGAAATATCACATAAAACCCTGTTAAGTTAGATGATTGATGTGAGCACCATTAACGTAGCTTAAATGGCGAAAATGTTCCAATTTGTGTGGTTGTCATGTCGGTCCCACTGCTTCAGAGATGTGTGTGTGTGTCTGTGTCTGTGTTAGTACCGGGAAAGCGGTGCACTTCTCTCTTTCTAGCATAATCCGCAAAAACCAAATGTTGGTCGATCCTGGTAGCATATGTCCGTTCGTTTGTAATCATTTGCCTATATTTCCTGATTTGTCATCGTTCTCCCTCACACCTGTCTATATAACTAAAAGAGTTTGATGTAACTAACTCCATGGAGCAGAGTCCTCCGTCAGAAGCTAACACTCTTTCAGCTATCCAAGAAACTCTCCGCCCCTTCAACAGCTTGAATTTCATTATCATATTAATAACAGCCCGATCATTGGGTTCTATCAAAAGTAATAACAATCATCCATTATCGTATACTTCTGTAAGATCAACTACGTTATGACTAGAAAGCACTTTGGTAAAATACACGTAATATCCAGTGGTACGTTTCAAAACATGGAAAATAATTATAAAACCAGTAAGAAAACAAAATAATGTGACGTCATGGCGTAACATACACTAACACTTGATTGTGCAAAATGGAAAACTTCATAAGAGGGATAACTGAATATAAATGCTTGTAAAAAGAAAATAATAAGAAACGTGAGAAAATTCAGGTCGAATATCTAAGTCAATGTATTACGATTTACAAGTAAAAAGGGGGAATAAATATGAAAACACTTGAATTTCCGCGATACAGAGAGACAGACAGACAGACAGAGAGATACTTCAGAATTAATCTCACTTAAATACATGTCTGTCTGTAATAGGAACAGACTACCGCTATGCATCAGATCCAGTAGCAGACTGAATCGAACTCACACGTTCAAATGCTGTATTCCTCTGAGTGTTGCAGGTTCCCAAAAGACCGTACCTAAGTCTCACAACATTTCCGTTTCTACAGCTTCCTCGTGACGTGCGTAAGGAGGCATTTATACGTCCGTAACCATGTAAGGATGGGTCATATAATAATACTGTGCCCTGCAACAAAATATAATTTTTATTTTATTCATATTTGAGATTGGATTATACTGCCGCCACTGATTCGCCCGTTGTTCCTTCCACTTGACGATACATCAATGAATATATAGCACTAGTAGGAAGATAAATGACAGGGAAAATCAAAGTACTCGAAGAATAACTTATGACTATCATTTCGTCCACCAAAAATTTCACATCAAGTGCCTTCAAAAAGAGCCCAGGCCTCCACAATGAGCAGCTATTGACTAACCGCCCGAGCTACGACATTGACAGGTTATTGGCGCAGTTAGAAGGCGCCAAGTAAATTCGTCTCACGTGACCCACTTGCAATTGGTACCACAGGTTGTAATGATCCAGTAAAAGTAACACTGAAAATGCCTCATTAATACGAAGCTAAATAAGTTCCTTAAAATCTGACACATTTTAATGTACCTACATGTACGTTTTCGTTACTATCACTCGCAGTTTATGTCGTATTACAGACAACTGCAAACTTCTGGGCTAACAATATGTAAAAAGATTGATGTGGGTGACTGTACATGTTGATGGCGTCTTGGTGTAGTGTAAAAGTAATAAATATGTTAGCTGTTAGCTATATGGGAGAGAAAGATGCTGAGGGCACTTTTTGGACCCGTGAAGGAAAAATGACTAATGGAGATCCAGAACCGAGCTTAGAGATCTATACAAAAAACCATACCTTGTCCAGGAAATTAAAAGCAGAAGGCTGGGATGGTTTGGACACCTGGTGAGAATGGAAGACAGGAGCATGATGAAGATGCTGTTCATAGGGAACCCAGGTGGCAAGAGATGGCAGGGAAGAGCTACGAAAAGGTGGCTGGACGATGTGTAGAATGGCTTTAGGTACACTAGAGTCAGAAGATGGACGCTAAAGTCTTCAGTGAGGGAGGTGTGGGCTGTGATTTTCAGAGAGGTTAAAGGTCCTGCATTGGCCGTAATACCACTGAGTGACTGAGATTACATTTTGTGTATAGTGTTCTTGTGAAATGCATACCTAGAAGGTTACTGCAGTGATGAACATCTGCAATAATGACGCATTTGGAACTGATAGTAGCCATTCCACGGATACCGACTTTAATTGCCTGTTATATGAACACATAAAATTAATTTGTAATTTCCCAAGTATTCGACAATTTCATACCACACGCATCGAATTCATTCTTCGTCACATTTCTGGAGGTATTAGCTTAAAGAACTGTAAATGTTTCCGCTATGACCAACCGCACCAATGTTGTTGGAAGGAAATGTGAAATGGCGCTGCCGCATTCCGAAAATTGCATAAACTGTGTAAACAGTATAAGGAGATGCTGGGTTCGAAACCCGCTTGGTGAGTGGATGTAATTCATATATATATGCCTTCTGCCGGTATTCTCTAGTATAGTTAAGGAATGTGGACAAGTGAAAGAGAAATTCACAAGAAAAGAAAACGGTGGAACGGAATAAGTAAAACACTTTCACATCAGTTCTATATAAGTCGCCTCGAGTCGGAACAAATAATCTGTGGACAAAGACAGCGGTGATAATGATGCGTAAGTCAGTCCGTGTTTACAAACAGACGTTCAAAAGGAACCATAAGGTTACGTCAGCAACTCACAAAGGAATGACAAATTTCTCACTGCGACTTACACCAAGACTTGCACAAAGAACATGGATTTTGTGGTGATTAAGCTCAACGCATTCTTAGCCTTAACATCTCACATGGCATAAATGAAAAGTTCTGAGGTCAAGATGACACTTGATCTCTCAATGTAGCGTTAGAAATTTGGAGTCCTAATAAACCCTAAAAAAATATTCAATTTTTGACACCTGTGTACAGTTCAAAAAATACATGGCCATGCGACGTCTGACGACGTATCACTTTTTTACATGTGACAGTCTTAACCAAATGTTCGTACATTCATATTAGCTACGACCACTTCCACATTATTTTAATTTCATCATTCACAGTTATCCCAATGTATACAACAGACACAGACTATCATAACGCCTAAATCCGCCGCAGAGGTTACGCCTATGTGTTGCTTAGTTTTGTAATTAAGCACTAGGAGTCTTGGCCCATTTTACTGTCTACAACAGAGTACAATGTATTTGCGCTCCAGTACATCGGGATGTAATTACAGATACTAAAATCTGGTTATCCAAACGCCATTTTAAGTTATTCCAGACCATTTCCATTGTCAGTCATAAACATAAAATGAGCAGGAATTTTACGAGGGAAATGCAAAGAGAAACGTATGGCTTTAGTGTATTATTAGCAATATCGTATTATCTACTACAAGCAAAGGACCATTAATGAAATATTAATTGATGTGAATTTAATACATTTTTAATATTTGTTAACAAAGGAATTTCGTCCCTCATTACCAAAAATAAGTACTCTAAATAATTTATAAGAATAAAATTACCGATTTCAGCACTATCCTTTGTTAAGAACCAGGTTTACCTATAAAATACTGCTGCAAAATAGACGCATTCTGCAAAACTAAATGTCTGAACTACAACACATCTTTAAAAATCAGTGCTCACTCAGCCAATCACCAAACTCCCCGTCATTTATGGAAACAAAAAATTAATGGCCATTTTCACAAGACGCCGTAACTGTACCATACCCTAAAACACATATTTTAAGGTCCATTTTATTGATATCCTCTCATCAATGTTGAAGTCTCTCAAGTTTACTCTTCCCATCACGTTTTCGGAATAAAATGTTTTCTCATTTCTCATCTCCCCCTTACGTTATACACACACACGACGCCTATCTCAGCTTCCTTCAGTCCATCACTCACAACTCTGAAAAAAAAACAAGAAAAGAAGAAAGTCCGACTTAACGTGGAGACAATATGGAGAAAGCATGCAAAAGAACGATATGTCCAAAATGACAAAAAGCACGTTACCCCAGAGGAAAAGAGATGAAGATACAGTAATGGAACTTAGAAATGGGCTTCGAAATACCAGGGGAGGAGAAGGAGGAAGACGTCCTTCGGTTATTGAAAACAGCAACAGCTGAATAAATATTCACAAATGATAGACGTACAAACAGCCAGCAAGTCTTCCGTTCCTTCCTACTGTTCTGCTTTAAAAAACGTATGGGTTAGGTACTTAATTTTCATGACATTTATTTATAAGCTTCAGTTAAATTCCACCGCCAAAGTCGCGTTACATTGGACGCAGTATGGAAGGTCGTCCTTGCCTGTTATATGTAATTTACGACATGTTACTGAACGTGTAATGATAGTTATCTCAGAGCTCCATATTTCACAGATCTGTTAGGATGTCAGAGCTATTAATCACAGTAATAAGTTTCAAAGAGTCATTCCACTCTTACATGAAATACTTTTGGGAATCCTAATGGAAACCCAACATCAATAGACCAAAGCGCGATCTCTTTTACTTCCCGAGAGAAAATTCTACATTTCTAAGAGCGGATCATAAAAGCATATCCCATCTCGCGTGTAAATCCTGCTGTTTGACTTGCAGCTTAATAGCAGGAGGGGAGAGGAAAGTCAAATTTTGGATTTTATACTCCTTTCCACTTCAGTCCCATCAACGCGAGGTATAGTGTGTTCCCCACTATAAGACATCAGTGCGAGTACAGGTGTTCCCCTCCATATGACCCTTCATCATTTTCTTTCTGCTTAACCATCCACTGATCATAGGGCCCCAGTAGTAATTTTTTGTTTTATCATCATCTTTACTAGCACTTTGTGACATAAATTTCATAACTGAAGCTGAGATAGCTCAGCAAATATAGATACTAAGCTACGGACTGGATAACTGAACAACTCCCGGCGGGGGAGACTATTTCTGAGAAGAGATCGGCTTTCAGGACCCACTCAGCCTCTCAAGGACATTTTTCAGAGGATAAAGGAGGCGTTTTGTAAGGTTCATCACCACGTCTATAGAGTGCCAGTTTAAGAATGCCGGGGGATACACCTCCATTCTCCAAGTAAGCGAATGTACAAATTTCACGTTTAACAACTTTAAGTTTTGGTCTCTCCGTACTTCATTTTTCACGCTATTAATATCTGGCTTTCTACTTAAAGGTTATTTAACGATATTATGTGCTAAGATATCATAACGTCGGTATTCATGTAATTATAAAGTTAACTGTGTTAATAAAATTAGTAGAAACATTTCATGGCGTATGAAGTTTCGACCGGGTGCCTGAAGAGGACACGGCGAAAAATGCCGCTGTAATACAGACAGTTTTCTGTCTATATATTATGCTTGTTTTACACTTATCTCAGTATGCAAATTGGTGCCAGTCAGTAATCTGTCAACCAACTTTAAAAATTCACACACACACACACACACACAATGGTATTTCATGTAGTCACAAGGACAAATGACAATATGGTGTATTTTGATACCATTTCTAAGCTAGCCATTAAAAAACAGACATACCTTCTCTATAGCCGTAACTAATATAGAAATTTAAATTGGGTGAAGAAAACTGCACAAAATAAAAAGTATTTTACACTCTATGGTACAACTAAAACCCACAACGCCTTAACACCAAGCGCAATGGAAGACACTGGCTGGGCGTTACGTGATACTTTAGATGTGTCCAGCAATTGGCTACTCTCCATTCAGCTTTGCACTTAATTTGCATTTTATTTTGCAATGTTGGTTTTGTTTAAGCGACCTAATTTCTACTTGTGCTTAATGCATTTCTGTATCACTTTAATGGGATAAAACTAGGCTTAATAAAAAGTACAATCTAGCCAAATGTTCTTGCTCTCATTAACTTGAGTAAAAAAAAAGAAATGAGAATATCCCTTTGTTTGTGAATTTGACTCGTCCCACTTAACTTCTTGAACTCTCTTCCCCTTCCACTCCACTGAGCTGCGTTTTTACCCCATTCTACAGACATGATGAGGTTTGTTTTCTGGCTCGTAATTAGTTCTGTAATAACTGCCACCGGAGGGCACAGAATATCCCGGTCTCAAGAAGCAGTGTCACCTTAGCGACTACAGGAAAAAATCTGGATTAAAAAGTCCATTATCTTATTTTCGTCTATTCCTATCGATCTCGTTTTACGGATTCGTAATTAGTTCCGTTAATAATTACCATGCAAAAAATACAGTAAAACGGCCTGAACAATTTGTGAGACTGAGTTTCAAGAGGAAGAAATATATATGTTGTTACAAAAACCGCCACTTATTTTCGCGCTTTATACAGAGTATGTTTGTAAAATTTCCTTATATGTAAATAATTCCTGATTTAATTTAGCATTTATTTTATTTCCCTCTACCAACTCAGCACGGTCGTGCCATGGCTCAGGCGGTTAGACGCCGGCCTCCCACCGCAGAGGCCCAGGTTCGATCCAGGGTCAGTCATTGTGGGATTTGTGGTGGACAAAGTGGCACTGGGACAGATTTTTCCGCGAGTACTTCGGTTTTTCCTTTTCAATTTCATTCCACCGGTGCTCCATTACTTGGAAAAATGAAAAAACTGATCATCTTTCTCTTCGTCTTCATTACAAGGGCTACACAATAAGCCTTAAGGCTGCTGTGCGTCCGTAGCTTCTGCTGCGGGGCCCTTTTCAAAAAAAAAAACTCAGCACGCAAACATTAGGTGGTAAATGGGCATATACATATGTAAGTTACAAACAGTTTAGTCATCTGCTGATGATATGCTGGTTCAAGTATAGACTTGTTTCATTAATTTATAAAACGAAAATATAAAACGACCCTGTCGTGCTTCAATGTATTGGTTTCCATGTGTATGCACTGCATTGCATAATACGTTTATCAATTCCGGGTTCTTATCTCGGCAGAGGGAAGACACTTTTCTCTTCTCCCAAACGTCCAGACCGGCACTGTTGCCCACACAGCCTCCTATTCAATGGGTACGCGTGTTCTTTCCCGGAGGTAAAGTGCCTGGGGCGTGATGTTGACCGCTCACCTCCACAGAGCAAAAGTAAAGAAACAGTGCAGCTATAACTTTACTCCCCCCAGATGCATTCATAGCGTGGAGAGGAACAACTTTACTATTTCACCTTTAAGCTTATCCATTTATCACAGGTTTCATTGCTAGAAAATGTTATAATCGACGGAGCTTTATCACTCGTTCTGTTTAAATGTGTACAATTAATTCATTCGTAAAGTTAAAGTTAACTTCTTTAGCCTGATTCCGCTTACGTGATGAGTCAGAGGCGAAGTCCCAGAAAAGGAACGGGATTTCGATAGTATAAAACAATAGTAGCATAGTTAGTGGACAGAAAATTTCAAACTATTTTAAACAAGAATGCTGTCAGCTTTTATATCACACACACAGCATGACATGCCCTGGGATTAAACCCTGACCTTCTAGGTGAAAAACAAGCGTTTTAACATCTAAACTAAACAGCAGCCACTTAACTTGTTTATACTTCCATACATATTTGTGTGTGCTCAAACAGACATCACTGCAGAAATCAAGCAGAAATAAAGAAAAGTAAATTTCCATGCAACCTGAGAATGGACAACAGACAGTGGACAGTTTCTGGCGACCCCAAACTGCTTGGCACTGAACCAAGAGAGCTACATTCAGAAACATGTATTACATCTCTCAGACTGTCGAGAAATAAGCGTCTAGAATAAACATGTGGGGGAGAGAAACGAAGACAAATTTAAAGAAAGGGTTGCAGCTAGAAAGAAAGAGATGTTATGAAATGAAAACCAGATCGTTAGAAAAACGTACGAAATAAGACAATGAAGAAAAGGGGGATAGAAATATGAGCAACAAATAAGTGAATATAGGAGAAGAGTTGAAGAAAGAATAAGGGACAGAGTAGGCTGCAAGGAAGAGACTAGGAACTTTGTTGTCTAGTACATGCAGATAAGCCATAAATGCACTGTGAAGAATGACGACTGAATAAGTACATAATAAAGTCAGCTTTCTATGATGACATAAATAAATTTAAAAAATACACATACACTTTTTGGAACGAAAACATCAAAGCAATGGACGAAATAAAAGAAGTCTGAATAGAATGCCGATTTCATAAGCAGAAGTTCGACGATTTTGCTCTGGTGAGTTTTCGTAAAATATAAAAGTCTTCTTATACACTGTGGCTGACATGTTTGATCATTCGATGTCGACAAGAAAGTCGACCGATGTCATCTCCCTTCTACATATCTGCACATGCCACCTTGCATATAATAAGCCTGCAAGTCGCTAGCATAATATAGTCACTGTATAATTTCACTCTACAGTACAGCGTAAATTTATAGTAAAATTGCCTTCATTTTATGCACTTTTAAAAGCAATGTATGAAAAAAACAGATATGGGGAATTAATGTCCGTCGAGCCGCAAGTTTCATCAAGCCCAGCCAAAAAACTAACAGAAATAAAGTATTCCAGAGCAGATAATGTAATATGTAATATAAATTACGTGTTTCATTTAATCATAATTTTATAAATTCGTACTAATATTTATGTTACTAAATGTTACGTTCAATAAACGGATAGAAGGAAACATTTTAACACTTTTCAACAATTCAACCCACACCTCGGATTTTATTTTGTGGAGAAGGGCCCCGCAGAAGATGCTATGGACGCACCGCAGCCTTGAGGTTTATTGTGCAATCCTGTGACGAAGATGATGATTAGGTTTTTTTCCTTTTTTCCGTGTAATGGAGCACCGGTGGAATGAAATTGACAGGGGAAAACCGAAGTACTCGGGGAAAATCCTGTACCAGTGCCACTTTGTCCACCACAAATCTCACATGGACTGACCCGGGATCGAACCCGGACCTCCGCAGTGAGAGGCCGGTGACTAGCCGCCTGAGCCATGGCATGACACTCTTCGGATTACTGTTATTTAACAGTTATAGATTTTCTTTATTGTGGGATTTGAAGTTCTCACAGACATGAACCCGAATATTGCCTTTTCCTCCAGATTTTCTCCCTCGTCTTTGTTCTTCATATTAGATATGGTTCCTTCGAAATATGGAGTTACTGTTATTAAACACGTGATGGTTTACTTAATTACGTAACAACACAAAGTGATTTGTTTTACAAGCTTCAGTACAGATACATTTAATCTGATCAGATTATACACTTTCACTTTACACTTTCCGTCTGGCTATTGGTGTCATTGATGTTAAACGTAATTCAGTTGCTTTAATCAATACACAATTATTTCTGTCCCAATAAGCATTCATCAAAAGTCACTTTCAGCTTTGATGTAAATATGTATGTCACAAATTTATATTAATACATACTACGAACACACATCGAAGGTCTTCACTTACTGTTCCTTCGATTAATTTGGAAAAAGTTATTTCGTACAGATTACTAGTCTATACACGATGCAGATTTAGAAAGTTTAGCACATCAAATCAAATTCTCGAGAGACAAACTCACTCCTCTGATATTTCACAAGAATCCGACTAAATGTGATTGGCTGCGCAGAAATCTGGGAACAACCCAGTTTTGACAAAAGCTGTCAGAACGAGGGATAGTGACCACTCTCGTTGGTCGTGCTATCGAACCTTCGAGACTTCGTGGTTGCTGCGCGGTGACATTTCCAAGCAAAATGACATGGGCTTTCAGAATACGAGGAGAGATAAATCCGCCCCCTTAAGACATAATGGTACTTCGAATTGTCAAAGTTAATTCCGAAAGTTTGTCAAGCGTGATTAGTTAATTACTGCAGCTGCACAGTGTTGGGTGTCACACCATCAGTAACTCTGGAAAACTCTTAAAACGTGCAGCTGGGTCACCAGCCTTTTCCTTGGTGCCTCACAACTTGCATATGGATTTGAAACACAGCTGTAGTGCATATGTTCTCAATCAAAGTTGTATATCCGAAAAGAATTAGCATGCCTGGGTTGGAAATGAGTTTGTTATCGAAAGTTCAGCTACACTGCGCTGGTAAAAGATCCAAGTCTTCCAGCGTGATACGCTGTGCCGAGTGCTAAATAGTTACTGAAATACCCGAGGAGCGGAGTGCCTACATCTTCAAGGTCTATCAGACCAGATAGCACTTTCACTGGGGTTGCTAGGCCCTGAAGACGGAGGCAGTAAACCCCTAGGAAATATCGGTAACTATTTGCCAGTCGATATAGCGTAACATCCTACAAGATTTGCATCTTAAATTTGATTGTTACTCATATACTATCACTTTCGAGCTGATACTTCAAGATTTGTATATGACGTAAATCCAATACAGAGCACTTCCTGTCTAAACGACAAGTAACAAGCAATTCGAAAAATTTTTGTTTGTACCAAAAATGTAACCACTACACTTGGGACAAACATTTATCATTCATATCCTGTCCCCAGCCTGTTTCAATCCAGTTCGGATCCACAAAACGTACTTCCTTTTATCCAAGCTGCAGGGCCCCTGTTAAGAAATTCATAAACTCTCCAGCAGGCAAGAAAATGTTAGCCTTTTATAAAACCCCATCGTTCATACCATGATCATAAACAACCGCCATTTCTGCAAATAAATCCTGTTCACAACTTCGCATCTTATATTGGAAGATCCTGTTTAATATTATAATCTTAATTACATCACGGTCTCCCAAGTGGTCACTGTCAGTATGATTTCAAACTAAAATTCTACAGACTTGCGTGTTTACAACTCTCCTATCCATAATACATGCCCCACCAATTTCATCTCCCAAAATTTCATCACCTTACTTATGTTTCCTGAACCTGTTTCCCGAAGATTACACTAGTCAACAACTTTCATTTCAATTCCCTCCCGCTTACGTCCCTGTATCTCAAGAGATACTTTCACGAAAGGTTTCATAAAACCGTCTTGTGTTTTTGTACTTACACCATCCTTGTTGTATGGATTTACCTTCTTTCAGTTGAACACCCAAACTACTACAGGAGCTGAAGTTCAGGTCTTCGTCTTGAGCCGCAAGTTGCTGCCTTCACCTTCACTATCGTATACACTAATATCAATTTTTTCTCATTCGAACACTTGCTGTTCACCTGCAGACAGTGTATACAGTTTAGACGTAAATGGCTTAACAGATTACAATGATACACGTGAGGGAGTGGTAGATGAAGAAAATAACAGCGTTATTAGCATTGTACGAGACTATTATAGTGAAATTTATGATATCTGAGATAATTTCCTCTCATAGAATACTACTATCGCCAACGAGTAGGGAAAATGGAGATAATGGGCGAAGGGTGGCTTCCTCCAGATGTAAATGAACTAATGTATCTTGAATTAGAGATGCCAGAAAGCACCAGAAGACTTTTATATCCAACCACGTGTTCCATACAGATAAGATGCGGGCAGAGGTCACCTCCCTGGCGATGCATGCTGAAGAACACGCACAATGCGAGGAAACTGACCTCCTGGAATGCGTCGCAAAAACAGCAGTTTGCCACACGAAAAACGACTTGAAATTAAAAGTGAGGATATAAGAAAGGAAGGAGAACATTGCATAACGAAAAACGTCATAAATGTTTCCTTTCACAAATCTGTCATGTGAGAGGAATATATTAATTTGGACATCTAGGCGTAGACGATAGTGGAAGGTTAAACATGATTAAATGAGAAGGATATGATAATGTGGTTTGGATTCGTCTGGCTCAAAGTAAGTAGTATTTTATGGTCCTTGTGAACGCAGTATGAACTTTTGGGTTCCACAGTAGGAGGGGAACGTCTTGCCTCAACGAAAGATTATTGGCTCCACAAGAAGGACTGCATTTTATGAGTTTAGCCACTTGCATAACAAAATAAGCTACAAGAAAGAAATGCAGTAATAAACTTTTCGGTTCCACAAAAGGAGGGGAATATCTTGACTAGATGAGTGACCAGCAGCTCTTCAAGACGCGTTGTTTTATAAAGTTAGTCACTTGCAAAATAGTAAGTGAAAGAAATGAAAATATCACCAAGCAAGGCGACTGGGGAAAAACAGGAAAATGTGAACCTGGCATGAAACAGGTACAACAGAGATGTAAGGAAGGAAGATACAGTGCGAGATAATATATGCAGAAGGAATATTATGATATAGGACAGTTCATTCAGTAGGTCGGAATTGCTGACCAGGATTCAATTTCCTGCACAGGCGGAAATATTTCTCTTCGTCTCCTATTACAGATCGGTTCTCAATCTCGCCTTGGGTCTTATTAATTGAATTCCACGGAGTAAAACAAACTGGGCGCGAATCTAAATGCCAACCTTCATCTAATGCAATTCCATCAGCGATTAAAGCGTTAAGATGTTTGGCAACTGTATATGGATCACAACTAACGAAACAGACAACCTGCTCATAATTAGTAGCATCTGTATTTCTAATCAAATAAATTTAATCTTACACGACGAAACAACCATACAGTAGTATTCACCAGTAAAGCTACTGGTGCCAAATATTTCAGCTTAAAGAGACTCATAATTACACACCATGTATTAACGAACGTAAGCCACAATAAACTTTTTTGCAATGCCATTTTAACAACCAGGAGTCCCAGGTGTTTTACAATAGTTAAATTGACAAATGCAATATAGATGTAATTAATTAAAACATCACACAATAATTCTTATTAGCAAACGGACATACACAACAAACATAGTCCAAGAAAAGGTCTTTATTATGTAGTGTATCACAGAGGCTGGGATTATTAGTGTTCAGTTTCTCATAATTCGGAGCGAGAAGTTCCGTTGCTTTGGTAACTATGCCAATACATTACAAAATCTTACATGTTTATTCACTTTGCATGTTTATCCCTATGAAGACTAAAATTAACGTTAAAATTATTTGAAGAACAGCACCGCATAGTATACACACACACAGTCTTCATTATAAAACAAATCATTTAATGCAGTAATTAAATCAACTGAAACATAAATACACTGTGTAAACAGAATGTAGATTGTATACATATTAAGCCTTGTAATACATGTAATGACCACTGGCCTTTAAGTGGTTAATGTTGCTGTGTTACGGCAGTAGAGGTATGTGTACCTATCGGAGGTTTAAAAACAACGCATCTATATTATCACGCCACTTCCACTCATCCGTAAATTCCATGGCGTGATATACCTATAATACAAAAGGAAAAATTACAAGAGTATCGTGCATAATGTTGTAACGCAGCTTCATGATGTGTTTAAAAACACCGCTGGACAAGGTCATGGAGAATATATTTTAAAACCGTCGTAAAGAAACTGGTAATTATGGGCTTTCGCTGGGAAATAATTTTCAAACTTACAAATTGTGGGTAGTACTGATTTGTGAAGCCGTTATCTCCAAGAAGTATTCTTAAGAAACCAAATATTTCAGTTCCTTCCACCTTCCTGTTTTTTCGATATACACAAAAGCCAGTCTGTGTATATACAGGATATCTATCTATCGCTTCAAGCACATTTAAGTAACTTACATCTTCCTGTTTTTTCGCCATACACACTCAATTATGTGTAGACACTTACAGCGGTATCTATTTCTTCAAACTCCTCTTTTCTTGCAGCTAACATGATTGTTCGGTCACAGAAACGGAAAGACATCTCACTTTTTCTTTCTTGTTTAATAATTTATGTTTTCTGATTATATTCAACGACTTTCTTCCACTTCCGCTTTAACTTCCTCTCTTACTCTTCTCTACTTTTACTTGCGTATCAAAAGATTCAGTCGTACAGTTCACGATGAGAGACGGACTTAAGTGTGTAGCTCTTTGAGCAAGCAGAGAACACTCGTACTTGGAATGAACCATAAGAACGTTAAGTGGGGTGGGACAGAGTCTTGGAGTTGCCATGACGGTCGTTAGTAACCTGTCAGGCCTATATGTGTCCCAGATCCTAGAATGTTGATCAATATAATAGGATAAAGTCTAACAATACGGTTCATACACACAAGTGCAAAAGACCAAATATCTTACACGAAAAACTAATTTTTCATGACAAAAGATCAGAATATCCATTTCATCGTGAAAAAAAACACAGAAATTTTATCGTACAGACAGCTTGCATCCGCCAGAAAATCCCTTAACAGTTACCGTGCTAAGAGACACGATAAAAGTTACACCCTGTACTACAACGCCAAGCCCTCTAGCCCATGATCTTTATTTCAGCAGTCAGTAGCGATATGAAGAAATGGAAAACTTATCAATTTATAAAGAAATGGCAACGCTAATTATTGTGGCTTTTACAATGACAGAATTTTGAACAAACACATTAAAGATCCGTCATTTAAGTGCCTGATTACCACAACAAAAAAGAGTGCAAGTGATGTGTTCTTAAATTTTCACGCAATCTTAGCCTCGGTAAAGAGGCGAAATACTTTGGAAATTTTTACCGAATGATAACATAGAAGAACACATTTCTCAATCAAAAAAATGCAAACTTTTTATTATACCATACAACTTCTTTCTATAATAAAATTAATCCAACATGTTTCGGCTCTCCAATGGAACGATCTTCAGGGATTTAAACCTTGATTTTACACATATTTATAACATAACAAATTGGCACATATTAAAAGTTAAAGATGTAAAATGTGGATTTTCTCTGTCGTTATAAGTAGGTCCACTGAAAGTTAAAATTAGAAATGAAGTTAAAATCAGATAAAATCTATTCATATAATTTTGTTTAGACAAATAAGATAATCGTTTGTTGGTTGAAAAATGTGTGATCAGATGGAAATGCACGGTATGAACAATATAAACATAGAAGAAGTTATTCATGTTGATGTATGCAAATTTAAATATATTTGATCAAAACGTTCAACTTAAAATATGTGTTAATATTATTATAAATATATCTACCAACACATGCACTTAATAAAATACACTTCAAGACAATATATACCACACCGCCGACAAGACACATTTCACACGCTCCATCTGGACTGTATCTCCTCGCATCACATAAGATCGAGACAGATGTTTGTATGCACACTCCATACAGAATATAAACAATTACGGATTTATACCTGGAACGGCTCACTTTCAATATCAAAACATTGTATTTTATGCTTATCAACTTCATTTATTTTAGAATTTTAATATTTCAATATTTTAATTATTCCAATAAGGCGATAATACACATAGACTAGCGTGTTGGGCTTGTACTCTTTCGTTCCAAATAACTCCCTGATAATGGCACCCCGGTGCCGAAACATGTAGGAGTTTTACACTTGTCTTGTAGTTTACTAAGTTCATGTGTTGGTTGATGTAGTAATTATAAGAATATGCATGCCAAAAGTAACATAAAAATGTGTTGATATTATTAATGTTTAGCTTCTTTATTGTTGTTATTTTATGAAATGCTACCGAACAAAAATTCTACGAATTATTAAGGAAACTTCAAATACACAAACGTAAAGAATTAAACCGGTTATACGGATAACACCATTTAAGAATCTGAGTCAGAGGTTCTTACTTTTAACGTGATTTATTTGTTGAGTCACATCACACATTTCCAGGGATGTGCCTGTTAACAGGGTGAAAGTTTCAATAAATTAGGCTTCAAGAGCACTGGACTTCCCTCGTCCTTTTCTCCACATTATTCATGCACGTCCATTGCTTCAAAAAATTCTGATATCCAAGATGGTGCAAGTTGAAGGCTCAGACTTTCTACATAAAGACGCAGCTGCTAATGCGCCGTGTTTAATCCTCACAGCCCCATCATTCAAAAGCGCACCTCAAGTCTCGTGAACATCAGACGAAAAAGGGAAGAACATTACACGAAGAGAAAACGGGGAAACTAAAATATTATAAGAGGAAACATTTGACTTCGAGCCTACAGTAGAAATACAGAGGCACAGTTATTACAACTTATGGCTTGGAAGGATAAGTAAATGGAAGACAGAAGAAAGTTAAAGAAATAGTCTCGTAGAAATTCTTTGAAGCTGAAGCCCTGTGCTTAGTCTTACCCACTTCCCACACTATTACCAGCAACACACACACATACACACACACACACAACCTGATGCACAAAAACATAAACATGAGTCTTTATAATGGAGACTACTTTACACTGTCGGAATTTCCTCTGTTTTTATGTTTTCATTACGTAGATGGAAAATATAAATCATTGTGGAATCTCGAGCACAGGGGCTACGAGTGTTGCCTGCAGCCGTGTACGGCCCACAAATTAAACAAACTGCAATTGTAAAAATATTAATAGTAATAATAATAAAGTAAAAAATACGGATGAAAGATTCAATATAATGTCAGAATGTAAGCGATTCTATAAATAAATACTTTCATCATAAACAAAACAGACAGAAGATGTAACGATAATACATGAAAGCAAAAAAAGACTGAGTACATGTAAATAGAATGTGACAAGAACATGTGATAGTACGAAAATGTAATATATATACGTAGGCAATGAATAATTTAAAAATAAAGGAATATAAACAACTTGGGAACGACAGTGAAAAATTAAGATTATGGACAGGTTAAGTTGGGGATCACTTGGCACAATAATTTCAAATGTCTTATTTGCCTGTCCAGTATTAATGGAATAAATAGTAAATTAAAATGCATAAAACTGTAATTACAGTACCTACCGTTTTACAGGGTGTGAAACTTGGTCCCTTGCTGACAAGAGTGCAAATGCATAGACGAATAATTCTATTTTTAAAAAAAGTGAGGAGGCACTTCAATGAAGTGAAGTTCCATTATTCTTCTTTGTCTCCAGCATGTGCTATGATTCGAGCCTTCCGGTCTGTTACATATCAGAATTCGATCTGAAACTGTAAAGTTCTGCAAACTCAGTAGGTCTGCTGACAGTAAAATCGACCCATCGTAAGACCAGAACCTATATACAAACCAAAAAATAAAAAGACGACAACATATATCCGTATCGTTAAATAAAGTGGAAACCGAGAGAACAATGCTCGAACGGTCCAACACTAGACAAGACACGAACAGCGCGGTCACCGTGACAGGCTGGTAAAATAAAGGCGAATGAGAATAGCAGATATGTATAATGCATAGGAGAGGTAAGAAATTCCTTCAATGTTTCAGTCTGAACATCTGAATGTGCGGAATCACTTGAGGGACCTAGGCGTAAATGACAAGAAAAATATTAAATCTAAGTTTTCAAAAATGGAGCGAGGGGATTCAGCTGGATTGAACTGTTTAAGGACTGGATAGAGTGACCGATTCTTGCGATCTTAATAATAAAACTACAGGCCAGATGACAGGAGGGATATTTCTTGACCAGTTGAGCAAGTACAGACTAATCAAGAACTTTACTCCATGAATAGGCGCTATACAATCCTAGTAACTGACAGCGTTAGATGAAACACTTTTCTACCAATACCCCATGTAGCGACCAAGTGAATTATGTATTGATTGACTGACTGACTGATTGATTGGTTGGGTGGTTGTTTGAGTAATTGAGTCAGAGTGTGTGTGAGTGGGTGAGCGTGAGTGAATGAGTGACTGAGTGACCGTTTGAGTGACTGAGTCACCGACTGCATGAATGAATGACTGACTGGACTGACTGACTGAGGGTCAGAGTTAGTAGATAAATGACCCTCACAAGCAGCAACGCTGATGCCTTCGAATACTGTTGCTGAGTGACCTGAACGAATATTTTTAAAATAATTTTCATAAATACGTCAACATTCTTCAAAAGGGCAAAAAATGGCATTAATTTTCTGAACATATTCTTTTCGTTTTATTTTGTATGTACCCTGCATTTTGTCGTGAGTTTAAGTCAAACCCAACAAATGCACAAGATTATTAACATATACAAGTTGTATTTACAACCCCTACATATGTTTCGGCGAATAAATTACCATCATCAGGGGGTATTTATCAAAGAACTACAAGTACCTGTAGTTCTTTGATAATAATACAACTTATACTTGTTAATAATCTTGTACATTTGTTGGTTTTGACTTAGAAACATTATTCTCGGTTCTCTAGACTATAGAACATAAATACATTATATTTCTTCGAAAGGTCGGGGACAGACTGACCAGTGATACGGCGTGGAACCATCAACTACACGGCTGTGAAAGCCTCAAAACTTGCAGATATACACCATTCTTTCAGTACAAACACAGAGATTTCAGCTCCTAAGACCTGTAACTTCATTACTTAACAACATACTCACAGCACTCATGGCAGTACTGCAATTTAGACGTCCACCCAAGATGCACACTTAACAATTTTACAAACACATTCAAGCCGTGTATAAGAAATATTTGTGTAAGAAATGAGCAGCGTGAGAGCAGGACACATTTCCAACTTCGTAATTCTTTTACATACTTTCTGCGCTTGTTTGCTTACGGAGGGAAGTTGGTCTGAGTAAGCATAGCCTACATTGACATGTTTAATCTTTCCTTCCTTCGCTTACTTTTTACGGTGACGTATTATTCAAGCCAGCGGGCATCTCTGCCACGTATATGTTGATAGTTCCAGCATCTTCTTTCCAGTTGACTAAAAACCTGTACTTTAATACACTGTGATGGGATGTCACAAATAACCGTGATTTATGGGGTCGAATGCAGCCCAAACTCTGCAGAGAAAAAAGACATTATGATAAAGACCCAGATACTACCACTGTCAAGGATATCATTTTGGGAACTGAAGTAATATCCAGCTCGGTAATTCGTATAAACGTCGCAAACTTTTCTCTGACCTTCAGTAAAGTTTCGATTAGCACTTTTCCGTCTTTTAGTTAGTACACAAACTTTTTATAAGAAATAAATGCTGATTAGACAAACATAATTGATGAATAGGGGATGAAAGTTACTGTACAGCGAGAGAAAGCTGCGCTAACACGTATACAGAAAGCAATAAATCTTTGTGGTTTTACTGAGGATAACAAAAGACAGAAACTTATTACTTCAACTTCCATTTCAAATTCCCCACTCCGTGTTCATACTTTCTAGTACGGATAGCTCTACCAAATACTATCTCACACTGCAAGGCACTGCGGGGGAAAAATCTTGAAGATAAATAAACCAATTAAATTATGCTGCGCCAAGAAACGGATTTAAATTCAATTCAGTATTTTTCGAAATAAAATTAAAATGCTGCCTTGTGCCTATCAGCAGCGAACTCTACAGAGTGCGTAAATGAAGTGGTTTAAACATTCTAGGCAGACACTGAATGGAGGCGGGTACACAGCTTTATCACTGTTCGTTTTATCTCTGTGGGGCAGGCCCCAGTGTTGGTCTCAACGGCATGTAATTGAGCTGTACATCTTCATTTAATATATTGCATCATAATTTAAAGTGTTTATATCTTACAAAGTCTCAGTATACCATACCACCATATGTAATATATGACGCAAAAAGTGTAATATAAACACATTTTTAAGCACGCCAAATGTTAGTTCGTAATAAATTAACTTCAATGTTTACCTTAATAATGACAGATCTAATTTTCACCATAACTAGTCGGTTTTATCAAATCTTTAGAGGAGACTAAACACCGTAAGAGCTACGTGCTAAACAGTGATCAGTCTCAGAAAACTGTGTGAAATTAACTGAAATCAATAAAAAATATTATTATCATTAATATTATTATTATTCAATTACAAGTTGAGAGTTTTTAGACTTACGCAGCGGTGTGGTTCGGATCTTCGTTCTTGTGGGATGTGACGACACCTAACTGGATAATTGGCGCCTGGAGTATCGAGACCACTACGTCGGCTCGAAATGTCGGGCGCCAAATACCCTGTGACGTGACGTCACATCCCAGAAGAACGGAGACTTCAAATTACAAGTTCTTGGTTCTTGATCGCAATGGAAAGCCAAGAAATTTGTTTCTGATAAATAATTTAATGTTATAAAGATATGGCTGTTACTGCACTGTGTTCATCGTTATGAAAATTTGCTGAATGCAATGTATATAATGGAGAGATAGGTTATAATTACTGAACATAACGTCATACTGCACAATTCATATGCATTGGAACCATGAGTGTGGCAACATAAAGTTACACCTATATAGTGCGAAAGATAGTATCAACATTACAAACAACTTCAGGCAGCGAGATCTTACTGAAGAATCTACAAGTGCTCAGTTCTTCCATAATTACCCTCATTTATGGACTCGAAGGGTTATTACTGTGTTAATATAAGCCTGCCATTATACTCTATCCTAATGCAGACAAACTAGACCACACCCTCACATGCTATTCGATAAAGGTCAACCTTAATAGTTATCATCCCACTTCCATCTAGATCTCCCGACTTGTCTCTTTCCTTCGGGTTTTCCAGCTTAAATATTTTGTACGTTTCGTAGTTCCTCTGCGCGTGTTACATGTTTCACCAACCTAAAATTCCTTTAGTTTATTACTGTCACATTTTTGGTGAAGCGTACACAAATTATGAAACTTCTTACTGAGTAAATTTCTCCGTACCCCTCTTGTCTTCTCTCCCTTAGATCCAAATATTTTTTAAGAAAATCTATTCAACGTAATTAAATTACTTTCCAAGGGATCATAAGGAGCTGCAACACAGATAGCTGATATAGAAGGAGGACACGAAGAATAACAGTGAAGGATACTAAAGCAGGTGCGGCAGAGAAAGAGAGCAAATATAGTAAGTAGAAGGTAGTTAAAAGCAGGAGTGCTTTAAATTGAGAGAGAGAGAGAGAGAGAGATGGAGAAGATTCGGGAAGGGCTGAAATTTTGCATACCCAATCTGAACTATTCACAATGCCTTTTCGTAATTTTTTATTCATAAAAGGGTCTAGAGGAAGCAACTGAAGAAAGTGTTATCAGCAGTTGGCTGTTCGTCTAACACACCCCTCTGTAGGCCATGTGTGGGAAGCAGCACTTAACAACATGACCACAACCCTAACAGCCTCTGCATAACGTTGATACAGAGTGGCCTCGTTCCTGTTCTAGCAATAAACCTCACTAGCAAGCTTCACACGTCACGCTCAGCGTACACTCACGGCCCGAGCAAACATCATTCTATAGAAATGGAGTCATAGCAAAAAAAAATTTGGACATAAACTTCATTTCGGAAGGCGCCCGGTGTCCCAGACCAAAGAGTTTCAGAGAAAATGGAAAGAAAATTAAAACTCCGATCACGCAATATTGCTGTAACGGAAGTTACATGTCTATTTGTCTGTCTGTCTGTCTGTCTGTCTGCCTGTCTTTTCTGTGTGGTTCAGGAAACTTTAGCATGCGTATACCTGTTGGATAAGTTCAGTTCTGCTTAACCGTCTTCCCTATGCATAATATCAATCGTAGTGTATTTCACAACACGCACTTAAAATCTTAACATTATTCATTCCGTACATTTATATATAAATATCCAGTTAAAACTTACCGTATTAACATATATATCCTTTTCTCCTGTAAATTCAATTCAGACAATAAACAGAAGATGATTAATTACTTTAATTTCCAAACCAGCAACGATACAATACATTTCAGGCCACTTCATACACTACTACTGGACATTCGTTAAATTTTTCAATTCATTAATTTTTACATCAGTGCTGAAGAGTGCTCATTACAGCTGTGTGCCGATCAGCGATCCACGTAAAGATACGGGACACACGAGCAGAGGTTAATTTAGCGACTCGTATTTAAGGCCAGCGTATTTGTGATTCGGCGTATTTAGAAAAATCGTCTTTCAAAACGGCCCTCTAGTGGAATGGAATTTTCAATACATCCTTCTCTTTTGCTCTCAATACGCACGTTTATCCGATGCAATATCAAATGGACTCCAATTATACGCGTTTTTAATAGTCCTTTCAGTTTATCGAGGTACATAAAAGCTGCATTAATGGCGGTAATAAACAGGTAAATGCAGCAGAGCTATCACTCATTTGCCATCCATTCCATCTCAGCGACAAATTATTTAGCATTTACTTACATACAAGTATAAATTTTGGCTATCGGGGACTACCGCGACCGCTGGGAGGGAAATTAATATGTCAACAATTTGTGAGGGCTGAATTGCTAATGTAGAGGTATTTAATTCAATTACAATAGTAATGTAGTCCATTATTATAATTACAGTAACGTATCCCTAAAATTATTAAAAAACAGCGCTTGTTACGCATACCAGCTCTTGTAACATTAGAAGATCTAACTTTTTTTTCAAAAACCGATTATTAATTTCGTATGTTTATCAGAATTAGAAGAGATTATTTATGTGAACAGGATTAGAAGACTGCAGACGAATTCCGGACTTCAAACCGTTGAACAGGCCCTTGAAATTAATTACTTTGTAAACAATGTATTATCTAAAGCAAAGTGAGAATACTTTTTTTACTTTATGTATCGAAACGTATAATCGTATACCATAAGTACGTAGATGAAAAAAATACTCTTTAAGTTGCTGTTGTTATGCTGACGGTATATGATGCTGTATAATAAAGACTGTTTGTTTAAAGTGTGAAGAAGAAAAAAAAAAGAAGAAACACACAAAATATAAATGTTAAATTTCAAAGGCATTAATGAGGTGAACTCAAGTTTCCACGTTGTTTACGTTGGTACAGTGTTTCCCACTTGTAATGGTGTAAGAACCAGGTCAATCGAACGGGAGAACGAGCAAGTCTGTTAACACTAATAAGTGTTTGCGCCAGTCATTCAGCAGTTTCCAAATACTTTACATATAACGAAGGTTAGAGGAAAGGTTAATTTTTAGGGTTGCAGGTTTGTTTATCCCGTTACCCACAAAACACGCGTATTTACCCTTGGTAACTTCAAAACACTCACCTTTCCCGTAAACCATAAGCCTGTGTTATGTATTATGCTAACCACAAGCAGGACATACTCCAGATAGTTTACGCCCTCTGAAAGCTATATAAATACAGAATGATGTCTCATTCCAGAATGTTAAAATACTTAGATATGTACATTTTTATTGCCTCATATTCTTGTAGCCCTCAGTTTGTTTTATATTTCGCCATAAATAATTCCGCTTTTACTATATCACATTGGAAGAAAAAATCTCTTTCGCCTGCTGGCTAAATACTGGCCGTCTGCTGAAAAGAGAGGACTGCAGAGGATAAGCCTCAGAGTTGCGGGTCTCTGTATTGCTATGACGAAAACTACGAATGTAAAAACTGAGTCTTTCTAATGGAAAGTTTAATTCGCTCTGTGTAAGTTTCAGTTCTAAAAGACTTATCTCGTTAAGCTTAGAGTCCTTTTTCTGCTACTGTGCTCAGACTTCAAGATGACTCACATTGCAAGTTGTTGCGAACACGTATAGAACTGAAACGCAACAAAAAGAACGCTGTACTAACTCCATGGAGCACAGTCCTTCTTGAGAAGCTAGCTGGTCCTCCGCTAGTCAAGAAATTCCCCGCATTTTATGGAACCCGAAGGTTCATTACCGCATTCACAAGGGCTCGCCATCTGTCCCTATCTTGAGCCAGATCAGTCCAGTCCATGCCCTCATACCACTTCCTGAAGATCCATTTTAATATTATGCCCCTATGTACGCCATGAGCCGATTCCAGTGGCCGTGTGGTCTAAGGCGTGGGTCTTCGGCCGCTCGCTTACTAGGATCGTGGGTTCGAATCCCACCGGGGGCATGGATGTCTGTCTCTTGTGAGTGTTGTGTGTTGTCAGGTAGAGGTCTCTGCGACGAGCTGGTCCCTCGTCCAGAGGAGTCCTACCGACTGTGGCGTGTCTCAAATGTGTGTTACCATGAAACCTCGACGAAACGAGAAGGCCCAGGTCCATATAGGGTTGTCGAGCCATAGGAAAAAAAAAATGTACGCCATGAAACGTGTGGGAAGGATGGAATAATGAATACAAAACTTCAGTTGAAGACCTTAATGAGAAAAATCCATTTGAGATACCCAGGTGTAGAAAGAGAGGAGGCTAGAGCCCGAAATTGGGCTGTCATATTATAGTAGTAGTAGTAGGAGGAGGAGAAGGAGGAGGAGAGGGAGGAGGAGGAGAGGGAGGAGGAGGGAGCAGCAGCAGGAGGAGAAGGAGTAAATAAACGGACCACAGTAAAATCAATCTTCATTGCATAGAAAACGACGGTGTGGACTGGATTTACCTGGTTCAAGAAACAGTCCACTGGTGGGCTCTTGAGAGAACGGAAAGGAAACTTCCGTGAAAGACAGGAACTTTCTTAACCATCTAAGCGACTATTGACTTGCAAACAAAAACTCTGTTCCATATTATTAGCTAAACGTGTTACTGTTTGTTACACATAGCATTTGAAGACAGGTTTCCATGTTCTTCTGCAACATTTCGGAGCTGATAGACAAATGCCCAAAAAGTGGCTGATCTTTATTTACGCCGAACACCCCCAGCGGCCCGTAAGTCCAAAAAATCGGATTAGGCTATGCCAAAGACACGAAACTTATCCAGCACACAATTTCAGGTCTCTGGCGATGGTATATAGCCCGTGGAATCCTTCATTTTATAGACTTCATGGGGTCCCATGTCAAAAATAAAACACAAACAAATTTCTTATTAAATTGCTGGAATGTTAAAGTTGTATTTTTCTCCAGCCAGTTTGTAAAGTACATTTACGTAAATAAAATATTTAATAACAATTTAGGCTTTTAAAGTTCTTTAGAGAAAGCAGATTCAATCATTCACTCACATACACACAAAACTCAACGACTTCTTGCCGAAACCTGATGGAAGGAAGAATAAAATAATTAAAGAAAGCAAAAAGAAATAACGAAAGGAAGAAAGAAAGGGCTAAGGAATGAAATGGATATAGTTGCAATTATACCTGATGTTTTGTATGAGAGTGGAACTTGTAAAGTGAGCAGAGAATAGGAATGTATAATGTATAAGTACTGAGAAAAGGAGTGAGTTAAAGGAATATCAAGCAACAGCAGAATGAAGAAAGAAGGCAGTGAAACGAGTTTAATAAATTTCTATTTTCGTCTAAAACTGAGTTTAAAACAAAACGTTCAGATAGGCATTGTTCATAACAAGCATGACGAAGCAAAAAATACATGAACTATTTTAGCTGAAAACGTCACGACAAAGAAAAAAGGATAGCAGACGAACAACATATTTAAATGGATCCAAAAACAGAGCTGGATTAATCTGGCTCACGACATGACTAACAGCTGGGATTTTATGCCTTAGAAGTGCCATTTCGAATTTACTGTTTGTTATTATACAGTAAAATATGAAAATAATTGTTACGTTCCTATGTATTTGCATAACTACACCGCGGCTAACATGAAAAAAAATCAAGTTCCAAATGCGACTCATAGTCCTGAGGAAGGGGGTGTGTTATTTCTGCCCCAAACTGCTTTTTGTGTAAGATAATTCCTTGCGGTTTTATTCGCTGCAGACTACAGGGATTATTTGAAATCTAGGTGCATACATGACGATTCAGAACAAAGATGTGTCACAAAAGACATGCTGTATACGATCCCTGCGCAGAGTAATAACTGCGAAGCAGAGCAAAAGAAATAATACACTCGGTGGGCGCAGATAGGATTTACTAACACATAACTCGGAGACAGAGAAGAATAATGCCCTGTCTGTACTAAACTACATACAACGGGCTGCGTTTGACAAAGTGCAAAGAACATCCTCCATTGAAAATGTCACTACCACTCTGTCGAGCATCCACTGAATTAATGTCTCATGCTTACTTTAGTCAGCAGTGAAAGAAATACCATCTCTTCCTCAGAAACAAAATGTATGGAAGTGTGGACGCCGGACTCATTTTTGAACCCCTCCGGTGAAGATAAACCCCAGGCCAATTCTCGTTGTTGTGATGGCTATATTTTGCCACATACAGCAAAATCTATACCCGTATGTTGTTTTGCATTCCAAATAACAAGTAACTGTTAGAAACGAGATACAGGAAAAGAATTATCCCCGTTATTGCTGATAATCAAGATTTTATATCACAAAATATGCCTAAATTTTTTTCATTTCTTCAATTGGTATATTTAAGTTAAATTTATTGACCTTTAACATTTCACTAAAAACACGCTAACACCTTCCACTTGTAATTTAAAGGAGATCGATGCGTGTAAAAGCACAAATTGACGGATACGTCGGTTATGAAAGATTGATATGAAAGAGTTTCTTGACGTCTTGGTACTGTAAGGGTTAAACGATGATTCAATGAGTGCTAAATTTGGCACTAGAGGAAAATTAAAGACGTGGAAAACAGTTTTCGAAAAAGATATGAAAACATAATAAGCCGTTTAAAAAAAGTTTATAAAAGTAAAAGACTTTAAACTCTCCCTTCACAGGAGTTAAAAAAGGCTTATTGTTATTATTATTTAATATTAGTAGTAGTGGTAGTGGTGTGTAGTGGTAGTGGTAGTGGTAGTGGTAGTGGTAGTGGTAGTGTAGTGGTAGTGGTAGTGGTAGTGGTAGTAGGTAGTGGTAGTAGTAGTGGTAGTAGTAGTGGGTAGTAGTAGTGGTAGTAGTAGTGGTAGTAGTAGTGGTAGTAGTAGTGGTAGTAGTATGGTAGTAGTAGTGGTAGTAGTAGTGGTAGTAGTAGTGGTAGTAGTAGTGTAGTGTAGTAGTAGTAGTAGTAGTAGTAGTAGTAGTAGTAGTAGTAGTAGTAGTAGTAGTAGTAGTTAGTAGTAGTAGTAGTATAGTAGTAGTAGTAGTAGTAGTAGTAGTAGTAGTAGTAGTAGTAGTAGTAGTAGTAGTAGTAGTAGTAGTAGTAGTAGTAGTAGTAGTAGTAGTAGTAGTAGTAGTAGTAGTGTTAGTAGTAGTAGTAGTAGTAGTAGTAGTTAGTAGTAGTATAGTAGTAGTAGTAGTAGTAGTAGTAGTAGTAGTAGTAGTAGTAGTAGTAGTAGTAGTAGTAGTAGTAGTAGTAGTAGTAGTAGTAGTAGTAGTAGTAGTAGTAGTAGTAGTAGTAGTAGTAGTAGTAGTAGTAGTGTAGTATAAGTAGTATGCGTTAGCATGAGTAAGTAGTAAGTAGTAAAATTATGTTGCCATGCACTTAAGCAATAAACCATAAAAAAATGGGCGGAGGTAAATCTCCAGTCATTCTTATCCTCGACAGTGGACGTGGATGAGTGGTTAATTTCATGATTCGGTAGTTTTATTGCACAAGCAGAGCCTCTGGCATGCTGGTCGGTCCCAGAGCTTGCCTAGACGCTTTGCTGAATAGCGAAATACCTGACTCTGCCGAAAATAAATCCGCAGTAACGTCACTGAAATGGGCAATCCCAGGCCGTCAGTAGCTGCAGCAATAGTTCTCAGAGTTTTCTCTTATCACAGTGCAGCTCTAACGCCTCCAATAATGTGGCCTATTAAAATTATTAAGGCTTCAGCTGCATGAAAATGCGTCTTTTGTACCGAAACTAGCGCTACTAGTGACTCGCTTACTGTACATAAACAAGAGGCACTGCACTCATATAAACCTTTTCCTAAAAACTGACGCCCAAACAAACAATAGTATGAGTGTTTACGAGTACAACCACTTGAATATAAGGAACAGATCAATTACAGAAGCATCGCGTGTATTAATCACGCCAGCAACTTTAATAAAATTAAATTCTCTGGTTTTTAATGAACGACCCGTTTTCTTTGATTTCAGGCTTCCGCCGCGATGTTGATGAGATCTGCGCTCTTCTGGGATATTACGCGGCGTCGTGTGGTAATTGTTTACCGACGTTTTATTTTTTTAAATTTCATTTCTTTTACGATTTTTATTCTTATATGTTTATTTTTATTCTTTTAATTGTTCTATTTCTACTTTTATTATTTTTATTTATTTCAATAGTTATTTATAATTCCCTCTTTGTAATTAATACATTCGTTTATTTGGTTTACTTCCCTTTCTTGTTATTGCTGCATTCCATACATTTTTCTCCCATTATTCTCACCCTGCTTCACCGGCAGCGACTGGCCACCATGAGACCGGTTCTCGCCGAGGTATCCCACTAGACACTTTACGTGTCTCTCACGCTGTTTTGATTTTTTCTTCTCCTACTGTATTAATTTTTATTTTTAATTTTTACTGTTGATTTATTTGTTTTTTATTTATCTAGCTTTATCCTTATATTTTCCTCCCTTATTGTTACCCTATTCCATATATGTTTTTCTCCACCTGTCTTAGCTGATTGCAATCACGGTACCCCTAGCTCCTTTACGTTGTCTCCAACCACCCCTCTTCTCACCCTGGTTCTACCCTATTGGCTGTCATCACGCCTACTGATTGCTACCCCGCACGTACTTTCCACGAATCCACGTTATAAGTTGCTGGGTTTTTTTCTTTCCTACTCGGACTCTTGACCCGTGAAGATGGGACCGATACGTTGTCCCGAAACGTCGGTAATCAATTACCAGACGCCGCAGCGTAATATCCCAGAAGGGCGCAGATTCGACCCGTTTTCTACTGCATAGGCTATTATGTACATTATGTCAGACATTAATTAAAGACGAATTGTCGAATATGTGAAACGACTAGATGGTTATTAGTTTAACGTAAAATCCCCACTGACAGAAAGACTCCGAAATATCTCAGTTCGCGATAGACGTCCTCAAAACATATCTTAAGCCGAGCTTTCCATACAGGACGTAGTAATGACAACCTCTACACAGCGAAATTAACCTCTGCAATGTGCGTGTGGAAGAAGGAAAAAATAGCCTCTTACTAATATTAAGATATAAGTAAATCCATTCAGTAGAGTCCTTTTTTGAGGAGTTAATGGTAGTCCAGCATGACAAGACATTCCCCTTCTTGTATGGAATCCCAAGGTCCCTTGCCTGTTCACGGTAGCCAGTTACGGGTCCTAGACTTCAACAACATGAATTCAGTCCACATCACCATATCCTATTTCTTTAAAATCCATTTCAAAATCGTCTTTCCTTCTACGCCTAGGTCCTTCGAGTGGTCTGTTCTTTCAAACATATCTCGTAGTTCATGTACAAATACCAATTAATGAAGGGAGTAGGATAGCATCATAGTCATGACCATGGCATTATGAGGACAGCATAAAATGACAATATTCTGACGTTCTATTCGACACATATAAAGCCTTATAATATTGGTGTTTGGTTTGCAGAGGAGTCTGTTGAGAGAGTAAAGTTATGTGTGTGTTTGTGTGTGTGCGTGTGTGAGAGAGAGTTTGTTGACAAGCAGCACAGAGAGGTTTCGTTCGTGGCGTCGGAAGTATAATCCTTTTGATTCTTCAGCAAACTTACACCGCGCGGCGCTGTTATCAATTTCATGGCTGGATACAGTGTCCTTGCCTATAGCAGACGCTTCAAAAGGCGCGGAACGACAGTCCGGTTATTATACTGCCCATTTTGTACAATAAAGCAAGCCTCTCATCCCGTCTCTTTGACGCCTTCTCAACTGGAAGGGTTGGGAAATAAAATAGGTCAAGCTTATAAAGAAGCAGTATCAGAATTATGAGTCATAAACTGAATTTTGATATTCGAAGGCCTTCGCTGGATCTAGACCCAACTATGAGTTAATTTATATCTATTTTATCCGTCAAGAAACTATGTACCTTGTTTTAATAGGAATGTTTGTACATTCTGTGCATAGAAATTTGTAAGAAAATTCTAAATATTTTTCGCCAAAAGAAATGTTCCTTTAATCTCAATAATTCTGGTTTTATTTTTTTCCGCAAATGACAAAATTATTATAATTTATTATAAGAAATTGGTACAAAGATATGAACACATATGGTAGCTATTTGATTTTTTTTCTCTCGTTATGTTCTCAAAACTTGGAATGTAAGCCTAAATCTTCCTGAGGAAGATGTTGCATGCAGCGGATAAAACACGAGCTTTCAAGTAAATATTTATATCGCATAAATACCTCAAATTAATAAACAGAGAATATTCTTTAATTAACAAGAATATGAAGATTACATATACATAACAAATGGTTCTGAAATTTGTGTAGCTTTCCACACAGTTTCATATAGATGCCTGATTGAGTGGATAGTTAATTTACTTATGCTTGGCAGTGCTTTCTAACTCAGTTTTAGCTACGTGGGGTCTTTTAGACCTCATGAACTGTTCCGTCTACCAAGTATGAGCACTGAAACTTGCAGCGTCGCTTGCAGGAGGTGACGGGCGGTGTCAGTGACACTCCTAGCGTGCAGGAACATGCGCACAATCCGAAAGAAAGACTGAAGGAAGAAGGAAAGAATAAAGGGAAGAAACAAGAGTGTATTGGGGTTAAAAAATAAAATATAAAACGACAAAAATTTCTTACAAGACATCACGATAAATTTCCTCAATAACGCCAAGTTTTTTTTGCGTGGTGAGGGGGCCCCGCAGCTGATGCTACGGACGCACCACAGCCTTAAGGCTTTTTGTGCAACCCCTGTGATGAAGATGAGCAGTTTTTTTTACCAAGTTTTACAAGTAATGAAGCACCAGTGGAATGAAATTGACAGAGGAAAACAGACAACTCGGAGAAAAACCTGTCCCAGTGCCACTTTGTCCACCACAAATCTCACATGGACTTGACCTGGGATCGAACCCGGGCCTCCGTGGTGAGAGGCCGGCGACTAACCGCCTGAGCCATGGCACGGCCATAACGCCAAGTTAGTGGGAACTAAAAATTAATAGTTTTACAATTAAACATCCAGTGGTAAGTATAATTATTATTAAAAATATATTTAGCTTATGTTAAACTTTAAGTATATGGTTTCAAGGTTTTGCACGGGGGTCATACTGTTGTTATTAATATGAAAACGAGTGTTTTATACTGAAATTTCCCATTAATTTATCAAGCCTCCAGTCCCTGTGGTTCATTAGTGAAGGCCATCAGAAACATAAATTTAAATTTCGAGCAGCCACCTTGAAGCCGTTCTGCATTAAACAGAAAACTGCGTAAGAATTTGCATATCTTTTGTTGGTGTATTACCACACAAAATTTCAGGTACGTACATTAGATGATACTCGTGTCTCGCCTACCTTCGTCGTTCGCACTTCTGCCATGGTGGCAGGAAATTAAAATATGCAAATGTGAGGTGGCCTTTATCGAAGTACTATTCCTTATAAACCAAGACTGCAAATACTGTACTGCATGACGTAGTATGTGGTACACCAATTCACAAAGGCCTTATTCACTTTAAAAATGTCATATGGTTTCACGGGACACGCGCACATGTTGAGTTAATTTATGCACGTACGAAAAGTGTGGCCCTTCCTGGGCCGCCTTTCACGACACTCACGCACGCTCAACACACTTACGTTCAGACCGCGTATGCCGAATTTCACCCAAATCGGACAATAAGTATGGGACACCCGGAGAGAGAAATTCACTGACGCCAGTAAGTAAGGTGTGGCTTCTACTGCACAAATTTTCAGTAAACTCAAGACTCAGCAAATTTTATAGACAACTCCTGCATCGAACATTTTCCAAATCGGATGAAAAATGCAAAAAGAAGTGACACAATTTTATTTAGGCTCTTAAGTTTTCTTTCACTGCACCGATTTTCACGAAAATCAAAATTTCTGAGCAGCATTATGCCCAGATTTTAAGAGTACATATTAAATTTCACCCAAATCATTCAAAAAGTGTACGTAGAAATTACGAATAGAAATTCATTTAAACCCTTAGGTGCAGTGTGACTATCACTATGCCGATTTTCAGAAAACTCGCGCAAGCTAGATAACTTCTGGGAAGACCTCCTGTACAAACTTTGATGGCAATCCGGCAAACACTTAGCCGCTGATACTACGGCACAGACAGGCGGACAGACGGATGGACGTCGTCTCCACATAGGAGTCCGTTTTTACTTCGTAAAGACTGTCCTAATAAGAAAAGCAGGCAATGAAAACTGAAAAAAAATATACAGCAACAAAAAAAAGCATTAAACATAAGGTGGAAGAAACTGTGAAATATGGAATAAAGCAGAAAAAATGCAAAGAGATGACCATGGTGAAGGATAACTGTCTGAGAGCTGCGTGAAGACAAGAACAAAGAACAGAATAGTGGACAAATGCAGAAGTTGTGTGTGAAGGAATTAAGAGTGGCGAAGTAGGATAGGAAGGGAAGAAAACGACTATGAATGAATGATCCACATGAAACAGCAAGGAAGATGTTGCGGGTTGTGTCCAGAATATGTGCCGTCGATAGGAGGAACTACATCGGCAAGCGAACAGAAACAAGTGGAATGTAAAGGATGGAAGGTATCATATGGCAGCTATACCACTCCTCACTAGCTTAAAACGACTCTGTCTGCTAGAAATATGCGAGATCTGATTACAAGTAGTGTAGAACTGTAGAATAATTTGAAATTTTTTTGTTACAAATTTGTATCACGTTTATCAGACGACTAATGCAACAAACCTATAAAGTAAATCATTGCTTCACTTTGTGTATTTTAAAAAGAATTTAGGAAAGAAAATTCAGTTTTGTAACGAAATTAAGAGAAACGCTGTATTTTCAACAGTCTTGTTATTAATTCAGCTCCGAAACTGTTGCCATCCCCTATTTTTTCCAAACTCTCATCACAATAATGTACAAAATAATGATTTGGAATGGTTCTGTGTGGGTATCAAACGCAATTCCTTGCTTACAAAGAAAATATAAATTTCGAGCGCTTGAAAACAAAGTGCTGAGGAAAGTATGTGGGACTGCGAAGTAGTAATTTTATGACATTGTACATGTAGCGATGAATTTGATGCGTTGTTCGGGTCGCCTAGAATTGTTAGGATATTAACATCCTGAAGGCTACGGCGAGCTGGATATGTGACTGAGATGGAGAGAAAATTAGGTAATTCACAGTACTTTTGGTGGAGAAACCTGTCGGGTAAACACTCACTTCCGAGACCTAGAAGGAAAAGGCTGTTTGAGGAAACCAATTCAAGACCTTGCACAGTAGTGATGCACCTTCCGATTATACCACCACAGTGGTAGTTAAGCTTCACATGGACACACACACACCAGATATATATAAATCCTAGTACACACTAAACCGGATGTTACAATAATTAAATAGGCCTAATTATGTTTCCTTAGAAGGCTGCATGAGTTTTAATAACATGTATAATCAAGTGGTATCAGTCTTGCAACTACAGAAATCTGTAACTGTATCACACAGGTATATATTTACACTAATTATCTGCAATTCTGATTATATATCATTGACGATGCTTTCACAATTCTGAACTTAAATTTTCCACCATTAGTTCTACGCAGAATCACCATACAATTTTTATGAAAAAATCGTTTATTATTAACTATATGCATGTAGCCTTACGTAGTATGAACAAATAAGATAGCATACAGAAGAAGTTAGAAGTGAAGACTGAATGGATGTCATGCACGACAGCACGGGAATTGTTATGAGGAGAAAAGCAAAGCACACACCTTCCTATAGGACCATCAGAATTGGTAACGGTATTATGAGGAACTGAGAGGGAGGAAAATGTAGGTCGTATGCACTAGTAGATCCTATCGCGGTGTTGTCTCATACACACAAAAGAATCTCAAACAAGATCACAGGAAAACTTTTATTGACTTCTGAAAGATTGTGGGAATGCAAAGAAGATTAAACTTGTCCCAATATAAGGACACCAAACTCTTCTTCATATCTAAGATCTTGTTCGTTGATATTACAGAATAAGCTGAAGATCTGCCAAGCAAACTGTATAATAAAACCAGTCGCATGTGAATATAGAACTTCAGGAAATATAAACTTTTATTTCTTTCGCTTTAGGAAATTATTTACTTCAAAATCTACCGCAATGAAAAAACCAACTTTTCTGCGCAACAACAGTCAGCACGGCAGAATATTAAACTTAGATAATACATTAGAGAAAACAAAATTCACAATAGCCACTGTCCTCAGTTTATTATTATTATTATTATTATTATTATTATTTACTGCAATTGGGTTTTCACTCGGTGGCAGTAGTCCTTACACTAGTACACACAATACAAATGGAAATATAATATACATAAAAGTAACAATACAAAACAAATTATATACAATTACAAAACAAAACAATTATGGAATAAACATGAGTTGATGTTCTACATTGTAGCTGTGAAATGCATACGATAATAGTCTGAATGGTACTTGCTCATATTACGATGATATGGAGAGGTGTGAATGTCACTGTCTCTGATATGTGACACCGTGTATTTAGGTATAGTAATAGCAACCTTTTGCCGATCCCAGTGGCCGTGCGGTCTAAGGCGTGGGTCTTCGGCCGCTCGCTTACTAGGATCGTGGGTTCGAATCCCACCGGGGGCATGGATGTCTGTCTCTTGTGAGTGTTGTGTGATGTCAGGTAGAGGTCTCTGCGACGAGCTGGTCCCTCGTCCAGAGGAGTCCTACCGACTGTGGTGTGTCTCAAATTTGTGTGACCATGAAACCTCGACGAAACGAGGAGGCCCAGGCCCATATAGGGCTGTCGAGCCATAAAAAAAATAGCAACCTTTTGGAGGAAAGCACTACCTCCGTTTAATGTTGGAAGATACGCTGCAGACAAAGTAAAATGCAGACAATATCTGCTCAACCTTTTAGACGGTGCCGGAAACTTCGACAAAGTTTGGTCTGCATGCAAGCAACATGAAATTTAATACACAGAATGAAGAAAGAATAATTTTACATATACATCTATTATACGTATTGATTTATCTGTGTATTTTTCTATACACCATATGCAATAAAGTATGGGATATTGATGGTAAAAGGAGAAATGTATAAAAATGCATTTTACAACAATAAATCTGAAGTCTAAATCTAAAATTCAGTACATAAGTTCGTATTCTGCTTCTGTAGATAATTTTAATATTATCCTCCAATCCACACAAACTTCGTCCACATAACATATTACTTTCATGCTTTCCGAGTAGAAATTGTATACGTTTCTCATCCTTCCATGCGTGCTATGTGCTTCATGCATTCTTCTTTGTCACTAATTGCCGTAACAATGAAAGTAGTCGTAATATTATATAGCCTAACAGACGTACATAATGTCAAGTATGAATGTGATGGGACGTACATATGTATATAAAGGATGATAGCTTTTGCAGACTTACGAAAGTTCCTCTTCTATTCCTTGTTTGGTTTTACGAGAAAATACTCTTGGGACTCAGAAACATTCCCATATATATCCATACGCTACACATGTACGAGGGATGCAATGTGACTCAAAACATGGAAAGAAGTAAAAGCAGATAGGATATCTTAGATATACCAGAGACCGAAGAAGCGACAAAAATTCACATATAGCACGCCATAGCTCTTAGAAATTCTTTAAATTTGTTCAGTCTTACCTGAACTGTCATCACATTTACATGTTTTTCCCGTTGTTTAAATATGACCCTAAAATTACACGTTATAATTGCTCAATGTAAAATTTTAACAACAGACTTGCAACGAATTATTATTTTAAAACTATAAATACTGCCCGATTTTGGGCATTTTAAATTAAAGCGGGATTTCTTCAGCAATGTAACAACGTATCATGACATTATCTTTTACAACTCTTGTCTTTATGTTTATGTAGATACATAAGTCAGGGTCAAGAATTTCTCATCATGAGAAGTGAGTCTCCCACGGCGGTAACTGTGAAGATTATTGTCTTCTGTTGTGTAACTCCATGTACATTTGTAGATTGACAGGGACGTATTGGAGGAGCGTACTGCCTCCATATTCATTTTACTCCATCGCCATCAGGCCTGCTCAACCCGTAGCTCACCACATAGAATGTTGAGCAAGCCTGATATTACACGCACCTGATGTTTATCTAAAAGACCTATTCGTAAACAAAAGGTTTAACACTTCCATTTTTGAGTCATAAATGATTGGTACCTTTTTTTTATTGAAGGACCCCGCAGCAGATGCTACGGACGCACCGCAGCCTTGAAAGGCTTATCGTGCAACACTGTGATGAAGGTGATGACATTTTTTCTGCTTTTCCTTTTTAATGGAGCACCTGTGGAATGAAATTGACAGGAGAAACCGAAGTACTCGGGGGAAAACCTGTCCCAGTGCCTCTTTGTCCACCAAAAATCCCACATGGACGAACCCGGGCCTCCGCGGTGAGAGGCCGGCGACTAACCGCCTGAGCCATGACACGGCCACAGTATCCTAGTTACTTTAGACTCTTACAACTGTAACAGCTGTGTTCTCTACATACTCGTACGTCTCACGATTACAGTAGAAATTCATCTGCCCGCTGCAAGCTTGTTACGGGACACAGATGCTATTATATGAACGTTAAATGAAACGCTGGCTCAATGAAATCCGTACTTAAATATCAAACTGCTTATCAGAGAAGAACAGCAACATTTTTGACGTGTTAATCGTTCTAAGGAAATTTATAATTCGTAAATAAAGATTCATTTTGCATATTACTGTCTCCTGGGATATGATCGTCGTGTAAATCATATACATCACAAAAATTCATTCTCATAATTTCAAGCTTTTTATGTTCCTAGTTGAGGCAAGCAGCAGCTCTTCACGTTATACGATAAAGAAACTTTAAAATAATCGGTGTTTTGTTTCTGCGTTGTTTATTTAACGACGCTGTCAGTAGCGCAGATAATATTTCGTCAATACTTATCAAAAATGTTTGCGAATGCGACTTGATAATTGACAATCAAATGAGCGAAAGGATATTTAATAAATTAACAAAGAAGCGAGCTCTGTAGACACGATTAACTTTTATTCCTATATAGCAACCCCTTCACACACCAATATATATATATATATATATATATATATATATATATACACAGGACTACTCGCATTTTTTGTGCCACAAATACTCGTTTCCCGTAAATTCTGTACTCGTGCAGTGCCAGCAACATTCATTTCATTACAGCTTCTTTTACAGCTCGCTTCCCGAAGACGTCGCAAGTCGTTTGTCCCGATCGATGAAGTGAAGTAAAAGAAACAGACATGAAGAAGGAAAGGGAGTGCGTAAAAGTAAGAATTCAGGACACGAATAATGGAGATGTGGTCTATACTTGGTACAGAGCCATAAGATTATTAGTAAATTAATGTGTCCCCGTCTGAAGAAAAAGACACTTCAAGCACCTGAAAGGAAGCGAAACCTCCACCACGGACATTATGACGTAATTAATACATATACCATTAAAAGCATAACTGGATAAAGTGGACACGGAAACTTAAAAAAAGTAGAGTGCCGAGACCTACTCTTGTTACATCTCCCTGCTTAACTGACTTCGACCATCGCACTTTTTCCAGCATCAATTCTGTAATTGTAATTACAAATATACATTTTATGCTCTTTCAAATTAAAAATACACTAATGAGCTCTCAGGATCGCGGACAATGAGGTCAAAACTTGTTTTGAACACAATATACATTCCAAGTATAATTTTTGAATGATGCATTAACAAAGTACTTAAAATAAATAACTGTGTGGAAAAGGTGATGAAAAAGATCCTCTACTTTACGCAACGAGATTCACTGCACGTTCACGGGACTACCACTGGGACCACTAGAATGTAGTCCACTTCCCCATACACTACAGCTTTAAAATTAATTTTAATATTATCCTCCGATCTGCAGCTAAGTATCCCCAGTTGTCTTACATTTCGTGACTACAAGTTTTACACGTTCATCATCTCTGTGTGCTTACTGTATGTCCCTTACATCTCATCCTGTCCTCATTTTATCATCCCAATAATGGTTAGCAAGTAATATAATAAAATGTGAAGTTCATCATCCATGTAATTCCGTTTTTGTATTATTTCTCCCACTTAGGCCCAGATATCTTCCTCTATACTTTGTTTTCAGACACCCTCAATTTGTATTACTCCCTTTGGTTAAAATACTAAATTTCACACCCATACATAGTCTCCGGTTTGTACACCTCAACGATTTGATTTTCACTCAGAATATTGACGAATCACGGGAATGGTTAAACAATAAAATCACACTACATAATCGCACAAGATAGACCGTAAGATACGGGACACAGACATTGAGTGTTACATAGACTCTTCAGTTACAAAGGAAAGTAGAGAAATAAATTAAAATCCGTTTTTATTACAAATGGTAAGACACAGAGTACTTTGAACCGGCGTTTGAGTGTTTTCCAAAGTCAGTTTTACAGACACGCGCACATAGACAGACATATATAGAAGCCTTGTGACTTCACAAGATACTATTTTCTTTTCTCAGGAGTCGTGGTATGATATTTTACATTGTTTTTTGAAACCCTCAACCTCCACGTTTGTTTTTTTCCACAACAGTGTAAAACAGTAATGCCATTTATAAACTAGAACAACAATGGAAAAACAATATGTTAGATACTTCGGTATTCTATTCATACAGCGTAAGAAATAAGCAGGAAATAATTTATTCTTGCTGAATAAATCGGCGGAAGGAGAATCTAATTTTCTAACTTCACAAGGTTGCATTGATTCGCATAGTTGCGTTATACTAAGACTTCGCCTTCGCTATTTAACGAGTTTCTCGAACTTTTAGAAATGTTTATTATGGAAGTTGTGGGGAATGTAATCTGAGTAGGTGGTGTGAGGAGATTAGGCGGCCTAACTTGCAGTTCCCCTGGGGGCAATAACAGTGCTGCTCTCTGCAGATCCGCATAGCAGCCTGGTGGTTCTATTTGTCCTTAGCTCAGGAAAATATGTAGCCCTATGAAGAATGAAATAGTACAGTCTTTAGAAGATACAGCACTGTGTGATTCCCACATGTAATATAATCCAGTCCCCTTACAGACCACGTGTCTCATTTAGAAAAACAAAATATTCAGATATAAAATCTATCATACTCAAACGGCTTACAGTACACACTATCCCATTCAACACAGTGCAACGATTTTTATATGGGATAGAGCAGGCCGAAGCTAAAAATTACCACTGACGTACGGAATATCGAGTCTTTACCTCAGGTCCCACTGTATGCCTTTACGTAGTTACAGCGCGCAAAGCAATAACTTTGGCATCTTACAGAACAGAATATTCAGACAAAACAAAAATAATTCATTCACGTGGGCAAACTTTGTGCGTTATTGTGCGGGATGTTCTCCGCTGAGCTTTCATTAGAGCTTACAATAATTCTGCAGATCCATAAAACGTAAGTAGGTACCAGTCTTTGTGTCCTAGATTTCCGTTTGAGTTACGGAAAAATGGAAGAGAAATGGAGTCTTTGAATACTTTTATATTTGGTGAGAAACGAACCATTTTATGTGGTGCGAACCTAAAGGCACTAAATGGAACATTTTAGCAAGAAACATAAGATCGTGGCGCCAGGAATAACGAGGGGAATGAAGAGATACAGTTGGTATGTCTACAGGAAGCACAAAATTTAATTTTCTTGCTCTACCTATGTTAGAAGGACACATAATTCCTCAAGCGGTACACGCAAATTTCATATTTATTTTTGTATGACACTATAATCTATATCACTAATGAAGAATTCAATCTAATTTAATGCTACAGATTTATCTCACGGAGTTTTAAGCTTGGAGATATATCTGTGAATAGTCACTCGGTGAAATGACAAAACCGTAGCCTCATTTTCCTATGGCCGCACTTTTATATATTGATTCCGCTTTCTTTCGCGCATTAAGAGAGTTAAATATGCCTAGCTGATTAAGCTACAGCTGTAATCTTGGAGAAGGTAAACGTTATGTCTAGTTTATCAATAACTTTGTGGTGAATTTTGTTCCTACTGTTGACAGATTTCGTGTGAGCGGCACAAGAGAGCCCATCTTCCTGAGACTTATAAATTAAATTGTTTCTGTGCGATGACATTCTTCGGCAAAGTATTTCTGAAGTATGCTACATCCATACATAAAAGTTTTTGCGTCAATTCATTACGCACTTCGAAACCGCTGGTTTTATAAATGTGGGTCATACCACACTGAACTAGAGAATACAATTGATTTATCCTTTATTTTTATATATTCTACAGCATGAGTGCACAAATTCCGGGCCGCCAGGTCGCCGTAGCAAATATTTTTTTGGCATTGGCGCCTAATATTTGCGATTCCTCACTGTGGGACTTAATTCATGTCACCCTTTTGGTGTCTAGAGTTTTGAGGTGGTGCCTAGATGTTTTGAAAATTTGTGCCCACTCTGCTCTATAGAAATTAATAACATATAACTTCGAGAATTCCATTCCTCTGGAATATGACATTGCGTCATTGGGTAATCGGTTCCCGACGCTTTGACGAAACGGAGTTCCTTCATCTTAAAGGGTCTAGAGTTCCGTGAAGAATGACGCAACATCACAACACAGTAGAGAGGAATCCTCAACCACACCGCTGTAAAAACCTGAAAACCAATATATAACCTTACTGCGAAAAACGAATTCATAATTCACACAACTAGCAAATTATTTGTATTTGAAGGAAAATTCGAGACTTTATTGAATTAATCCACAAATAAAATGATGTTATTTAAATTAAGGTTACGTTATTGTGGTCTATTTAACGACGCTGTCAGTGTCCAGAATACACAGAATCGATGACAGACGAAGGAAGATGAATATGGAGCAACGTAAAATGCCAAATGACTAGACGAAACCTAATTACTCAGAGTAACTTCTACCAGTGCCACTTTTCCATCACAAACTCATACTGGCTGTCCTGACATCGATCCCAGGCCGCCGGGGTGAGATAAAAATTACTAAATAATATACGTGAGTGCGTGCTCACGTAAATACATACATACTTAGATATAAACATACACGTACGTATATGCACACATAGAGATACACACTATATATGTACATGCAGATACAGAGTGTCAGGGCAGAATGTGCCATAAAACGTTCACCTTTCCAAAAGTAAAAGAAAAAGACGTGGTTTCGTTCCACGTGTGAATAATTGACCACTGTCCTAACTTGGACTTCCGTCTGCCCTACTTCTGGTGCTTCTTTCCATTTGCGATTCCATTTTGTGTCATAAGCACACTGGCTGCTGCCATGTAATGCTGCTGATTATGAATTGTTGATGCTATAAGAGAGCCATACCCACTCTCAAGTGCAGAAATATTACTGACATACACACGTCGGAGTGTGAAAGTACCTTCACCTTTCCTGTAGCACTACCCTTAAAGAACAGCTCTCTTTTAAAATATGGAAAGTGCCGTTGTGTCCTTTATTATTTCATGAGCCACGGGTTTCTTGATGCTTCCAGGAAAATTAACGAGTTTTAGAATGGAAGGTATGAAATAAGAAAGGAGGGGTTTATGTACCTTCACACAAAAGTATTCACGTCTCTGTTTGGAGAGAAGAACGGGAAAGAAAAAGCCTGAATATAAGTACACATACTAAATTAAAGAATTCATTGAACAATGTAAAATGGATAATTCCTTGAACGTGGTTGCAAGTGGACTACAATTCGGCAGTTAAGACGTTTCACTTCCTACACCGCACTCTGCTAAATTAAATATGGCGCCTCATATTTTTCTTAATTAACGACATGTGCATGTGCAAAGGAGGAGGCCAGTCTTGCTAGATGTAGGTACGCCTTCAAAGCTCGTCATTAAGACGAGGCGTCTTGTAAGAAACAAAATCGTAATGACAACTACGAGTGGAACATTCGTTGAAATTTCACCGAAAAATCTTAACAAACTCAATCCCTAGCTATGGTTTCCGCACGCAACCCTTTCTTTGAACTACCGGATACTTCAATATCGTAATTTTACAAAATATTCACGTTGTGAGCCGATCCCAGTGGCCGTGCGGTCTAAGGCGTGGGTTTGCGGCCGCTCGCTTGCTGGAAATGTGGGTTCGAATCACGCCGGGGGCATGGATGTCTGTCTCTTGTGAGTGTTGTGTGTTGTCAGGTAGAGGTCTCTTGATTGTGGCACGTGTCAAAGTGAAAAACAATGAGCGTTAATTAAATAATGTGTACACTGCAATTACACTGCACCTAACGACCCAATGTAAATCAGACAATGCTAGCTGTTTCTGAGGGTTATCATAGTAGCAAAGTCCGTACAAGGCGCTCCGAAACTACAGACACAAAGGTGGCAGACATTTTGAAACGTCCTTGCTTACAATCAGCATTCAAAATGTCAGATGCCTCTTTATGGTAAAAATTATCGTAAGTGCTACAGAGTTACGGCTATTTCTTATGTACGTAATGGTCTATAAAATGAATATAATGCTATGAATTTATCATTAGTGTCTTCGTCGGTTCAATATTATGTAATTGTGTGTTGGTTAGTTTCTCTCTTAATCTGAGAGTTCATTAGTTACTTTGGTTACCTAGTTGGTTAACTACTTAGCTCTTCTGTTGGGTGGTTGTCATTTAGTTGTTAGTTAGGTTGCAACTCTTTTATTTTTTGGTTCTTCGTTATTCCGTTGGTTGAATGGTTTCTCGATTGACAGATCCTTGACCAGTCATTTGGCTCACTTGACAGACAGTTAATTACGTCGTTATTCTGTAGTTTGCTAAAATAAAGAAATGTGCTGGCTTCCTACGCCAAAGCAATACAATGAAATGGCAAAAGACGACAGCGGTTACAGACATACATACATACACACACACACACACACACACACACACACAGGCGAGTAAAATGAGGCAGGCTGCTCTTATATTTACAGCAGTAAAGTCTCTAATTTGATTCCCTGTTCTAAAATATATTATACGTATGGAATTACTGAACTAACTGTTTCAGTGAAACATTGGTATCAATATTTGTATTTAACAGTGCATAAAAATTCCAAGAATTTTGTGTGTAACGTATAAAATACTTCGATATAAACAGAATCAACTCGTTTTTGATGTCATGCAAACTTTATTTACTTTTACTTCGTAACGCCGCATTATAAAAAGCTTTTCATTCGTGTATAAAATTAAAAAATGTACACGTAAAAAAACTCATAAAAAGTTATGAAGCCACATTTTTATAAAACCGAAACCTCTATACGCAGGCTCATGCTACAAATACAGGAGCAAAAGTTGTTTCTCGCACATTTTTTTATCGGTGAATTCTCATTTACCAATACACAATGAATGATACTTCATTAATTTAATTCGCCTACAAGTAAGAGCCGTCCGTATTCCATCGTAATGATGTTATGGATTCACTAAATCCTTTGTCACAGTAACCACATAAAGGGCGCAAGGTATTCGCGTTTATCAACTATCTACTAATCCGAGGCGACTTGATTTTACCAGCTGGCGAGGAGCTATTAATTTCTACTAAAGAGGATTTATTGCAGTTTTCTCAAATTTCGCCCATTTTTAAGTAACGCTTTCACCGCCCATTCCAAATAAAGCGTTGCCGCTGCGCTAACCTGTCCATAATACTTCTACTTCATTTGTACCTGTTTACATATCACTGCAAAGAAAACGAGAAATTTTACCAACCTAAGAAGGCTCTACTATTGTCGAATTTGGAAGAAGGGAAACGTGGAAAATACGGCTGGGTTAGAAGAGCATCACAGCTGACGAACCAGGAACGTATCAACTAACAGAGCCTAGAAGTTGGATAGCTGAGTCAATTTCGACAGAGGCGAGGCGTGCGATTCGCACTCTGTTACGCCTTTCGTTTGTTTGCTGAATGCGTTGTGTTTTGGTTCTCATGCGAGTCAATCCCACCCACTAAGCCATCCAGCATTCTCTCTTTGGAAGGAACACTCTTATTTCTCCTGCGTTCAAATACGAGCTATAATGCTCCCTTTGGGAATTGAACGTACAATTTATTTCTTTCCTAATCTGACTTATTTTCGTAAAAGGCAAAACTGAAGTTATCCCGGTACACGCCTTGAAGGCAGAAGGTGAAGTGGAGATATACTCCACTCATTGCTAACTTCGGCTCTAGACGGAGGTGAGTGGCCACTCCGGCGAAAATAAACCCCGGTAAACATCGTATAGGATGCTGTGTGGGCCCCAGAGCCAGTCTGGACGTTTTGGATAAGAAATCGCCCAGCCCGTAGTGTAATCACTGTACCAACTACGCAATTCCGGCTCGGTTTAATTTCATACAACTCAAATAGTCTAATTCAGTCTGTTGTTAATCTTGATTGCGTTTATTTACTTATTTATTTATTTGTGATGAGGTTCTCACGGCGGCAACTATAAAATATAGTGTATTCGGGAATGTGTCGCTGTTGTCTTGTACAGATTTGCCGACGTTTCGGAGAAATTTGTTACCACCACCTCCTCCTCGTACCCTGAAGCTGGAGGCAGCAAATTAAGAGCACACATACATTCATTTATTTACGATTTTTTTTAAGGAAATAAAATGTTTGACGTCAGCTTCCCAAACTTCGCCACCCCAGCACTGCGACATTCACCACCGCATAGAGGCGGTTGCGAGGCACAGAATCTTTCACCCCAAGTACCGGGGAGCGTGGCGTACTAAAAAAACATTTACGACCAGACACAGGTATTGCGAACTGCCCAACACAGTCCACGAAGAAATGTTCTCCGAATTGCCAATCAAACGCGCTCACCTCGAATGCAGGTGTGGCGAACTTTACACCAGGAAGGCTCTACATATACCATTGCCAACGGATAAAAACTCTAAGAGTTCCATGATGACGCAGTACATATCGCCGGACTGGAAAAAAAAGCATCGTATTGCAGAACACACTTTGTGTTTTAATGAGCACCAATTTACACAAAGTTGGTTAACTTACTGTCACAACGCCCATGTACATATAACCATCAAACATTCCTCACCATTCCACTGCCATCAAACTGCAACATTACTTTTCGGTAAACGTATAGTGCGGCTTCATTGAAGAGAAACTAACAAAGTCATTTGTACTTGAGGGTTGTTTAACATCAGACTCGTACCTTCACTTTCTGCAGGACAAGCTAGCACTTCTTTAGGCAGATGCTTCTGTCCAGGCTGTATTAAATATGTGGCTGCAAGACTGAAACGTTCAACCTAATCTCGGTCGACAAGCTGCAGTAAGAACCGATGCCATTGAAGTCGCTGGATTGGTCGTGGGCATGCCTATACTTGGCCACCCCACTCACCATACTTCACACCCGAATATTTTCAATCGTTTAAATAAATGGAGTTGGTGTATCAGAATAAAAGCAGTTACAAGGTGGATTCTTACGGACTGTCAGGAAGGATTCTATTGTCATATGAACAAATTGTGAAATAATAAAGGAAGCAACAGTACTGTTTTATAACTAGAACGCCTGTGCATAGCTAAGGCAGGCCATTTCTTTAGCAAGCCGCTGAAGTACGTACGTTATGTCGAAACTTACGTTACACAAGAGCACGTAACTATATAACGGCTGAGATCACTACCCATAATGATGCTACATTCATTACTGAAAATAAGTCAGTCAGTGATCACCGTAAGTTTGGCAGACGTTTCGTGGGACACGATGTATTGTATAAGATAAATCTGAAATACTCTACTACCTGCTCAAGACGTTTTCTGAAGCAATAAGTACGTAAATACCAATAATCCAATTCCAATCACCTTTTTAATATAAATGTACTGACACAACGGCCGTAACGCCAATTACAGAGACAGCACAGGAACATAAAAGAAAATACATCCAATAATAAACCACAAACATAAACACATACAAAAGAGATAAGGATAAATGACATCAGGTTACAGACAGCATAAATAATATTATAATTGTTAAAGTAAAATGGTTAAGAGAGAGAATTTTTTCCTGAACTTACTGATAGTCCAGTTCAGTTCAATTCAGTTTATTGAGAAGCACGATTAGCAGCGCAGAGCCAGTTGCTAAACCAATACTCGAACGCATAAATACACAAATACAAAGATACAGTAAAATTACACGACTAACAAACACAAAGCAGAAACAAGGTGAGGTAAATGTGAGAACTTATTCAACACAACAACAACAACAACAACAACATATAAAATGCACTTAACTTAGAAGAATATGGCCTGCTATACTACGACTAATAATAATAATTAATAATAACATTAATTAATAACATATAATATAAAAAACACAAGGAAATTATTTGTACTTTATAATTAGCATAACTAAATTAACAAATCATTAAGCAAAACAGACTTCCCTTGAATATACCAGTATCCTCTATAGATGGCATTTGCCGCCGATACGCATCTAGCGGATCAGTCACCACGTTAGAATTAACATAAAACAAAGCAAAATCTCGAGGGTTTTCTGTCGGAACAATAATAATCACAGTAATGTTGTATAAAAGAAAAATATAATCTAGAATACTATTGTGGTAGCTGACCTTACACAATGTGTTGTATGAGAATAATTGCTATAAAGAAGAAACTAAACTGTCACGAAGGTGTGAATTACAGAGCAGAAGCCGCTTTTAACCACGCACAAAGCCACACTAGCACACCGACGGTTTTGCCTGACGTTTCACTCCGCAAACAAAAAGCGTTTCATCTAGTACACCTCATTTATCTGTTTGCCTACACAGAGCATGGGTCTTTGCCCTGTATTTCCTTTATCCTCGGAGCTTACGTACAGAGTAGAATCTCGCTGTATACGGACTAAAATGTTTGGACAGAAATGTTGGATACACAGAACTGAACTTACAGTGACTTTTCTACACTCATATGACGGCATTTAACGTTCTACACAGTCGAAGGTAAATGTAAAGACACAGCTCAATGGCACGCCGTCTAGGCCACCCGAACACTGGCACTGTGGGTTCGAATCCGACTCGAAACATGGACGTATGACTGCGTTTTGTCTGTGTGCGTGAGCGCGCGCGAGCTGTGTTGCATAGGTTAAAACCTTTTGAAGAGCTGATCCTCTGTCCAAGGACTCAAACCAAATATCTACACGCAGAATTCAGAAACTAGGAAAACGGGAGGACCTGGGCTGTTTTGGCATGTAACTCATTAAACCCTTCTCTTTGCATGCCATGAAGGTATAAGGGCAGTAGATGTATAGCTCCACTCATTCTTAACCTCGGCACTAGATGGAGGTGAGTGGTCAGCCTCACGACCGGGCGGCTTTACACCAGAGGAAAGATTGCCATAGATATACAGGAGGTAAAACGGTGAAGTTGTATCTGTATTGATCATGGCACAAAGACGCATGGGGAAGAGGAGCTCATCTCGGTATTGAATAGGCAGCTGGGTGGCCAAATTTAGGCTGCGGCCACTTTATCCCCAGGACAATAAATGATGCCTATTTTATAGCAGGCTCTTTAGGCGGTGGCGAAGAAAAACTTTTGCCAGTGCTGAGACTCGAATCACCAAAATGTAGCTAACAGTGTTAATGACAAATTTTGTTCTCGCGGTGGTGAAACGTATTTCATAACACCGGAGGAATATATTCAACAGCTCATTAGCGACTGCTCAGGACAATCAGTCACCAGATGAGGTGAAAAATGCGGTGAGTATTAGTTATGTATTTTCAACAAAACTTCAATTCTTAATATTTCACCAAAAAATCATATTTCAAAAAACCTGCTGGCCAAGTGTTATGTAACTAATGAAAAGATGCGGGTTTTTTTTCCTGTTGAAGAAGGAACTCATTACTAATTTCGGATAAACCTAAGCATGCGTGATTCCTCTCAGCGCTAGCCGAGGAACTCTGGACTTCTTTTTCTCAAATCCTTTCCGATTTATAACTCACAGTTAACGTAGCCCCCAGCATTTCACCTTTTGTAACACATTCAGCGGACACAGTATTGTTAAACTAACTACATAATCCATTATCATGATCATCATCATCATCACCATTGCCAGCATCACCATCCAGTGACTCTCCCACCTATACGGGCCTTTCAGTAACCAGCACATTCGACTCCTTCCTGCCCTCTCGTAAAAGTGTTCCCCTTCTAGGTGCCCAGTATTCTTTATTTTCCACATTTTCTTTCCCCACCTTCCTCTACAGTCTGCCCAGTGGTTGTTTATTTGCCATCTTTATGTTGGTGCCTTCAACATCAGCAGCATACGTCAGTACCATTGTGTACTTAATTTCACCCAGTATTTCTCTTTCAGGTATTGCCTATTGACCTGATTTCAGACTTTACTCCTCTTGTTTGCTTCTTAACCCTCCGTACAAAACGCCCCTTAAATTCTTGTGTCTGCTTAGCCCCACATTTATCTCATTCTGTCTCCACTTCCTGGGTACATATATCAAACCAGGACAGTAATTTGTTTTTACACAACTTCAGCCTCTTCTGTAAGTTGCAACATCCAAGCCATACCGCCAACAGTCTCACAAAATTTTCAGCCGCTGCGCAATTTCTCTGTAACATCCCCTTGGATTTTTTCCATTTGATAAAATTTTACGTCCCAAATAAAAACAAAGCTTTTAACTTTCCTTAAAGTATACTTCATAATGTTTTATTACATTAAAACATGAAACAGCGGGAAGCAAATCTAATACATGTAGTGAGAAGACACGGACAAATAACTATACACTTAAAAGAAAAGTTTAATATCCTCGATTTATATTTCCTTTCCTTTAATGTTGTGGGATGCACATAAAACAGGATGCGTAAGCTAAGGAGAAAATGTGAGGGAGCTGTTAAGAGCTTTGACGTGTTTCTTCTGTGACTATGAAGCGCTTTATCGCTCAAATCAGGACGCGCAATACTGCAGAACACACAAACAGTTCCTATCTTGTCTCCACTAAATTAACGCCTGTAGCTATGAAGGATGTACAGTGCATTATTTATAAGCTGATACAAAACAAGTCCGTCTCTATGTACTAACTCATTTGAACAGACGTCACGCTTTCAAGTCAGGAGTGGTATATGTCACACCTTCAGCGCAAGAGTCCGCAACACTACTTTTAACAAATTCGTGAAAACTTTTCTACAAGAATTTGTACCTGAACGTGACATTTTACTGGTTAGAACTTCTGATTCTTATCTGGGTTCGATTCGTGGCCCGGCTACAGTCTGTCTGCACTACTGTTTCCCAACAAGGGTTCCGCGGAACAGTTCGGCGAAATATAATAGGATAAACACACAAAAATTTTGACATTTTTAAATACCGCGAAAACTTCCAAATATCCCTCGAAAGACAGGAAAAATGCTTCAATTTCCTCTAACGGTGTAGGCTGCCTTCTACGTATATAGCACCTCTTTACAAATAGATTTCCTTGACAATAACTTAGCAGTAACCGAACTGCGCTCCCCGCTGCCTACTTTTTCTGGACTTTAAACGTTTCCATAGGTAGGGGTTCATCCATAGGAAAAATGTTGGCAAACACTGGTATAGACTGATCAATCTCTCAAGATGAATGTTGTGTTTAAATATCAGATTTATCTTACAATCTGACCACATGTTTAAGTCTACCACATTTCAGAAGGGCTTCATATGTCCAACAGTTTCGAGTGTACATGTTTCGTAACCCGACCTGAAGTTGCTTTGTAATATCAGCGATATTTGAAGGAAAATTACCTCACAGCGCCTACCCATGCCACGAATTATTTTCCCCCTTCCACCCGAATTATCATTCACGGCCATCATCAAGTCCTAATTCTGTATTCCATGTAATCACTAATCGCATGAAGCAGTGACTTTTTCTGACGCTCACAGCCGCTCAACTGGTAGAAATACACCTCCAATTATGTAATTCTAATGCATATTACTGCGCTCACAACAGCCGCCACTTGACCCTATTCTCAGCTATAACGAGACTAGGAAAGAATTCCCATGGATCGACCCCCTTCACATCGCACTGAAGATGTTCGCTTTCCTCTGCAGCGTACTTCTTCAGTTTTCTAATCATTCTGTTCCCAGTAAGAACAACAACCGACCATGGCGTTGAATTTGATGTCACGGGGGGGGGGGGGGGGTGAACTGGCGAGGGTAAGGGAATCTCGAGTGTCATCATCCCCACCATCAATGGGACGACTTTCTGTGTATCAGTGTAAACAGATGCAGTCTGCACCATTGTAGCTTATTCCTTTAAGACCCGTTATAGTATGATCCTCTTATATAAACATGTCTCTTAAATCCTGTCTTCCCTTCAGGTAATACAACCAAACTGTTGTACACACATGTCCCACCCATTTACGCTATCCGTTCCCTTTACCTCACCCTCCTCGATTTTATTAATCTAACAATATTCGGTAAAAGAGATAAATTTCTCCCTAGAACAAGGCCCAGAGGGGGAGTAGAGGTATAGCTCTACTCTTTCTTTAACCCTGGCACTAGATGGGGGGGTGGGTCGTCAACTCCACGCCCCGGCCTCCTTATCCCCGAGAACGAGAACCGGTACCCATTGTATAGGAGGCTGCGTGGGTCCCAGGGCCGGTCTGGACGGCTGCGAAAAATCTCGCCCCCACCGGGATTCGATTTCCCGGACCGTCCAACCCGTAGCGAGTCGCTATACCGACTACGCTATCCCGGCCCGAATAGTAAAATTACTGCTTCCATACGCAGTTTTGCACGTCCTCCTATTATTTCACCCGTGTTAATAACGTTTATCAAATGTGAACACACCAGGAAAGCAATTAAGCTTCGAAAACTAAAACCGAAATTCCCAACACCCCGTAATAATATCTACTTTCTGACACAATTCTGAATCAAGATTTTTAACTTACTTCCTGGCTCCTTGTTTGATATTGGATAATTTTTCAGCTGGTCAACAAATTCCGGTTTTATGGAACTCTGTGTTTCAACACTGTGCCCACAAAGCCCGTCACTGCACCGTCTTATCCGCTGTCTGAATCCAGTCCGCTGTCTCAAAACCTACGTAGCATACATTCCTCTGAAATCCGTTTGACATTAACCTCCTGACCCGGACCGGTTTAAGACATTTCTGGGTCCGATACACAAATGAATGGTGTGGCACTGCTTAAGTGTATTCCTTCAGACAATTCTGATAGAGCAACGTAAGCATACACTACAAAATGTGTCTGACAAATTCTCAAATACAACCAGCCTTCTAGTAGCCCGTCGAATGTTGGGGCCCCATGAAGCTGCGCAGATGGTCAGAGCATTAACCGGTCCTAGGCACAGCTAAGCCATCATCTCTATTTCTTTAAAATTTCCACAATAACATCTTCAGCTTTCACATCCCGAAGAAGTGCTGTAGCCAAACTAACAATACTTATATAAAATACAACTTATGGTAACCGATTAGATTTTAAGATTAACACAAGGGGCGTGTACTTTATAAAACTTGGCGTTAGCAGGCGCATTCCTGCAAACATGTACTGGTGACTCAACAAATAAATACATTAATTTACGCTACGTGTCCTGCCCAGCTAATCTGAGACGAATACGTCACATATAATAAATAGACAAACCGGTGATACATGAAATCTACATAAGTAGTTGGACAATATTACTGTCTGTTTCATATGAACAGTAAAATGAGACTTATAAAGGGCTGTTAAAGAATTCCAGCGAATTCAGTTTTCAACAGCCATGGCCCTTTGTGACAACAACGATTATTCTTCTCTGTATGTGGTAGCTCACTTTTCCATGAATAAGGTGCATGTATGTACACAAGCCTTGTCTGTGGGCAACACACAATACTGCTAGATAAGTAGGATGCAGGAAAACGGAACACAGAATCTATCTCCGGACTATGAAAACCAGAGAAAATATAATCTGTAAATACGTCATACGATATTTTCCATTGCACCCTTGGTGCGCAACATAACTTTAAATGCTTCGGAATTTAAGCTCCAACTCCAAAACGTCGCAAGCAGTTTCCGTTACGGTGAGGTCCAACTTGCTCACCTGCAACATGAGGTGACGAAGAGACGTCCCTGTGAAGAAGATCAAACGAATACGTCCACTCACAGCAACACAGACAAGAGACGCAATGTACGTATACCGTAACATTGAAGCGCGTTCGCGTCACCATTGTTGTCGTGGAAACCAAGAAGCATTACATATTCTGAGCGTGTGTCTGTAGCCTTAGTCATCCAGCATGCAATGCGCATGCGCCATATTATATTTTCACCTGCGGTGTGTCTGCTTCTACCATATTTTTTTTCGCATTATCTCATAAACGGCAAGATCTTCGAGAAAACGTTATTGAACAAAACACGTGTGTTTTGATTTTCTCTGCAACTTCTGTCTGAAACATCTCTCATTCTAAGAAGAATTCAGCGAGATATTATCATAAATGTACATACGTCTTTACGTAAAGTAGCTGTTATTATTGTCAAATTTTAATCAAACGTCAATTTTCTCGACAGATTTTCGAAAAATATGAGCGTAACAAATCTCATGGAAATCCGTCCAGTAGGAGCCGAGATGTTCCATACGGACGGACAGACGTGATGAAGCTAATAGTTGCTTTGTGCCAAATAACACTGTCTGCTCTCCTGCTATTTTGCACAGGCAATACTACACATCAAAAAACATTTATCCAAGATACTTGCAATTAGCGTACACCTTGCATTTTTTATCTGCTGTAGACTAAATACCTATGTTCTAGAAGTTCTTCCATCACGTTCAACATAATTAAATAAGATATCATTCAATGTTATGTGGCCGTCATAAATACACCACTGAAAATCAATTATGAAAATACGTAGACAATGTCTGATCTTCCCGATTTCTTACAAAGACCCGTTCATATTTGTTAAGCGCCTTATTTATTGATGCTGTGAACTGTTGAAATTATATCGCGTCGGCGATAGACACATGCGAATGAAGTATGGTTGTAACACTATTGGAAAGAGGAAAACAGAAACACGGAGGTAAATACGAGTACGTTCCAGTAACATATTTTCCACCACAAATATGTGTGGCTGACCTGAGATTGAACCCGCGCCTCCGGAGCGAAAGGCCGGCGATTAAGCGCCTGAGCAATGGCACGGGCGTCCTTTCACGTCGAATTTCCCAGGAGGATAATAATATTGCATGAGGGAGGTGGACACAATACCGCTAGCGCAAGAGAAGGTACAGTGTGGCTCTCCTTTCAACATGGTACAGAACGTGCAGATTCCATAAAATAAGGAGAATTTATTGACTGCCTAACTACTTTCAAATTCTCAGAAAGGAATCTGCTACATGGAATTAGCCAGTTTTACCAACTTCTGAAATTTCAATATTTGTACAAGACGAGTATCCTTTCACGAGAAAATCTCCACATCAGTAGAACACAAAAATTGACATATAAAACTTAAAAACTTACAGTAGCCAAACCGTAGAGGCAGGTGTAGCGGTAAAGTTCTGCACCTGTATTCAGAACGTGTCTCTTTCACATCTCGGCCGAGACACCGAACATTCTGAGGCAATTATTTAGTCTGCTCAGTCCTCCAAGGCAGTTCCACGATAGTAGCTTGGCCGAGCCACGGCCACTTCCTTCAGATTCACCCTTCACCAGTCATCCTACCTTCCGACGCTATAACCTGTAGTCTTCATATAATGACTGCGTCGTCACATAAACCACACATAAGTAGTCAATTATTTAGGACGTGTACTGCTAATCGTAATTATAACGTACAGCCGCTTAGAATTATCAATAATTTATATAACAGGCGAAAAGAATAGCATTTAAAAGGGAAGGAAGGTGATATAATTATAAAACGTGGCATTGTTCTCAAGCTAAGAATGTTATTCATTCACAGAAAGATGACAATGAGGACAGGAAAAGAGACGAAACTAATCTTTACGATACATTTCTGGACTAAGATTAATAACTATAATAAATGTGTTTATTTATTCATCATTTATTTACGAACGATGCCAGTAACTGCAGGCCTATAACGTCAAATGATAGGATGATCAATAAAAGTGTAAGGAATTGTGACGAAAATTTCCGCGGCCTCTTTTCACGATACCACCCTGGAATTCGGGTAGAGGGACTAACCTCGGTACTAGATGGAGGTAAATATTAGCTTCACGCTGCGGCTACTTTACCCTTATTGAAGAGCCCAACTGACATTGAATGTGAGGCTGGGTGCTCCCCAGAGCCCATCTGGAGACTCTGGAGAAAAGAAAAATCTCTTGTTCCCACCAGGATTCGAACCGCTATTCCTCCGTTGTCCAGCCCGTAGCCTAGTCACTACATCGACTGAGCTATCATCCCGGCTCCAGAGTGAGTTGTGTTACTTTAAAGTACAGATATGTGTGTGCACCAAAGCAAGGCCAAAGAACTTAAGAGTTAATACTGCAAATGCTTAATAAAAAATTCGCACCTTACACTCAGAATATTTCATCAAAACTCGATTCATATTGCTCTACCGAAAAAGGATTGTCGATACGCTTGAGGTAATCCTGATTTTAATTTTCTACAACTCGAGTGTTGTTAAAAATTCATGTATTCCATGCAGTTGTCCGTCTCTCTTTTTATTTTTCTTTCTCTGCCTTACCCCACGCACTAAATCATATGCCTTCAGCGTTCTTTCCAGAGCCACTCATAACCATCCCTGATCTTACATGAGAAAGCAGACAACAAAACAAGAGATTACAACGGGATTCGAATGCAGCATCTGGAACAAAAGAAACGCACTTTTCTTTATGTAGGCCAACAGTGTTTATCCCTTACACTTCGCTCTCAGCTTGACGGAGCCTGCAAAATTTATAGCACATACGTGGCGTTTTTCGTAGTTTACTTTACGAAAATCTCGGAATTTCAGACCAGATGGCAAACCTTTAAAGATCACTGGTCAGTATATGTAAGACCAGCCTTAACATTAAGAAAGTCTGCATTTTTTCTACGCACTTTACTTATGCGTTTCATACGATTCGCACAATGAACAACAATTACTTCCCTCTAGAGAATCCACCGGCTTCACTTTCCATTAAAAGCGCGCTTCTCTCTGTTAGGTACGAACTGAGTCTATATATATACATATAATGTATATTAATAATGACATATATTTTTCATCTGTAGAAGAATTCCTTGGCATGTAGCACGCATGGGGTGGGAAGAGGTGCATACAGGATTTTGGTGGGGAGACCTGAGGGAAGGAGACCAATTGAAAGACCCAGGCGTAGATGGGAGAATAATATTAAAATGAATCTTCAAGAAGTGGGATGGGGGGCATGGACTGGATTGATATGGCTCAGGATATGGACAGGTGGTTGGCCCTTGTGAATGCGGTAATGAACCTTCGCGTTCCATAAAATGCGGGAAATTTCTTGACTAGCTGAGGACCTGTTAGCTTCTCAAGAAGGACTCTGCTGTATGGAGTTAGTTAGTTAGTTAGTTCGTTAGTCAGCAGAATTCCTTAGTACGACCACGTCAATACTCTCAGTCAGCAAACTCCCTGCTATATTTAACAAGCTGCCGTGTCACAGCCTAGCAATGCGTCTCGCGCGCAGATTGGGACATCGACTTGCACTTCGCGCAAATTTCCACCCTTAATTAGCTTTTCGGTTAGCGTGATTGGTTGGTTGGTTGCTGCTTCAGACAGTTAATGGTAGTTTGAGTAATAAAAATATACTGGAGAGGATCTGGAAGGAAGCGGTCGTGACCTAATCAAGAAAATGTCCCGCCGTTTATTTTGACGGACTGAAAAAAATCAGTTCCAGCTGCATGTCTGTTATTTCCTGCGGACGGCTTTGAAAGATACGGCTGGGTTTACGAAGTCGTTACGAAAACGTAAAACGATGCGTGAAACTGGATTTTTTGTATAGAGAAACATAGATGCAGAAGCATTTCAACAAATGTAGGCCCCTACGACGTAGAATATAAAATAAAATCCTGGGATTTATTGTACGCTGCTAGTCTACGGTATTTCTTGTGCCCTTTATTGGCCGTCTTCCGTTTCCAGTACATTTCCATGCGACTCACTTTCTCGTCTCTAGGGTCCCAAATCCTGCCGAGTTCCAAGAAACTTGTATCGGAGCTTCCATAATGTCGGGAAAAAAGGGGGACGGAAAGTGAAGGAGAAGCGAATACCAAGATAAGTTTCTTGTAGTGTATTCAGGACGTTATAAAAAGAGCTATAGAAAAGGTCTTATGGTAATTTTTGCAACTGTAATTGTTACTGTGTATGGAGGTGGAGTGATGTGGATTTGGGTGGGTGGATGTCACTCACGTAATATTATATACAGGTATACAAAGGAAAGCTGAACATAAGCCACACGGACTAAAAAAATAGACAATAGAACGGACATAAAATCATGCATAATTACTTTTCTTAGTTCCCAGCATCATAAGTAAACTTAGTAACAAACGAACGTAAAATGTCAATGAAGATAATGTATTTAAATACATATGTGGACACAGCATCATCGAATTTTTAATACTAATGCTTGCATTAACAATATGAAATACAGGTATTCTAAACTCTGCTGCCCATGACTAATATTAAGATTAAGGGGGGAGCAAAACAAACCGTTAAGTAACGGCACTAGAAGACACATGTCTTCTGTGATGTCACACTGTTTTGTTAGCTAACCAGTGCACAGCGTTTTTAAAGGCATTATGATCCTTCGGAGCCTCTGGAAATATTTACCCAACGACACAGCGTAATATCCCAGAGACTTGGATCTTCAGCAACACCGCTGTGAGGATCTCAAATCGTAAAAACGCCAAGCTAATACCGTCTTACAATAGCCTTACCTTCACATTTGTACACGCTACAACTGTGTAAAGGCACGCCGCAACGCGGCAGGGATTAGACGTCGTGGTACGGTGGAACAAAATAAGAACATTCGCTTATGATGACGTAAAACAAAAAATCTCGAGTCAGGAGACGGAAATTTCAGGAAGGCTGTTATTCTTATTAATAAATTATAGGCCCACATACTAAGTAAAAATTGAAACTCTAAGTCAAAAGAGATTTTAGACTCTGAAGATGGTAGCATTATGCTTTTTTCGAAGCTCCCGTAAGTATTTACCAGTCGACAACGTATAAGAAGGCGTAGCTGTTCATCAACACGCTATGAGACTCTAAATTTTCAAAGCACAAGAAAAAAGTTTAAAATTATCTCATATATTAGTACACACATGCCGATCCCAGTGGCCGTGCGGTCTAAGGCGTGGGTCTTCGGCCGCTCGCTTACTAGGATCGTGGGTTCGAATCCCACCAGGGGCATGGATGTCTGTCTCTTGTGAGTGTTGTGTGTTGTAAGGTAGAGGTCTCTGCGAAGAGCTGGTCCCTCGTCCAGAGGAGTCCTACCGAACGTGGTGTGTCTCAAGTGTGTGTGACCATGAAACCTCGAAGAAACGAGGAGGCCTAGGCCCATATACGGCTGTCGAGCCATACAAAAAAAAGATTAGTACACACATGGACATACTGTGTAGGTCTACCTAACATAGAGACAGAAATGTGCTATAGAAAGACTAAAAATGGCACGAAGTATCAAAAGGACATGAATTGAACACTTATGACAGACTTATATGTAGATAATATGGAAGATTTCATCGCCCAGTTCCGTCAAAATATAAGAGTTTATTAAAAATACAGAATTCAACGTAAAATGTAATATCATCTTGTGACACAAACTACCTGCACAAGTACGTATGTAGATTAGGAGTTGTTACGATGTTAGAAATTAAGAATATCTGTCTGTGTCTAACAGACCTTAAAAGACATAGGCTAGACACTTATCCCCACTGTAACACAACCTTCAACACAAGAGATCAAAGTCATCTGAAGTGCAACTGTGTTAACACAAATTCAACAGCAAAGTGATACAAGACAACCAAGTTAATCTAAAAACAAGTGTTTTGCAGATTACATTATATCAGTGCACAGTCATGCAAAATCACACATGCATATATCTGTAATCACTATACAAATACTCTGATAACAATCCACTTGCCTAATCAAAATAAATTACATTCTTTTGGGGCCAGCCTTCACATAGCAATCGCACGGAACACAACGTGCTCCCTCGAAATGAAATTCTTGTGGATATTACTCCTCCAGGCTTATAAAATTCTTATTGAAGAAATAACTTTCTTGAGAATCCACGTGCCTGAGATCATGAATAATCTTGACGATTTAAAGATAAAATTATTCGTGAAGACAGTAAATTTGTCAATCTTATAATCTCATTCGTCAGTGCAGGGCCTTGTAGGTTAGTACGGCAGCTGCTGTAATAAAATTACTCCTGTAACTGCAATTTTTGTATCGCCCCTTTCATTCTACGTGCAACAAATGTGACAGAAACTGTTCACTCATTCGTATTCGTTCCTTATTGCTGACATTAAACCCATATTATACGTAGCTAAGCACATTCTTTTGGCTCATTTTCGACTGACGACAGATTAATTTACGATGTGATGTTATACAGTTACTTCTGATTCTATAAAACGTCACGACAGAGAGCATAAAATTATTAAAAGCATAAAACAGACGTTTCGGGCATCACTTTTCGTTCACTCTTCCGGTCAGTCATTTTCGACCTGATATGAACCAGCACAATGGAGAACACAGGAACACTGGCGAGCGTAGTCTTTGTGCTATTACACAGTGAGTCTTGGGCACTCCCCAAATAAGCGTACAGTATTTCTTAACCCTCAAATTCCGCACTTAAAATACGTGTAACAGTAAGCACTGTCAAGTCGCGTTCAGTGTCTTCTCGCTAGCCGAAAAGCGGAAGTTGCATCTGAAGGACAGCTTCATAACTCTTACTGTTCCTTAGTAACACAGTTTATAACAATAGGGTATAAATGGGGACCCCCTACCGCTTCGTAACAGGCAGTAACACGCTACCACATCTACAGTACCCTTACGCAAGCCAGCGCTGTGGGTTGTCCACACGCTAAACAGCCTTCACACTAAACTGCAGCCGTCGTTAGAGTTAGTGGCCACGTAGTTTTACTCAGGAACAACTGCCGGTTATTGTGCACATACGGCCATAGGTATACCACCTTCAGATCTTCCTACAACTCCCCCACCAACATCCTTCCCTATATTCCCATCTAGTCGCTTAGCCATTCTGTGATAACTGACTGCAATCGTCGTGACTGTCAGACATAGATTAGAGGGCGCTGAGTGGAGAGTGAGAAGCCTCGACCGCCATCCCCTCGGTCTGTGGAACTCATTAGCGTGTCCTCCGTAGGTCTACAGTACAGAGGCACACTGACACATCAGAACCCCTACTACTCCAGTAATTCTTCCCCTCATGCGCAACCCTGTGGTCTGGAATCAACAGTAGGGCAATACTATGTAATAACCTAAAAATATGCCTTATGTTGCGGACTGTAGCGTCTGTGTAATACCTGTTTCAGAGATTATCTTTCCGCGTAACTAGCAAGTACGTAGTCAGGAGCCTACACTTAATGCTAGTATTTTTCACTCGGCAACTGAGCCAGAAGAAGACTGCCTCTGTCTTGCTACCTTGATAACCTCCCATTAAATTAGCCCCATTTTGTGACCCTTACTCTAGCAGGAAATAGCCTGTTCCCTTTCCCTTCTCTAACCACTATTCCGGAAACTGAGGCGTTCCGAATTAATTAAACTTGGAGTTGTGCTGCACAAAAGAAGATTTGGGTGACAGAAAGTAATGTGGTTGAAATGAATAAATGTGAAAATTGCTATGCTAATGGACCCTTCCATTTATCTTTAGCTTCACAGGGACATTCTGTAGTAATCATAAATTGTTCAGACAGATGTTAAGGACCGCTGACACAACTATCTGTTGAAAAGAACATTTCGTCAAAAGCATGGCTACCATAGCGATGAAATAACCTGTTTAATACAACTTGATCACGGTTCTTAACCATCTTTTTCTTTACAGAATGCACAGCAGGATGTCCCATATTAACCCTTTAAAGACGAGAATGTAACTGGATTATATTTAAAGATTACCGCGCAGTAAACACTATACGTTACAAAAACCAGTAAGTTAATGTTATATAAAAGAAATAACCCATATAAAACACATAACTGCACTGTGTGGACAGAATGTAAAAATTTTTAATGTTAAACCCGGTGGTACACAATGTGACATCTTCAAGGATCAAGGACTTCTTTACACTTGAAGATGGGACCGATAGGTTTTCCCGCAACGTCGGTACAGAATCACCACTCTATGCTGCGTAATATCCCATAAGAGCGCAGAATTCATCTCATCGCGGCGGAAGCCTCAAATTACGCATAGGCCCATCTTGCAATAAGCTATCCACCCGCAGTCCTCGCAGTTGTAACTAGCCACGTCTTGCCTTAGAGCTGCTGCAGCGTCAGAATTTTAACTGTAGACTGTCTTAGATCCTGCAAATTGTAACTAACTCCACGGAGCGAAGTCATTGTTGAGAAACTAATAGTCGCCCAGCTAATCCAGAAATTGCCATCACTTAGATATCAGTCAGCTCAGCGTGCCAGCCCTAGCCGGATATAGCCAGTCCACACATTTGGCCTGCACTTTATTCCTGTAATATCGTTATTAATAATGTCCGCCTTCGTATTTTATTATGAAGACTTTGTATAACTCCATGGCGTAGAGTCCTTCCTGAGAAGCTAACAAGTCCTCAGCTAGTCAAGATATTCCCGCATTTTATGCAACCCGATGATTCAGTACCGCATTCACAACAGCCCGCTTCCTGTGCCAGCTCAATCCAGTCCATGCCCCCATCCCACTTCTTGAAGATTCATTTTAAAATTATCCTCCCATCCACGCCTAGTCTTCCAAGTGGGCACTCTCCTTCAGGCCTCCCCACCAAACCCCGTATCCACATCTCCTGTCTTCCCATCAAACTCTGTATACAGTTCTTATCTCTCCAATGTGTGCTACATGTCACGTCACTAACATTCTCATTTATTTAACCGTCCTCATAACGTCTGATGAAGCTCTTCATTATGTAACTCTCTCCAGGCTTCAATTATTTCTTCTCACTCAGGTCTAAATATTATCTCAGCGCAATATTCTTGAACTTCCAAAACACAAATAAAACTACGAGTACGTTCTTGTACATTTAATATGTAAGTTATAAAATCAAAACGTATTAATAAGTGAAACGTAAGAAAATTTTGATTCACAAATTAAGTAAGCTAACGTTCATCAGAAATACAAGTATTATCCGTGTGCATGCGCTTCTGAATTCTGGATATAAACGACATTCCCGCACTAAGCTGAACACACTTCCGGACTAGCAGAGACAGTAACGCATAAATATCATACAAGTGTACTGGAACCTTAAAAGGTCGGAACTACCAAGGTAAGTTTATTTGTTAAACTTTAAGCCTATTTCAATTCAAATCTGGAAGTAAATTAGGCTCCAAAAGAACGCTTCGTGCGTCAGAGGGTCAGATAACCTCCTTATACAGGGTTATTCAAAATGATTGTCGGGGTTTTAACAACTTGGCCACCTCGTTCTCCAGATGCAACCCCATGTGATTTCTTTGTATGGGGTTACGTCAAGGATCAGGTTTATGTGCCTCCTCTTCCCGCAAGTATCCCGCAACTGAAGGTACGAATCAGAACCGCCATTAAAACCATCACCGCTGACATGCTAGAAAAAGTTTGGAACAACTCGATTATCGTGCTGATGTTTGTAGAATCACAAAGGGTGCACATATAGAGCACCTGTAAGGTATGTCACAAAAACTTGGAGTGTTGTTCTATTAAATAAAAAATTACATATACTCCTATCTCAAGTGTATTGTGTATGACAAGTTGTTAAAACCCCGACAATCATTTTGAATAACCCTGTATATTTTTCGGCTTCCAAGAAACCAGCCTCGTGATGATAATATTAATAATAATGTTGAGGGAGAGTGGAGAGGCGAAACCAGCTGCCGTAGCAATTTACAACACAGCATGTAGGATAAATTATGTAGGGCCACGTATGGCAAACATATGCCAACATCGGCTGCGGTAAAATAAGTTTACTACTCTTTCTCTTTCTATTTTTCCCCCGGTCAAGCTTCAGTTTCCTGAAACTGAACACACAGAAATCTCTAAAGTTTGTGGGTTAGCTTCATACATATGGCAACGAAGAGTAAAGAGTTCCTCATATCAAACTTAAGATAGGTAAAGAACGAAACAAGGGACGCTATATGTGTCCCTTGACAAATAAACAGAGTAGTAGCTAAATAAACAGCCGCAAGACATACAAGGTTCGGATTTAATTTAGGAAAGGAATACAGTCTCAGCGTCCTTTTTTTGTTTCTTGTTTGCTTTGGAAATTAACTTTGTTTATTTAAACAACTCCTGGCGTCACTAAATGTAGCCCATACTTATTGTTTAGTGTCTGTTAATGTAGAAACTAGAAATGCCCATCTACGTTACTATAAATCGATAGTTTTACAGACCGCTCGTTAAATATATTACAAATTCTGTAAAACTTGGTCTCTCAGTTTGCGGTTGAGAATGCTTAAATTCAAAGAGCACACAAAAAAATGTATTAAAAGCACAGGAGATAGGAAACGAAAATGTTATACACTAGCAAGTTTCATAATTTGGACTTTGCCACGATAAGACGTTAGGGGATCAAATCGAGGAGACTGAAATATGAGAGACACATAGGTCTCATGAACAAGATGAGAAATTCATACAAAATTTTGGTAGGGAATATACAACTTGTTCATTATAATCAGCAGTCATTTAATGTTATTTACAGATAAAGTTCGCTGTTTATACAGAGAATCAAAAGACGTAAAAACATTCTGTTGGAATTGACGATAACTTCTTAACATTTTAGGCTGGCGTCACATATATTAACCACTGATATTTAAATCTAAATGGTTAAATTAAATCAGAGATATTTAAATGCATATTCAAATTTCTTCTTTTTCTTGACGTTAGGTGGCGATTAAACTTAGAAAATTGGTAATACAATTTCATATTTCGGCCCCGTCACATCTGGTACGTGACGTCTTAAATCTGATACTTTAATAATATGGTATATAAATTATGTCGTCTGTTGGATCCCCCCCGATCCAGTTGATAATTCAGTACTGACATCGATTTTACGTTGATGTCTGGATATTCACAATCAATCAACATACATTATTTTTATCAGACGGTGATGTAACGTCTACCGCCGTGGTGCGCCGGATGATAGATTAGTATACAGGCAGGGTGTGACGGAGAAGGTGAAAGGTCTGAAACGACAACAAGACGCTATGCACCGATCCTGCAGTCGGAAGAACAGGAATTAGAAATTACATTAAATGAGCTGGCAGTGAGGAGACTTCATTAGAATCCAACTCCTATTGGGAATCGTGTATCAGGACACGTCGAATCCGCTTACGTTAGGCAGCAGGTGCCCTGATGAAACAAGTAGCTATCTAGCTTGGTGAAGCCTGGCCTGTAAGATGTATCTTATAATTTTATTGCATTTAAGCCAGCCCCTTTTGGGCCAAGCGGTTTGCTGTTTCGTTTACACCACTCCAGGTGTTCATTTATTGGGACTTGATTTTCGGCTAGACATAATCGTTTTGTGCGTTACTCCGGCATTCCTGAGCACTTTAATTTTTCACAAAACATAATTAACTAACTAAAACTAACTCCATGGAGCAGAGTCCTTCTCGAGAAGCTAACAATACCTCAGTCGAGTGGAGAAATTCCCTGCGTCTTATGGAAGCCGAAGGTTCATTGCTGTCTTCACAGCAGCCCGCCATGTGTTCATATCCTGACGCAGATCAATCCAGTCCACGCCCTCCCAATCGATTTCTTGAAAATCAGTTCTAAAATTAACCTTGACTTCAGGCTTCCGCCGCGATGTTGATGAGATCTGCGCTCTTCTGGGATATCACGCGGCGTAATATCCCAGAAGATCGTAGATCTCAATTTCAATATTATCCTCCCATATATGCCTACATCTTCCAATTGGTCTCTTTCCCTCACGTTTTCCCACGAAAACCCTACATGCACCTCTCCTCTCCCCCATACGTGCATATAAAGTGAAATTAGCTCTAAAGTGCGTACTGAATCCTTGCAAACTATACGCTACAGAGTTTTTGTTTCAGAGAATGGCACTTGCTCAGACGGTTAAGAAATATCTGCACAGACTAGCAGAACACCTAGTATTATTATGCAATTATTAGGAGGAAATTCTGTTAAAATTAACAGAGCATACAGAACTTCGGTCCATAAGTAGGACGGGAGACTAGGGAAACCAATTGGAAAACCTAGATTTAGGTTAAAGGATAATATTAATATAAACCTTGATAAGGATTAGGACGTGAAGGTGTGGATTGGATTCATCTGTCTCAGGGTACAGACCAATTGCGGGCTCTTCTAAGTACAGCATTTAACTTTCACGTTTCATAAATTTAGGGAATTTCTTGGCCAGCCAAATGACCGCCAGATTCTCAAGAGATGTTCTTTCCCATAAAGTTAAATAATATTAGTAACTGATCTTTAAATTTTCGTGTAAGTTAACGTTCAGATAATTAGCTAAATAAAAGAGGAAATTCTATCTTAAAATAGGCTTGTGTATCACATTTTCTATGACAAAATCCTTCCTTAAAATTGTAGGAAGACAGTGATATTTTCAATGTGACCTAGTTAATGAAAAACAAAGTTACTACACCTACATGAGTAAAAGGAGATTTTGTGAAAATTTATAGTGTGATACAATTAAAATCTATGGCATTGATGGAAAACTGATAAGACATGCTGTTAATATAACAAGATAAAATTCGAAGACACTAGAATTTTTATTTTTTTGCTTTCACACTTTTATCTGTTTGTAAGGCAAATATTCACAGACAAATGGTCTGGTAGGTGTCCTAATGCTTAATGCTACCTTCAACGCCAAGCGAGTCTGACACCTTGCCCATGGTGATTAGTGCAGCTGAAATGTACCGCACTTCATTACACTGATCAACAATATTGTTCCTACGCTCCAGCGACAGCTGCTCCCGTTGCAGTGACCACACTCACAGGTAAGTGACACCAACAACATGATAGCACTAAAATCCAATTACTTAATGACCAACACGGGATGTATGCATGCATGTATGGAATTTGATGCCACAGTACCTATTCACGGCTACAGTGAGGGATTAACACCACAAGCAGGCTATAGCAGGTAACTGTCGTGTATTTGCAAAATGGCACCATTAGCTACTCACCAATTACACGACAGCAATAATGACTTCGTAATGGGGCCTGAAAAAAATAATAATTTAACTGTAAAAGTCACAGAGAGTATAATACTGGAATATAAAGTCATGTAACATGCATATATTTGTTTGTAACGTATGCATCCATTTAAACATTTTAGCTTATTTTATATTCCTTTACATCAAGTCTGCGTGTTTGGCCCACTAATTACTGCCGCAAAAATGGCATGTTTAAAACATGGTACAAATATCTTGCCAAGGGAAGGCAACTCTACCTTTATTTCTTCATTTTACATGAACAGTGATACAACTCCGTTTGCTTTGTGAAATAGTGAGACTGAAGCAGCAATGGCGCAAATTAATGTAGGGTTCGAATTTTGTGAGAGAGGGTCTATTTGTTTTTATACAAAGAAAAGCGGTTGCGCAAAATTCACATTTGCCTTTCGTCTTAACGTTAGTAATAGATTCGAAATTTCGTGTCAAGGGATATAAGGAATAAAATCACGAACCCTACTTATAAATCAATTATGAGATCTGTATGCATTAACAAGTACATGTATGACAATGCTACATTTTTGTGTTGTGTATCACACTCAGTGCTCTGTGAAAGTTACGAGTTGAGATTACGTACACAACTAGATTACTGAACTATCCATTTCTTATGAAGTGAGGAAAATACACTACTACATTTTTATAAGAATTTGTGGTCAAACAGATTATCAAATATGATGCATTCTGAAGCAATATTGTACTTTTGGGCGCTGCGACGTTTATTCTTGTGCAATTTTAGAAAGGTGAACCTAAAACGACGGTAAATTTGTAGCAGACTACACGGTGACACATCCCGAAAGACAATGCTCTTCACAGTTACGAACCTAAAATCTTACATAATGCATCCTTCCTAAAACCAAAATATCTGGCGTCTTAATTTTGTATACAATTTACTACATAAAATCTATAGATACAGAAAAACACTCATTATGAACCCCAAGATATTTGATACGCTCTGGCTCAGAGCAGCAATCGTTTTGATGCCGGGAATGGAATAGAAACAAAACATGAAGCCAATGCTGTACACTCGCTCCACAGTCGTAGTAATTACTGAGAGCATATAACTCACAACTCATTCTAATTACAAAAAAATTAATGTAAGGATAAACTGTAGTAATTCTTCAAGTTGAAAGTTAATTATCTGATCCCATTATGGCCCTTACGCTCCGCGACAAATTCTTCTTGCACATGGAAATGTGCGGCAATAATACAGTGTAACGTCGGATGTGCTTTATATGTAAGAGGGAAAAGCAGAGAGAATATTTTTTGCAGAAACGTTGAAGACACTTTATTAATTCATTATGTTGTGTAATATGGATGTGACATTTTCCTCCGCATATGGGACCGCAGGGAAGATGATACTACTAACATCACATCTCGGAGTAATTACGTAAGCCCTCAGCTATGAAGACATGTCTGCATCAGACTCTTTTTATGTTGTACTAACGAGTTTACACAGAGTCGGCTTGTGAAACTGTCATGAAAATGCTTATCTTACAAGTACACTTACACACAAAAGTAACTACGATCACTTCTCATGATTGGAGAGTTAGGTGTCTTAATAATATCTTAAACAAATGGCGCCACCAGTTTGATATTACTGAGTTATCTTATTACTCACTATTAATGCCGATTTTACGCCTGCATGTTCATAGTCAACCAACACACATAGATTTCAGAAAGAGGCCTGTACCGTGTCCGGAAGCAAACGCTGTCAAGGGTTGCGGGCGGGCCCGACGAAGCCGCAAGGATCAATGCCGGCCCTTCAGTCGGCGCTGTTTCGGCAGAAGTACTGGCAGTGTGTGGCAGGAGATGCATCGGGCAAGGAGGTGACGCCGCAGCAAAGGTTTAATTAGGAAAGGTTATTCCCACATAGTGACACCTTCGCTGAAACACCTGCCGGCCGGTTGGGTCCGCGCAGCCCAACGTGCTAAAAGCGACAGTGAGGTCTCTCATTCCCGACCTAAATCCTATTTTTCAAGTTTTACAACCCTTTTGGTAGTGTGGGTAGTGGGGGAGGGGGTGTTCGAATGTTGTGAAAGGGCGTAGTCTGGAAGGTTCTAAGTCCGGCCACCCTTCACCCGGTGCCACGTTGTCGCGGCGGCTATGTCGCGGCCCTCTGACCTTGGGCACGGTAATATGCGGCGCTTAGCATTGTTGGGCGGCAGAATGTTTCACGCCGGGGGCCTTCGCACACCCATTTTGGCAGTCGCATCGTCCTCGAGTCGCCGCACACCTTTCGTGCCGTCGAGTGTGGAGACGTCCAAGACGGTAACGCTGAACAGGAAAGCGGGGACAAAGGAGGGAAAGGGGCTAAGACCATTCTTGCATTCAGTGTGGTGGAGAGAAACAAACTGGTCCTTGGCGCCCGGAATGCATATCACGGTGCCTGCCAGTTCCTTGGTTTATCCTGTCAATTGTCATATGTTTTTCTAAGCCACGCACGCTCCAGTGTACGCCACATGCAGATGTAACCAAAAATGCCTAATTAAATAACGGTTCCTTGCATAATGGACATTTCTTTGTCTATTGCTAGTACACGCACCTGTGTGCACAGCGCAAACAACGAAGTGATAACGCGGATGTCTTATTAAATCAGTAACGGTTCCTTAGAATGCGGAGAGTTACTTGTATAACTGTGGCAATTCTAGAGCAAATACCCCCAACTGGGAAGGTATATGTAGCCTATATGCACACATGTAACAACACAGTGTCACTTCGCTTCTTTCTCCTCCCGTCCGTGACAGCAGATCCATATTACAAACAAAATAAAATGCCACCGTGAGGTTTCTCATTCTACCGTCAGCCAGAACACCGACTACTCTGACTGAGGTTTCCGTGTATCCTCAGCCCATCCATGCAAATGCCAGGATAAAGCCTTACACGAGACCATAACCTCCAACTACGCGCTTTGCAATTCACAGTTCACTATCACACACTACTTAATCAGACTTCATAACAACTTTGTTAAATAAGCCAAAAAGAGTAACAAAATACTAATATTTGTACTGCTCTGAAACAAGAGGCTGGACGTGTCATGTCCATATTATTTGTTTTTACACTCTAGAATGACGGACACCTAGAAACGTAGAAGAAAGCAACAGTACTGGGAAGATAAATGAAAATATATATCTGAAAAAATAATGTAGAAATAACATGGCTTAATTATGAGCCATGAGATGAAAGTGCTGTCAGCAAAATAAACGAAGATTTATCTTATAAGAGATATAAAATACTTCAAGAGAAATATGCCACGAAATATCATGGACAAAGAAAGAAGAGTAATGAAAATATGTCCTCCCACTTTTCAGCAAAGGATGTCTTAACTGTTAAGTCTCACGGGACAGACACACCGTCAGTAACAAAACGCGTTTCTTTGTTTTATTCATGACCAGCCATAAATTTAGGCCAACATAACATAAGGAAATAAATATAAAGCTTTAAAACAGTGTAATACGTTCAGAATTCCTTCCACTTTACTTCGCAAAAATTAAATGCAAGACGTAGGCCTCGAGCACGGTGCCCTCATTTATTTATTTATTCATTCATTTATTCATTCATTCTTTCTTTCTTTCTTTCTTTCTTTCTTCTTTTCGTTTAGACTCAAATTCAGTAGTTCAGACATAGGCCTATAGCGTCGAATGATACATCAGAGAAATGAATTGTAAAGGACATGTGAGGTAGAGATACTGGCAAAATTTTAGGTACTAACCCGGGATTTTCCTGCAAGGGCAGCTAAAAATCACGACAATCCTCTGTAACGACAGGCGGTCTAAAGGCCATGATTGACACCAGGATCTCCCACAAACGAAGCAGAAGTGCTAAGCACACGACCACAGAGTTCGTTCATAGAGTGGTGTCGTTTTAATGCGCCCTATTGAGATCCAACACCACAAATGCCCCATATTTGTTTGGGTTTCATGCACACACATTATCATAAATCTGTCAAATTTTTTGTTATTATATGTAAAATAAAATTTACAAAATTGGACACTTTAAAATCCGAGTAGCAAACTACGCACCACTTTACTAGGCAAGAGTCGCCGTTTCGTAAAGTCTATTACTGACATCCTGCAGCGTACAGCCATCAGCGCCCTCTCTTCTCACCAGTTTCTTCATAATGATGTCATCGCTGTAATCGAAGCATAAGCCAGACCGTTTCTCCGGCGATACGGCGTGCATTCCCACACTGCAAACAGCCCGCTGGAAATGCTTTTCGAATATTTCGGTCACGGTTCATATCTAGCCGCTTTCCACAACGGTTTCACTGTGGCTGATCATGCTGTCCATATTTTACCAACCCTAATCCCTCCAATACCTTCTGTGGGGATTTCAAAGGCCTGCTTCTACCGCAACGACCCACAAACAGATGAAGAATTAAGGGCACAAATCAAAGCGGTTGTTGTTACGACTGATGGGAATATGACAGCTGGAACATTTCAGTGTTTTGTCCTTCGCTTGCAGACAAATACAACCCTAGAGATTATAGAGTTTCTATCACTGAAACAATGCCACGTATGAAATATTTCCATACGTTTCTGCGTTTTTTATAATAATACCTTTTGTACTGTAATACTCAAAGTATATATCGATCTAAAACAATGAAGATTATATTTGGTGACTCTACCATCATTCGTAACAATGTATTACTAGACAAGACATAAGGCTATTTTGCAAAGCATAAATAAATAGAAAATAATGTTCCACTCTATGAAATTGGTTGTGTTTTGTCCTCCTTTTTTATGTGAAGCCTAATTTCAGTGTCCATCTAACAGTCGACATTAAAATAGTCACTTTGCAGAAGACGCCCAATTACTGCGGACGGCACACAACCTAAAGTCGGTACCGTAGGTCTTCAGGCTGCACACCAAACAACCGTGTGACAAACATACATGTACACATACATATATATACAAGTGTGTTTTGAGCGAAATCTAGACACAGTTTTCTAACCGCTAAGCCTTTGACATAAGTTTCTAGAATTTCCTCGATTCAAAATATAACACCGCAGCAGCTGCTGATGTGTTTTTAGACTCGGAATTCAAAATTAAAATTAAGATAAATGATAAGTTCGAAATTATAGTAGTGACTGAATATAGTCTAAACTCGGTACTACTTCCTCGCTTTGCGAAGCGAAAATTGTGAGTAACATATCATGGAGCGAATTTAAAACAAAATGTCGTGGTTTCTGGATGCCTACCATAAAAGCGTTGATTGTGCAAAGACGCTACACTGCCTCTGCAGAAATATGAGAATCATCACGAGCAGTCAAAAGCACAGAAGAGGGGTGGTCACATCCTATTACGATATTACCCTGATATTGTACATACCGGCCGAAACGAACGTGCCAGTGTAACTTCCTTAACCCTGTCAGACCCCCTGTCAATCTAGTTCTGACAACCGTCTATTAGAACCACAAAAAACACGAAAAAGAATAAAATGTAATCGAAGATAAAGAAAGAAATAAGCAAAAATCCGTCTTGTGCTCTGTAGTGTGTTTAAATAGTGGTTCACTGCACAGGATTCAATCTAACATTAATAAAATCTCATACGTCAGAGGAGCAATACCGAAATAACAGCAAGATAATCTGATCTAGTAACTTGCTATATACACATGTAATGTAAACATAAAACCGCTAAACGAATATGGTAATTATCTTAACCACTTACATACACATTCAGTAAATCTATATTTTGTTTACAGAAAATATTTTCGGCTTGTTTTTTCTGTCAGAATAAATAGAGTTTTTCTTTCTAATGCCACGAACTGATATATATAATTTAAATTGTGTTCTCTTGGAAGTAAGGTAAAAGGTAAAGTTCACCCTAGAACAGGCCACGAAGGCCCAGAGGGGGCGTAGAGTTATAGCTCCACTCTTTCTTTAACCTCGGCGCTAGATGAGGGTGGTTAGTCAACACCACGCCCTGGCCGCTTTATATCCAGGAAGAGACCGGTACCATTGTATGGGAGGCTGGGTGGGCCCAGGGCCGGTCTGGATGGGTGCGGCAAATCTCGCCCCCATCGGATTCGATCCCGGACCTTCAGCCGTAGCCAGTCGCTATACCGACTACGCTATCATTGTATGGAGACTGGGTGGGCCCCAGGACCGGTCTGGACGGGTGCGGCAAATCTCGCCCCCATCGGGATTCGATCCCCGGACCTTCCAGCCCGTAGCCAATCGCTATACCGACTTCGCTATACCGACTACGCTATTCCGGCCCGTTTTTTTAGAAGTACGAACAAATATTTAAATACAACATGAGAAGATTTATGACTCTCCACGGTCTTACCTGTCTTTGCGTGTGTGTGCGTGCGTGGTTGTGTGTGTGTTACGTCTTTCTCATGCTGTTCGTTACTTACATCTATGGCAGCTCAATGTTGGAATAATGTCGTTTGAAGGATAAAGATATAAGTTAACTGACCATTTGAACAGCGAAAGGGGAAAAGAAGGTAAAAATACGAAAGGGATAACGGGAAGAAATAAATGAAGTGAATGATGATCTGGAAATATTGTCCACTAAATTCCAAAAATATTTCCAGCTACTAACTAAAAGTCACTAACGTGAGAGTCTCGCTGTCAGATATTAAAAGCAAAATTTACGTAAATAGGACAACAGTAAAATTGGCCTATGTGAGCCTCGAAGACTGGTTGAAGAGTGCAGCTCATTGTAAGGTGCTAGTTAACTTTTTCATGCATGTTCATGCAACCCTAACAACAACCAGGGAAGAGTGTGGAGGATCTCCCAGGAGAGAGAAGATTTATATTCTCGTGGGATGTGTTCACCTGTCAAGTGTTGCATTGCACGGTGAGAGGACCTCGTTGTCTGCAACCAGCAGCGCACTTACAACATCTGTATTGTGTACTCAGATAACTCACATAGTTTCCATGGCAGACTCTGCTAATTCCTTTTATCAAAGCACAAAAGTTAATGTCAAGAAGTAATTAGCCTGCCTTCAGAATGGTGACAGACTGCAAAAGCCACAATCTGATTACAAATTAAGTCTCTACTCCAAGAGATAACAAGATTCAAGGACTACAATTTCAAGAAGTACTCACCGATCGAGAGTGTGTACACACTTAACATTTCATATAAAAACTCCAAGACTCTAATTCATATTCAAATATATTACGTGCATAACCTAAATGAACACATCGTTTCTAGATTTATTTAATGGCGAGATTCGAACACTACTGCTACTAGCTACTAGCCCCAACACACTTAAAAGTGGGGACAGAAGAAAGTTCAGTATTATAGTTAGGAGAAGGAAAATAAATAATAATTTTTACGTACTAAATATTTAACACACTTCAGGACCTCCAAATAAGACAATCAAAATCCGATAAAATTCTGGAGTGTAACGAGCAACAGGCAGACAGACGGACGTAACATTCACATACAGCATTTTTAGTTTCAGAAGTCTAATAATGGGCATATAAACCTCCGTTTTCTAAAAACAGTAAGTGCGTTTAATAACGTACTAACATGTAAAGTGCCGATAAATGATTAAGACACGGATAAGCAGGTCATTAACAAATCAGTAGACTTACTAGCACACAGTATTGTGTTCCTTGTGCCACAGCTTTACATACGCATTTCTTTGTCATAGTGGGGGATAAGCAATGTCTCTGCTTGGGGTTCAGCTTGCTGTCGTGTCAAAACATCGCGCGCGCACAGCAAGTTCTTTCACAACACAAGCCGCAGGGCCCTTAATGCTGAAATTTAAGGTAAAAATCGTAATTAAAGTATAATCTCGATGAAGAATGCAGAATATCCCTCTGTTCCCTTACAAAGCAAATAATTTAACCCGAAGCTACGCGCAAAGCTATGTGACACAGAGTATTCAACGTAATTAGCAACCTGACTTCAAAAGAATTTTTAACATAACCTCTTCGTAGGATTTAATACGAGAACATTCTGCGAATATTACACAACAAAAAAACTTGTTAAATGGAAATCTATACGCCGATTAAACCATAAACAAATAAATACCTAAGATGTTACGCAAATCTGCATTACAGTTAAGATTATGAATCACATTCCATGGTATCTTGAAATTTAATTACATTGGTGGCACATTTTGTTTTAAATACTGTGCAAAAATGTAATTAAAATGTATTCGAAAATGTTAATACACCTAATAAGGAAATGTGTTAGCTTGATTCCCTTTTCTTAGCTTTATTACGAAACTAACAAAAGTGACACTACATGTCGTCTAAAATAGAGAAATTACAAACTGATTTAGAAATTAAACATTTCTACATAGTTTCATAAAATCTACAAATATAAACCCTCCTGAGTGGCTGTAATGCGTCCCCAAAATTTCTTAGATACCTTTATGCGCCACTTAGCGATGCGTTGGTCTAATAATTTCTTGATAAGCGTTATGTTTATAAATTGGCTAACCATGATGTCCACATCCCATGGCCGTCACTCTCACCGAACTTCTCCCCTCAAAAGTCTCATTATGCTGTGTCGTAAACGTGAAATGTAGTATTTTGGCTATTGTTTAACAGGACTTGTCCAATTGTTGCTTATGTAACAGTTATGGATGCTAAATAAATTGAATTGAATTGAATATCGTTTACGTATTACGTACACCGCAGCCCTATAGATTAGGAGTAGACGAACGACAGAATAAGTGGACGAGAGCATGCTTAGCAGGTGTTCGTCAAAACCATGCTACCGTTGATAAATGAGTCGTGTTACTTAAGCAATAAACATACAGCAGTTTTACAAATTTCAGGACGTCCAATGGCACGCGTCTCACATTTGGGTTTCGATAAAAGCAATTCTATTACGTTTATCCGGCATATTTGATGGAAAAGGTCGAATTCTGAACGGCGCTGTCATTATTTACTTTGAACACCAATTTCATAATTCACGCAGATGAACTGAAGTTGCTGAATCAATTCCAATATATCATTTCCTTATCCACTTAAAAGTTATTATCTCCTCCATATCGTGTTATGCTTCTTAATACAAAAATCCCAAAATATTAAACTTTAAAAACAAGCAACCTTCTTCAACACTCGCGCTGCTGTGCAACTGATAGTGCAGCACTGACAAAGAGGCCGAAATTTCGGGACGCGATTGTAACAATCGCAATATTCAGGACCCTCCACGTCACTTATCTGTATCAAATGTATCACTGCCTGCTGGCAATATCCTCCAACTTCAACAAACAAGACAGATGACAGCTGGAGAACGTGACGACGTCAAAGCAAGCAAAAGACAAGACTAAGCATAACCTAGTACATACCAAAATCCAAATAATAACGAATTCCATACAACAAACTCCTTCTTCAGAAGCTCATAGTTACAGGTGACCAAGAAATAACAAGCCTCTTAAGAGAACCAAAGTCCATTACAACTGATTTCTATCCTGAGCCACATAAATCCAGTCGACCCCTTCCTATCCACCTACACGGCAGTGCGATTTTCCGACGTTGTTGATACAAAATCTGTTCATCAAAATTACAAAGCATTACAGACTTCATTATAGGAGAGGCTCAACGCTGCAATATCCACGGCGATTAGTTTTTTTCCCCCCACAGTATACATACGTGTCCTTCGGCTAGCTATGCGTCACACAAATCCAGGTAATGGCTTACATCGGAGCTCAGTGTGCAGGTCGCTGCCTATCATCATTTATCCTTGTTATTTCTGTGCCCTGCCCATGCCATTACATTGCTCCCTTAATGGGTTTGGACCTACCAAAGTGTTCCTCGCTCCTGTATTGACGTAACCTTCAATATATACTTTATTTCAAGCAAGATAAGTTCACGTTTATTGATACTCTTCTACATTCTATACCTTTTGGCATGCAGAGTAAAACTCCATAAAGAAAAGACCAATTCGACAGCAACCTTTACTTATGTGGTAACACTTATAGAGCAAAAGAGAGTTAAAGGCTTGCAGCTAATGGTGCGATGGTGTAATGACGCGTAGTATTGAAGTTCAGCAATAATCAGTAAGCTTGCATTCAGTATCACAATTCTTGGCACAACATTTAAACACAACTGCATCTCTCATTTATTGTTCATATCAACAAGACGGCTCAAAATCGTTCTTTTATATGAAAAGTGTCAAAAGGAAGATATAATTAATTTTACTTGTCACTTATGCTTTGACTCCAAATTTCTTTGAAGACCCAAATGTTTTAGTAGTCTGTATTAAAACTTTATAAGGTTATAAAAATGTTATAATATGTCTTAATTTACAATAACAAATTAAAAGCGCATTCGACTTCTTAACAGTTGACATTTCTAATTTGGAAAGGATTTCCTCAATGTAAGAGATCGTGAAACCCTCATCATTACACGTTTAGTTTAGTTTCTTCTTGGGAGGTTTATAGAAACAATCACAGCTTCGTACGTTGTTTTGAATCGTGAAACAGAAATCTGTAATTAGGTAATTTGAATGACAAAGGAAAGACGCGAAAAACAAGTACACTATTGGCTACAGAAGATTTTTATTCGACAATGCTTGCTGTCTTCAGTTATATTTTACAAAAGTCTACATGACTTTCGGGAGTTGACTGTACTCACGTATTCAGGTGATTGGGTGTTCTCTCCTAGTAAGATGGCTTCGAAAGCGGCTTTGAGGCCAACCATTGTTACTGATATTATTATTATTATTATATTATTTCGGTTTTGTTTCTTCGTGGGTTTCCCTCATCATTTTCCAAACTTATGTTGTCTCCCCGTCTCCATCTGCGAACTCGCAATCACTCATAATGAACTTAAATTTTGTTTTCCGCGTGTAAGTAGTTACACCTCTGCTTCTTCCTTGTGGTGAAATTGAAACACATTTTTCACACGTTCAATATGGCCACACCGTCTTGGTGCTCTGTTCTCCAGGGTCATTACATGCCGAAGTAGACTCCATTTCTCACCATAATTATTCGCTCCTTACTCTGCTCTCTCTTTTAATCTGAAACATCTTAAATGGCAGAACTCGACCAACCATATTTTACAAAAACTGTAGTAAAGTATGTCAATACAAAGAATGTCAACCGACTATCACGCCACGCTGTATAATGGCAAACCAACCACTGAAGACTGGATACAGCCAACTTTCACGTCACGTTTATTTAATACATCACAGATAATAGACAATTTCCAACGTAATATTGGTAGAAATGTAAAGGTAAAGTTCACTCTAGAACAGGCCATAAAGGCCCAGCGGGGGATTAGGGTATAGCTCTACACTTTCTTTAACCTCGGCGCTAGATGGGGTGGATGATCAACGTCACGCCCCGGCCGCTTTACCCCGGAATCACCCGGTACCCTTTGTACAGGAGGCTGGGTAGGCCCCAGGGCCGTTCTGGACGGGTGCAATATTGATATAAGAAATCATAATTTTCACAACGAGTTAAAAGTAGAGGCCGTCAAACACAAGCACTAAGGCTCTTGGTGCCCTCGGAAGAGTTTTTGTGCCAGTGAGAACTTTGCGATACTTGTAAAAAAAAATATATACTTTGTTAATAACCACAAAGCATGCAGTGATTTCACCTCTCTGAAAATGATTTCTGTCTACTGCTAATGAATTATGAATGTTCAGTTTGTGTTTAGGTGTAACATTAATCAAGGTGTTCGTATGTAAATAATGGTGGCTTTTGTAAAAAAAAATAATCATTATTCAGCCATTTGTATCAGACAGTTTGTGTCAAGTCCATGTCTTGGTGTGAGAACACAAGATGGAAAACTACTGGCACTTTAATTATTTCAATTCGCTTCTCTATTTCAGTTGATTTATCTGGTGACCGCCACAAAAAATAAACTTCTCCTAATTGCAAGTTATCCACAAGCGGATGACAAATCCAGCTTCCGAGGATTAAGTCAACAGTCGTCTCCTTGCCTCTGAATGTAACTTCAGACGAACTACCTTGGCAATAGAGTTGTCTGTAGTGTACACAGAGCCCGAGCAGCTTAGAGAAAGGCTTTCAGTTCACAACACCAAAATAACGTGTATAGCAGAAACAACTCAAATCATTGTCTAATGGTTTTGACACCGTACATGACTGTGGAATCAGGGGTATACATCGATGTTTCCAAGAAGCGTACTGCCTCAATCTTTCTCCGGCACGCCGGTATCTACCTGCAAGACTGCACGGTGTCAAAACCCCATAACATCATCGTTTGATCAACACCTGCCTTGAAAGCCTGAAAATCTATATACACAATAACTGGTTTTCTCAAAGCCTGCTGCACTTATATATACTACATTCTACATCACACGAAAGGTGCATTGTAGTTGTAAACCGTGCATAGACATTTTAATATTATGCCACGAGATGAGGAAACTCGCATCAACATCACTCACTAATTAATATTTGAACGTCCGCACCACACGACTGCGACAGCAGTGTGTGACACAAAATGCTATAACATATATGACATAGAAAGTCACGATATGATACTGCATGTTTGAACTTCTGGAATGGTTCTCTGGAGAATATATGGACAGAGACAAATTCCATATTTGGGAACAAAGTTCGCCATTTGTCCACTCCTAACAACAACCCACGACTATATAAAACGCGCTACATTGCAATTAGAGCTTAATTATGGGACCAAACAGATATTCAACCGTGTGAATAAAACGCATTTTTAAGAATAAAACATATGTACAAACTAAAAGTTCCGTCAATTATATACAGAAAATATCTTACCCCATGGATTGGAGTCCACTTGAGAAACTGGCAATAACTGAAAAATTCCCCACCTTTCAAAAAACCCTAAGATTTGTTACCGTACTCACAACAACCCGTCAATTACCCCTACTCTAAGTCAGATTAATCCACTCTAAAGTCTCACATGCTGTTCCTTTAATATCAATTTCAATACCATCCTTCAGCTTACGCTTTGATCTCTCCATCAATATTTCCCAGTAACATTACGTATGAAATTTTCCTTCTTCCCCATAAATTCTATATGCACTTCCAATCTCGAGCTCCTTCAAAATTTGTAATTCGACTGATCATGAAGCTCTTCATTATGTAATTTCACCTACTACACTTTTGCTTTATCTCCATTAGGTCGAAGAAGTTTTATCTGAATGATTGTGAGAAATATGACGTTTCAAGTTTAAGTAAATGAACTTCTTTCGTATACCACATAATGTCACCAGCACTTAGAAATAATTTAGGTTCGAAGTTAAATTTACCAAAAATAATGGATATTTTTCAGCGATATAAAGTACAATACTCTGCAACACTACGTGGGATATATATAATTGAACGCACAGAGAAAATCTGGTTTTATAAGGCGAGATCGTTCGTCCGTGCAACACTAATTCGTGTCCAACAGTTATTTTATCCCTTTCGCTTATGTAGTTAGTAATAAGCCCCTACAAAGTTTTCATATCCACTTTGATTAGTCACGTGTAAATTCAGAACGTCTGTCAGCAGGGACATTGAAAAGTTCAAAAAAAAAAAAAAAGGGGGAAACTTCCAAGTGAACTGAACAGAATGGCAATTAGTTTTACCTCCCTTCATGATAGAAGGGGATGAAAATTTCGAAACTCTAAAAATTATTGTTCCCAAAGGTGCAACTTCATACGTTATATTACTGTGGAAAGCTGCAGTTTCATTCTGCAACTCTATCGTTTTCTCCCTCCCCCTTTCCAATTTTCTACGCCACATGTAGATCCAATTTGTCCGAAATCAGGAACATCGACCACTTAGTGACTCGTGCTGAACCAGATAACTTTTCCAGACAACTTTATTTTCAGTCTTCCGGAATCGTTTTTACTTCTGAGTACCAACTGCAGAATTATCGTGCAAGACGGCACTAAACTTGTATATTCGTGTATTCAATACAAGTTGTGTACTAACTACGTAACTGCCATGTGTAATATTATGTTCGTCTGCTAATGTAATGTTGTTAATCGCAGTGTTATACTGTGCTCACAACGACTATATGTACCATGTGGAAGCGGTTTAATGTTTTAAATTTTGGTCACGCGAATATACCTGAAATATTGAATATTCTTTTAAAGTTATGGAAGTTAAAAGTACGTTTGCAGGACATTTCAGTGATAGGAGTCAATGAACCTTATAAGAATCAATAATGGTACTCGCACTGTACGGTGTAAATTTATGAAACCATTTTAAAGATATGCAATAAATTGTATTAAATATTATAGGACACTAACAACCGAACTAAAATATTTTAAAAGTATGTTTTACTCTTTTCAGTAGTACAGTCAAAACCAACACAGACACACTTGCAACATGTGATCAGGCTACCGGTTTCAGCTCAAAGAGCCATCATCAGGCCTATGACAGAAAACTATGAAAATTAAACTCCGTACATTTTGTTAAGAGGAAAAACTCCTCCTTTTTTACAATTACATATACAAGGGGGGAGCCTTTCCTCTTATCAAAATGTACGGAGTTTGATTTTCATAGTTTTCTGTCATAGGCCTGATGATGGCTCTTTGAGCTGAAACCGGTAGCCTGATCACATGTTGCAAGTGTGTCTGTGTTGGTTTTGACTGTACTACAGAAAAAAAGTAAAATATACTTTTGCATGTACATACCAACGGGGATGTGTAATATTAAAATTAAAATATTTTGGCATACAAAAATTTAAGGCCCTTAATTCAATGGCTCTAAAGGTTTCCTAATTCACAAATTATAACGTACTTGAGTTTACATTTTAACTAAAGTAAAACAATCACGACTGAACGCCTCCACTGGCATAATGTTTGTCGCAGGTTTCACGAACATCAATCCGTTGTTATTATTATGTTACTTTCACGTCCAAGTAAGCAAAAGAAGGTGCGCGTTGAGGACTGGTATCGTATATCGTAACAAACGTCGACAGTACAAAGACATAATCTAACATTAAGTCCTTTTGTGCTCTCTTCTTGTCATGCAGCTTGAGACGCATCTTCGTGCTGTATGGACACAAATCGACACGCACTGTTTCCTGACGCTAGACAAATTATTTGTAGACATGCAGAGTTGTAATTTGGCGCCTGTTGTATCACATCTATGTGCGTAAGTGAATAAGGAGATGGCTGGATATACGGGCACTCACATTTCATTAACAGATTTCTGAAGAAACAGCATCCTTTCGACCGTAATAACAAAGTAATTTATGTAAAACACTAGCGCAAAGGGCGCCATCGGCCTCTTTTTCTCCATCGTTGAACGGTTTCCGTTAGCTCCTGGTACAGACAATAAAGATTCAAGCTCTGCAGGCCCCGGGCACGATTCTTGCTTAGAGAGCGCAGTAGGTTACTTGAAACAGGAAAACTATACATGTAGGACATATCGCCACTGCAGCGGAGCCAAAAAAAAAAAAAGCTCACTACTCTACTCAGTCCCTCTTCATCTTCCAATGTAAATTTACTTGTTACCCCTTTTTGATATTTTATTCATTCGCCTATACTTCGTATGGATACTGGCACCAGTCTGTCCATCTTCAAGTTACGTCTATTACCTTCTGGCAGTAACATGGTTTATAGCGCGCTATTTTCTATGTTGTAGCATAAATTCCTAACGCATTTATTTCCGTTCTGTTTGCTAGAATAACCTGACCTTTTTAACTAAATTAACAATAAGTGGAGGAAGAGGTTGATAAAATTAAGTGAAAAGGACGGAGAATTTAGTAGCAACGGAAGAGAAGATAAATGCTTTAAAAAAATGTATGTCTGAAAAACTTGAAAGAAAGGGGCCAGTTATAAGACCTAGCAATAAGAGGAAAGATAATAATAAAATGGATCTTAAATGAATAGGATGAGAATGCGGAAACTGGATTCACTTACCTCACCATAGGGATCATTGGCAGGCCCTTGTGAATACGGTAACAAAATACTGGAGATTCCTTAGCTAGCTGTACAACTATAACTATTAGACTCTCAAGAAGCAATATGCTCAATGGAGTTCAGTCAGTCAGTCAGCTACTTAGTTAGTTTGGTGAGTCACTAAGGGCGTTCAATAATAAAACACTTGTATTGTTGGACATAAATCCTACCTTGCACCTCGTCACCTAGTTCATGTTTACCGACTGATGAGGGCCACTCTGAAGTTTGAAGCAATGTTTCAGGCGTCCTTCCTAAATCATAAAACGTCCTTAACAAAATTAAAGTCTTTAGTTGCTTTTAACTTCTGTTTCATTTCAGTTCAGCTGAAGCTGATTTAGCTCATGTGTTAGCTCAGCAAGATACACCTTCTGCGATACATTTCCACGTCGACATACCTTCAGATACCAATGCCCATATGCCATGTACAACATGAGGTGCACCCATGTAAGTTCTATCCATACTGACGTCTTCTTATAAACATAAAACACGAAAATGAATAAAACTGACTCTCAAAGGACTTAATATTTGTACCCGGTTCTAATCCTTACAGATTTGTTGCGGTCTTCACTTCTATCAAGGTGAAAGTCATGGCTGTGTATTCAAATGGATCATGAGCACTTCTGTCTCAACACTAACCCAAATGGATCATGAGCACTTCTGTCTCAACATTAACCCAAATGGATCATGAGCACTTCTGTTTCAACACTAACCCAAATGGATCATGAGCACTTCTGTCTCAACACTAACCCAAATGGATCATGAGCACTTCTGTCTCAACACTAACCCACTGAGCGTTCGCGTCTTCTTCGCATTTCGTTCGACTCTACAGCAACTTTTTGCTGTTCTGCAGTTCTGTTCTTCTAGCTGTATATTAGCCTACAGCATAATGCAGAGCAGTCAGCTACGTGCTAAAGCTTTCAAACTTCAAAACGTAAGTATTTTTACATATCAACATCATCCACAAGTAGTCTTACATCGTACAGCAAATAAAATTTGTATCTGTAGCCCGCTAGATTTAGATCTTGTATCGAAGTATCCCACTATGTTAGCTCACCCTCTCTAGCAGGTAGGCCTAACTCAAGGATATGCGATGTACAGAGTGGCTCAAAATTCACTTCACAGTACAGGTAAAATATTAAACATCAAGTGTCAAGTGACTTTTGCGGACAGTCTGTAATATTACACACTGTTACTGTAACACAGGGTGTGCGAAACAGAAGGTAACTACACTGCGAAAGCTTTCAGAGTCATAGTTCTGAAAAAAAATACTGACATTCTTGTATAGGAAAGTAATTCAAAGTGAACAACAACAAACGGTTCGGTAAGTGGGCCCCACAAGAGATTTGAATTTGCCCGCAGAGAGTAACCTCAAGTGGGAGGCAACCCTCAAATCACGTCATCAATACAAAGAGCGAACGAATGTGGGAAACACAGAGGAGAAGAACACGCTACGCAATAACGGTATCTCACACCCATTCAGACGCCTTGAGCTTTCAATCTGAACCAATATATGGCGGTGACTTCCACAGCATGCGTTCCTATTGTCTGAAGTAGAAGAGGCGAAAGTCCGTTCCTCAAAACTTAATATCTCTTCAATACGCGAAAGTTTAAATTAACTTGACGGTGAAAATGAAAGCAATTTGTTGTATGCATTAATTTTCTCCTCACAAATGTGAACAGCTGTAACATGCGGTTTAATGTTATGTCAGAGTGTAGAAGCAGAAGGATCTAAGGCACTCCCGCATGAACCTTGCATTTAGTAAAGGTAAGACAGGACAATAATTCACTTAAGTTACATAATTTTATTTATAATAACGTGGAAACAACGCATTTATGTTTCAATATGTGCAAGTTTTTCACGCCCTATTTGGTTTAGAGGGCCGCATGACAGTTAAATTATTAGAAAAGACAATGTATATTTTATATTAAAAAATCAAATTAAAATTAAATATGTGGACAGGGAGAAGCATGGTATGACGCAGATACAAGTGGTGTATGAAGATAAAGAATTTCAAAAATCTATGGTAAGACTCGCGAGACATATATAAAAAAATTGAACTTCGTACAACAAAGGTGGATCCAATATTGAATTAATAAATAAATCAGTACTTAAAAAAGACGTTTCGAGCAGAACTCATTAATCATACTTGCCTATTCCACAGATTTATATTTCAACGCATCTATTAGTATTATGATATACTTACTTTATTTTTTGTGTGGAACTTTCACTTACGTACGAATTTTACATCCGTTGAATTTATTTTCTAAAATCTTAAACATTCGCATCGACGACATGTTTATAATTTTTGACCTGCAAATAATGCTTCATGCCGTATAAAACTTACAGATGTGTTTATAATCTACCTCCATACCAAATTTAATACTCCTAAATAAATCGCCCATTGTTTATCGCCATACAATCGAGAAGTAAAAAAAATTTTCGCAGCCGCCATCTTGTGTGGCATTCTACAAATGTGCTCGCATTGCCCTAACCCAAGTCTCATTATTTTCACGAACTATTAACACACATAATTTCATGGCCTTCCTTTTTAGTAGTAAAGGCGGATAAACACTAACAAAACGCAGGATCGGTTAGCCCCAGAACTAATTCCGCTCTTTTTCAATTTGGGAAGAAAACTGAGAATTTTCTAGTACATTTTCCATGATGTCGGGGACTGGAAAGAGAGTAAAATGAATGCCAAAATTTTAATACAAATGTGTCTACTTGCATATAAAATGATTAGCATTTTCTGTATATGTGTACAGCGCATGGCATCAGATTTCTAATAAACACTCGTAATGCTCACAACCCTAAACGTCTTTGAGTTGTGTTCGAAAGAGTCGCTCGCGGGACAAATCTGGATAAATTATGAATAGTCTCAGATTTTATATCTCAATAATTAACTGACCTCTAAAGTTTAAAATTTGCAGCAATTGATTTCTCCCAGACGCCCTATGAGTACACACAAAAATACAAAACGATGTGTTTTAACGTTGAATCTACCATGCCTGTTTTGTAAAACTCATGTACTGTCATCATAATGACAATCATGTGCTTTAACAAGTAAACAGTTCGTAGCCTAATCGATGCCAAGCGTTGTCTTGGAGATGGCTGCATCGTAAAGTGGGCAGTTCGTCAGCTCTGTTGTTCTCAGACTGCAGATAAAACGGATGTTGTATTACTCTATCGTAAGAATTCAAAATCATTCTTGGCAATGGAAACGAACACTTAGCATTACTCATCTCTGTTACAAAGCTGACGCTCAAGTAGGCCTACGATAGATATACGACCCGGACACTACTGTGAGATTTAAATCAGGATATGGAAATTCCGACTATGCTCGCTGCGTGAAATTCTAGCTGTGGAACTTAACCTTAATGACTTAAAACTTGAAAGTGTAGTTGTTACTTTATGTACCAACAAGTTTAACAATGAGAAATTGTACACACTTTCCACAGAGTGCATTTCTGTGTGTTATGCACGTTTCTCAAAACAGTGATTATTTCCCTTCATAACATTATATGTGAAATGGAGCATGTTTACTGCGCGGTACAAAGTGGATTTTTAATATAATTCGAGTTAATTTCCATTTTTAACCCCTAAGAACACGATCACATTAACCTACATAGACCAAATTAGCCATCTCTGAGAAGTCAGCGTCGATAATGGCAAAGATCGTGAGCACAGATACTAGTATTGAGACATCCAGCAACTGCAGAAGCTTTACTCTGTCAGTTTATTGGGCGAATGGGTACAAAAAATACGCTACACACTTACGTATTATCTACAAACCGGAACAAAAATCATACTTTCCTCTCTTCCACCGCAGGAATGTCGATTTTTGCACACGTTTGTTCGCATCCCATCACCACTATCTGGAATCATCGGGACTTACAACATGCAGTAAGTACATGTACTCCTATATGGTGCTGAGCCAAACACAGTGACATGATGTCTGAAAACTTGTTTAAGAATTTTCAGCTGAAGAGCATTATCACCGAATTCATAAACATTCGCATAACCGCTCTGCTGTCATAACACACATACATGCGCATATTTATACACGTAAGCATGCATGCACACATTACACTACACGCATTACATACATACCTACATATAAACATACATACATACATACATACATACATACAACAACAAAAATAAGGAAAGGAAAAAAATAAACAAAAGAAACACCAAACAATAAAGAACAAACCAATCACAATATACACATACACACACATACATACATACATACATACATATATACATACATACATACGTACATACATACATACATACATACGTACATACATACATACATACATACATACTACATACATACATATAAACATGCATACATACATACATACATACATACATACATACATACATACACACACACATACATACACACATACATACGTACATACATACATACATCATTACATACATACATACATACAAACGCAGGCATTTAGTTAACGCGCACGCCTATGTCTGTATGCACTTATATTAGCATCTCCTTCCTTCGTCTCCCTTTTTATCGCGTCCCCCACAACTATAGTCCACCGTACAATCTACGACTATCATTCCTCATAAATTTTCTATCCTTGTATATAAACACCACCGACCGATCTTGCTGTTAATGTATAGCTCTCCTACTGACACACTGACACTTCAAGATTCTCACTTTGCAACACAGAGACGAAGTTTTATGGTCTAAAGAGTTAAAAGCGACTGTAGACCCTTTTTCGCAAATAAGAATGGGATACATTTTAAGATCAACCGTAGAACAGATACACGCAGTAACCTACAACCAGTTGTCTAAAACGTTAATAAAGGCTTATTGGGTCCACGAAACTAAAGAAGTTGCTGTTATCATTCACTTATACTACTGTAGCTAGTAACTGTAAGAAATGTATTTTATATGAAGAGGGTTCAAGTTATAGCCACTGTCTTCTTATAACTCTGGCTGAAATGTAGAACAGCAATTTCCCGAGAGTCACTGGTCAGATCCCAGTAATCCACAGGCATTTTCCTTGCCTTACGTTAAGAAAAGAACACTCTCCTCATGCAGTATGCACGGCTCTCTCGAATTCCAACCCGGGATAATAAAATTTATCCTTATAACCTGCCACGAAGGCAGAGAGAGGGAGTACGTAGAAGTATAGCTCTACTCTTTCTTCAACCTCGGTGCCAGATGGGGGTGGGTGGTTAACGTTACGTCCCTGCCGCTTTGCCTCCGGGAATGACCCGGTACCCATTGTATAGGAGGGTGGGTTGGCCTCCAGGCCGGTCTGGACGGGGACGGGAAATCCCTGGATCGTCAAGCCGTAGCGAGTCGCTATACAGACTACACTATCCCGGCATAAACCCGAGATAATAAACAGGTAAAATTTGCCGTTCACGTATAAAGCACTGCTTTCTGCCCCTTTGAACCGTCAAGTGGTCCGCATTTATGCTTCGTATTTGGAAGGTTCTAGGTTCAGAACTCCGTATGGAGTTCGGCTCTCCTACTTGTGGTTGTGCTTCCTTTCCTTTGGTGACTCCAAATAAGCCCAAAGTTCAAAATCGTCGGGCTACTGAAAATTGAGCATTCCAGAACACCCTCCCCACAATTAATACTGACGCTACAAACCGAATAATCCGACTTATTCTTTATCTGTTTACACCTCATGTTACAGAAATGCAGCCACCTCGTTAAATGGTCCATACCTGTACTGTGTATTCAGTAAAAACTACTGATACAAGTATCGCACTACAGTTGATATGTCATTGCACTGAATCTACGGATTTCTTCAAGAACACCTATTGTGATTGTGACAAGCCGCTTAGCAGCACGAACATGTTTTGTCTCAGATAATGGAGGCAAGGCTCTAGCGACTAAACCGTGAGACGTCTTTATCAGCGCCGCTATAAGATTGTCTGCTCTTGTTGTGGTTCATCTTTGCTTTCTTCTTTACACTGTTACAATCTACGAGAGTCTAAACTGTTCCCATATTGGCAAAGAGGAAGCTGCAGGTTCGCTGACAATTTGAATAACATTCTTGAAGTCCTTGTACCACATTGAACCCCTATGCCCTTATCGCACAAGTCGAATTACAGTCTTCAACTTTAGTGCGATACTTGGAGACACCAGCGATATGAGCAAAGAAAAGGATTGGATGAGCGCCCCAAATGGGAAGACGCGACTGAGGGGGATTTGGGACACGAACAAGCGGTGGGAACTACGGGGAAGTGCTATTGACGGAATCAGTGTCGGGTCACAGCATAAAAAGGCATCGCTTCTTTGCTTCTTAAGCAGGAAGCAGGCAACGATTTTGTTAAAGTAACTTCTGGTTGTCACGCTTTATTTGTGTGTATTAATACCGACGCCCATTCCGCGTTGCTAGACATGACTTTGCCTTTTTCATACTTCCGTACTGACATGTTTAATGGGACCGAAATGAAGCACGAACACTTACGGTGTTTGAGTCTGTATTCGTGAATGACAGACTGTGGGCTAGTTACCGAAGCTTTCTTGTTTTTGTTCTTGTCGTTAAGATGATGATGATGATGATGATGATGACATGCATATGATGATTATGAGCTTCTTATCTTAGACACCCCGCTGTATTTACACAAGTCATAAAATATTTATGCCATCGACACAAATAATCATATCATAAAATGTAGCTACGTGTTTCGACAAATTATATGGCCATCCTCAGGCCACTCTTGCACATAAAACCAAAATTACAATTGCAAATTTCATTTTGGATCGGAATGAGATCAAGATCTCATTCCGACCCAAAATGAAATGTTCAATTGTAATTTTGGTTTTATTTGCAAGAGTGGCCTAAGGATGACCATATAATTGGCCGAAATATGTAGCCACATTTTATTATAATAAAATTAGTTGTGTTGATTACGTAAATAATTTATGATGATTATGAGGATAATAAGACTTAACGCATTAGTTTCTCCGGCCTCTATCCATTCAAAACTAATAATTAAATTGTGCGTCCTTAAAACGTGTAACATCTCTTGCACGACAGCTCAGCATCTAACTACACAGGACTGCGCAACAATGAAAAAGCTGGGCATGTATTTATGCCGTGAGCGACAATCGATCCAGCAAACCCGGGATTCTAGTGGCCCAAAACTGTAGACAGGTTATTCAGCGCCATCAGCACAATTCTGATTGTCATATTATTATATTTACTGTTGTTAATTATAATTCACATTTTGTTGGCGGTTCTCCTTTGTTCATATTTCCTTCACATTTTAAAAATATGATTTTCTCCTCATACTACAGTCAATAATGTACGGTGTTATTAAACAAAAACAGTAAATATGTACTGTAGGCACAGTACCAGTAGGGTATGCGTAAGACAGTTTGAAATAGTGAATACATTTATGATCTACAAATTAATCCAGGCGTCATAAAACAACTTTAATGGCACAGACACTAAACGCTAATACCATGAAGCACACTAGGTGTCATCCATTACTGCTCTCTATTGTAGCTGTAATTATTTTCACCACTTCTCCGTGAAACTACTTCAGCCCTCATAAACAAAATGTCAATTAACTGCACAGCCATGTTGTAAAACCGAGAATGCCTATGTCGTATAAATGCGCGACTAATATTCCCCTTGATTTCTTCTTTCATTCGTTTATTTTGTGCGTACGTCACTCTTACCTTAAATTTCACGAGACACAATAATACAGGTTAACGTGGCAGTGCATAGGAAACTTTGATTTCCTCCCCTCAAAATGACGTCCGCTTACGTCCGACCAGAAGACTACCCTTCAAATATTATTTATTCGCAATAATTTATTAAGCGCATTAATTTAACAAACTACAAGAGAAAAAAACTACATTAGTAAGATGTACTTCAATGTAGGACACGTGTTTTTCACACATACTTTTGTGGTTTTACAAACATAATTAGTTTATAACTTAATTTTATAATTGGTCCCGTTCACAAACATCAAAACACAAAATTACATAAATTAGCAATTTATTGTCAAACCCCCTACCCTGACGGTTGTGGCATCCATTGATGATACATAATACAGCGGTACTGAGTACAACCTGAAGTTAGTGATTTTACTTGTGTACGGTCCACATTCAGATACGAGTCTTCGCTGTTCAACTTAGCATCGTAAATAAGCCGTTTCGACAATACACGAATCTGCTCTTCTTGTAAGTGCAGCACGATTAATTCCATGTATGTCCTTCCATTAGCCTTGAATTTCCTGTTTTGACACTTAATATGAATGTATAAAACTGAATAACATGTCTTTTTTCCATATCTGCGGTAAAGCCGGGACAAGGCATACCCAACGCCTCTCTGTTGTCAGTGGGATTTATATTGCAGTCGAAACCAATTCAGCCCCCATAGAGCGCACAACATGCCATGCCAGGCTATCGGATTCCTCGTGAACCTTGTCTGTCATCTGACGACCTCCATGCCTGGCATTTCGCAGACGTTTCCACGTTACGGCAAGGAATGCTGTATGGTAGCCTGAGTAGCATAACGACAGCCGCATGCGACATTTCGACTGAACTTACAAATCAGTGCCGATTTATTGCTTCCCGTAAACTCCTGATATACTGTAAGTTCTCAATGACTGCTTCCCTAACTCCATGAATAACCAATTTCCTAATTCCATGCAAAAGAATCCTTCTTCAGAGTCATTTAAGTTGGTCAATAAGTTCATCTCCGCTTACTAAAACTGATATCCATTATCGTATTAACAAGAACCTGCACTGGGCCATTTCCTGAACCAGATGAATCGACATCACAAACTCGCATTCCATTTCCTTACGATTCATTTTAGTATTATCCTTCTATCATTGCATATATTTCTCAACAACCTTCGACTTTTTTCCCCGACTTAAAATATGCACGCGTTTATCATCTCCAGCTCTCCCATGAATCTTACGTATGATACATTTTTCACGCTTCTTCCTCCCTTTGATGACCACAATGATATTTGATAAAGCTTACAAAATACGAAGCTCCTCATTATGTAGTTTTCTCCTCCGCATTTTTTCTCAAAAAATATTCATCTGTGTTCTTCCAGTACAGTGTCAAGACACCAACTCTCACTCCCGTATTAAAGAAGAGACGGGTTTTATAGTACAGTATTCAGGTTTCCTCCAACAGTTGGACTAAACACTTCACTCAACTAATTCTCCACAAGAAGTAGGACGCGTTACTATTTTAGGGCGCCTACTGAAGGACCAGCAAGTAGGAATCTCAGTTTCAGCGTTTAATACGTTTCATCCGGCAGGTAGAAACAGACAAGCATCCAACTTCATTGCCGTTAATAAATCAACGCACATTTATTATTCAACATAAACCTCCTTCTCCCGCAATATCAGCGCTCAACCAAAACCCACATTTCAAAGAAACAGCTTTCATCACGTCCCCTACGTGATATGTCGGCTTCCTTGATCAGCTCTTTCATGAATATTAAAAATATCATGTACTGAATATTGCTGCTGGTCTGAGATGAGGCGTCGACTCTTCATCGAGTCGATATGGTTTATTCAATTAGCCGTGCACACAGTCAAACTGGGTAAGTTAATTTTGCAGAGGCATCGGTTTTCATCTGCAGTTGCTCCATATTCATCTATCTGTAATCACAAAATCTGAGGTAGATCCAGACACGCGGAACAAATGTAAGAAACCAGTTGCAGCTTCGCGTATGTTTTGGAACATGGCTGGAATCGAAGCATGAGTTTGGATTCTATTGTATGAAAGCTATTACTTTTCCCTGCTAAATTACAGATATCATGACATCAGACGTAGTTAAACATTTACTCACATACTTAGCAATAATCATGTAAATTAGGTTAAAGGAAGATGAATGGGACAATAAAATTTATATACACTTAAAATGGTGTTATAATAACAATGACAATTGTAAACATAATTCTCTGACATAAAAAGGACATTTAAAATATGTTTGCAGAAATAAAAAAATTATTCTTAAGTTTGGTCAAGAGTTTAATTACACTGAAAGATTTTGTTTACTTACGTTCACTTCAATCTTCGATTTCTTATTGAACTCTATGCATTAAAAGCCCATGAGCAACCTGAAACCTAGGAGTATGAACTCCTGAGATCAACGAAAAATTAAAATTTTCCAACATGGAGAGTTCAACATTCAACTACGCTTGGTACAGTAATCTTACTACTTAATGTAAGACTCTCAAAAGAAGGAAGAACAGTGATATTAGAATTCCATGCCAATAAAAGAAATATCATTTTTGAGTCCATACGAATTACAGAAATATGATAATAGCGAAAATATTCCGCCCTCGGACAGAGAAAGAGGCATAATATTATGTATCCACATAAAAGAAAGCCAAAGCCTGCAGAGTGTTGGATCCAGACTGTGATGATAGGGGATATAGCATGGAAATGTTTTTGTTGTCTAAGACATACTTCCCAAGAGATCACATTTACTTGGATAAAACCAGCAAGAATTTGGGTTGGAAGACATCACCAAGTGCTAAGCGCCTGTATAAATCTAAATGAAGAAAAATGTGCACATAGCCAGTTCCTTCGGCTTTACCCGGTGTGTGGAGAAGGGAAGTTATTTCAAGATTCCGTATCTGATTGGCGCAATTTACTATGCGGCTTAACTTACATCCAAGTCCGGTTTACAGCCTTAGGAAAAGTTTGCCAGTAAAACGGCCTAATAAAACTAGCTGAAGTGGCAAACTGTCCGCTGTAGGGAACAAAACAATACGCACTCTACTTAATGCTTTAGAGTAGAAAACTTAGCAACGTTAATTCTATGCATTTGTCTGATAAATCCACCCCTTTAGTGTTTTACAGCAGCCTTCATTTAAATTTAAAAAGAGTCCGAAGTTTTTGTTCATTCCTTTCCACTTTTATTGACCTGAACTTTAGCAATAACGTAAACTGTGTACTGTTCAAAGAAGTATTTCTCGTTGAACAATATAATATGTCGACCATCAGGTGTGCGTTGTTCACAGTGTATTGCCATCACCCTCTCAGCTATCTTCAATGAACAGCACTTATATATTTGCACCATTCCATTCATTTGAATGATAAGATTGCTCTGAAATATCGATACCAATTCACCAAGCAGCAAAGCGTCACATCCCAGAATACCTTGATTTTCATATTCAGAAAAGTAATATCTTTAAATCTCATATTCTATTGCCATGCCTGAATGCACCAACCCTTCCTGTTCACTAATATACTGTGTTGACAGCATAGGCGAATTATTTTTCTGACAGCTTAATAACAACGTCTTACCGCCCACGTTCTTTACACCACAGTCAGAAACGATAATCATAGTTGCAAGTGGTTTATTGAAAATTATTTTTATTGTCAAAAAACAATGATTCTGACCTAAGGAATACATAAAAATCGCAATCGGAAAATAAATACGCTCCATAATTTTGAAAGATACTATGATGACTAGAGTACTGAGAGAATTAACTTCTGCTTAAAAACGTAACGAAATAGGCAATGTACATATAAGGTAATATTGTGGTGTTTTCGTGTAACCATTCTTGCAGTGGAAATTCAACATTGCGTTCTGTGTCTGTTGTTGAGCTGTACGTCACCGCCAACTATAAATATTGAGTGTTGCACAGCAATTATTTTATGGCAAATTTATGTCGCCGGCAAAAATAAGTACGTAGGTGTTCGTGTAAGGTGCCCGATGTTGAATTGAAACAAAAGAATATTCTTTTGCTCATGGCCTTCTTTAGACGTACAATTTGGCTAAACAGATCGCAATGGCAGATAAGTCGTTGCGCAGTTTCTCAATTTTTGTTAAGTGTTGCCGTATAACATTTTTAAGAGATCAGACGGAATTCATCAATTATGATGCAATAAGTATTAAATATTAAGAGTGTGTGTCTGTATTCTTGTCTTAGTTATCTAGCATGCAAATCGCATCTTTTCTCTATCGTATTTCACTGTCATCTGTGGCCTGTCTGGCTCTACCGTATTATTTCCTCATTATCTCATAAATAGCACGATTTTCGCAAAAATATAATTGAAAAAAATATCACTGAAATGCTCTCTATAAGAACTACCTTCAGCTAAACTTATAATTGGCGTAAATACCAGATAGAGGGTGGCTTTCTCGGCTCATCGCGTGTATTAGCAGGACCACGAAAGAAGATCTCTCCTTTGGCCACTTGAATCACTACTGTCATTGTGGGCAGACTCACGGCTCTGTGTTGGTTACCGTACGCCTCTTTGCGTTATAGTTAAACCGATTAGAGAACATAAAAGCGGGATGTGGTTCCAGACAGGTGACCTCTAAGCCGATTTACAGAAGTTGGTTCTTGCTTTCTCTTTCCAGATTAGGTAGAATAATATACGTACGTAGCGACGCAAATTTACGGAGGGAACGTGGGTGAACTGTGAACGTTTTTCCAGAAATGAAAATATAATAATCTTTAGAATTGACATATCTAAGCAGCTCTTAAATAAATTCTATATCTACAGTTTCTAAATGGTCAGGTATGTTAAGTGAATAATTTACTTAATACATACAACATCAATGGAATACACTTGTCTCTGAACTGTGAACTTCCTTACGCGAGATCAGTTTAACTCACTATATTCTATCTCGCCTCTCTATCACGGAATTTGAAGGACTTATTATTCGTTTCCATTACATATACTTACTAAATACAGCTTTCAAAATGTTTGATTTAAATACGCATACTTGAATTTTTATGTTTTTTGTCGTGCCTAACTTAAGAAGGATTCATGTCCCGAAAAAGTAGCTCTTCCAGTGACTAAAGAATTGTCTGCTTAGAAATTAATTCTGAATCGGAAAGAAACAGAAAATATAATCCTGTAAGACATATGACGAAGAAGAAGCTTTAGAACTATAGCGATATTCTAATGTAAAATAGTTTTCTTTGATGTTACTATCATGATCGTATTGCCATTTACATATTTTTCAGACGACGGATATGGCTCTCAGTATTCTGAAAGCCATCACAGCATGGTTCAGAGTTAGGACGCGTATAAAAACTTATGATACAGCTATCTAAAATAACACGCTTGTATTAAGAATTATGTGTGATAGAGAGTTTTATATAAAAATGTTCAGTCACGTATGAATAATGAACAGAGGAAGAAACCAACGCGAGTTTTCATTATACACGTAGATCGCCTGAAGAAGAGATAAAGAATGACAGGGAGAAACAGATACGGAGGAGCAAACAATCCACAATGTGACACGACTTCATAACAACGAGTTCAGAGCAAAACACATAAAGTCGACTTCCCTGTTACACGGATTAAAATGAGTAGCTGGTTACCAAATTAAACGTGGGACATACCAGCATGATGACTTTATTCGCTCAATACCTTAATTTGAGGGTAAGAAAGTAACACAAAAACCACGTAAGAAAGCAGGAAAAGAATTTAACGGCGTGTTTAAGCATTTACAAAACATATACGAGTATTTATATAACAAATTCCAATATGACACTCTGTATGCGATTCTTAACCTACGTTCCTTCCTTAAGAAGAGAAAGTAGGCTTATACGTAGCCTTATCCTAAGACCCGAGATCGTAAAGCCTCGATAATGAGGGGGCCCTGGCCCACTAGGGGCTGTTGCGCCATGGGAAGGGAACCCTACGAGTTAAAATTCTGTCCATTCTGTCCATATAAAACAAGTTGTCCTTATAATCACCAGGTAACTAGGTCAGGTGGTGCTTTAATGAACATTAGATTCGTCGTTATGATTTGCATCGTACTTTCGATAAAACGTATCTGCCAATCGCAGCACGGCTTATTCTTCAAAGCTCTAACTCAGGCATGTTTCAACTTCACGGCGTGCACATTGAGAGAAACAGTAATTTCATAGCATCAGCCAAAAACAGTAATATATAACAGAGGAAAGGTTATCTGTAAAAATCACAGCCACAGATCGGAACCGTCAAATTCCGTTTCAAAACTTCTACAGGCTTTATACTGGTTATCAATAATGATTACTGTGAATGCACTAAATTTTTCTTGCTGCAAGAAAACAAAGGAGAAGGTTGGTTACTAAGGAAATAGGCTATTATAAATTCCTCAGTTTGTAGCCTGACGAATACATACCCTTTCTTGTGGTACTAAGCCACTAACGAACTTCCTGTACGAAAACAGCAACTGACACAGTCTGGCATCCATAGCAACCACGCTGCACGTCATGTAACTGGGTCACTAAGTGGCCTATCTGTATGTCTGGCTGCAAACAGTGAGCTTCACGGTATTTTATATCTCGAGAAATTTTAGATATATGGAACGAAGAGGATCCCTGCCTCCAGTTGGTGTGCTTATGAGCACTTTATGATCCATGAAAGATCGTTTAACTCCGAACGACTGCCGACTAATGTAGGGCATTATGGGATCTGCCGAACTTGCGTCTTGCCAACACGTACGACAAATGTTATGAGGCTTTGTTCCGAGCTATACAATCCCCAGACCGATGCAAACACTTCTTCCAATGCAAACGAACTCATTTAAATTCGACCCTTCCACTTAAAGCTTCAAGAGCTGGCCAGCGCATAGGTCAGTTTCACCAAATACACACAACTGAAGGAAGTCTTGGTATTTCGTGTTAAATAAGTGTTAAATTTTGATGTCAATACAATATATTTTAACGCATTTCTGTCACTCGTTTGCGCTCCTAAGCTAAGGGCAATCCAGGGCTTCAATTTCGAATCTCTTTCGCAGAATTGATAGCTACCTGCATTTTCTACGCCGTTACGTGTTGTCTTGAAGTTGTAAAGGCCTTTCAAAGAGCTTACCTCGTAATCAACTGGTCATATAATTATCGAAAATATTTACTACCTCGTAGACTAAATAATTTCACAGAAGTGTATCACTGTACCTTTGATACGAAGGGAGTAAAAAGCTTTTATGTACTTTGACAAACAATGTACACAAAATTGTTTGGAATAAGTAAGAAACTTGAACATTTCTTATAACCATGCTTGTCACAGGAGACTGATAAAAATTAAACCATTATACAGTTTCTCTACGATCATATAGAAAGCTTAAAGCGGAGAAAAATTACATACAGAACTGTCATGACAAACAAGTGAAATCCACATTGACGTTTTCAAGCTAATTCTGGTCGTAGTATTCAGAACTGTAAAATGCTAGACACATTAATACTTAATATCCCAATAACAGTCATATTAAATATTGGATATTTACAAATATCAAAGTATAAACTTATTTTAAATATCAGAATACAGGAAAAAGTAAAGATTGCCTAGGAGGTACTTTAAATAATAACATCCGCAATCATCCACATATGCATCTAGTAGGTCACCATTTCGCTAATTATGTAGTACACCCCGTATCGTTAAACACTACAAAACATTTTCGCGGCCCGCCCGTTGATAACCGTTCCCATGATGCACCACGATTAACGTTTGTAGTTTATCGACTGCTGTTTCCACGCTGCCATGCATCAGACGATTGCAAGTCGATGGAATGCTCTCGGTGGAGACTGCAGGCCGCACTGAAACTTATGAATCATTAAATGACCCCAAATCTTTCTCGTTCTCGAGTAAATGTTTGCCTTTAACTCCAGTATTATTCTTAGTATTCTGTTTGCAGACACTTCTAGTGCCTTACTTAATGCACCAAATTTTCCATTCCTACAAATCCCCAGTATAGCCCTATATTACAATATACACATTCACTTCAGCACTTGTGACACTATAATGTACACATTCTTCTCGGCTCTCATCGGAATTTACGCTGCAGGTACATCACAGAAAGTAAGCATCTAGCAGTTTCAAGTCTTCTGCGATGTTATGCCGTGCCGACTGAAAAATAGTTACCAACGTTTCGGAGAAGTGTATTGTCACGTCTTCAGGATCAATCACTGCAAGACTTGGACTACTTGAAGACAGATGCACTACACATCTCCGCAACGTCGGTAACTTACCCAGTCGACGTCAGCATTAGTGTCATTGTTTGAACCTAAAATCTCGCAAGAAACATCTTATTTTTAATTAACAAAACTCCCTGCAATGTTAGATCATAAACTTAATTTAATGAAACTGATTTAAGAGGGTGAAAGGCTACATGCTGCATGAGTGAGCTTCAATTCTTGACATCGGCAGGGGTTTGTCTCTTTGCAGCCACATTCATAATGGCTTTAAAGCCAGCACATTCTCCTGTAGTCTGCTGTCAAATTCACACTGGCTCTGAAGCCAACACATTCTCCTGTGGTAAGCTGCCACATTCACACTGGCTCTGAAGCCAACACATTCTCCTGTGGTAAGCTGCCACATTCACACTGGCTCTGAAGCCAACACATTCTCCTGTGGTTTGCTGCCACATTCACACTGACTCTGAAGCCAACACATTTTTCTGTGGTTAGCTGCCACATTCACACTGGCTCTGAAGCTAGCACATTCTCTTGTGGTTAGCTGTCACACTCACACTGGCTCTGAAGCTAGCACATTCTCTTGTGGTTAGCTGCCACATTCACACTGGCTCTGAAGCTAGCACATTCTCTTGTGGTTAGCTGTCACACTCACACTGGCTCTGAAGCCAACACATTCTCCTGTGGTTAGCTGTCAAATTCACACTGACTCTGAAGCCAACACATTTTTCTGTGGTTAGCTGCCACATTCACACTGGCTCTGAAGCTAGCACATTCTCTTGTGGTTAGCTGTCACACTCACACTGGCTCTGAAGATAGCACATTCTCTTGTGGTTAGCTGTCACACTCACACTGGCTCTGAAGGCAGCACATTCTCTTGTGGTTAGCTGTCACATTCACACTGGCTCTGAAGCTAGCACATTCTCTTGTGGTTAGCTGTCACACTCACACTGGCTCTGAAGCCAGCACATTCTCTTGTGGTTAGCTGTCAAATTCACATTGGCTCTGAAACCAACACATTATCCTGCGTTTAGCTGTCACATTCACACTGGCTCTGAAGCCAACACATTCTCTTGTGGTTAGCTGTCACATTCACACTGGCTCTGAAGCTAGCACATTCTCTTGTGGTTAGCTGTCACACTCACACTGGCTCTGAAGCCAGCACATTCTCTTGTGGTTAGCTGTCAAATTCACATTGGCTCTGAAACCAACACATTATCCTGCGTTTAGCTGTCACATTCACACTGGCTCTGAAGCCAACACATTCTCTTGTGGTTAGCTGTCACACTCACACTGGCTCTGAAGCCAGCACATTCTCTTGTGGTTAGCTGTCAAATTCACATTGGCTCTGAAACCAACACATTATCCTGCGTTTAGCTGTCACATTCACACTGGCTCTGAAGCCAACACATTCTCTTGTGGTTAGCTGTCACATTCACACTGGCTCTGAAGCTAGCACATTCTCTTGTGGTTAGCTGTCACACTCACACTGGCTCTGAAGCCAGCACATTCTCTTGTGGTTAGCTGTCAAATTCACATTGGCTCTGAAACCAACACATTATCCTGCGTTTAGCTGTCAAATTCACATTGGCTCTGAAACCAACACATTATCCTGCGTTTAGCTGTCACACTCACACTGGCTCTGAAGCCAGCACACTCTCATGTGGTTAGCTGCCACATTCATACTGCCTCTAAAGCCAACATATTCTCCTGTGGTTTTTTTTGCTCCTCAGGGCAAAGCCTGAGACTGTACACTAACATGACACAAAACTGCTGCCTTTCCGATCCAGTACACGCAGCAGTTGTTTTACGCCCTACTTGCGTTTCTGAAAAAGTAGACGTATATCAAAACGACGTATATAAATATGATATTCCCGTCAGAAGTACGGGGTAAGCGTAAAAGAATGCAGCCAGACAAAGGGCGTTAAAAGGAAAATGAGAGAGCGCAAATTCATAAATTGCGTAAATTGGCAACGAGCGTTAGGCTAAAGCAAAAAAGGCGTAAAACAAGAGCTGGGTGTACTCACAATTATTGCGTAATTCAGTGATAAATAACACACTCAGCCGGTAAACCGTCGTTAAAGAAAGCGACGAACACGATCACCCCTCATACTAATTACAATTATGAAACGTCCTGTAGGGCGTCAGAATGGCAATAGATCAAGTTTGAAATGGGAGGTAAGAGGAGAGAGGAACAGAGTCCTCACTTGAAATCTGGCCGGAAAAAGTTGGGTTCAAATTACAGAAGCTTAATCTCCGAACTCTTGCAACATGGGCGTAGGGATTTTGGTTCACACAGGAAGCGTGGCAGGGTTTAAGGGTTGTATGCAGAGCAATGTTAAATTGATGAGTACTTAGACGTAATTAGCTTTAACGTCCAAATGTCTGTAAAAGCGATTAATTGCTACAACCCTTCAACCTCCCTCACAGCGCATATGGGACTTTGGGAGGACTCTGAGGGCTATAGCTGGAATGAAACCTAGTACGTCTTCATAACCCCTTATAGCAAAGTCTGAAAATCGTTAATTTAGTGAAGAAATTCACCATTCTTTATGAAAACTTAGATTCATTATCATGTTCAAAACAGTCATGACACTGAGGACTGGCTATTATGAAGACGGTATCTCTGTCAATTGAATCCAGTTTATTCCCTCACATTATTTGTTTAAAATAATTTTAATATTGTTTTCCCATCTACGTCTAAATTCTTCCAGTGGTGTCGTCCATTCAGGTTTGTAGATTAAAATTTTGGGGAAGATGCCCGCTAAGTTTAGGCAAAGAGGATGTCAAACATACACTGTTGATTTTTACAGCAACTATAAAATAAAGAACGGAATATCCAAGTAAAAGTAGCTGAATATGAATGATTAGGTGTCTTACAAGAAACCGATAAACTATACTAATTATTTGTTATAGACCTAGAAGATACTCGTAGACAAAGATAAATATAAGCGATGAAGGAAATGAAATGCCGCCAACACAACTAGTATATGTTTTATATTTATTTGGCAACATGCTTCGACCTCAAAGGGCCATCTTCAGGCCGGCGGTATAAAGTACATAAAAGAAAAGGTACACAATTGTAATGATGCTTATTAGAACTGAGATCTAAATTTTACAATTGTGTACATTTCCTTTTGTGTATTTTATACCACCGGCCTGAAGATGACCCTTTGAGGTCGAAGCATGTTGCCACATTAAAGATATAATATATACTAGTTGTGTTGACGGCATTTTATTTCTCTTATTATAAATCTAACACAATGGGATGACAAAAGTAAAAATAAATATAAGTGGTTTAATAAGGCAAACGTTTTGTAAGTCTATGTACTTAATGTACAGGGAGCTACAACAGTGACAGCGGGGGGGGGGGGTTAATCCGAAGGTAGTCCTAAGAAACATGCATAACAGAATGCGACTGTATTCAATAATAATAATAATAATAATAATAATAATAATGTTTTGTACATTTCTTAAAATTTTCATGTGCTCTACACGTTCGGCCCATCTCTCGTCCTTCATTAAAACACTGTAATAACTGGCGTACATACAGAAGAGTACAAATCATACAGCATTTTCTTTTATGAAACTTTCTTCTCCTTCAGCTTCGTATTACGCCCTCTCGTAAAATGAAATTCTGTCACACAGATTCAAATTAATGACTGTGTTATCTCCCAGTACCATGAAAACCTGGAAACTTGTATTCCATCCGAAATCGTAAGTCGTAAAAAGATACGTCAGTCTCGTATTCCTAACTGGATTGTAAAACAAAAACACAGGCATGTTTAGAAAGTACTTTGAAGCATAACAAAATTGATTACACGTCATTATGCCTAAAAGCAAGATAAGAAATAGTGCCCAGACGGTTTGAAGTGCACTTGTGTTCACAGCGCCCAGCAAAATGCCTAAGTAGCTTCTCCACGTATACAACTACAGACCTACAGAGTAGATTTCATACTTACATAAAGTAGATATTTTCAAAGAAGATCACAGGATGTAGTTCAAACGGTATAAAACACATAATGTTGGACAAAGAGGAAGTTCTCTTTCAAAATCAGAAGTTTACTGTTTTGTCACCTTACATAAGCATACGACAAACGTAAAGGACAGAAAGAGGGACTGAACTCATTAGTTGAGTAAACACTGTGCCTCGCTATCACCTGGGTACGGTTTCAAATTGGGTTTACGTGCGACCCGGGTATGATTTAGACGTACACAGACATCCATCGTAATCCAGCCAACAGCGGGCACGGAATGCGGTGGGCAGGTTTTTATTACTGGCTTAGCAGACATAGAATAGTGCAGTTAATCTGCAGTATGTGAAACTGACAAAAGCAGGGTTTCACTGAAATACTATCTGGCCTTCAATATTCAATTAGGCCCAAATACATTCTCTAGCATTTTTGACGCGGTGAAATATCGGTGTGGACTTAATAGAAAAGGTTTTCCTAACACGGACAAACTGCGTAAGCTAAATATTGGTGAACATTACTCAGTTTCGTTTCAATCCCTGTAATTCACTTGGGTCGGTTCTCTTGTGGCTGACGTAACATTTTACAGCTACTGCAAAGAACTTCCACTTTTTACGAAAATGTTTCTTCGGTTCCTTCCTATCCCAAGTGTCTTCCGTGTATCGCTTCACCAGATTTGTCTGGTATCTCTGCAGGCCTTCCTTCGTGTTATCTTGCGTTCCAAAAATCTTACGATACGGGTCTGCCTCCATACCACATAGACACGTAAACATCCAAACAACTGGCTCCACGGCTTATGCGTATAGGCCTAATAATAACTGGCATTAAGGCCTTCAACCAACGCATGCATGAAACAAGACATGCAGTTTCAGGCAACTGAAATAACAGGACCGAATTAAACACCCACCTAAACAAACGCGACTGCAACTTAAACATTTAAAAATTAAAATAATATAAAATACATACAATAAATAATTTTCCCAATTCACACACAACATACTGTTGCTTTACTACAAACACCAGCGGCATGATGTTGTCTACGGAAAACCCACTGTCTGTTCATCTGGAAAAAATACAGACCGAACTTTACATTCTATTTCACTTTCGAGGTGACCTTAAACACGAGATCAAATCACGGTGATAATAAAGTGTTATTACAGAAATATTTCATACAAAATGTGACTTTTTCAACTTCCCTTCATTTAATTGATTCAACTGTATCCCTACTGTAAAAGGACAAAAGGTGACCTTCAGGAATAGAGGTTAATCGCTGACCTAAAACCGCAAACAGAACAGGAAATAATTTCATAAACTCCCCAAAGACACGTTTCCAAATTGTGAGCAGTGTTAATCAAGGAACCTGAAATGATCGCGGTATAAGTTTTGAGTGAAACGAATAAATATGTACATCCACTTTTCAGCTGCATACTTAGAGCTATCAAAATATGAAAATAAGTTTCGGGGAATAGATAAGTTTGGAGCTACCTAATTGATAAACATAAAATCCTATTCATTCTATAGAATATTTATGTCAATACGGCCTGCAAAAAAGTATCTTTGGTCAGTCCTTAAACAGTCCGTATTTTAAATTAACAACTCGTTACACATAAAATGTTATACCCTCTTGCGTAGATATTATGCTTTGTGCAGTCTAATTCCATTTGAACAAACATTTCATAGACAGTCTCCTTTTCTTAATTTCTAAGAACTGTGGTACAGAAAAATGTTTCTGAAGAGTCACGCTGATGACGAATAAAAAGACTACGCAACTGAAACAGCGACTACAAATTTATAAACTCAATTATGCCTCCGTCTAAATTAAATTAAGGCAGAGAACCGCTCTTCTGAAATCTAATTTCAGTGATTAATTGTTATCACTTTTGTTTCCTCCATTATATTTTATTATTAATACAGATTATTTAGAGCTATATTATGATAAAACACTGTGTTTTAACACAGATGTTTTGTAAAAGGGCCGCTTAGTAAAGTGATGATTAAGGAATTTCAATTTTATCTCGCGCAATACGTTCTTATCATAGTTAACCAGGAACAGTGAAATATGTTCTATAATACGACTCAGAAATAATTTCTGGTGCATTAACAACAGGAATACTCGGAAGGAGAATATAAAATGAGAGAAAATTAAAGAAGATATTTTCCAAGCAGTGATTCTGAACCTCGACCTATTATGTTCAAACTTTCGCAGGAACTGTATCTCTCTGAAATTTCCTATCGCTTTGTTGCCATGAACTCCAAACCCGTATTGTAGAGACGTGTTTAGTGACGACAGACAGATACTGTAAATTATGGTGGACTTAAATAAAAAAAAATCACGGCTCCTGGAGTCTTCTGTCAGGGCTAAGAAATTAATAGAAGACGCGCAAAAAATATTCGTACCTGTTACGAATGAAAAGGGAGGCACGTACGGGTCTTATAATTTAAACTGGCAATAACTTATGACAAAGTGCCTGTAGTGGCCTATTATGGGTACCAGTATGTCAGTGAAAGCTTTTAAAAATTAACTTAATTTCTTGGAAATAAAATTACGTGCATCATTTTGTTTTTAAGTTAAATGTATCAACTTTTGGGTACAACCATCCCGTAGTGTTATTGGAACCAAAGAGTCAACAGAGAGAAACAAACACAACTGTGTATTTTTTAAATCCTTTGTGTTATTTTGCCTGCGTAATAGTTAGATCATTCAGTTTTCTATCAATAATATTATATTTTCTTTTCATTTCATTGTCCTGTCTTTCGTTTATTCCTTGCTCGATTAAATACCAGGTGTTTTTCCATGCGTTGGCTACCTCTAAATGTGTTTTATAAAGGATTTCTTTCGACCTTTGTTTCTTCATGTATAAAACCTTGAGTTCGTCTTTAACCCTTAACTCCTTGTTTTGATTTTAGTGATGTTTGCAGAGGAAGTAATACTAGACACTTTTCGTGAGTATATTTTGGAACTTTTTTCGAAATACATTGTTTATTGAAATAAATGTTAGAGTTTCATTGTAATATATTTCCTTTAATATGCTTACTGATTACAATAAATACTCAGTTGTGCTCGACTCCTCCTATCTGTTGACAATTTATACAAAGTTTGAGTAATGAATAAAGCTGAAGACCTGTTAATGATTATGGCAATTCGAGAAATTTGATTAAAATCAGAAAAACGTCGGGCAATTCACACGAAGATAGATATAAGTACATTTATGTTAACATCTCGCTGAATTCTTCCTCGATGGAGAAAAGTTTAAAAACGGCAAAGAAAATCAGAACATAGTGTACATTTCACTTCAAACACATTCTTTCGGAAAATCGTGCCGTTTAGAGATAATTACACAGCCGTACAGGACATAGAAGACGCAACATAATACGGTGCAAATGACTTCGATTTCCATGCTGGGTAATTAAGATAAAGATAAACAGATACTTGTTACTTCCGATTGGATAAAATGTTGAGCTAGAAATGCACTTTGAAGGACTGATAATTAAGGCAAAAATAAACGCAAAGATCCGAAAGATTTTCATGTAGATTCAAGTTTTCTGATATGTGACACCGTGTCGACTGATTGCTACCGAAGTTTCAGGGGAGCTTGTCTCTCCATCGTCAACGCAATAGCCTTCTTGGACTACCCTGAAGATGGAAGCAGGAAGTTCATCCAAAAACTTCGGAACCTATTTACCAATTGACAATGCGTCGTATCTCCGAATACTTAAGACCTTCAACAACACTGCTGTGCTAAATCTAAGTCTCTAAAAGTGGTCCATATTTCTGTTAAACATTCCTGATTTACAGTTCCAGTGATTTATTACTACTGACTATAAAAAAATTCCTTAAAAAATTGTAGATTTTAGAAGATAAATGAGCAGTGAAGGTAGACCTTAAGATGGCAGACCCTTGATAAAGTTGAATACTGTATTTACCTACTTTATCCGTCATTAATGATCAGATTACAATAATCATTCAACTGACGAATCCAGTGAACTGGAACCAGCAGCTAAAAGTTATTATTCCACGTAAATTTGTGGAGATAAATGTGCATATTACAATGGCTCTCCAGAATGTACCTTTACGGGATTGGACTCTATAGCTTCTTGTATTTTCCTGTACATTTCGAAAGCAAAGAGAATTTAAAAATGCTTCAGAAAGTATACGATTCCTCAGTCCTTAAACATGAATAGGACGTGAATTACCCGAAGCGAAATAAAATAAACAACTATATCATGGGAAGCCCTTCTTGATAAAAATATTCGCTCCGCTGGTCAGCAGATTTCCCGCTATTTATAAAACCCACAAGTATAATAACCGTGTTTCCAACATGTTCTACTCAACCAAGAGGTTCATTGTCGCATTTACAAAATCCTTTCCTGAGCCAGTTTAATCCACACAACTTCTTTACACAACATAAATAACGCAATTTAATTAGGCTTAGCTTAAAATCTTAAAATGGGCGTACTAAGTGTAGTAGTCAAAGAAGTACTGTTAATGGAATTTGTAAATGGTTAAACGGTTTCAGAGTGCCTACTTCCGCTCTTTATCCTTACAGCCCGCGTGTGTATGCGTTACACTTCCAGGCAGTTTAAAAGAATGCTTTTAGAGTATTATTTATAAAGTACATAACCCGTGACGCAGTGTACCGGAAAAAATTTGTATTACAATAATAAATTTACCTACAATTTGTTGATTTGTAAACAAAATTATCGTTACGGTGCTTTTATAAAATTTTCGAATAAAAAAAGGGAAGAACTCTTAGCAACGTCTTTCTTAATCCATGTTCAAGCACACAGCATGTGCGGCAATTCATTGCGTAGCTACGCAGACCTGCATGTAGTGTTACGCTTTCAGGCAAACTGGAATTTAATTGAATTGTATAAAACGTACATACTAAAGGCTAGAGCGAGAGATCACAGTATGCAGTTAAGTGCTTGGGGTGTGCAGTTTGCTGTCATGAATGCAATAACTGTTAGCGAGGCACTACCCAGACCCTTTAGAAATTACAGTGGCAGAAACTGCTACTACTTGGGGCCCAAACACTGCACAAATTCGTGAGAGGAAAACGCAGCAACACAATCTAACGAGGACTGTGTATATATATATATTGTGTGTGTGTGTGTGTGTGCGTGCGTGCACTTAATTACCGCAAAATAGAGTGGATATTTTCAAAATTCTTCAAAGAAATGTTAAAATAATGCACACAAAGTCAGTGTCTCTTTTTTTAACATGGAAATGTATCGCTTTTTATTTAATAGCCAACTTAAAATATCTCATCAGTTTTAGGATTTAATGGAATTAATAAAATGCCACCCAGCAAGATCGTTGTTTAAATTAAATATTAGGCACTCTTAAATTTTGAAGTTCCAATGGAGGTGAAGATGCCAAATTTTGTCTTTTACAATATGACAGCATGTATTCTGGTAGGTATATATCGATGTTTCGGACAAACTTACTGTCTCCATCTTCATAACCGAAGTGAAGAAGATGAAGTATATTTATCCCAATCGTTGTTATCCACTTTCCAAACAAAACGGTGTCATAACCCGGAATACCACAAGAATCAAAAGCAGAAAGTTTTAAATCATATCTTCAAACAGAATTGTACGTACGTACTTGTATATTGACAATTTTTAAGGCTTCATTCTAGGCGTTACCAAATGTTTTTAGTTAGTAGAGTACCTGGGCCCGATCCCAGTGGCAGTGCGGTCTAAGGCGTGGGTCTTCGGCCGCTCGCTTACTGGGATCGTGGGTTCGATTCCCACCGGGGGCACGGATGTCTGTCTCTTGTGAGTGTTGTGTGTTGTCAGGTAGAGGTCTCTGCGACGAGCTGGTCCCTCGTCCAGAGGAGTCCTACCGACTGCGGTGTGTCTAAAGTGTGCGATCGTGAAACCTCGACGAAACGAGGAGGCCCAGGCCCATATAGGGCTGTCGAGCCATAGAAAGAAGAAGAAAGAAGAGTACCTGGGCCTCATTCAATAAACATTAGCGAGACATGACCCAAAGTTTCTAAGAATTACAGTGTATAACCTGCTAATAGCGCGGCATTAATGCGTTAATACCATCAAAATTTTTCTTTTTTGTTCCATCATTCAAAACCGAATGATATTGGTAACGGTAAATGATACAGAAAGAAAAATGTAAAATTGAGAGAACTTTGTTACGTTGATTGTGTATGAGAACTAGGAAACAACCGCTCTTACTTGATATTAAAAGACGGAACACTAGCATTACTCACGGAACACCAGTGTTCCGCGGGAGCGTAATTTTGGAACCACTGCTTTGCACCACGTCCAAACAGCAGACATATGTATTTAATTACCGAAATGCGTCCCTAAGTTAACTTCATAAACTGTCTTCCCTACTTTCACTGTCTGTCTGTGAGTTAAATTCGAGGTCACAAGACAGGCTTTATTTAATTTCGCAATTAGGCCTTAAGACGCCTATCCTGCAGCTTGTACAACATGAATTTTCACCTGCTGTATACTTTGTTTAAATAATGCTTGGAAAGCGGCGACAATCATTGCAAAAACTTCATACATCCCCGTTACGGACACACAGTATATTCTGCGAACGAATGAAAGGTCAGCTCATGTAAACAGCTCTGTTTATGCAACTGTAGAGCTGGGTCAGTAGAGATGGTAACACTGATGATCAGACTGGGGTGAAAGGAGAAGAAATACGAGAGAGAATTAAACGAAGCGGAAGGAAGCGATAACGTAGAAGACACAAGTGGAAATAAATGGTCTGGGAGAAGGAGACAGTGAGAATAGAAAAGGATTAAGAATTTGGAATATCGAATGAGCAAGAACAAGAACAAAATAAAATGGACGAAGAGGAAATAGCAAGACAGTGTACTGATTTAAACAGAAGAGATGAAAGCATTTTGCAAATATTGGTGACTCCTATAAACAAGTTCATCACCAACAATTTGTACTAAATCCAGAACGTAAAAGCGCTTCTACATGTTTCGGCTACTGTCCACAGCCATCTACTGGGAGTATCAATACTTAAAGACGTAGAGAGCGTTATTATACAGCTTTGTCGATTATAAATGGTAAAATATATAATGCCAGTGTGCTATTAAAAATCAGTGTGTAGTGTTATATTACAATTATGTTAAATTATTATAATACAAGACAGTTATTAAAATATGTTGCATTCAAACACCTTAAAATAGTAAAATCTCTTCCGAGTTTAATCCAGTGGTAAATCCTATATGTTGACACACTATGCATACACCATGAACGATCATTCTGTACTCCATAAATGAATCATAATCTACATTAGTTTATCATGAAATATACAAATGTTAACTAGACAATACCTGTTAATATAATTCTAATTATATCAGGAACACTAACCCAAAATATCAATTATAATTTTCCCTGATTCTGACCTCCGTTTGCAGACACTTCTCAGTAAATAACACGTATGTTTAACTTCTGATTACAGATAATTTCAAATTTATCTTATTCAATTGAAATACTGCTGCATGAAGAAATTTTTATTGGAAAATATACCTCAATGAATTAAGTACTCAAATATGAAAAGGGCATACTGATAAGAGGAATGATGCCAGGTGAGGAATATCATGAAACTGTAATCAAACACGCTGAAAACGAAGGGAAAACTGGAAAGAGGATTCCGAGGTTGGTGCACGCATTTATATTCCTAATACTTAAGGACGTACGAAGTTGTATTCTGACACTGTAATTACTACAGAGGTTGTACTGCTTCAAATGGCAAGTGCGTGAATACTGCGGCTGTTGAAATGAGTAAGTACCGCCGTCCCTTTCAAAGTACTTGTCAGAGTTTCGCACAAAGTAACAGAAAGCACACACTGAAACATTAGACACGGAGTCAAGTTCCGTTATTCATACCATTCACATTTCAGCATTTAGCCTCGTTTTAGCTCAAACCTAACACGAGCAGCTGGTTCCGGTTTTCTCATTTTGTGACAGGGTGTCTTGTACTATTTTGACTAACGGTTATGCCAGGATCTTGTTCAGTGAATTAGTAGTAATACTAGTAGCAGCAGTAGGAGTACGTTAGCAAACAATACTAATATCATTACTACTACTACTAAACACCTGGTACTTATTACTGTTTACCACTTTCGCATAACACATGTATCTTTCTTTTAAATTACAATCCATTAAATAAAGTTCTGATCACGAGCAGAGACCATTTAACCTACTCATCCACTGCATAAATTTACTACCACTGTACATATTAATCATCGGTACAGTCTGACAATACAGTCCACTAAATCAGCAAAGTCTGGTGGCACAAAAAGACGGAGTCGTATTGGCAGCCTTCCCAGGCAAGTCTGCCTATGCTGGAAATGTAATGTGAGATGAAATGATGCTGTCCCTGGCACGGTACTGCCACAGATGCATATAGCATTCCGATTTTCTCTCATTTGTATAATAATAATAATAATACTTCTTGTGGAAAGTCGACCACATTAACTGCCACGAGGTTCACAATTCATGTCGTATCACATATGATTAGACGCCAACTGACGATCTGACTTAACAGCATTCATGCACGAATACAAATGTAATGCGCGGAAAAAAAAACAAACAGAAAATGATTATTCTGGGAATTATTTTATTTATTGTAGAAAGGTATCAAAGTAAACTCTAAATACATGCTCCGTTATTATGGGACAGTTGTAAAGCTAGTAAAAAAAATGGGAGAGGAACAGTCGAGGTTTTATTAATTCTTTTAGGATTCATAGTTATCACCGCAGCGCCGTGTCAGGGAAGCAATTATGTATATCCTTAAAAATTGTGCCTCTCTCTACAGAGTTTAAGGTTTATACTCTTACGTGCACCGGTCTGTTCGACATGCTCTCTCCTCTCTTCATCATCACTTCGCTCTGATTCTATCACCGAGTTACATATTATATATATATATATATATATATATATATATATTTGCTTTGCGCGGTTTGTCACCGTAAAAAATTAAATATTGTTCCCTAAAAAGGATTCTCTTGTCCGCGGTCACAAAAAATAACAGAGTCTCACGTAATTGCATCATGTTCGCTCTGAAATCTAATAAAGAGAATGCGTCAACAATTTACATTACGCGAGATGAAGCTCGGGCTTTGGTAGAGTTCGGTACGTTAAACACACTCCGAGCTGTGCTCCAGAACCCCACGGCGAAGAATCAGAAACCCTGGACGCCATTTCGTCATCGCGATCCATATTGAATGCTCGTTGTCAATGCGATCAATGGTGAAGGGCGATTTGCGGACAGAATCGTGCATCCACTACGTTTCTGTCTGACTGTCCATCTGCCATTCTACCGATTCTGCTGATACTCATTTACTTTACTATTCATATCATGCCCAGTTTCATAGTAAATATCGCTTATGAAGAAGTTACAAATTGCTTGTTGTTACCTCCGAAGCATCCGAAGAACTTTTTTGATACCAAGAAGTTTTGTCTGTGGTATACAAGAGGCGAGGGTTTGTAGTCTTACCGCCGAGAGGCCGATCGTAGCGTGTTGCAATTATCGGTTTATGTCTTATAACGTATTCACCAACTGTTTAGAAACTTCCCTTTCCTCTGAATGTCTGATGCTTTCATGATTAAATCTTGCAACTTTGTTACGAGTAAATGCTTATTATTTTTATAGTAAATTATTTTAGAGTAGACAGCCTACTGGTCCAAGAACCAACGGCTTAGAAACATAATCGCCTTCTACCAAATCCTTGTCAATACTAAATCGTTGAGTTGTCCTCTGATTTCCATTTTCAACACGCGATCAGTAAAATTATGAAGATCACGTGAGGTCTAGGATGACCTCCGTTCTTGCATTTTTGCTGTGACGAAGATGACAACAAGGAATGGGCGGGTGCAGAGAAGGATGGAGGAAGGGGAAAAACCTCAGTCTGCTTGGAAAATATAAAATAAAAGATAAAAATCCTGGGTTATCAGACAAGCTCAAAAAACTTTCCTCGTCATATACAGTGCTAGCGAAGTGGGGGAGGGGGAGTCTGTATCATAGATCATTCACGACGTTTGTAAGTAACTCAGTCGTGAGGGTGTAGCTGCAGGTTCCACAATATTGTTATCATTACCAAATTCGCAATTGGCTATTAGGCTGTTAAAGTCAGCATGGAGATTTAAAGAAATCTAATTATTACAATCACCTCCATTACACGTTAAGATTTACTCACTATAATTATGTATGATTTTTCTTGCAAATATATTTAATCTTGATTTTGTCTTGTATTTCGCCTTGCTCTTGTCTCAATTTTGTTTTCAGTCTCTTTGTACTTGTGCTATCTTTGTAAAAGGCTATTAGCGATTGAGTTATCACGTAAATAAATACGGAAATAAACACTATTATTATTATTATTATTATTATTATCTTCAGTGAATGCTTTAAAAACTTCGTCGACCCATGTGGCCCTGCCTTTAAAATTCATAGCAACGGAAAAGCAAATTGAAATAATACATCTACCTGAAAATTTATTCGTTTCAAAAACATACCCAGCTAAAAGGCTGCGTTCACTGAATGTCAGGCTGTAACATCAGTACTGCTGCGCCTTCGATAAAATTCGTTTTCAACTCTCACGCAAGGGAAAGAGTAGAAAAACGAGTCTTTAAGCAGATTTCACCAGCCTACACAGACAAACGCTCTACTGTTTCCTTAAGACAGGCGACATATGTTTCCTTCCAGAACCTTCCAAATTCACTGCTTTCAATAACACTGCCATGTCACGAACGGAATTAGAAGCCACGATCCAAATGCTCGAAAGATTGAAAACTGAATGTGCTTGCCTTCTTTTAGTAACGTGAAAATGATTAGGGAAATGTACTCAGAACAACCCACACCGTCGGATAAGGTCAGAAGAGGCCACGCAAGTTGTCTGTGAGTTATACTAGCCACACCACATCCCAGAGAGAATGTTAAAAATACTCTCAGGAAGTCTTTTTAGTCTTACGGTATGACGTGACTGCTGTGGTATTCTTACACAAATTCGATAAGATATCTGCTCCATAGCAACTTATATTTTCGTAATATTTTCAGCAGCAAGAAAAGCTTCTCAAACTTTTCAGATTGGTACGCAGGTAAACATTGGTATGATCGAAAACCATTACTGATCTTTCTTATGTTCTGAAACTAATAGTGTGTCAGCAGAATTCGAAATGTCAACAGCCCTACAAAGGCCAGCGTACACTGCACCGAAACGAAAGACACAGCAACGAAATTAATCTATTTGTCAGTTTCTGGCGCATACTAGAACGAGCACTTAGGAACGAAATCGAGCAGAACAGGGTCCCAGATAATTGCATGACGTAATATATGATGACAGAAAACACAGTTGATGCTACACAATAGCTTACAAACAGTGTTGTTAGTTGATGACATAAATAAAACAACTGATTTTCTGTTAACAGTCCCTTAGTTATCTGTTAAATAAACACAATCACTGTTAAAAATTTTAATAATTACTTTTAAAGAGCAATTCACAGAACATTTATAAACACAAAATTAAAAATTTTAATACGTCAGCATTAACACCCTCGCACCAAATACTGAGGTCAGATGCCTTGAGCCTATATCTATTCCTTCTTTGAGAAACAAATGCGGAACACAATTTTTTCAAACAAACAATACCGTTTTAACGATTGATTACTTTTGTATGTGTGAGTAGGGACAGAGTAGTCAGTGCAATGACTAGACTAGGGGCTGGGGATCTGAGGTTCGATTCCAAAACATCTACAAAATCTAATGAAGAAATTACAAAATTATCACTACTTCACTACAAAATCAGTAACAATTCAATGCAATTCTTGATTTTTAACGCGCTAGTGTAATAGCATAATATCCGATTACAACATTAGCAAGAATACATAAAACAGATAACTCGTACTCGCAAAGGAAAACACACACACACGAAACAACAAAAGAAGTTACGTAGTTACACAGCTAACAGATCTGCCAAATAAAAAAAGATAATACAACGCGTGTTTAAAAATATGCTAACAGCAATACTCATTTACATAAAATAATGGCATAAATTGGACAGAAAACAAAAGAAATTTGTTACAGTTTACCTAACTGAATTAAAACCTTCATATGTGATCTACTACAGTAAAATCTGTTTAAGGATTCTGACTTGCTTATTAAAAATGTCTACATCATTGCACATAAAATTTGCAGCTGTTGCAAATGTAGCAGAGGTATTTTTAAAATGATATACAAAGCTATGTGAAATTCCTAATGTTACGTACCAAAATCCGAAAGTGTCAATCAAAAAGGACAACGTCTCGATCCCATGAAAACATGAATGAAAACGAGCATCAGAGAAATGTCTTCTAACTTGTAAAGCAGCCTATGTAACTTACAATCTTAAATAAGTGTAACATGGAATATGGGAAAAAGAAGATTGAAACACACATTCACAAACTTCCGTTGGGTGCCTTTTAGAATACTGAGATCATTTTATGACGATCGTAATGACGATGATACATGGTAAGTACAACAGATTGAAATTTTGGGCAGGAATTTCGGTACAGGTCACAAGCATACGTCAACATAAAATTTACTTAACAATTTCCACCTACACATTTCTTTCCTAAATCATTTTATTATAATTTTACCGTATTAGTTTCAGTAGTTGTAATGGACCTCCGAGCAAAAGATTGCTGCAGTTGGCAGTACTGTAATGTTCCCGATTCCCCTAGTCGTTTACCCCCCCCCCCCACCTCCATGAGTCCTCATATAGAACTCTTGCAGCTTCAGTTCAACCTGACATGGAATTGAGTAGGCGGTTGCCTGCTGAGACATGGGTAAGGCAGAGCAGCTATCAATCTTTACCCCATACAACCTCAGCAAGCAAGTTCACTATGTGCTGCATTAACCCAATGGTGTATAAATGCTACCGCATTTATAAGAATCTCCGCCTCTGAAACTGTAACAGGGCTACCAATCACTAATAAAATAGGAAAACTCACAAAAATTCAAAGCGAACATTTCAAAATCACAACTTGGCTTCATAGAATCATTTTCAATCGTAACATATTTCATATTCCTCAATGTTGTACGCCAATGCATGCAGATTTTGTAAAACAAATCTTCTACATTTTAAAGCAACATTAATGCCTTAGCTTTCATTCATCGTACATGTACTCTGAAATCACGTCTTTTTCAAAGATTGGTCAAAGAGCTGCTAATTTCTTCGCCCCTCCCCTTGTATTATTTTCTACTAAATAAGTCCATTCATCATTCAATGAATCGGAACATATCACAGCCTTAGGTATAATCAAATCGATTCCGATATTCTTAAAACAAACGCCCATCAAGTGTAGTGCATTGTTACACCGCAGAATAGGTCCGCTATAAAATAATTTATAAGTGCTACTATATCTTGCAACTGGAACAAGTGCAAAGTCCTTATCAAGTTAACTTCAGAAACGGTAAGTGATTAGCCTAAATTAAAAGAATAAAATGTTAATTATTTTAATATTAGCACTACATCAGTATTTGCATTATTATTTTCAATGTACAAAATCTCGTAAGAAAAGTATTGCTGTACCCTGTTTATATCAAAATTGTCAATGTAACTTCCCTCTTTAGTATCCACTCCTTCCTTTTCCCTTTTCTCCTTACTCAAAACACAAGGACGTTTGCAATTACCTTTAAAGGATATTCTTTACACGGTTCGTTAGCCTTGTTTCTTCCAGGCAAGAAGAAGCTGACTGCAAGTATCTGCCTTAGGTCTCACTACAAGTAGCAGTCCTTTTCCACGGTCCACATTTCCTTCAGTAATAATTAATGGAAGAATTTCAGCAACCAGCGTAACTTGGAATCACTACAGGACAGGACAAAACGTTTTCAAACAGCGTCAAAGAACACGTAACTCCAACAATAAATATAACATTTTGAACATATTTTGATCAGTATATACCCTAAAATATGATGGAAGAGAACTGACGATTACACATTGTATTCAAGTTAGAATTGCAAGTTCTCACGCGATGGTCCTTTGTGTTCTTAAGCCGTGTTATATACTTGTATGTTTCTTATGAAGTTTCAGAGAAATATGCAGCTTCCACCTTCGCGGTGATTGAATTTGGTCCAGGTTCATGATAAGTGATTCGGAAGCTAATCAATCCAGAATTCACCTCATCCAAAGTAAGGCACCCCGAAAATGGATGCCGCGCGTTCCTCTGAAACGTCTGAACAAACTTACATTATATAGTGTAAGCTTCACACTCATCTCTAATTCCAAGGTTAAGAATAACTGGAGCCCTAACTGCTTGCCTCAACACGCCTCCATGGCGCGCAAGGACAGCTTTGTCTTCAATTGAGCTATCTAGCTGAGAAAATAAGCCAATGATCAAAATAGAAATGTAACTCTATAAAATTTCACCATGATATTTACTGCTCGGAAGCCCACAAGGGTTAAAAACAGAAGCTGTCATTTCACGTCAAAAAATCTGTACAGTACAAATCACAAATAGCGCAGAACGTTGTCTGCTGTTAATTGTTCCTTCTGCTAGGCTCAGCACTCTGCAGCAACTCCAGATCGCTGACACGCCACTTTCTGCCTGTCAGCAGCAGGGGCTGTTTAGTATCTTGGCAACGGTGCTGTAATTAATACAGCCAGAAAGTCGGTCAGTACTGTCGCACTACAAGTTACATTCACGACTCAAGCATTTAGATGCAAGCATTTAGCTCCGAGACACATAATGGTCTTATCGGCCTGCTATAAATTCCCTAAATTCTTGTATAAAGCTCTGACCATCGATAATGAGAATAGTTTTTGGTGTTGTGTTTCAACAGAGAAGTTTAATTAATGAAACTTGTAAGATTTAGGGTTCTTTGTACCTGATTTCTCCGGTGTGAGGAAATATGCGGATAATAAGGCATCTTCATATTTAGAGAAAAAGTTAATTTCAAATAATCATGAATGATCTGTTTTCCATGGCGTCTGAAAAACTGAAAGGATTTTCATCATACTTCGTATTCTGGACAAATGCAATTTAAAATGTACTAAAACATCTAGCGTAGCTGTGCATGAAGCAATAAAACTGAGGATCTACTGAGAGGGCTACTAATGTAAAATATACTAATCCCAACATTCGAATCACAATTTGAGACCCGTTAATTTTATGCAAATTTAAATAACCTTTGATTTTGCGATATAATCTTCACACATTTCGGCAAATAGCTGTTTAGAAAAATAATTGCTATTTTTCTTCGAATCTGAAACATAAACACAATGTGTGTGCGTGCAAAATACGTAGTTCTATGTATTACAGCAGGTGGTGCACATAATTACCATTGGGTTTGAAACTGTGGTATTTAGCACAAGTAATTTCCTGCTTTCAAAATAAATTTAGTTTTTAAGGGGTTTTCAAACTTATAATTTTCCTTCAAATTACTAAGACAAATACTCAAGTGTGTAACTAATCACATATATGATCACTGCTAAAGTTTTGTAATTCACTTCAAACATCTTTTTCTTGTGCACTTGCGCATGGTACCTCAAACAGGCAAACTAGCATTACGCCTGCAATACGCTGGTCTTACTACACGCTACATAACGCTGTCGGAGAAGCTGCCGCGAGATAAAGGCGCCCCACATCAATGCTGGGAATTCTAAAGCAAGACGACGTGAGGTTATGAAGTAATTGTCTAGCTCATTATGGGAACTGGTGACGGACACTTATAAAGTGTATAATAAACCTTCACAAGCAATAACACTAGCAGTCGAGCACAACTTGTATAATTAAAAACTTCAGCTACATGTTTCGGCTTTTTATAAAAGCCATTATCAGGCTGTAGAGTAATTTAAGCATTCAATACACAATATTGATATTGCGTGTTGTATACTGAATCTTTAAATTATTCTACATCCTAATGATGGCTTACATAAAAAGCTGAAATATGTAGCTGAGGTTTTTAAATATACAATGTGTGCTCGACTGTTAGTGTTATTGTTTAATATAAATTCGTAACGAAATGAACGACATAAAGACAACAAACCTTCTGTTTCTGTAAACAAAACATGTAAGTTCCTGACGATGGTTGACTGTCAGCTTCTCTAAAAAGAAACTGATCAAAGCGGGTAGTTCATAGTGGAGACACCCAAATAAAATCGTGTGAAAAATGTTGATGGTTAAGGTGAGGCCTCTTTCTCGGTAACAATCCCTCGAGTTTTCCAAGTTATCCATGGACGATTTGGAGCAGGGGATATATAATTTTGCGTCAAGCCCAACTATAACATAAATACTTTAATCTATATATTTCAATCGCAAATGTTTCCTCCAGGGCGTCACGACTGTCCCTAAATCCCACCCATCCTCATATTCAGTGAATACCGGGGACTCTTTTCTCGGGATCAAGCAACTAGGGCGTGAAACTGACCACTCACCCCTATCTAAAGCCAAGGTTAAAAATGAGTGGAGGTATTCCTCCATTTCCTCATAAGACTTCATGTGGTGGACAAGGAATAATTGTGGACAGTGGTTTGCTAGTGGCGTAGACACTGCATGGAAAAATTACCCTAAATACCAAATAATTACGTATTGTCCAAGCAGCCTAAAACAATATAAATTTCAGGAAATAAAGAAAAAAATCAAAGCTTTTATTGTTAAAACAATATACATCAAACCGTTAAACATTCTCGACCCAGTATTGCATAACATTTTAAAGGCTTCAGATTCGCAAAGGCACTGAATATTACCGTAGACTTCATTTCTACACCAACTTATGCACACAATCATTAGTTTATTTTTCCCCTATACGTATTTCGGCATATTTAAAACGCCATCTTCAGGGGGGTCACAAAGTTTACAAGCATAGACTATACAATCCTTGTATATGTCGTTACATCCATATATATAAAATATAAAATGTAATACATCAAGTAGTATTCTGTTGTTGTCAGTTCTTATATAATGAATACTAATAGATTAAAATAGTATTAAAATTTTAACAATTTTAATACTATTTTAATCTATTAGTATACATTATATAAGATCTGACAACAACAGAATACTACTTGATGTATTACATTTTATATTTTATATATATGGATGTAACGACATATACAAGGATTGTATTGTCTATGCTTGTAAACTTTGTGACCCCCCTGAAGATGGCGTTTTAAATACGCCGAAATAAGTACAGGGGAAAATAAACTAATAATACTATATGATTGTGTGCATAAGTTGGTGTGGAAATGAACTCTTCCAATTATGATAAGATGCACGGTAAATACAATATAAAGATTACCGTAGACTTTATTTAGAATTTTAAGGTATCGGCATGTTTACAGAGGTTCCCTAACGAATCCATTGTCAGTCTAACAGAGTTAAATCCGGCGACCCGGCGAGGCCACTCTATGTCTGCCACCATCAATCCACTTTCAGTTGAATCGTGCAAAAGTACAGAATTGCAGCTCTTCACTTGCAAACGCTTTCTCACAAATTTCACTTGCAAATGCTTTCTTCTTTACGATCTTTAAAACCACCGGCAGAACAAGTGGGTGTTCCCGGCTAGTGGGTCTTGTTAACTGCCGTGATGTACGCACGAATGCTTATTGGAAGATGGAGGCTGTCTCCTTAGTAACACGTCCTCATATCGAACGTCACCTTCACAGAGAGAGTACAACTCTGCAGACTGAATCTGACACGTGTATGTTTAATGTATTGAGCGTAGATTCGTCCTAACACTTTGTGGAAAACTGTCTCTGAACTAGCGTCATTAATTTATTTTCGTGGAACCATGGAACATGACTTTCCTTAAATTCGTCACCATTTTTGATACATGGACTATACTACACCCAGTGAGGTACTCATATATCAAATACTCGTGCATTACAAAGTCTGCATGTTATTTATTTATTTTTTAGAACTTCTACTGGTGTAGGCAGCTTTAGCCTTTAATTAATTTTCAAATATATAACAACAATTTGATAATGACTGCGTATACCGACTTAAAACATTAATACGTAACTCAATGAAAACAAAATAATAATGGTATGATGTCTAAAGGAAGGAAAAAATAGTATGAAATATAAACACGAAAAATAATTAATAATATTTGTAGCTCACATATTCATCTAAAATTAGTACAGTGTGATTAAAATTACAGGCATTTTGATGTAATTTATAAATCCATCAATAACCATATTTCTACAATTTGATAAACCGTTTTCTAAAACGAACTCACAGAAAAACATGTTTTTAAAAAATACCACACCCAAAATGTAGTTGATGCAAGAAACGTGTGATGTAGGAATTTAGAACCGAAATGTTGATGGACTTGCGTACACTTGAACTCGTTAAAAGTTTTGTAATTTAAATGGATGCAAAGGGTCTGGATGCTCGAATTTCTTTTCGCAAAGTCCTTTGAATATTTTATAACATGTTCTTGTGACTTGTTAAATAATAAATGGTAACGACGGTGTGCACATAATTTTTGTAACAATTTCCATATCTTATCCTTAACAAAATAATTACTTACAAGTAGTACTGCGTACGTAAAGCATCGTATCCCAGTGACCATAAGATTATGGAGCATATCTCATAGATCAAGAAAACTGGGACACATATTTGGAGTACCTAATGGAGCACCGGTGGAATAAAATTGACAGGGGGAAAACTGGAGTATTCGGGGAATAACCTGTCCCAGTGCCACTTTGTCCACCAAAAATCCCACATGGACTGACCCGGGATCGAACCCGGGCCTACGAGTTGAGAGGCTGGCGACTAACCGCCTGAGCCATGGTACGGCCCAGTCCATTACGTTTGTCATATCAATATTTCTAAAATCTTGGTATTTCTTTAAAATCTAAATCAAAACGCAGATAACTGTCTATGAGGCTAGTAATTCTTGAATATAATTGCTATCATTCAGCGACTTAGGAATTACCATAACAAGAAACGGTAATATTATTAAGTATATAAAGAAGTTCCTAAGAATATTAAAATATGTCAGCAAAAACTGCGAAACCAAGAGCACGGATGGTTTGAACTAATCATTGTACAAAAATAAACGAAATAAAGAAAATAATTTAAAGGAAGACTGCACCGTACATCCGGAAAAAAATTCAAATTTGACATTTATCCCCTTAAAACTGTTAACATCCTTAAAATACTTGACACAATGAAAAAACCGATATGTGAGCCACTGTAAAATGAGATATAGATAAATGTAACAAAATGGCAACTCAAACACAGACCCTAGCAACCTCTTTTTAAGAGAAAAACTTGTCGTTTATCTCAGGAACCAAATATAATTTACAACTTCCTTAGAGAGTAACGTCATACGTCCATCTTGCAACTACTTAACTACGTTCCGTAATGTGGTGAATTTTTTAAGATAGATTCCAATGAAAGATGTTTAAGAAATAGCTATTTGGCATTTTCCAGCCAATATAACTGTCTCATCTTAAAATTTTATTTCGCCACTTAATATATGCAGCCAACAAGAACATGCTGTGGTCTGACGTGTTACGTCACCATGCAGTCTAGGAGATGGGTACCATATTGCCCTTCGTGTACATGCCCATCGAACACCGTTAAGTTTACCACTATAATTAATACTTGGTGCAGATTCAGTCACTCCTTTCCTCTTCGATCCGAAAATTCTTCTCATTACAAATACAAATACAATCTTGTATTACATAAACCCTCTACAAATACAGGAATAAGCTTACTGCTGACAATGTAAAATGGCTGTATTCTTACAAAAGTAAAAGAAAAGTAAATTTGTCCCTGTGAATGCAATGAAGACGTATGGGGTACTAAACGTATGGCTCTACTGATTTTTAATCTCAGCATCAGACGGAGTTCAGTGGTCAGCTTCATGCTCGGCCGCTTCATCCCCGATAACTATTGAATACGATGCTGGGTTGGCCCCACAGATGGTCGGAAAGTTTTGGAGAAGAAAATCTTGTCCCTGCCGGGACTCGTACCCCGGATCATTCAATCTATAGCTAGTCACCCTAACGACACGTTATCCCGTATCCTGCATTGTAGTAAGTACGAATGGCTTATCAGTAAAACAACGTTAACCTATATTACTTATGGCATCACCTTGCTACCTGGCCAGGAGACTACCAAAGCATCAACTTATACAAACAATCGTGTTAACTACATGTTGCTAGGCCGTGCCATGGCCAGTCGGCGGCTTCGCACCCCGGAGGCTCGCGCTCAGTCCAAGGTCAGACAAAGTGGAATTTGTGGTGGACAAAGTAGTACTGGGACAGGGTTTTCTCCGAGTACTTCGCTCTTCCCTTATCAGTACCATTCCACAAATGCTGCAAATTTATTTTAACATCACCAGCTTTATACAATCTTGGCAACTGACGGCGTCTTTAAATAACACACTTTAAAGAGGGTAAGTTATCCTACTTTCAAATTTCAGAATATTTCCCATCCCACACTGTGACTTGCATTATTAATTTACTAAGCTATTCGTCTTGTAACAGCAACTACAAACACACCTTATCGGAGACGTGTTGATACATTAAGCTGCGAATTTCTATTGTCGGATGTGAGATTACGGTCCCTGACATCTGCTTGACGTGGAGACAATATCCACAAACTCACAGAGTATTTGGGAGTGCAAATTAATTTATAGGCATGTGCTTACCTCCTGCAAAATTCCCAAGGACAGACACTTTCCTAACACGGCGCATAAATGCTTAGTCACTGCACAACCCTTCTTGTTATTCCCAAAACAAATTTGTCATCAGCGTACAAAAGACAGCCTGTGATTCTGTTTAGTATACGAAAATACGCGTATGTCTCCGAGTCTCGTGCTTTATCCTCTCCGCTTTCATCCAAATTTCTGTTCTTTCATCACACAAATTAAAGCCGAGCAGTGTCTACGAGTATATACAGGGCATACACAAAAGAATGGTGCGGTATATATGATGATATTGATATAAAAAGCACCATTCTTTTGTGTATGCCCTGTATATACCGCCAGGTTTGACACCCAAACCTCCGAATTTCAGCCACACAGTGCACTTATGCATTCCGTATAATTTACAATAAACCGCCATGATTTCCCCATACAGCATCAATTGGTAATTATCCTATAATTAAGCACACTCGATTTTACGCATGTTACCAGCGGAAAAATCATAACTTGAACGGCCACTTGGAAGTGCAACTCGCACTACCGTATGCGGCATCCTGTTGTGCGCAGGCTTAATGACACATCAACAACTCTTCAGAACAGTCCAGGTTCAAAATCCGAGCATGGCATACTTAAATTATTTTTGTTGATCGTGAATATGAAGTAGTGTAAAACAGGGAGCTTTCATTGTGAGAAAAAATTGTTATTATTATTATTATTAATCACCTTTATACAAGGTACTTACAATTATATACCTGAAACAAACCATGTATATTGTTTTGCAGCTATTCTATAGTTACACTTTATGCTACATATAATGTTACTTCCCATGTTAAATGTTTTGTACATTTACATTAGTACTTTCCGCAGTATGTGTGCAGAGCCCAATACGGCTGTTGTCTGTAGTTCCTTGATTTCGTGCTTTCCCGGTACGTTGCTCAGGTATTTTCTGAATGATTTTGAGATGGTTCCAGTTGCCCTATTATTGCTGGTATCACTTTCGTTTATACATTCCACAATCGCTGTATTTCTATTGTTGAGGTTTTTATATTTTAGAATCTTCTCAGCTTCTTCCTTGATCACATTTCTGTCTCCTGCAGTTGCAAGATCTATTAGCATGTTCCCCTTTCACTATGACGCATTATGATGTCCGGTTTATTGTTAGGGATGGTTCTGTCGGTTTGCACATGTTGATACCATAATGTGATTACCTCACGTTCATGACTTGTTTCTACTAATTTCGGTACAAGCTCATACCAGTGTTCATTGTCAAATTTTACCTCTATTTCCTTGCGTACGTTAAAGTGTAGTTGAGCACACTTTCTATCGTGTCTCTGTACATATTTTTCCTTTGCCAATACTGGAAATGCTGACATTGTGTGTTCTACCCTCTCGTCAAATTGTTGACATAATATGCAGTTGCTATCTATTTCTGATTGTAATATTTTTGTTGCATGATAATTTGTTTGTAATGCCTGATCTTGTGCTGCTATTATTTCACTTTATTTATTATTATTATTATTATTATTATTATTTCTGTTGTTCGTAAATATGACGTACCGTGCAATACAGGGGCAAGTTTAGAAGTCGATTTCCTGGTCTTTCTCAATTCCTTTCAGAACAAATGTCCACGAAAATGTTAGTGGCGAAACTACGGGGTTTTAACTGGTTTTCTGAGGTAGTGTGTACTGGTGAAGTCTATTCGTTGCTGACTTATTTTACGTATGAGATTACTTAACCGGGCACTTAAACACTCACAATAAGAGTATGGTAAATAAGAAAATGGTCGGCAGACAATCCCAGACTACTGCACGCTACACGAGACGCCGTCACATGTGGTTAAGTTTGCGAGTACGTTGTGTGGTGAGCTGTCAATGCAACAAGAATAATTTGACCCGTCTACAGTAAATTCAGAAGCATACAATAGGCAAATTCCCATTACTTTTTTTACTTAAGCGATGATGAGATGAATATGGATTCTTTCAGTATGACGGTGCAACCGCTCACACAGTCACTGACTCTACGGCCGTCTTACGTTATGTTTTGCAGGGCCGAGTAATTAGTCTTTTGTGTCCTCATGTTTAATACGATACAACGCCATTTGACTATTATCTGTGTAGATGGTTGAAAGAGAACACACACAAAGGAAGACCGTAAATAAAATATGTGGTACACAGGATCGATAATTTATAGACAAAAACTACACAGTTTTATACTACATGTTCACCAGGTGACAAGCAGCCATGAGAGTTGTAGCGTGTCAAGCCCAATGTTTGTTTAAACATGCGGTAAGTTATATTATCCAATGCAGACTGTTCGTGTACATGTTATGGGCGTGGCTATAGATTCTGTAGGTTCCGCTCTAAGCTGGACACACTGCATAATGTAGATTAATGTTCGTCTTCAAATTCTAACTAAGCCCGCTTATCCGGTTCCTCTTAAATAACTTATAGTCATTCAGCTACTGAAGAAATTTCCCACCTTCTCTTTATTGCGAAGGTATACTAACCCTTTGACACAAAGTTCACATATAATAATATTTAAAATTTCAGATCATATTACACAAAAAAATTTTGCGAATCAGTTACCAAGATCTGGTGCCTAATTCCGTACAAGGAAATATTCTGTGTTTGTTCAGAATCATATTAAACCCATGAATTCACACTGTGGCCAAAGAACGTGGTACACCGCTTGTTATTACACAGCACCCTACATATTCTGAGCAGATGAGTTCAACGTGCGCCCTTGCGCCAGGTGCACTTAAGATCGAGTTCAACGTACGCCCTTGCGCCATGTGTACTTATGATCGAGTTCAACGTACGCCCTTGCGCCATGTGTATTTAAGATCGAGTTCAATGCTTTGTCAAACATTTTGTGATACTCGTACAAGCCTTTTTTCTCACCTCTAAGGCAGGTATACACCCTTATTTTCTTGTATCATATTTTTATTTCTCAACCATAATTGCATTTCACCATTCCCGAACTCTTTATTTCCGTTTCCTCTCATTTTTATCCTATTCTTTCCTGTTCTTCTTCACTTGCTGCAGGTACTTTGTATGACTGGGAAGTAGGTATATACAGTAAGGTACAGGACACCCCGTCCCCCCGGAACTCGGTGGGAACTTGCTTCTCGTTGGGGGGGGGGGGGCGAGGGCAACGTAGTTGAGAGCCTGTGCGGGGAGCGAAAAGCAGTTTCGTTATATTCCCCCTTCTATGTCCCTGATAACAGGAATGGTGACAGAGACAGTAGCATCCTGGCTGAACATGCGCCCAGCTCACTACCCCCGCCTCATGGTACGAGACCTTCTTCTCAATACTGCCCCAGCTACAGATTTGCCAACATCTGCACAACCACCCTAGCTCTACACACCACATTTCACACGTTACATCCCATGAAGATTCCAGTTCTCCGGGACGTTACGGCGTGTCGACGGATAAAAGTCACAGACGTTTCGGAGAAGGCTAATTTCTACATCTTGAAGGTCACCCAGCCCAGAATACCCTGAATATGAAACTGTTAGGATCCGTCAAACAGTCGACAGCTGTTTACCCCTAGACACGGCGTATAGCAGGAAACTTAAATTTGTAACAGAATGTTATGTGTGAGGCACGATAATCATCTTTAGACACTAAAAAAAATTCATTTTAGTCTTCAAACGGTAAAAAATTCTATGCCTCAGAAGTCATTATACTGTAAGTAAAATTCAGTATATAATTTTATTCATTTTACGCATTATAATTTTACGTCTATTGTGAGCTATTCAACAGTTTTTCTATTCCTTATGTTTTCAAGTTTCCATACTTAATAACGTCTACTCCACCGTTAATATTTACAGTTCTAATTGTTTGTTTACCGTTGCAAGTTTACGACTGTTACATAATTCGTAACTTGCAACGGCTTAAGGGCGTATTATTATATTTTCACGTTTCCGTTCAGTGCGTTTCCTTTATGCCCTGTATACCCGAACAACTTTAAAATGTGCTGCACTCAACAGAACAATCTTAAACTTTTATCATATTTTTCTAATATCCTTCCCTCAGATAACTAACAATTTGAGGATCCACCCCAAGACACAGCGCCACACACACACACCCAAACACACCGCTGCGAGAACCCCTACACTGAAGTTCCTAACGACATGTAGGTCTCAAATAGTGCCTCCTCGACGAAAAGGAATAGAAGATGGACGTTTGAAACTTCTGTAATGATTGGTTTGCCTGCTAGATGGAACAATGACCTGAACACTCACAATTTTGTTTCATATTCATGTAAATACAGAGTGATGTTAACTTCTCTCAATACACTAACTTCAAGTGTTTAGTTGCCGGCCTGTCACCGCAGAGGCTCGGGTTCATTTCTTGGCCAGTCTATCTAGGATTTTGGATAGCCAAAGTGGCACTGGGACAGGTTTCCCTCCCAGTACATCGGTTTTACCAAGTCAGTATCATTCTACCAATGCCCCATATTCATTCATTCTTTTATTCATTCATTCATTCATTCGTTCGTTCATTCATGTACCAATTTATAACCGACGTTATATAATTTTAGCTGCTGACAGCGTCATAAAACGCACTTCGAAAAAGTAGACATCGCTTGCTCAGTGAATACATGGACAATATTTCCTGTTATAAAAAATATGATTTTTTTCCTAGCATCCCAGCAAGCTATTTCATTGTCCGCTCATTATTAACGCCCTGCCACACTAGAGCTTGTAACTAGACCATGCTAGTGTTATATATTATAATAGAGAGAGTTCTGTTTAGCAACATTGTCAATTACAAAGATTATACAGCGTCGATGGTAAAGGGAGGAATGAATATGTACCACCGGTAGAAAAATACTGACAAGGGAAAACGGACGTACTCGAAGGAAAGCCTGTCCCAGTGCCCCTTTTACCACCACATATCCCATATAATTATACAGTATGTTGTATTAAGAAAGAATAACTTGTGTTAACAATGCTCTTTGGGCTTCAGTATTAAAACGCCAATAAATAGCTTAGTACCCGTCTTGAATTCATAGTTACACAGACATGAAATACTGTAAGAAATCACAATAATCTGGAAAAATTCAAAGATATATCTAATTTCGAAAGAGACTTTATTGATCGACATCCGGTTATTGACGTTATGTGAGATAATTATTATTATTATTATTATTATTAATTTTATTATTATTATTATTATTATTATTATTATTATTATTTCAGTGCAAGAGGCTGTAAGTCTTAGCTCAATTACAAGACAGACACGAAATAAGGCACCAAGAGTGGAATCAGGAGCCCCTCGCTGATTAACAAGGGTAATTATCCACTACATATGGGCGTGATGCACATACAAAGACGGTGAAAGCGACCTCACAGTCCGGAAAATGGCTTGGAAATACAAGCCGGGGGGGACGTAATTTTGTTCGCGGAGAGTTGGCAACAAGAGGGGTAGGCAGCTGTGACTACGGCAGTGAAACTCTGCGCTAGACGAAGCCGAGACCCGGCCATCCGGACTCAACCAACCGCCGACCGTTCTATTATCGGTGACTTGCCAACACGCGTTGTAGACCGTATCAACCAGCCGGGCCGGTACAAAACATACAGTGCAGCACGTGGAGGGCACCATAATTGACGCCATTACACACACACCTTCGCCTTCAGGCTCAATGACAACCTTCCGCAACACGCAGCACATTAGGAGCCGAGGCAACATTTCAAAATTTGTTTATCAACAAACGCCAACGTCAACGTAATTTAGTCAACCTGCTTTTCGCTGCAGTAATGCGACGGACGGACAGAACAAGTCGTGTGTATCGCAGGTATAAGAATCCAAAAAGAAAATGATATTGTATTCATAGAATGGACGACGACCCACCGAGTGGACATTACCGTTCTACCTCCGCAAGACATGAAAACAGACGTGTGCGTATTATGGTGTTACTGGTACTACTGGGTTGTATTGCGACGCCATCTCAAGCCAACCCCGACGCCAAACGTCTGTACGATGACCTGCTCAGTAATTATAATCGATTGATCAGACCAGTGAGCAATAATACAGACACTGTTCTAGTCAAACTGGGCCTTAGACTGTCTCAACTCATCGATCTGGTAAGTACATCATACCATATACTACACAAAAATTATTCCATAGAATACAATTTATAGGTAGTGAAGTCCATAATATTAATGTAATCTGACTAATATGCAAGCTTATACGTACCAATACAAGCCTGTTGTAAAAACTTTAATGTAATCTAACGTGTTAATGGAAAGAATGGATCCCGACTAATCAGGTTCATGTTAATTCCTTAAATTATTATGTTACTAATAACCCTTTGTCCGTCTGTATACCTACTAACCCCATCATGACTGACGCTCACCTAAATTATGTACAAAGATTCAGAACTTATTTCCCAGAACACAGAGTTCGTCTCCACTGCAAAGATCAATCGAAAAATAAGGTGTTGAGGATAAAATTCCTGTTTATTGTGAGAATAATAAGAAACGCATAAATTCTCTGTTTGACAAACTGCAGAGTCACTTCAAGTTACAACAGGTGGTACACAAAGTCTCCAGTGAGCTTTAAAAGGTTAATTAATTTAAAGCCTAATAAAATCAGGTGTTCGTTAAAGTGAAAGCGTGGGCGATTTTCGACATGTTCCTCTGTTCTACAAAAATTAATTCTAACAATTCTAATGCCGTTCAAATTAAGAACCAATAGCCAAGTCACTTACGTGTATGTTACACATTAACAATACCACACAACTGTCATCTTACTGCATATATTCAGTAGATATACTGTGTAAGAATTTTATTTCGTGTAAAAAAGGAAACCTTTAAAATGCCAGAAGCCAACTATATATTACACATTACACATTTAGTTTCTTCTTCGTAATTACTGTTTCATATTTTCATTTCTGAGTCCTTTGATCTAACGCATATTATTATATCTTTGCTTATTTTCTCCCATTTACTCGCTTAGCAAATTATCCGACTCTTGAACCATTTAACTGTTGTTAGTTTTATTCATATGTTAATCTCGTTCTTTCATTTATTTTAATTCCGTTCCTTTTCTCCTTTATTTATAGTACAAAGCAAATTTTAATTAATATAATCACGTCTACATATTCACGAACGAAGCACTTTTTTATTTCACTGTTATATCCAGGCTGCTGTAACATTACATGTATATAGAGGCGTGGCGTTTTGTCCTGGTTGTGTGCGTGCTTCTCTCGATACCAGAAACTTTATGTGCAAGGATTGCGTATTAGGGATGGGTGCCTTCCACGAATTCTTAACTGGTTTGTGTTGCCACAGAAACCGGTGTTGCTTCCTTCTCAATCACCCGTGTTCCTCTTTCTATCAGATCTGCATGCGTCTCCCTCAGATCGATCCAACTGTCTCTATGCTCGTACATTCACCACCGCTCGTGGGGTTTGTACAGACACTGATATCGTCTCCTTCCGTACAGATGAAATTTCCTCTCGTCTGCTGCAGTAGTCATTTTTACTGAGCTCGGTATAAACCTTGTTCTTCGTATATGTAATACCGGCCCAAATGTGGCAATTTCAAACCGTTACAAATAACACCACTCACAGGCATTTTATAACATCTCTAAATAATGTGCAGAATTTGCGTTATAGTTCCGGTGTTTACACAGGCCCACTCACTGAACCGTAATTACATATTCTACGTAACAAAACGAACGATTTTAAAAGCCAAGAAAATTGATACAATAGGGCTTTAACATTACAAAAAGCTTATTTCTTAGTAGTATAAATTATATGAACTCCGGATGATAATACTTCAAAACAGGTGTGCACAATTTTTCCAAAAATCTAGGCGCCATCTTAAAAAAACAAAATATGATATTTCAAATATTTCCTATATTTTAACGTTGAAATAAATTTCTTATAGTAGTTTGGCGTAGAATACAAAAATAGCAATACTCACACGGCTGCCATCGGAGTTTCAGCCATTATTTTCATAAACGTGTTTTCATAAATACGTTAAGTGTGTGAGCGCAGATTGTATTTCGGTCTTCTCTTCAGATATTTTGTTCATATAGACGACCATTAACATTAAAATGGTCTACGCGAGCTTTCAGGCTTCCGACGCGGTGTAGTTGAGTCTTTCTCTCTTCGTAGGTTGTGGGGTGTAGGTCGGTTGTTGGTTACCGACGTTTCGAGACAGCATATCGGTCCCATCTTCAAGGACCAAGCAGTCCAAGTCTTACTGAGACTGCTTGACCCTTGAAGATGGAACCGATATGCCGTCTCGAAACGTCCGCCTTCAATGGTCAAGCAGTCTAAGTAAGACTTGAATTGCTTGACCCTAGCAGATGGGACCGATATGCTGTCTCGAAACGTCCGCCTTCAAGGGTCAAGCAGTCTAAGTCAGACTTCAATTGCTTGACCCTTGAAGATGGGACCGACATGCTGTCTCGAAACGTCCGCCTTCAAGGGTCAAGCAGTCTAAGTCAGACTTCAATTGCTTGACCCTTGAAGATGGGACCGACATGCTGTCTCGAAACGTCCGCCTTCAAGGGTCAAGCAGTCTAAGTCAGACTTCAATTGCTTGACCCTTGAAGATGGGACCGACATGCTGTCTCGAAACGTCCGCCTTCAAGGGTCAAGCAGTCTAAGTCAGACTTCAATTGCTTGACCCTTGAAGATGGGACCGACATGCTGTCTCGAAACGTCCGCCTTCAAGGGTCAAGCAGTCTAAGTCAGACTTCAATTGCTTGACCCTTGAAGATGGGACCGACATGCTGTCTCGAAACGTCCGCCTTCAAGGGTCAAGCAGTCGTAAGTCAGACTTCAATTGCTTGACCCTTGAAGATGGGACCGACATGCTGTCTCGAAACGTCCGCCTTCAAGGGTCAAGCAGTCTAAGTCAGACTTGAATTGCTTGACCATTGAAGATGGGACCGATATGCTGTCTCGAAACGTCCGCCTTCAAGGGTCCACAGTCTAAGTCAGACTTGGATTGCTTGACCCTTGAAGATGGGACCGATATGCTGTCTCGAAACGTCGGTAACCAAAAATTAACCTACGCGTCGCAACATCCTGTAAGAGAGAAAGCCTCAAAATGGTTTGTGTTAGGCGACATGGATTTCCCAATGTGCAAATTTGCATAACCAGCTGTAAAAATCAGCCGCTCATGTGATAGTGGCGTTACGTTTTTGTTATTCCAGATACGAATAACGTTAAAAGTCGATTTCAATATTATTGTATTCCTTCATTTGTTTTTGTTCACTTAAGTTCCACAACGAAAAAATTTCGCAGGTTGTAATACTGGTACGTCACTGAAGCATGAAAAGAAATACTTATCCCACATCTGAATAATGCACCGTGCCGCGATCACATAATCAAGTAACAGAAGGAAAACTCTGCATAATGTACTGTAATGAGAGATAAATTAGCTTTAATATTTTCCCGTCTCTTGAAAAATCTTTTACATATAAGTCTATGCATGAATTTCACTCGTACACATTTTTTTTTTTCGAAACATCTGAAAAGGCTATTCATAACGTCATGGAGTAGATGCAAACAGATCTTGGAGAAGTAAAGTACGGACTGTGGACTGGATTCGCCTGGTTCAAGGCAAGGCCCAGTGAAGAGTTCATATCAATAACGTAAAGAGCCGTCGGATTCCATGAAAAGCCAGAAATTCCGGGGGCGAATGTTAGGTTCTTAAGAAAGACCATGTTCCCTCAACAAGCCAGCTATAAATATAAATGTCTCTCTCTTCTTTCTTATTAAATTCACTGAATTTCTCTATTCACTGATTTCACTTTTCTTTTAAAATCATATGCAGGATCTACTGTAAACCCAAAATAAAGTGACTTCTGTGGACTTCAGTAAGCCACAAGTCATTTCATCTATTCTGGCGAAGTTAAAGGGCTTTATTATGTGTTCCGTATTAAGACGAACTTATTCCATAGTTCAGAGTCATCACCGAGACGCTTACGGTCACTCTACTGATCTATATAATGTCCCTAACCAGCAAAAGCGACTATACTTGATTTACCCTAAATTTGAAGCCTGAAAATCTACTAAATAATACAGAGAAAAAAGATTTTTACAATACAAAAACACAGTCCGTGTCAATTACAAAAACCGATTTCTTAATGCTACAGATAGAAATATAAAGATATTCTTGCGCCAAATTCATTCTTGAACAATACAGCGATCAGTTTGTTTTAAATCGTTATGCAGTTTGTAATACATTTTAATCCAGACTTCTTTCTAAATTCCTTTTGGGTAGATACTCAACCGGCCTTTTAACGGATATTTTGGTTTCAACAGAATCCTCTTTGATGACAAAACATATCAAATGAAATTCATTCTCTCTTAAGTGCTTTTACTCAACTCAACTCAACTCAACTTGCACTACGAAAATATCGATTTCTCATCGCCGAAATACCCTGATGATATAGGAAGCCAGTTCCTCTCAGATGTCGGTACACTTCTACATGATTAGCCGTCCCCACATCCCAGCAGACCGTAATCTTCTTACTGAGGCTCGTTTGTTTCATTTGGATTCTCTAAGGCGCATGAGTGGGAATTTCTATGGTTAGCTCTTCCGTTCCCCGAGCAAGTCACCACATCGGTAAAGACAATTTGAGAAATGAGCTGACTATTTCGAAAGTTCCAGTCACAGAACTCCGTACGTGCGGTTTAAATCTTCAGGCTGAAGGGCTTGAATATCTTGCCAGTGAAATGGATGAAATCTGTGCCTGCTCAGAGATTTCTGTACCCTCATTCGTCGCACGTGGTTTCGCTTATCTCGACCGTTGGGCTGTTGTGCACCGTACAGAATATGACTCCTTCCTAATCAACTACTTGGTACACTGGACACTCAAATTTATGCTTCGGAAATTCAACTTGTTATAGCGTTTACAATTCCCTGTTGTGACACTTTACAATGTCCATAACATACATTATCGAACTTGGGTATTTCATAAAATCAGCCCAAAAAGTAACAAGCTTGATTTTTTTGTATACGTGTGTACGTAAATCATCTAAAATGTATACGAACATAACAAAAGTCTGACAATACGTCAAAAGTGAACAGAATATTAGAAAACCTTCGATTTTCTTGTACAGTTGTATTGGTAACATGCCTGGTACTGCCCTCTGTACTGTAAGTCACGTTTATGTTAACTTAACCCTGTAACAATTTAACTTACATACAGACAAGTGATAGCCGTTACTGTCACTGGTCTAGGTTGGATATAACCGAATTTTTGGGAAGTTTATAGGTGGTGGTGATAGTAATATTAGTAGTAGTGTTAGTAGTAGTAATAGCAGTAGTAGCGCAAGAAAATAAAAAATGACGAGCAATATATTTTACATTAATTTCTTTTATCCCTTTCACATATTTATCTCCTTCCCGTCTTTCACCCAAACTGCTTTCCCATCCCTCCAATTTGTTCATCCTCTCGTCATTCTTCTCCTTCATCCTTCCTTCCCTTCCTTTTCGTTAAACATCTTCCCCGTTCTTACATTCCTTTCTTTTCAAATCTGTACATCCTTCTTTCCCTTCTCTCGTATTTTTCCCCCCATCTCTTATATTTTCCCGTCCTATAATAATTGCTTTACCGATAACTTACCAAGGGCGAATTTTGTGTTTTCTCAGAACGCAATATGGACTATATGCAGATCACTGAGGGCTGACAGTGAAGTAACATTCTACTAAAAGAAAACAAAACTACATGGAATAAGACAAAAAATAAATGCTAAAAGTAATGTAAGAGAGATACGAAAGCGAAGCCACAAGGGTTTCAGGACTGAAGCTCGAAATTTTCAGCTCGTATTATTCGCCTTTCCTTTACCAAGCTGCTCTATGTACAGTATGCAACAAGTGATACGTTCAATAGAGCACCTCGGAACGAACATGGAATATTATATAGCCCGTCAGTGACAGCAGCAAAGTTCACAAGTTGCAATGTTTCCTGTTCTTTAAATCACCAAAATGGTACTGGTACTCTCAGCGGTATTCACACGATTGTCCTGCACTGCCCCACTATATATCATTATTCACTTAACAGTCAGATCAGTAGGTTTTAACCACACAATTCGACACAACTACTACTTTTCGCAAAAATAGAAAATTATTCAGAATAATGTCCTGGCATTTACCCACTTACATGACAGTCGTTTTTCTTCTTATATGACTTTTAATAACTGGATTGTGTTAAATATTATTATAAATGCGCATTTATTTACTTGCATCAATTACTGTTTTAGTAACAGAACCCCAGATATTATGCGACTGTTAAACACTTCTACATCAACAGCAGGCCGGTGGATCCTGGTGTGGAATATAATATCAATGCAAGACAATGCTACGTAGAACGTACCTGTGGGATATTCTACAGTAGTTTTTCTACGACTCGCAGACATCAGACAAACTCAGGGTTTAAGCGTTATGTGTCGGCCCGATTTGAAAATACGAGCGTCCGACTCCTACACCTGAATCCGCGCTCTTTATTGTATTACACACACACATACACATTTGACATACCGGCGCCTGCATCCACCTAATTTTTATCCTTTACGCAAACGCTGTCTTTCAAATGTCAGGTATACCAATATATACAGAATGCCCAAACGTTGCTTTATCAACATTACACTCGCTTTCATTATCTCGGTAAAGATAGTGTGTGTACTCAAATTGTCCTACTCATCTTATATACATGCAACAGAGTGCTTCCTGAGAAGCTGCTAGTCCCTCACCTACTCCAGACACACCTCCCCTCCCCCGTTCATGCAGTCCGGAAGTTCACTACTGCGTTCACAGAAGACTTCCACTGGTTTCTGCTCTAAAGCCCAATACATCCAATGCACAGCCTCCCAAGCTATTTCTTTAAGATCAGTTTTAATATTATTCATCTTTCCGTCTAGACCTTCCAGGCGATCTTTTCCTTTCAGATTTTCCAACATAGATAGCATACGTATTTGTCACATTATATTCACAAGAATTATGAATTGGTAAACGCGAGGTACCATTTATAAAAACTGTTTTAGATTATATGGGATTAAGATTTAGGGTCATAGAGACTTCAGTAAAGTTTGTTCCTAAAGTAGCCAGCATGTCCCATTATACTTCCTTTATCATGAAAGAAACTGTCACCAAAGGTTCAATCGCCTAAAGTTCAATAATACTATTCACTGTTACGTCTGTCTGTTCAGCAGGAAAGCCCAACGCGTAAAACAATCTTTCAACACGCGTTTGTCGTACATACGAAAGGGCTTGGTGATGAAACAAAATCGCAGAAGACAGCACAACTAACAGACCAGAAACAGAGGCGCCATGTTTCGCAATGCAACCACTTCACTGTTTATGACAGCGTTAAATTTCTTGAGAGAAAGTGATGGATACTTAGTGAAATTATTGAAATACTTTGTTGTTGCAACAAAGGTTCTGAAACAATAAGCGTTTGAAATAAGGTTGTGGTCACTTTCAACAATTACCTTTAATACATTATTTCATTTATAACTGTTATGAAACAGAATATTATTTGTTTTCCTCAGAACAGGTAAAAGGATCACTGTATTTTCGACCTGTAGTAACATCCTCTGAACAAAGATGAAATATCTACCTTCCCTCTTGACATATGCTGTGTGTGAAAATACTGCATTAGTGATCATAACATTCAGTACAAAAGGGAAGACATCAGATGGGATGAATGGCTTTACATTAGTAAACTACACATTTGACCCAAGTTGGTAAACGTCCGTAAAGTTCGCCAATTGGTAGTGTGGCTTTAGGTGCTTTCGCAAAACACTTTCGAAAAGCGACAACTAGACTCGTTATATCTGATCCTCCTTCAGTCCGTCCGCCCGTCTGTCCGTCTTTCTGTCCGCATGGAACAGCGCGACTCCACCGACAGATTTTCGTAAACTTTTATATTAGGGACAAATTCCGATTTTGATTAAAATCACACAAAAATAGCAGACACTTTTCATGAACACTAACATACCCTTATGAAAACCCTCGCCGTTGTTATTCTTTAAAACTGGGACGAACTGTGTTCTCTGTGACGTACTGAGGTCGAAGAAAAAGCTGACGGTCTAAACATAACAATCCAGCACGATCAACATCTCGCCGTTTCTGAGATATCGATTATAATAGATTATAAATCTGTTGCTAAGATAGACCAAACGACATAGTGTTCTGTGTAAAATGTGGACAGACGCATTTAAGATACTCGCATCTTAGTCATGTATTTAAAATCTAGGAACAATAACACAGCGAAAGCACAAGTACTACTACGCCCTGCCTACATTTCCTAACTTGTTTATGTTCGTTTGAAGTTTGTAAAATCCTCCAGTGCAATTCTACTTCATAAATCTAAGCTCTGTCAAGTGACGTTTTTCTCATTTTTGTTTGGTGTAATTCGCGGACATAAATAATACAGTATATAAACGTTGAACATTATAATGCAGAGTTGTAAATAAGTTACCGCATACTTCTAGAACTGAAAATTCACATGTGCCACGCCCTATAACATTCCGTTCTCCGGCAAGTTCCAGCGATTCCAGTGTACTTCTCCAGCCTCCTCTCTCTCTCGGCATCTACCGCACGGAGCCCAGCCGGGCGAGGCCAGGCCCCTGGCTAGGGTGGGATTCACAATCGATAGAACGGGACAAAGCATGGGAAACAGATGCTGGGTGAAGATGAGGCGTCGCACCCCTGAATCCTGATAGTCGAAAGGAGGGGACCGGATTATAGTTAGCAAGTCCAGTCCTCAGCAAAAGACGCATACCGTCTATTCGTTCCGATTTTGAGTCCCGGTTCAAAAGTTCTAGGCTGTATTTCTTAAGGGACAACCTCCGAAATTCTAACAACTACGTGATGTTACTTTTATATTTTCCGTACTGTTGTATTAATCAGTCGGTCTTATTGCACACCTCATATATAACACTCCGTAGTTCGGAACGTTTGCGGCTTGCTTCTTCTTCCGCAACGTTTCTTCTACCAAAACTGACATACGTACTGCCGTCACCCACAACAAACTTTCGTTAGTTTTGTCAATATATGCTACATGTTAGTCAAGAGTACCTGCTCTGTTAGTCAAGAAATTCCCTCTATTTCATGCAACCCGAAAGTTCAACATCGTGTTCACAACAGCACGCAACTGCTCCCTGTGCTGAGACAGGTGGATCAAATGCACACTCGACCATTCTACTTTTCAGGTTCCATTTTAATATCATGCTCCAATCTAGGCCCAGGTCTCCCAAGTCGTCTGTATCCTTACGTTTTCAAATAAAAATTCTGTGGTCATTTCTCATGTCTTCCATACGCATAGCAGGCCCCGTATATGACATCCTATTTTATCATAATATCTGGCTAGGCGTAGACGTTCCGCGTTATGTAATTTTCTCCAGCCTCCTGTTACTTCCACTTAGGCCCAAATATACTCCTCCACGCTCTGTTCCCGGACACACTCAGTTGACATGTTTCCTTTATTATGGGACACCATGTTTTACATCCACACAGAACAACGGGCAAAATTATATTTCTGTATATTTTTTCTTTAATTAACACCAAATAAACAACACAATATATTCCGTTCAGCACAACTTACATTTAATATCTATTCATACATATAAGTTGTGCAGAATGTAATATATTGTGTTGTTTATTTGACTGTACGTGCACAGCGGGATAGATCATGTTAAATTTAATTAGCACGCCGGAAGACAGCAGGTTTTTACATGAATGGTAGCAAGGTTTCGCCTATAATTAGTGCATAACGAACAGAGACGAATGTCCAACAGATGAACTCAAGATCTTAGCTGAACAAATATTAAACACGGCGTTTTGAGGTTTTCACGATGGGGTAGCTGAGGATTCCGGTCTTCTAGGATGTAATTTTGATTCCTGTCACAGAATTTTCTCTTCATAACTCCTGGGCCCACTTGGAACATTTCACACGCTGGCCTAGAGACTGCGGTGAACGTTCGGTTGACAAAAGAGCAACTGTGTGTTACTTGCACTCGTGTTATTCGGCCTTCCATTCACTCATTCATTCGTCAGTTAATGAGCTTATAAATAATTAACTCTATACATTAGAATCCTTCTTGGAAAGCTGAATTGGGAATAAAATTCTCCGGTTTTTATAAAACCCGCAGGGTTTATTGCCTTGTTCGCATGAGTCTGCCATGATACCCTATAGAAATGTATTTCTTCCATGAAGGAACCCATAAATTAATTTTTCATATTCCAAGGAACTCCTACCTCTGAAACGGTTCACAGGCCAGAAATAATTTATGGCGGGAAACGCAATTCAATTACTAATAAATTATTGTCAAGAAAATTTACTTTAAAGAACTGCGATATACATATATAAGTCAGCTTATACTGTTAATAAAAAGTTGAAACATTTTTTGCCTTTCGAGGGTTATTTGAAATTTTTCGCGGTATTTCAAAATTCCAAAATTTTTATGTATTCTTATATATTCCACGATTTCACGCGGAACCCCTAACAATGTTCCGCAGTATCATGGTTGGGAAACACTACACTACAGTGAGCATGAGTACTTCAGCCCACACCCTCAGACATCGCTTACGTAACATCAGTACAGCTATTATCTACCCATCTTCCCTTAGACATGCTACAAAATCTCATCTGATCAGTTTCTTCAACCGACATTCTGTATGCAAACACATCACTTCCATGCGTTCTTTACGTTCCGCCCACTTCACCTTCCTGATTTTATCGCCCTCATAATGTTTCGTAATTGGATTATGTAAGCAATAATTTACATGAAAATATAAAGGTTTTCGTGTTAAAATGTCAATTAAAGCCTGAAGTGAATCAAATTCAAACAACACAAAATAATCTTCACTCCGCACAGAAGTAAATTTTGTTTTGACACGATACAGAATCTCTGATTAAGAAGACATATTCTCCGCAGTACGCTCAGGATGGAATTAAAGGTAAGAACAAATCACGACATAAATAAACTTCTGCTACACAACTGCAGTTTCACTGGTAATTTTTCAGTGTCGATGCTTTTACACCAGCATTACACCTGCACTTCTTGATACAATCTTGTACATATATCGGCGTCCACCCATCGTCTGCTTCCAGATTACGTTCCATTACACAATCTCGGATTTATATTCCCTCCATTCTTTTCCTCTTCCTATCTGGTGGATTTCCTTCTGCTCCCTGATCTCTTAATTGAGTTCAACCCACGTCCTTTATCCGGCCATAAGCTTGCAGTTGCATTTCTTCCATTACATTAACGATATCTTCCTGAGATGTCATTACACCTGCCTCCGTTTTTTATTTAAACACTTGCCGGTTATCACCTGGCTCACCGTCTCCAATGACAGACTTCTGTTTCTAACAATCATTTTGAAACTACCGTTTTCTGTCAACATTGGAGGGTCGCACGATTATTTCCATCTGTCCCGCTGATAATCATTGTTAGCCGTTACATCAACAAATAAACGAATAAGGCAAGTATATTATACCAGATTCTTGACATGTTTATGTTCATTGCGGGTAATTCTGATGCCTCTAATGCTTTAATACTACATAAAGGTGTTAATTATTTGGCATATATCGTAAATAAACCTTTCGCACGTAGTAGTAAGAGCTATATTTTTATTCTACCATCTACAGCGACCAATATCAGAACAGGGGCGGTTAAGGACAAAAATAGCTGTTCTGCTGGGCCGTGTTTGAGAATTTCTCAGGGGTACTAACTCAACGGAGCGTAGTCCTTGAAAAGTTAATAAGCTAATAATTCTTCAGCCAGTCAAGAAATTACCCGAATTTTTTAAACAGGGAGGTTCATAACCGTGTTCACAAGAGCCCGCCACCTGTCCCTAACCTGAGCCACAGCAATCCAGTCCACGCCCTCCCATCCAATTTCTTAAACAGTCATTTTAATATTATCCTCCCATCTACGCGTATGCCTTCCCAGTGGTCTCTTTTTCTCAGGTTTTCCCACCAAAACCCTTCATGAACCTCAGCTCTGCAGTTCTACATGCTCCGACCACTTCATTCTTCTTGATTTGATGACTCGAACAATATTCGGTGAGGAGCACAAATCATGAAGCTCAATAAGCAATTTCATTGTCCCCGGGTACCTCGTGCCTCCTAAGCCCAAATATCTTCCTCAACACCCAATTCACAAGCGCCCTCAGCCTATGTTCTTCCCTTAATACGAAAGAGCAATTTTCCCGCCAATATAAAAGAATAGCAGAATTAGAGTTCGGTACAGTTTAATCTTCATATTTGTGTATAATTGCTCTATGATACAATTCCGAATAGTTATAACAAAAAATACTTAAGAATATTCCAGACAGCTGCTAACACGTTTTCCTTTTTTAAGTTTTGCCTAAATGAATTTCAGATAATTCCAGGCGGTTACTCTTTTCTGAGTAGGTACGCTGACTTTCACATTTCTGACAGCCTCACATGTTGTGATTTTGCTAGCTACCATTTTCCGGTTTGTCAGTCCGTCTGTCACAATTTTGTTACTAATTTGTTATTAATCAGGAGCCTACAGTACTAACACCCAAGAGACATAACGTCGTCCAACACACCATACATAATATTAAGTAATTAATTAATTACTGTTGCATGTTCCTCGGTGCAATGTGGCCTGCTAGTAAGCTAACTTTATCCTAGATACACGTATGTATGTGTGTGATGCCAATATATACATACAGTGTAGCTAACCCGTCCTTTATGAGGCTTCTTGTTAATTGCCTGTTCTCTCTCCCACCCCCGGGCCTACCAGATACAGACGGATGACTTCCAGGCGGGCTCCAGATTGCTCTAGCTTTGTCGCCCTCAGATTGATTCCGCTTCGGAGCCTTACAGAGGAAGAGAAAGGGGGGGGGGGAGCACAGTTGCTTCGAATGGAGAGAAGATAAGACAGGGATATAGACAACGCAATTGTGAGCGACGTAACATCGACCTGGACATAACCGAGATAATATGAAAACGAATGTATACTACTGTGTATTATCTTATTTCGTGATTTTAACTAGTGCAAAAATATCAACTACTTTCAAACTGTAAATTCTATACTTACTTTCAAATGTGACTAGCATTTTTATGCCATTCGTCTATGTCGAATATAAATTTCAATAGTTCCACTTTTACGTAACATAAATACAGAAGTCTGAAACGGGATGAAGAGAACTGTGTTACACAAATGCGTAAAACGGGATGAAGAGAACTGTGTTACACAAATGCGTAAAACCAAGTTATTTATTAAATCGGAATTCCGACTTTATGTTTTAACGCTTGTCAAGAAGGTAAATTCGTCGCCGAAGGATTATCATCTGTTTCCATCACTGAAGCAAAATCTTGACCGCCACAGATTTGAAGTAGCTCGCGAGGTGGAAACAGTTGTGACACGATGGCTAGTAAGACAGGACACGGACTGATATCAACAGGGAATAGAAAAGCTCGTCCCACGACATGGTAAATGCCTCAGTTTAGGTGGGGACTATGTGGAAAAGTAGTGGGATAGCAGTACAATTAAATCTGAACTCTACTTAGCAGACCTGAAATGAATAACACCAAGTATTTGTATTTAAACTTAATGACCTACCCTCGTACATATGTCGTATTTCTACTTGTTCACTATTGCTACTGATTTTCAACATACTGCTGTAACAAGTAGTCTATATGAGAACATTTTTGTTAAGTCACCTCTGAGAATATGCATAATTTGTTTTACAAATTAGTGTGTCGAGCTGAACGCAAAAATAAACATTATAATTCCATGAAGCATAGCCCTTCTTGAAAAGTTAATACTTCCTCAGCTAGTCAAAAAGGTCCCAGCACTTCATGGAACCTGAAGATTCATTACTGCCTTCGTAACTGCCCGTCACTTGTCCCTATTATGAGCCTGATCAATCCTTTGTACATAATTACTTAATTTCGTAATTAATCGTTTAAGGCCAAATTGTTATTTTATATAACACCAGGCACAAAATTACAAAATTCTACATTCTACCGACAGATTATGTTACCACACTTTCAAGGCTCTCAAAACAAGCAGTAATTTTTTCTGCCTACAGCATCAACTAACTACTTTTTAAAAGCGACACGCTGTGTTTGTTCTGCGGTACGAGCTGTATCTTTAGATATAATTTAGGTTCCTCGCCAGCTTCTGACCGCAGACGCCCGGGTTTGAGCCCGGAAAAATCCATGTAGGTTTACGACAAGCAAAGTGGCGCTCAGACAGGTTTCTCTCCGAGTACTTCAGTTTCCCCACTTCACCTATGCTCCATACTTATCTTCATCTTAACAGAAGTCATATCAAAAGGAAAAGCGGGCGAATTAGGAACAGTCAAAGAAAACACTGATCTTCGGATGACAGAAAGCATTAGACAGAAAGTACTTTCACGTTTGTTTTCAGGCGCGATCGCAAAATTGCGAAAAGCGACTGTTAGCTTCATCATGTATGTCTGTCGTCGGTCTGTCCGCATGGAAAAACTCATCTCCCACTACAGGGATTTTCGTGACATTTCATACTTCATTATTTTTTCAAACCTGTCGAGAAAATTTAAGTTCATTAAAATCTGACAAGAATAACAGGTACATTACAAAGCGACGTATGTACATTTATGATAACACAACGCTGATTTCCTCTTAGAATAAGAAATATTTCAGACAGAAGCTATAAAGAAAATTAAAACACATATTTTATGTTCAGGAACTATTGTCCAAAAATCGTGCCGTCTATGAGATAATGTGGAAAAATATGATAGAGTATAATACGGGCGCATTCGCATTGCATGCTGGATAACTAAGCCTACAGACACAAACTTAGAATATGTAATATTTGTTGCTTTTCCACGGAAAAAAATGATTACACGAACGCGCCTCAGTGTTACGTTATACGTACATTGCCTGTCTTGTTTGGACTTTGGGGTGATAAATGAAAATCCGTCAAGCCCTGGTGTACAAATTGCTAACTTCATAAAGAAGTACAAGTAAATAAATCGCATTCATCATCCCCCTGTTATGTGTCATGCGTAAACAAAACTGCGTCTAAAATATTGAATCGGTACCTAAATGTGATTCGTTAACTTTCCTTTTATGAATCTTGAACTTCACAACTACATGATGTTTCCACAGAATCTAATGCATGAATACTTTTATACTTACACGACAATGTATCTATCCTCGATGTATACACATTTAATTTCGAGTCAATGATTCTTCTTCGGGCTTCAGTAAATAAAGTCTTAATCAAATTGTGTTTCATTAAGCGTTTGTGTATTACTAATGCGGGAAGAAACGTACGCGACTACACGAGTTCTACAAATCAGTGTCACTGCCAGAACTTTTCCTCTGTTCTCCCTTAAAAACGATTGTTTGCCCTTTTCTATAAATTCTGGCTGAGATAACTCGGTCGTCAAATTTACATGTCCTGAGCCGGACACACGACTAGCTCACGGTTCCACCCAGACTCTAAATCAAAGAAAATCCATGGCCACTTCTCCGTTAATAAACCACCCACAACGTGAAGCGGACACCTAATTTTCATCGGCAAGTCGAGGTCCGAAATGTCTGGCACATTAGGTGTGCCTACACACACCTTAATAAGCCTTCATAGAGTGGTGTTTAACATAAAACCATCTTGATATTTGCTTACGAGTTGAACTAAAAGCAATGAGCTGGTTTAACGTTAAAGTAACACATCTGACACATTAGAGATAATAACGGGATGAAAATCAAACAGAGCGAGGTAAAGCAATGTTACCTTTGTGCTTAATTAAATACCACACAAAGAAAGATTATGATGGAGTGGAGATGCAAATCTACGCATTCCATACTTCAGCTCTAAATGGTGACAAGCGTCAGCTTCACGCTCAGGTGGCTACAATTTCGACAAAAAGCCGCCAGTTCCCATTTGGTAGGAGAACGTGTCAGCCGTAGAAAAGAGAAAAATCCCTGTCCTTGGCGAGAACAGAAGTCTACTTCCCTGTCCCTCAGCATGTAACCTATCCACTAAACTGAGTTACCCCAAACTAGAAAAGGAATGGGTGTAGTATTAGCCGATGGATGGGAAGGGTGAACACAGATGGCAATATCAAAAATGAAATGAGACGCCAAATGAACGAAGTTCAAGGAAGGCGGCAAGAGTACATTATCTTTCTGACGACGAGTAAGTGGGAGCATTTAACCACAACTAGGCCCATAAATTCTTCCCAGAACACTGTTTTCCCATTTCATCAAACACCTGTAACGACTCATTAGCAAAAGCCACTAATTTGATTAGATTTATATTATAAATTACGAAAATACGTTCAGTATCGGTAATTTTATTCATAATCCACTGTTCACAAGCTTGTTCAGTTCTTGACGATTTTTCGCGTAATAGATTACTATTACCAGCATTGGGAAACGAACTGAAGTTAGCAACCTTCTGGAATGCGGATGTCGTGTTTGGTGCATGAGTTGCATGAGTATCACCAAACTTTCGGGGAAGCATGTTGTCCGCATCTTCAGCCAGTATTAATTTCTTCTTGGCTTTTTATGCATAAAAAACTATACGTTACCAAAAAATGACATCACAGTTCCGCAACAAGAAGCATCACAAATACATTACTGTATTTGTGAAGATTTCCTTCTATTTACGAAAATCAAAGATGACTTCGAAAAATATTTTAAGCCTTGAGTACTGATGCATCTGGTGTTTCATCAGAGAATTTAAATTATGTTCTCCAACTTACATGAGTTTCTAAGCTTACAGTTCTGTTATTAAAAGCTTCCTCGTGTTTGAAAACACACAAAGTATTTAGCATTAAGTAATTAGTACTAAGCGAGCAAAAACCGTATCGAAAGAAACAGGTGCTGCCCATACATGTGTTTAAAATAATAAACGCATTTGATATAAAATTATACGTATTAAATAGCCTTCTGACAGTTTCATCAGGCCCGTTCGCAAAATTACGAAAAGCGAGTATGAGCTTCTTCATGTTTGTCCGTCTCTCTGTCCGTACGTCTATCTGTCCGTCGGCATGGAGTAACCTGGCTTCCACTGGACGGATTTTCATTAAATTTGGCATTTGAGGATTTTTCGGACATCTGTCGAGAATACTAAAGTTTCATTAAAATCGGACCAGAATGATGGGCACTTCACATGAAGACGTATGTGCATTTATGATATATCGCTAAATTCTTCTTAAAATGAGAACTGTTTCACACAAACGTTGCAGAGAAAATCAAAACACGCATCTGATGTTCACTAAACGTTTTTCGAAAATCGTATTCATGAGGTAATGTGAAAAAATGATGCAGAGCCGGAATACGCCACAGATGACAATATAATACGGTGCATGCGCGATGCTGAATAGCTAAGGCCACAAACTCACGCTCAGAGCATGTAATATTTAATGTTTTTGCACGGCAACAATGGTTACGCGAACGCGCCTCAACCTCTCTCGCTTTTATTGGTAGAACCTCAACGATAAACTTTTTCTCTTCGCTTGAATCTAAACAAATTTTCTTTTCTTATAGAGTTGTCATGATAAGGAATGGCGAATTCGTAGCACGTCCCCTTTACATGCCTGAAATATAGATTTTTGTTTCTTCTGGGTTTTATGTGACAGCTTTATATTTACGTTTTCATTCGAGAGTCTAATAGCATCAAGGTTCATAAAGAAACCCAAAACAAAACAGATACAGTATTTCAGATCACGTAGGTGCAGAATCAAGAGACGAACAAAAGAAGAATAAGACGTGGTATCTCTTCGCAGGAATATCACATAAAGGCCAGTTCTGTGAAAACTTCTTTCTTCATAGGGTTATTCACTAATCTCTAGGAAGATATCCTTCTAATTTATGTACGGTATCATCAGGAGCTACGTCTCATAAACTAAACGCCTCTGTTTCACGTAAATAAAATACATATTTATGGTAAAATAGTTCTGGGCCCAGTAACGATAATTTACTCATTATCTATAAATATAATGAAAGACGAAGGACAAAACATAATATAAAGTCTACCACAACATTAATACCAAAAGAAGAACAGTAGAGATATTGTACTTAAAATGCACCTTCTCCACCCATAAGAGGACTGATAAAGTTACATGAAGAAAATAACCCAACTAGGCCCATCCTTAATTGGCAGAATGCTCCAGCTTACAAATTAGCCAAATAGAATTTATCTATTATAAGATCTTCAAAAAGAAAATCCCCAAATAACGTAAAAAATATATTTAATCATTAAAATCCTACGATAATATATTTTCACATGCATGTCGTTGTAGTTGTTGCCTATGCACCAGATCAAAATCCTACCACTGAGGCACACACATGCTATTGTACACGACAACTGGAGTGCACAATTAATTTAAAATGCTCAGACCTAACAGTAATCTTAAAACCAATAATCAGACAAAATTTGGCTGCAATCTTAGAATGTGTTTACAGTATTCGTGTCGTGTTAAATCCTCAGACTACAACATTTGTCATTTGTGTACCTTATAGTAACACAGTAAGCCTAAATAAATATGCTGCAAGGCAATTAATTATAGTCAGGCAGCATAATTTTAGTGAGTTACTGTAAATTAACACGACAAACAGTCATTACAACAAAGTCTTTAAATGCAGTCTCTTTATGTGTTTAAGATGAGAGCCCAATTTTGATTATGTACATTTTAACACTAACGCTAGTTGTTAGTACTTTAAATCAGCTGTACACATCAATCCTAATAGCCGGGTAATAACTAGCCATTAAGAATTAAATTTGGTTTCTAACACATCGGGCACTAGTAAAGTGTAAATATGTGAAAGATAGACATGTTCTGAATTCAGGAGTCGACAGAAAATTCAACAGATCATTGTTCGACAATGGCAAACACAACAATAACAACAACAATAACAATACCCAACATCGGTTTAAATCCCAGTTATAATATAACGGTCCAAGGGTAGTGCCTGTGAAAAGCCTAGTAGTTTTTCAAGGGTCATGGCAATACATCCAGCGTTATATTAGTCGTTCCCTAGAGCCTAACTGTAACAACCCTGCACTAGGCCCGAGGTTCAGAACAATGTGTGAGTACATTAATCCCAATCTCCACCTGGCTACCTCACGCAGAAGACACAATTAGGACACATGGGGCTTGGCTCCACTTGACCGACTGCGCCACTAGATATCTGCAATTACAGTCAAGTACGTACTGCCTGGTTTATAACTTTGTTAACAACTAACTACAGTCTAAGGAGTAACTTAAACTTTAACTCCAAAATGAACAAAAGGTTAAAAAATCTTACTGCCTCCCCAGCAATTGATGCTCTATTGTATGGTACTGTAGGGTCATGTATTTGCTTGAGGGTAATAATTCAGCCTGTGGAGCTTCAAAATACGTGAATTTTTAACCCCATTTCCTATAAAAACATGATGCAAGTTACTTACTGATGATCCACTAATACTAGGCACCACGGTACAAAACTTAGTCGCCGCAGTCTCCTGGCGCCCGGCATTTGCTCGCCCGTGATTAAGATAGTAAATATGAAGGCGAGTAAAATGAAAACCTTAAACTTATCTCTGTGCTTAATTAAGCACCACCCATACATGCATATGGCGCAGTGGAGGTACACAAACAGGCATACTTAACCTCAGCACCAGATGGAGTTGAGGGATAAGATTAATGCCCGCGGCTGCTTTATTCTCGGGTAAAGAGCGCCCAGCACCGACTGGATGCGGGGCCAATTGGGCGCCAGAGCCGTGATAAAAGTAAAGAGAAATGTATTTTACCCTTGCTAGGAATCGAATCGCTATTCCTCGGTCGTCCACCCCATACCCTAGATTTTACTGCGACAATATATATGTACTTAATATAGAAGACAGAAATGCCTATATTAAACATAAAACCACAATTTGTTTTTAAATGTCCCAAAATTCCAGTTCCAAAAAATTTAACACTTCTCTTTAGTCTGCAGATTCAGAAGGCTCACGTTTCACAACCACAATTTCTTAGCGCAAAAGTTTGTAATGTTAAACGTTATTACAAAGTGTACCTATGAAGAATGATTATATAAAGATGGAGAAGCAGGCGATCGTGACGTCACGTATTGCAGTATGTGTCCCGGCATTCGGGTACAGGAAGGAAATCCATATCATGAAATTTGGTAAGTCGGCCAATGTCTGAAACGAACTTCCAGATACAACAACATATTTACTGCTACACTAAACTACTTCTTGCTAATTCCCTCCAGCGAATTAGTAAGGATTAGGTCACGTAATAGTCACTTATTTGGAGGGGGAAAACACAGTTGGTACAGCGACTCGCTACGGGCTGGACGGTTCGGGGTTCCAACCCCAGTGGGGGCAAGAGATTTTACTCTTCTGTACTACCGTCCAGGCCGGCCCTGTGGTCCACCCAGTCCCTGCACAATAGGTACCGGGGTTCTTTCTCGGAGGTAAAGCGGCCGGAGCGTGGCGTTAACCACCCACGTCCAGCTAGCGCCGAGGTTGAGAATGAGCAGAGCTACACCTCCGCTCCCCTTCTGTGCCTTCATGGCATGTTATGGGGAGAACTTTACTTTTAACATGCACTTACAAGTATTACTTCGAAGCACAGCCGCCTTTTTGGTACTGCAGCTCATTTTTATGACATGCGAGACAATATGTGGTAAGGACATGAATTACGTACGAAGAATAATACGAGGGAGCTTCGTCTCTTTAGTTTTTAGCGTTGCTCTCCTGACATTCGCCTGGAAATGTTGTGGATAATCTTGAAAATTCAAGTCAGGGAAGTTCTGTTCGGGAAATATCGATCATTCAGCAGAATCAGTAATGCTGCTGCTTCTTGTTGCTTTCTAGCACGTACCAGAATAACTAACAGAATTTGCGATGTGCCATGGACTTTATGCACTACTGGGTTTTGTTACACCATAAACTCAGTTACAATCCAAAGACTGCTGACCACAATATTCTTCTGCCTCAGTAAAGACTAGGTTGTATGGCTTAAAAGTATATCACAACGTATTAGCCTGTGAATTAGAGTGCAGAAGTTGTATTAAAACGTCTCGTTATATTAGCAAGTTGTACGTAGTTGTACTGCGTATTTTTATAATAAAATTGCAGTATTAGCTGACGGTAGCAATAGTACCTCTTAATGAACTCACATCACTCGTCTATTTAAAACATTTCTTCGCCTATTATGCAAACCGAACATTAATTAACGAAAATTCAGCCACTTGAGCCTATCTTGGGCCAGATGAATTCAGTGCACGCACTAACACCCCATTTTGTTAAGATCCTCTACGCCTAGGTCTTCAAAAAGTGTCCTTTCAGGCTTTTCAACTAACATTTCACAAGTGTTAAAATATCTCATGCACACATGCTACAATCACTCCTTTAATTGGTAGATCTCATAAAATCGAGGACGTTACAGTAGCGGTAGAGCTGTAGACATATTTGGGAGGTGCCTGGTTTGAATCTCGGCCGTAACAAAATTCATCCTCAGGATTATGTGGTATTTCTCAGACCCTCATGGCAAATAACTGGAAGTTATCTCCATCAGGCTGTGACTGTTTCCTTCCAAATCCTTTACAATTCATCACTTACTGGTGCTACGCGGTCACAGCTACTTATAGACTTGTCAACAAACCAACAAATTGTCTCAAATCTTCAATTATCTCCGTGATATTGTGTGTAAATACTTTTCTTAGCATTGTACAGAGATTTTCTTATCCACGTAACGGCCTTAATTCTTCTCTACTTGTAGTCTGGTACAAAAGATAAATAGCTACAGTTTCATTAATTTATTTGAAGACGTAATTTGAGGATGCAACCAGACACAGGAACTTCAGCAAATGACAAAATTTATGAAACAAATGTCTCCGAAGTATCTTGCACTTGGACAAATGAAATAGAGGATATTTCACATAAAAAGGCATACAGAATGCACAGCTGTCCCGCGTTACTGACAAAACGCGATCCTGATAGACCAGAGTATATTTTACAGCCGTTTTAGTGCAACAAGGTCTACACAGATACCCATAGAGGGTTTCTTACTGCGGCATTCATGTATCGGATATCATACAGGCTCCACGGCAGGCATGGATGACGTCATTGTATGCGCCTATAACACTTTACCCTCAGACGAAGTCCTCCCAAGCGTAAATAACTGCCAGTGCGGCGCGCAAATATTCCTGAAATGACCGCAAAACTTCCACCATCACAGCAACAGAACTACATGTATGCAGACTCTAAACACAGCAAGTACTGTACTGATACAACTAGAATAATATCTCGTTACAATTAGTAATCCTATCCAGTATTTCTCAGTATCTCCATTACAAAGCATAATCTACATGTAACAACTATATTCTAATGTTTCCATATTCCCAAATGATGCATTTAACTTGCAAAGCATTATACTGCTACTGTTACATAAGGCTACATTAGTGTCCATCTCTAGATCAAGGAATAAGGTGAAATTTGGTTCGCCTACAAAAAGGTATACTTTGAATATCGCTATTTCTTGCATCCAAACATACCAGGAACGTTATATCAGAAGTGGAATATTTCTGTCCAAGTAGGTGTCATTTCTGATATTACACCGATTTCCAGAAATCGAATTTCGGTTTCAATAATCGTACAGTGTTCAACTTTAGTTCTAAATGCGTTTGTATGTTCGTAAAATCATGTTATGTGTGTATGTTCGATCTCCACAGAATTCGGGAAGGTCCTTGAGTTACTGCAATAGCTTCTCAAAACGGACTATAATCCACGACTAGAAAACAAACACGTGTGACGTATGAGAATCTTACCGCTGTGACTAAAGAGATTACTGACGTCTGGGATGTGACACCGTGTAATTTGGTACACACTGTCAAAGTTCCAAAGCAACCTGCCATCTCTATGTTCAGCATAACTTCTAACATCATGATAGCAGAAGCGGTTTCCTCCAAAACGTTAGTATCTACCGACCTACCGAACTACATGTGTTACATGTCGGAAGACAATATTCTTTAAGAATCTGCATCATCATCATCATCTAAGGTGCATCAACTCTCCGTTACACGATCACTTCCAGTCTTGTTAGTGTAATTAACTTAGTCATCAGTAACTTAGTTTAAATTTAGTCGAATGAATGATGAATGAATGGACAGTAAATAACAAATTGGTAGTACTGTGCAAGAAAGTGATCGTGGCCCAATTTAATGCACTCTCCTGGCATAAGAGACTGAAGAAAAGGATAAAGTAACTCAGTATGTGTGTCCTGGTCGAGATTCTAACAAGGAATCTACAAAATATAAGTTAGGATTGCCATTTGAGCCGTTCTTGAATTCTACGCATGGTCAAAATTATTTTGACAATATTATGCAAGTAAAGGATGCAAATTTATCATCAGGCAGAAACAAGAAGATTACAGGGAACGATGTCATGCATGGTCACTGTGAAAAGAGAAGAATTTGGTACCACGTAGCAGCCGAGCTAATTTGGCTAATCAAATGTGTTTATACATAACATATAATAAGTCCGTACAATCCCAAATTGAACATTTCCAAGGAGCATAATTTTCCCTGAGAAGCTAATAGATCCTCAGTTATTCAAGCAATCCTCCCCCATTTATAAAACAAGAACGTTCATTAACTTGTTCACAACAGACCGCCACTTGTCTCTGTCCTTAGCCAGAAGAATCCAGTCCACATACTATCATCCTGCCTGTTTAAGACCACTTACCATTATCCTTCTACCTACGCCTAAGTCTTCCACCGCCGCGTCTATAAAGTAAACGTGCCTATAAAAATATTCATTAGAACTTGGCCCTTTGTTTTTCATTAACCCCTATTTTCAACGCCCTTTTGTTTCGTTGAAAATCGAAGTCCTCACAGCCACTCTATACAAATTTAATTTAGCTTTTACGTGTAGATAATACAAAGACCCATTTGAAACTTTAAATTATGTAACTTTATTTTCCATTAGTTCGTTGTTAGCTGAACCCTGGATTATGTTTCGAGGAACTGCGTACAACAAATAACCAGTCTTCTTTTTCAATTTTCCAAGATCGGCATATTCTCTGTTATATCAACTTAATTTTTTAATTTCTTTCTGACTATTTCTATATCGTATTACTTCACACACTTACGGAGACAGTACGAGAATTATTAATGATTCTATCATCCTTATTAAGACCTTTGTATACTGGTTGCTGAGTAAATACGGAATTGTAAAGTTGTTTAATTAAAGTGGTGGATGAATAGTCAAGCAACGTAAGGTGTGCTGATTATAAAATTGAGAGAATAATAACATGAGCTTTTCTATCGATGGTGAGGTACGGTAGGTGCAATTGAGTATTCTGCATTATTAAAGTGAATAATACAAGGTTGCTTCATAAGAGCTTACAGCTACTGATTTTTGTTTTCAAATGAAAGCCTAGGTATAATGAACTGACTCGTTTACTTCTTATACAACCTCCGGAGTAATAAACATCAATATATCTGGCTTGTAATAAATTATAAACCAACATCTCAAATTTCCCAACTATACAGTGCTTTTGTCGATAATGGCGCCCTTCAAGATGCTCACAAAGAAGCCAGTTATTCCCTTTAGAAAGATTTATTTTCTCTTAGTTCTTTAATGACATGTAATTGAAAATATTGTACAGCATCGAGTTAGGTGAAAACGAATAATAGTAAAGTGAAAATATATGGGGTAAATGTGGCTGAAATAAAGAGCATGACAAACCACAGGTAACCGGAAAGGGCATACAGCAACAGCTGGACTATAATTTGATGAGATAATACCGAAATAGGAAACCCAGGATAAAAGGAATAGATTTTCATAATTTGTTTTGCTGTTCTATCACATTACATTTAGTAGATATAACGATAAAAGTACAGATAAATTTGTGCCTTACACGACATGAATGCATATGGGGGAGTAGAAGTATAGTTCCAGTCATTCTTAACCTCGCAACAAGATGGATGTGAGGCATCAGCTTCATGCTTCGTCCGCTTTGCCCCCGGGGGAAAGAGACCCCTACCTACTGAATAGGAGGCTGCATGGGCCCCAGAGCCGGCATGAACGCTTTAAAGACGAAATAGATTTCTTACCCTGGTGGGATTCGAAACATTATTCCTCGGACGTCCAGCCTCTACAGGAGTCACTATATTGAATATACTATCCAGGCTCCCAGCCACATTACATACTTAAATTTAAAATAATGGCCTTTTTTGTAAATACTCTATTTTCTTAAATATGAAGTAACACTGAGATAAAGCGTGGAACACCTCGAATATTTCTGTACGTTACAAACATGCTTCTGTTAATGCTTTATATTCAGCTTAAGAACTGTACAAACAGCGCGCGTACACATGACGAGATGTGTAAAGCGTAGAGGAAAGTGAGGGATGCAACTACCTGTTTTCATTTTGTCCCCAGGTTTGTTGGCTCCATGTCAATATTGCATCCCTTCTGCTAGCCATGCGTATTCCCGGTCGTGTGCTGTTCCCACAGCTGCCTAGTGACTAGAAATTCAAACCACCGAGAAATATCACGAGCCACTCGTCAAATCGCGCATGTCAGATCCTCTTCACTAACTACTAACTCCATGGAGTAAAGTCCTTCTTGAGAAGCTAACAGGTCGTCAGCTAGTCAAGAAATTCCCCGCGTTTTGTGGAACCCGAAGGTTCATTACCGCATTCACAATAGCCCGCCACCTGTCCCTATCCTGAGCCATATCAATCCAGTCCATGCCCCCCATCCCACTTCTTGAAGATCCATTTTAATATTATCCTCCCATCTGCGCCTGGGTCTTCCAAGTGGTCTCCTTCCCTCAGGTAGATCCTCTTCACTATGCTTGTATATCTTGTTTTGTAAGAATACGGAAACTCAAGTAAACCGCGGATATTCTTATTGTCTCATCACTGTTTATACGTTAAACTTATAAACTGGCACGAGGATATGCGAGATATAAAGCTTCCTCCGCTGTATAGTTGAGTCGTTTGGTCTTCAGGGATGTTATGCGGCATAGGTTGGTAGCTCGTTACCGACATTTCGGGACAACCGATGTACCGAGACTTCGGTAATCAACTACCAACCCACGCCGCGTAATATCCCAGGAAGCGAAGGCCTCTGGCACAATAATAACTTAGGTTTAATTCAAAAGCATGCTGCAAGGAACTGCCGTAGTCTCATTTAGAACACTATCCAAGTGTTTTGTTTACAAGGGCCGACATAGGAACACAAAGCTTCGCAGGAGAACCAGTAACGGGGCGGGATTCGAAACCGGAGTCCTCTATGATACGAAGAAATATCTCAGCATTGCCACTTCAGCGAGGTTTCACGTCTCAGTTCACTGCGTCGCAGGTTCCAGTACCACGGAAGAATATATACTTAGATTAAATTGAAGCTTCGCGTGTTTATGTGGCTCTCTAGGGTACAGTTTGTAGCAGGTTTCATACAAAATACAGTCAGCAAGAAATGAATGAAAACTCAATAATAAAAATTCATGTAATGGGAAAAGTAATCTTTTACATGATATAATTAGTGTTAGGTCATACGATGAGTTTCATTCAAAGACAATAGACATATAAATATGAGTTAAAAGTTTTCAAAATGCTCAGATATGGTGCTTGATGCTGTAAATAAAATTCGACGTGCCAACGATCAACAAATCTGTTTTGGTACTTTTACTGGATTTATTAAACCACGTTGCGGCCTTATGGATAGTCCTTTCGAGGCTCCTTTGTCTGCTACGTTTGTAAGTTAACACGTCATAATCTCGTATCGAGCTAGCAGAGAAGGATGCTCTGTCGAGGCCCACAAAAAAAAACTTTAGACCTCTTTTCTATAAAATAACAAGTTTCAATTTCATTAAATGCAAATCTACTTGATGTCGGCCTCCTATTTGCTTTGTAAATCTATCGACGTTAATAATCTTCACTGTACATTTCGTTAAAACTCAAACGAGCTATCTACTTGTTTTAACCATCAAGAGTACTGAAAGCCACACAGATACAAATGCGGCGTGGCTGTTCCTCCAGCTCGGTATTTCATTTAATTTGGAAAATTAAACGTGTTTTATATCTTATTTATATTATAATTTGTTCCAAAGCTAATTATGAAGTTATTCCAAGAAGCAAGTGCCCTTAAAATAAAAGGTTACTGTTAATTTGAACAAGCATTCTTTATGTGTTTGTCTTTGCGATATTTCACTAAATGGCTGCAATGTAGCTCGGAGTGCTGTTTTATTTAGACCACGTCCTCAATGTGGAAGTGGAACATGGAGAAAGGGTCATTTTTTTTAGGGAACAGAATGACCCCATGTCGCCGTTTGTGGAGTAATTACCGCACTAGAACCCGGGAGAAGCTCCTTGAAATGCCAATAAAACTGGAATATCCAGCCGCTGGCTCAGCTTTAGGGTTGGCAAACGCTCAGTCTGCGACACTGCGAAAGACGCCAAAATTCTTGCACAACTGAATACCTCGGATAATTAAGATTTAAACCAATTGAGAAGACTTCTGTTGGAATTCCCTTCATACATCCAAAAGTAACAAAGGGGAGCATTGCAATTTTAAATCGAAATATATTTTTATTTTACCCATCACCAACTAATATTCGGGTGATCAAATCAAGAAGAATGAGGTGGGCGGGGCATGTAGCACGTATGGGTGAGGGGAGAGGCGCATACACGTAAAGGAGACCACGTGGAAGACCCAGGCGTAGATGGGAGGATAATATTATAATGGATCTTCAAGAAGTGGGATGGAGGGGCATGGACTGGATTGATACACGTATGGCTCAGGATAGGGACAGGTGGCGGGCTCTTGTGAGTGCGGTAATGAACCTTCGGGTTCCACAAAACGCGGGGAGTTTCTTGACTAGCTGACGACCTGTCAGCTTCTCAAGAAGGACTCTGCTCCATGGAGTTAGTTAGTTAATATATTTTTATATAGACGCAGGTGTTTCAGGTCCCTGCCAGTACGTACGGACACCGATCAATTAAGTGTAGCGAAAATACATAATTGCTGTGCAACAAAGATCGAGCGCCCAAAGATTCTGAGCCCCAAACCGGAAGTTACGTAAGCTTACAACTGCCGTCGCAATTCCTGTCGTTCATAATTTCCCTGTGTCTATGTTAACAGCGTAATTTAAACTATCTGCGAAGTATACATTACAGAGTCCTTCTTGAAAAGATAACATTAGCTAAACTACTGAAAATATTCTCCGCCTTCAGTGGAGCCTGAATGTTCATGACCATTTTCCCAAGATCCCCTTAATGGACATCATCCTGAACTAACTGCATAAAACCAACACTCTCTCATCCTATTTTCTTTAACCATTTTAATATTACCCTCTCATCTACGCCTAGGTAAACCTAGTGGTCTTCTTCCTTCAAGCCCCGCGACTGAAACATTCTTTGCATTTCTGATTTCTTTCATGCGTGTTATATGTCACACCTATCAAATCATCCTTAATTTGATAGCCCTAATATTCGATGAAGATTACAAACTTCCATCCGATATCGCTCTTCCTTCATGTGTACTATGGTGACTGCATTTCTTCCCATGCCACCGTAACATTCTTATTTTAAACATCGTTTTATGTATGAAAATACGTAACGTGACTGCTTCATGTATCGCTTACAAGTTTTATGAACAAACTACATGCTTAAAGTTGGTCTTTAAAATTATTAGTCAACGCTGACACGTAGTACTAACTCAGACAACAAGAGTAACAATAACTATCACGTTATAACGGACAGTAAAGTGACCGGTTATGGGCTGTAACAATGGGAATCGATTCCCGGCGGAAACACCGCGTCCAAGCCGGCTTTGAAGTTGACCCAGTTTCCTATCCAGCGTACGTCAACAATACCGTCTGCGAGTGTACCAGTCAAGTGTCGGGAAGTTATCCTTCTCCTCAGCTCTTCCTTACCGTCACTGTTTGCCGTAACCATAGTCGTTGTCTCATTAAATAACGCATCATTAAGCGTCAATGTGATACGAACTAATTAACCCGCTTCTTATGAACATGTACTGTAACATGAAACCCTCAATTGGCAGACGACAGAAATGCTCCACCAGCCATTTCTTTCAAATTAAAAATAATATTCATGACACTATCTGAAGTATCGATAATACCACCATAGCAAAGGTTATGGATCTTTATTTTTATATCAGCAAAATAAATTTTCTCTACGCGTTTTGTAGAAGGTTTAATAAAGCCTATATCGCAAATATTCTGAAAGTCAAACTTACCAGAATTACTGAGACCTTTTGCACGTTGTCACGTGTATAAGTAAATAAACGTGCTAACATTTCGCATTTGGGCACTGGTTCAGTGGAATGTATGTTACAAATAAGCCCTAAATACAATTCAACTGCCTGCAGGAAATCTCTTTTGTTCCGGTGTTCGCAGCCCTAGCCATATTTTGGAGTTAAGCTGCGACATACATTTACTTCAACTAAACATAAAGCGCACGAAAGGCTTATACTATAGGTAAATTACGCTGTATATACGCAATATATATAACGTGGATAGGCTAGTTTTTACGTGAGTTTCTCGTCTCAGACTGTTCAGAAGAAGAGGCCAGCAAATGGCGGTTCAGTAGTTCATGTGGGATACCCCACAAAATTTCTGGACTCAATCACCTTGCTCACAGAGGCAATTGTATATAATGCTGCATATAAAAAAGATACAACACCTTAATGTACCTTACATAACGGATTCTTAGAAGGCCACAAAGCAAATCATTCATTATTTCTCAAACTGCATACCGCAAAAGAGTAATGTACCAAAACATCTGTTCAACTGTAAGAAACATTTTAAGTTTGAATATATTTGTCCATATTTGTCAGCACAACTAACTCCTCGAGAGTTCTGCTTGAGAAATTATGGGCCTAATGACAGCTGCTAGATAAATTTCCGTCCTTTTATGTATCAAGAGAGTTCGTGTCAGTTCAAGAGAGTTCGTCTAAGTTCTCAACAGTCCGGCACAGGACAGTCATGGACTAGTTGAACCCAACTCACTCTTCTGCACCTTATTCCTCTAATATTCATCTCTGATGTCATCCTCCCCACACACTCTAGGTGTCCCAGGTGGCCTAATATTAATTTACCCGACCAACTTTTACATGAATTTCTGATTCCATCCACGTGGGTTACGTGTACCCTCAGCTCATCCTCTTTACTTTCAAAGAAGTGAGTGGTTAACTTCATGTCCCGGCCACTTTACCCCTGGGACAACCCCCGGTACCCATTTAATTCGAGACTAGGTTGGCCGCAGAGCCGGTCTGGACGTTTTGCAGAACAGAAAAATATCTTGCTCCTACCGGGATTTGAAGCTCGCACCGTCCAGCCCCTACACTATTCACTACACTAAACTACACGGCTCCTATTACGGAAGTGAAAAATCATGAAAAAGGAAGAATAATGCTAATAGTAACGTAACATGTTTATGCTTTAGGTTCATAACCTAGCTACTGTGCTTCCTACTCTACTGTGACCTAATTAGACATTGGCCTGGCACCTTCATGAAACTGGCAATACACCTGAGGTGTATATGCTTACGTGTAGTTCTGAAGCACCTGGAAGTTATTAATTTCATACCCTAGTTTAATGACTAGAGTTCACAGCAGGGCAGAAACACTGACTAACGTAGGAGGTTGGACGCACCACTCGGCGTCATAACATTATAACATATGCACACACTCATGCTGCGGAGAAGGGGAAAGTCATATCACATTTGCCATTTATGCTGGTTCATGCTGAACTTGTACTGAACTGTGAAAAGTTTGAATAAAGCATCTATCATTGCTCGCCGGCCGCACAGTTTCAGCATGCCTGTAACATGACTGGTACATTTGTTGAGTATGAGAATAGTAAAAGTAATCCGAAAGACCGTGAATAATTAAATGCATATCCCAAAAACGCATTTAGGTGGTGCTTTAACAATTGGTTGAAACTGATTACTAAGCTAGCTATTTACGTGCCAACATTCATTCAGAAGTCTTCTAACATTGACTATCAAAATAGGTTTTGTATTTGCAGAACTGCGTCATTGTCGCTTAAGAATATAGGCCTTAATTAAATTCGAAAACCTTGATTAGCATCTCGCAACTCTGATCATCCGACGTTAATTCACAATAATTGTTTTATCTGTGGTCAGAGCTTCAAAAACTTGGTCCAAGCTCGAAATGCGGACGGTGAGATTTGCAGCTTCTAATTTACCCTATATAAACGTAGACATACTTCCAGTCATTACTGTACTTATACCTGATTTAAAAACCAAACAATACAAAAATAAAGTACATTTGAGACAAACCAAACTGTAAATTGGTTTGTCTCATATTTATTTTATTACATGTACTCTGTGTACAATTTGTAAAAAGCATACGGTGACAATGCAACAATATAAGATTACTGTACCTCTATAGCAAAAATACCAATAACAATATTTATTCATTGATTCACTTACGTGCTGACTCAACAACATAAGTAGTAAAATAATAAACAAACAGAAGAAAGACGAGAGCAAAGCCAGGGACAAAAAAAGAAAACAAAACAATCTCACTTGAAAACAACAGTAATAACAACAACAACACAACAGGAACCGACAGCAGGAGATACGGTTTTGACGATGAATCAGAGTTGGTACAGAATAACGAAATATCGAAGAAATTCCTCATTACGTAACAAGCGTGATTTACCATCACTTACACTTCGTTGTAGTTGGTGAAGAAATATGTGCTCCAAATCTATATTACACACATATAAGTACGTAGCCAGCAGTATAAAAATAATTATCCACGTGGTTATTACAGTTTTCAAATCATGAAAGTTTTGGTACAAAAATGCCATGAATTTTGTAACGGCTTTATTTTATTAAAAATGAACCCAAACGCAGTGCGTGAGGGAGGAATAGGTTGAACTTGGAAACTAGTACGTAAGTTAGGCTTGGATTTGCTCGCCTGTTGCCCACATAGTGCACCTTTATATCCGCGGTGTGGTTTAGGCGCTGTGCTGTTTTCTGACAACTGAGCACTAGAAATGTAACATGAATAATTACCTGTGGAAGTTAGTCTGTGTTGAAGCACTCTGTCTTCTAGCATGTGGCGAAGTGCAGTCTGGTAGAAATACCGGTAATTTACTACTAAACATCACGGCGTCATATACCAGAAGAGAGTATTTTTCGTAGTCTACTACGACAGAACCCTTAATACTAAACTATACTCTCAACTGCACTATTCGTGCATCTCGATGTGAGCCCGATTTGTCACCCTGCACGCATCTAATCAGCACTCTAGCTTTTGGCACACCCAACTGAGAACACCTGAAACTACAGGCTCAATATTGCATCTAATATTTTTAAAGGAACTTTCCCTTAATGTTGCGACGAGGACGCCTTACATACCACATCTTCAAGTTCCATGAATGCAAATTAACCCTCTCCGACCTTGACCCTCTGCCTCATGCTTCATTATTCTGAAGTGGATATTCACTGTTCTCGTATGCAGAAATGAGAAAAGACCCACAGTGACATTCAAAACTACCCTGTCTCAGCTCTCAATCAGCTCAAAGACGTACCTCCAAAAACGTGTTTCTTTACCTTACTCATGCCAAGCTCTACACAAAACTCCAGTCTGGGTGTTATATTACCCCTTCTGTCATCAACTGTCCAGGATAATGCGTTTCAACCGTAAAACTGTCCGCAGATAAGCAGTCTGGGAAGAGAGCACTAACCGAATTTGTACAGGAGCAACGCGTCCAGCTGCTAGAACCCACCGCTTCACGACCAAATTCTACAAACAATAATTTTAAAGGAAATTACCTTTCTTTCTCTCAGTTCGATAGTAGTAATGTCCCGGTTTCAAATCTAGGCTTACACACTGGCTGTTCTGACTCAACAGTTTCATGCTTTTCCTAAGTCCCTTCATACAAATGTTGTTATGGAACCTCAATTTGAGGCCAAGATAGCTCATAACATTTCATTATTCCCTCATCATCTTACCACATGACGGTATAAAATCTAAGACACTTAAAGTGTCGTTAAAAGAACTCCTATTGAATTTTAAAGTAACTCATTTTATATCAAACTTACAAAATTACAAGTTGATGGAAAAATATTAAGCTTGACCTTCAAAATTTCTTTTCCACTCTGCCTTCTTATCTCCCCCCCCCCCATGTTTCATGCTATTTCTAACATAAGTTTTTTCCTCCTAGTAAAATGGGACCTGCTAGATATCGATATAAAATGAAATCAGATTAGCCCGAAACTTATCGTTTTACTTTCTAATAGCTAATCTCATCGAGATCCGCCAAGTGCTTTCGGATATGCAACGTGCGGCAAAGACACAATATTACCATTGTGTTCACATTTTTTTGCACTTAATTTAAATAGAATAAAAAAAGGCATTTTAGCAATTAAAATTATTGTTATTAAAATTGAAAACTATAAAACTGTGCTTCTTGTGGGCTATAAAGAAATAACAGTTCTGCTACTTTGTGTTATTTCTCTTCCAAAGAAATATTTTCCGGACTATATTCATGTAACGAGAGTGGATTCGGTCCGTCAAGTGATAATATATAACAATGGGCCCAAGGCTGACTTAATGAATATAAGCATTTGATAGAATATTTTTCAAGCTATTAGCAGAGCCAGTTCGGAACGAAGGTCCGAAGTTTCAAATATTTCGTAACTATGGAAACAGACATAGCCTCCGGAACGTCAGATTTCTGCTCCTAATTCTCTCGGCTAATTTCTCACAAATATTTTAACGCTTGAATAGTCGTGAAAGCTTCAAATCTTATAAGTAAACATTTTCCAATCGTTAAACTACAGTCTCCAACACTATACAACAGATATACATATGTTGCTCTCAGAGTACAAGCAGCATACAACAGATATACATATGTTGCTCTCAGAGTACAAGCAGCATACAACAGATATACATATGTTGCTCTCAGAGTACAAGCAGCATACAACAGATATACATATGTTGCTCTCAGAGTACAAGCAGCATACAACAAGATAATTATATATGTTGCTCTCAGAGTACAAGCAGCATACAACAGATATAATATGTTGCTCTCAGAGTACAAGCAGCATAAAAAATACCCCAAAACAGATATATACACATGTTGCTCTCAGAGTACAAGCAGCATCCACACATTCTAGCTCAGTCGTTTGAAAACCGGATATTTCGGACAATGAGAAAACCTGAGTAATGTAGTAATATGACACAGAAAATGTAGCAGTCAGACCTCATTATACACCTATTCTTTTGGTAAAACGGAGCAGATTTACAAACAATGATGAAAGATCCTACGGAAGGAAATTCTGAACAGACTAATCACCAGTGAATGCATACGCGAGTTCATAACCTTACCAAGCGAGCACCTTCTTCTTAAAAAAATAAGTCTCCCTTTCATCCCTCTAATGTTAAAACTCTTTGTCCGAACAAACTTTGTTTAGGCATAATTAAGAAAAATAATACACCACAGACATGCTAGAATCACGCTATTTTAAATAATTACGTTGTTTTGCAGATGTGTTGTCTTAATCTGAGCGATACTTAGTCCTCCATTCAAGCAAAAGGAAGCCACCACTTAACTTCTGCCTTCTTTACTGCTCTCTAAATGCAAAGAGCGAAAACTCCATACTAATTTCTGGCCAGATATGGTTCTAACGAAACTGAAAGACGAAACGAATGAGGTTGCGAACACCATTATAGGTTTTGTTTTAATTGACATGATCACTGTTCCGGAAAATTGTGCCCCAAAATTTAAATAGTTTCTTAACTCTGTAATCTTCTTTGAATTTCCTGTATTCGTGCTCTTTTCCTCATGTTTATCAACTCTGGTTTGCTTAGCTTCCTGGTGCAAAAGTAACGTATCACATCAACTGCACTCATGATCTGCCTTGCAAAATGAGAGCATTATGTACGTTTTCAATAACGTACCGACACTGGTCCACCTACAGAAACTAGAAAATCATATGATGGGCAGATAAACTTAATGGTGAATAAGTAATAATTTAACGAAGCTGTCAATGTATATTTCCTTGTATTCGCCTCGAGAGTCCGAATATGTTCAACGAAACCTCAGAAGGAATAAACTTTGGCCCGTACGAGCCTAGAACACTGTTATGACGCATAAGACTCCAATAAGCCATTAAAGCTGTAAAACATTATATCTGAAATATCCCAGGTCTAATACAGTTCTAATTATTTCCCACACAACAATTAAAATATTATTCATATTGTAGATGTTAAAACCAAGGCAGTAAAATGATTAATGTTTAATACAACGTGTATCTAGATGAGAAGAGCGCAGATCAAATCAACATCGCGGTAGAAGCCTGAAATAAACGTGTTTTTTTCTTTCTTTTTTTCTTCTTCTATGGCTCGACATCCCTATATGGGCCTGGGCCTCCTCGTTTCGTCGAGGTTTCATGATCACACACTTTAGACACACCACAGTCGGTAGGACTCCTCTGGACGAGGGACCAGCTCGTCGCAGAGACCTCTACCTGACAACACACAACACTCACAAGAGACAGGCATCCATGCCCCCGGTGGGATTTGAACCCACGATCCTTGTAAGCGAGCGGCAGAAGACCCACGCCTTAGACCGCACGGCCACTGGGATCGGCAAACGTGTGTCTACCTAACATAAATCTAAAAGAGTTACCGCTATGCCAACCTGCCCCATAAAAAAACATAACGTGTTTCTACAAGTTTTTGTTTACGCCATAAATGTTTTACCCATATTGATATGACATTTTTTACTTGGTATGAGGTCAGGAATATAATCCTGGAGTTATGATATGAAGTATTTAAAATTCAGCATTTCAGCAAGCAAAAAGAAATATCAAGATGTAATTGACGATACTGAGGGCTATGGAGGAAGACTCCGCATCTATTTATTTCATCCGTTCTTAAAACAGAGTCGTATTTATACTTTATAATTACCCCCCCCCCCCCCCGCCTTTTCATCTAATCTCACAGTGGCTGAAGCTCCCTATCGACAGAAAAACGATCAGCATTTTTTGTTTTCTGTTTTTTTCTACGAAAGATATGGCGTAATAATAAGTTTCACATTTGCAAGGCGCGGAAATTAACATAAGGGTAAAAATTTATATCTTTACTACCAACAACATCCACTCCGAATGTAGGATTCAAGTCTTCAGCGAGAAATCGTTTTCTTGCCGAAAATATGTACGTCCACAGAACACAAAAGTCATTTCAAAATTTACTGAAGAAACTTCTCTTTGAAACAACATGTACTAATTGAATACTTCAGTAAAATTCGCAACCAAATTCTAGTAACAAACCATATATTTAAACCTTCGTCCCCTTGAAGCGTTTACGTACATTATTCAAGTATGAGTACGAGGAATTATTGTTTGAAAGCGTTTCGTAATTTTTTTAAACGAAAGGAACGTCGTCTGCCTATGTCTAACATGCTAAACATTTCAGTACCTGTTACACACACAGAACATACGCCTATATTATATGTTATTGTTGCTGAATTTAAAAAAATAACCATACATTCTTGTAATGGAATACATAACGAGGAATTCTGATTTTACACACATTCAGTCAGCACACGAAAGTTTATTGAATTTATGCAGATAAGAGGGGGAAATTGTAATGTAGTCAATGCATGTTCAATACAGGGGAAAACATTTATCCTCCAACCCTGGAGTCTTGTCCGGTTTCTAATGGAAAATCAGAGAGAGATGAAAGGCGAACGGAGGGAAACTGCGTTGTATGCATGCTTGTCCTAATAATTATTCTAGTAATATCACATCTTTCTGTATTACAAAGCCTCATTCTTGTGTGCAGCGGTGTTTGAAAACGCTTATAATACGTGCAAGTGAATGTCGTTTAAAAGTTTTGAAAACAATGGCTTAGTAACATCCAGCAATGCAGACCAAGTAGCCAGGAGCAGTACATGGACTACGCCTGTCCCCATCATTCCCAGTATCATAATAAATGGCGCTATTTTTGCTTAATTTGAGGATTCTAAACACTGTGACTTAACTACCATGCCATCGCAATCAAGATTATATAGCCTATGGCTGTACATTAAAAGCACTCTGCAGCAGTGGGCAAAATAACGAAGGAAGCCTTTTTCTACAAGGAAATTAAAAACAGTCGGATTAGATGTACTTTTAAAGTACATTTATGCACACCAAGTTAAGAATTAAATCTCTATACGTTTTTATATGTCTGTAATGCAGGTTTGTGAAGGAAATCCCGAAGCAAAACATGAATAAATGTTTAGCATTTCATGTTGAAACGCCTCACTCGCAACTCGGTTTATATAAACAGCTAAAAAGCGCAGATAATGATCCTTAAATTACAATAGAAATGACATCTTCACGTAAATAAAGAACAGCAACAAATTGCTACAATCATATCTACGAGTATGTGCAAAAAGTAACATTACTTTGGAATTATTCAGTTGTAAGATGCAAAACATCCAGTGCAGTACTCTTTTAAATTAACATGTCATGGCGATACCTTTTTTTGTGGATAATGTTACAAATAAAGAAAAAAGTGCAATAAACTTCACAAATTATTATGCAAGAGAAATGCCCCTATTGGAGATCTATATGACCACAAGTATTTAATGACATGGGCCGTTCTTTGTTCAACTGAACCTTCTTGGAAAGTGAAGGTACAAGTGGAATATGCATATAATTCCCAACCACGGCTGGTTAAAAAAACCACGTGCCTCTGCAATATAATCCGCAATGTGCACTTACACTCACAAATTAATTAATTAATTAATTAATTAATTAAGTTTCAAATAACATAGCAGAGTGTTTGACAACACGGTGCACAGGAGCATATCTGAATCTAGGAGTGGGGAGGCTACAGGAGGCTAGAGAAAACTAAATTATGAGCATCATAATTTGTACACAAACTGAATGTTATTAGGACCATGAACTCAACAACGGTCAGGTGGGCGGGGCATGTGATGTATGAGAAATCCGCACAAAATTTCAGTCAGAAAATTTTAGGGAAATAAACCATTTTGGAAGACCTAAGTTTAGCTGCTAGGAAGGATGAGAGGTTTTTGGCTGAATTCAAATGGCTTAGGATACTGACGGGCTCTTGGGAATGCGGCAATAAAGCTTAGCGTCCCATAAGAAGTGGGGGATTTCTTCACTAGCTGAGAGACTATAAACTTCTCATGAAACACTCTCCTCCAAGGAATTAGTTTGGTTGCAGTTATGTTCTCCGGAGAATAACTGCCTTCCCTACTTTCACTTAAAAGGAATAAATTAAAACGCCAAATGAATTATTTTACTAACTGCTTCAATATTAGGGCGTAATTAACTTTATTTTAGTGTCATTAATCAAATAACTTTATTCTCCTTTGTTCCAAATTATTTTAGTTTGCCTTCTCCTTCTACATGTTAGCGTAAACAGTAACTGATTTATGAATCGTAAAGTTTTCTCTTTAAAAAAAAATCTGAACATAATTAATTCTTTTGTTTCTCAGCATGTGCATAACGTTTCCGTTACTACAATACAATTTGCTTCCTGTCAATTCAGATAAGCAATCGGCCATTTTGCTTTCACCTTTTAAAGACTAACCACGCGAAGTACATTTCTGTCCGACGCTTCCCGACACCCTAAGAGAATTCCTTTGTCTGAAGGTCCCCCTGCTTCGTCCGCTTGTCCTTCTGCTAAGAGTATCATCAAGATTAAGACAAATTTGGAGCAATGATGCAATAATCCTGGAAAGATTCTGTTCCTACCTCACACAGAACAACACAGTCCGTCTCCACAGCAACGACCAAGCAGTTAATGCTGTTTAGGAGAATAATCAGTACTTATTGTATCATACGAAACATAAATACATTAGGTGGCAAAACGAAGAGCTTCTTAATATAACAGCAGGTGGTATATATAGTTACCACTGTGTTTTAAAAAGATAAACTCATAAAGGATTATACATGTTTTTCATATAGCAGCTTATAAATGCTGACTTTTCTAGGAGTACAGTGTCTTTTTTATGGTTTAGTAGAGAAAAGGAGCCGTTGAAATTAAGCGGAGAACCATTTCCTTCGTACTTTCATTCCAAACACTTTCCTTTCCTTTCCCCTATCCTTCTCGTACGTCTCCCCCGTCCTTCCTAATTATAATCTGTTACGATAAAACAGTGAGATAAATGACGTACTGGGTTAGCATGCATTATATTGGGAATGTGGAAACTAAGAGGTAAAAGGAGTGGTGTAGAAAAAGGAAGATGGCACCTACGTAACGAAGAAGAGAATGTGGTTCATATGTTACTGAAATGTAACGAGACACAGAGCAGGAGAGAACAATTTTAGACAATAAAGTACTATAGATAAATGAGGAAGTAGCATACCAGAAAATAATCAGTTGTAATAAGATAACAGACTTAAAAAAATGTAGGTACTTTTATAAAAAGTGAAATGCAAGTGGGAAAATAAAGTGACAAAAAAGGTGCGACGTGTAAAGGAAATGAGAAAGGAGGAATTGTTAATTAGAAATATATTGCTATTTATGTATAAACTTAGGTGATATCAACACCTGACAGTTTAGCTAAATTGTAGCTATTACTATGAAAAATAATGGACGTCTACTGGCAAAAACAAGGCGTTACCAGAAGTAAACAAAACTCAACTAACATATTTGAAATTTGAAATAAACGACGTCTTTATACTTCAGGTGGCACAGATTCGAACAGACAGCTACCATCTAAACATGTATGAGAAAAACAGATATTTCCATGGAAACGACGTGAGAAAGCCGTAACACACGAGCATATTCAATCACAAACCTTCTGTTACTCTACAGTCATATATTCATATTTTTTTCCTTCTACGCGCCCTTCCAAGAGCCCTAATTCTCACAATCTATCCTTCTCCTTAAACGTACTCGTATTTTGTTGGTGCGCTTCATGTCGCGTTTGTGGCCGGCCGCAAGGAGCAAGGAACCAGTGAGCTACGTGGCGCTCTGTGCACTTGGAGACAGCGCACGGCTCGGCCAGTCCCTTGAGTAGACAATATACGAGAGCACCAGCAAACAAACAAGGATCTCGCCTCACTGCGGAGGGATGTTTTTCTAAATCTGTAACCTCCGGAGAGAGAAGAAAATGGAAACCAAGATAAACAAAGTCTGGTAGGAGCAGAGGTGTAATCGCATGTGTCTGTTGTGTTTGAAATCTTATTTAAAAACATTAAATCCAGCAGAGGAACCCGAGTGGTCAACTAAACTGCAGCAGTTCATTATGACACTAAGTCATTCTACAGACGCAAGTTTCAGGTCTCCGATCCTCTGGGAAGTGGCATCGCTTCACTGGCTAATTTGTACCCGACATTTCGAGTCAACTTAGTGGTCTTATTTTAAGGATCGAAATGTTACAGACTGTCAATTTTCTTGGATATTTCGACCCTGGAAGATGAGACCAATGGACATTTCGACCCTTGAAGATGAGGCCAATATATTTTCTCGAAACGTCTGACACCAATTATCCAGTGACGCGGCGCAATATCCCAGAAGAACAGAAACGTAAAACACACCGCTGCGAAATCCTAAAAACTCGCGGCCATAAGCTTGCTTATATAACTTCAACTGGAGCAAAATGCATGTCCATGTGTCATTGTTTTTACTTAGGCCTACTGAAGAAGTGTGTTTACTGGAACAGGGTTACACTGGCAGGCTTATCTGCTCAGTTAATCAGCGGCCACTCGTTTTAAAGGATATTTTTATTTCCACCACAATGTGAATAACGGACTGAATTCTACTGGCTCAGGAGAATTGTAGCGCACTCTTGGAGAAACTGTTGTGAAGAGTCTACTCATACAAAAATGGGGAAATTTTGAACACCCGAGTAGTTACCAGCCTCTGCCCCACAGACATTGTTTCTTAGTTAGTTATAACGTATTTTCTGTTCTGTCAAAATTTGTTGGCAACTCAATATCAAATATGTAGGTCTACCACATCAGCAAATTTAGTACTTTCATAAAAATACACCGAGTATCAAGAAATATCTTTTATTTTCGTCATAAGAATGCCCAAAATCCTATATTCTCCCTCCCTGCGTGACGTGCAATAGTTCCAAAAGGAATATTTTTCAAAACTAGACGGCAGCTTATGCTGCTCTTTGTTTCCAAAAGCTGTGTGCTGATTTACGAAATATCACGGTGGCTTCTCCCTGAAAATTGCTTTCGTATTTAGTTTATATAGCAAGGTTATGAGGTAAGGTAACGAATTAAAATTATACTTGTAAACGTATAAAAAGTTTCATGTTTGCTCATGCGTGAAAAAGAGGCCTAATATGAAAGGGTTCGTAAACAATGCAAGACCCAAAAGCAGTTACAGGTGTTCATTCCTCTCCCGACTCCAGAATAATTATGTTATTTTGTATACGGGAACTCTTAAAGACGTGTGGTTAAATCAGTCCTGGAACTTCCACGCAACAACTACTTCTCTTGAGAATAAGGCAAAATATTCTGATGTTGGCCCTTCTCAGCAAATGAAACTAACTAACTAACTAACTCCATGGAGCAGAGTCCTTCCTGAGAAGCTAGCAGGTCGTCAGCTAGTCAAGAAATTCCCCGCGTTTTATGGAACCCTAATGTTCATTACCGCACTCACAAGAGCCCGCCACCTGTCCCTATCCTGAGCCATATCAATGCAGTCAGCAAATGAAACATATGTCCTATACCTTGGAAGAACACACACTGCCTACAAATTATAAAAAGTTTCGCTGTAAAAATATACCAGTTTATTTACGTTTGAGATCTGCGCTCTTCTGGGATGTTACGCAGCGTCGAAAGGTAATTCCGCACAGACGTTCCGGAAAAACGTATCGGTCCCATCTTCAAGGGTCAAGACCCCTGAATATTGGACAGATAGGTTGTTCCGGAACGTCGGCACGGAATTGTCACTCGGCGCTGCGTAACATCCCAGAAGAGCGCACACCTCATCTTCCTCGCGGCAAAAGCCTGAAATCACGCTTATTCATGTTCGTTTTAATTATTTAGAGAAACTGAAACACTTAGGGAAAAGGGGTATAGGAAACAGAACGTGCTGTATTTTGCTCTGCTACGTTTCTTCGAAATATCTTTTGTTACGATAAACGTTGGTACATTTCAGTAAGACAAAGTCAAATTTCATTAATGCTCGTTTAGTGCCTCTCGAGTTCTTGTTGCTGACAAACAGGCAGGCAGAGAGAAAATGAAAAGAGGCACGGCAGAAATACTAAAAGCGTTTCGTTACTGTTCGTTGCGAACGTACCAGAAATAGTCCAAGAAAATTTGAAGTGTTTTATTTCTTGTTTTTGGAATTTATAATGTGAAACTTAATCCTAGAAGAAGTGAACTGTGAACTCTTTTGCTAAAGTGTATCTTCTCTGTTATTTTTCAGAATTTAAAGGATCAGATTCTGACCACAAACGTCTGGCTGGAACATGTAAGTATTGTGCAAGTTCCTTCAATTTTAAAATTCTGCATCAATAAATAACTTAACTTTTTAACGGTGTATCTCCCCAATTACATTGACTTATAACTTTTACGGCTCCTTGACATGGAAACAATTAATATTATAATTAAGTACAGTATTGGAATTATTATCTCTCAATATTATCGTATGTTTGTAAACGTGCGAAGCAAACTTGGATAACTTATTTCCCTAAGGTTATAAAATAAAATAAAATAAAATAAGCCTATAACATCCCATGAGGGCAAAGGCCTCCTGCTATGTGCAGGGTGAGCTCTGAGAGTGCTCGCTAGGTGAGCTAGTCCTAGCAAGCTTTTGGGTACTAACACGTGATCCTACCAGATCTGGATTACAAGCGGCCATGAGTTAAAACTAGTTGGGGACTGAGACTGACCACAGAAAGTAGCTTGCATAATTTTCTTTACAATTAGTGTTTGACTTTATCCTAGAGTCTTTTCTAGCATGATCTGCTTCTAGCCTGATATTTTGCCATAGTTTGCACAGTTTACATAATTATATTGTCTGAACTGTTCTTAGTGACTTCTCAAGTCTTCTCCAAGGTTCTTCCCTAAGGTTAGTGACCTACAATTCCAAATTACTCTTTTTTGTTTCAAGGCATTTCGTCTACTAAAGACTTCACGTAGGATGAGTGGCAAGACACATTTTAGGAATTTAAAAGGAAGGGGATTATTTTTCGTGCCCTATTTTATAATACTATGTCAGTATTTACCTTAAGGGCTGAGAATTCGTGGAAGATATCAGAAAACGAGACAGACCCCCCCTCACCAGTATTTAACCCGAAAATTGCCACGATACAATTGTTTAGTATTTTAAACTTACTTTTCACTTCTACCCGCAGCATGCGAATGACTTGGGCTAATCTGCGCTGTGAGGTTTGGCTTTTCATGGCGATGTAAATTCGTGTATTTCGTCTTCCGTGTCATGACACCGTAATGAGCCTACGACGTTTCGAAGCAGCTTAAATTACTACTTCCAATTTCAGCTTTTACTGATTTTCATACTATGGAAAATAAATTAACCTTTTAAAGCCTAATGGTTACTGGATGCATCAACAGTTTTAACATTCAAAACTTCTACATTCTGCCCACACTGTATTTATTTGTATTGTATTTATATTACAACAAACACCAGCTTTTGCCTTATATAAAATAAATTGATTTGTTCTTTTAACCGAGATGAAAAGTGTTTACTGCGCGGTACGAACTGGGTCTTTAAATGAAACGGTTTACGCTTCGTCTTTAAAGGGTTAATATTTATTGAACCTGGAGGCAAAGACAAGTGCTGAATATCTCAATGAATATTTCAATCGTCATGACCACATTATGCTGTGAAGCCTGACCTAATACTGTTCTCATCTGCATCATTACAACATTAAAGTAATCAGAAAACAAGTACACATGTTCAGATACAGACTCTATTGCTTTTTGAAAATAAGGTCCCATTTTCAGCCCCTTCAAACTTACACTTATGAACACATTAGTTACTTTTTATAAACAAATATCCTGAAACTTTCAGCAAAAGAAAACGTCTAGCGATTTGGTTATACTTAATTCTTGGAACGTACGTCTCTAAGCTCCACATAACCCCATAATACGTGGATATTTGTTCGCATACGGCACACTTTAATCTTCTCAAACACTCCCTCATGTTTTGGATTTCGAAAATTCGTTACCATCAACACAGACGAATAATATCGCTGCTTAACATTAGTCTGGCCCATCCCAGTGGCCGTGCGGTCTGAGGCGTGGTCTACGGCCGCTCGCTTACTGGGATTGTGGGTTCGAATCCCGCCGAAGGCATGGATATCTGTCTCTTGTGAGTGTTTTGTGTTGTCAGGTAGAGGTCTCTGCGACGGGCTGGTCACTCGTCCAGAGGAGTCCTACCGAGTGCGGCGTGTCTAAAGTGTGTGATCGCGAAACCTCGAAAAATGAGGAGGCCTAGGCCCCCACGGGGCTGTCGAGCCATAGGAAAGAAAAAAAAACATTAGTCTAAACCAATTTCATCTACTCCAGATGTTCAGAACTTGTTTCTCTAACAATCATTTACTAACCTAATCACCTTTCCGTGGATCACCTAAGAAAACAAACACACAAAAATCTAAATAAAATAATTACAGAATTATTTTCATTATTAATAATATTATTGATTTCATTATCGTCATATCATCATCGTCGCTACGGCTATAAACATTTTTCCACGTTACCTATCGTCCTCAAGACTGAAGTTGTCCTGTTTGAATTAAATTACTTATTTATTCTTGCTTTACGTAAATACGATTCTAGTAACTCACACTTCACGGCATCGAATAACAGGATAAGCTGATAAGCTAATAACCAATGTAGAAGAGCCGTGGCCTATTCCGAGACACTATAGGCCTACTGACACCTTCGCGAGGGGCTGGCAAAAATTAAGGAGACCTTCAACCAGGATAACGGGTATCCGACCGGTATTTGAACCAGGGACATTCTAATACAAAGTGTGAATGCTACCCAGTCGAACACAACTTTCGATTCAAATTTATCAAATACCTAACACTAGGGCAGAAGTACCTACAGTTCAACACCACCACTGGACAATATCCTAAGTCGTTTCGATCCATGCCACATCCTTACAACCCAATTCCCTAAGCTGTATTTATTTTCATATACGCATTCTAATTTAGAATTTAGAATTAAATAAAACTATTAATTACATAAACACAAATAAAATCACTGAACCAAAGTTTAATGATCAAAAAAACAAATCTTCCTAACCCTGCTCAGCGAAGTGCTGTCACGACATCGTTCCATTAATTACATACGTCTGCCATGGCCAGACATACTTCCATATGAGCTAGTGCGTAACACTGACTGCGTATCCATGTGTGTGTCGCAGGAGTGGCAAGACCACAAATTCCGGTGGGACCCGCAGGAGTATGGTGGCGTTACTGAACTGTACGTCCCGTCAGAACACATCTGGCTGCCCGACATTGTACTCTACAACAAGTGAGTGTGGCTAACTTTTGACATTCACTTTTTATGTTTTATTTATATATTTATTTATTTAATTATTTCCATGTACTTTTAAATTACATAGTAATTTAAGATACTGTCTACTAACTGGCGATGTTCTTCATTTGAGCTGTTCTTACCCATATATTTTACAGCACAATCAGCCAGTCGCAACTCCTGTACCCTTGGCCTTTACGTATTATGTTTCAGAAGTGTTATACGTGCAGAATATGGAATTCGTTTAGAATGGCGTTGGAAGGAAAGTTGGTGCCGAGCCTGAGGAGACGTAGAAGACGTTGGCACATCAATTTATTTCGTCTTCCCAAATATCTAGGCCTAGGTTTTCAATTAAAAGCCTTAAATATTCTGTATTGGCGTACTGCGGCAACTGTCAAATAGGCTAAGTGTTTCTGCCTTCATTTGGTAATGTTTCACAGCTGTCAACAGGCGTACTTCCAATATGCCAGGAGAGTTAGTGTTTCCAAAGTACCTGTTTAACTTAACAAGTCTATTCTTCAAATCAGTTACGGTATTTCTCTTGCTTTACAACGTCACTACTAGCATGGAGCTATATATGGGTATTTGCGCATTATTTATGGATAAACTGCTAAACAATGCGGCTCCCTGTTTTCCGTACTAAGGGGATCCTAGCTAAATAATAAAACAATCTCCGTAGATACGATATACTGGAACGTCTTTCACTTCTCTATGAAGGTTTTAATCTCACCAGTACGTCAAAGCGCCAGTGAACTCTTTTTTATCTCCTTTTTCCTGACACTCCTTAAACAGAATAATTCTGTGGAAGAGCGAGTTAGTTTGCAAGATTTCCTTCTGTGCTTTCCATTCATATTTACGTTGAGTGCTTAATTATTGTCTGTGCCTGAAACTAAAATGACGATTCATTAATTTCATAATCAGTAGGTTACGAAACACTTTAAAGGCGTAGATTAACCTGAATTCTGTCTAAAGTTTGTTTGTACCGCCAAGTAAACACGCTTCGTTTCGGTTATTAAAAAACAAATCAGTTAATGCCATATAGGAAAATTCGCTGTTTTTTTTTCGAAAACCGTACAAAACTTACATAATTGTACTCCTTAGGCTGAATGGAGAACTTTTTGTTCAACCTGGTTGTATATAAAGCAATAACTGAGCTTTAAAGGGTTAACTACGCGGTATTCATTGCAGATACCACGTACTTTAGACAAGATAAGGTGGTTAGTTTCGGTAAGTTGAAATGGACTCAGAAGGTGATTATGATCTATTATTTTACTATCCTGCAATTTAGTTGGAGAGACTGAGGAAAACCATGCAAAACTTCAGTCACTATATTCCTAGAATGACGCGGCACATTATCAATTGCATACATTCAGACTGCAAGTTTGGGTGTTACTCCTGATGTAAATTGCTCAGCATTACGGATCAGATTAAAGAGAACGCTTTCAATTTATTTTGCATATATCCAACTTCTTCGCTTCAGTTCACAATCCACCCAAGCAAAAATCCTTCGTTAGGCCAAGTTAAAGATAATCGAGAAAGTTTCGATAATGTACTCCGTAAATGTAGATAACAGACACGTAAAATGACTTTCTGGATACCAATCCGGAATTCTGACGTTCTTACCTTCATGAAGTTCAATTTAAAATAACTTAATTAACTTGGTAATTATTTTTCACTCCCACACCTCCCTTCATCAATCAACAGCACAGAACATGAGGCAAGGTGAGCACGAGGAAACAAACTTACAGCTCAAGCTAAAAATGAATTTTAGGACGATTTTAATTATTTTTGTTCCTATTAACAGCACTTCAAATTTCTTTTCGCAGCAAAAAGAGGAAGTCAATTACGTTTCATAAAAGAGCCGTTCTTATTTAATTAATAAATACAGGAACTGGATCATAGTAGAGTTCCCTTAGAAATTTACACAAACATCATATTTTTCCATGCCAAGTGTAGGCAGAAGCCTTGCAAGGCAGTGATCTCCAATCCAAACATACTTCCTTCTACCAAATAACTACGCATCCACAAGTTCATATTTATATCTTAATTGGAACAGTTCTTAATACCTAAACCGTAAAAAATTACGGAGAACATTAAATACGTTTAATTAAAGGTAACGGATTGTCGGAACCTCTGAGAGAAATTCTCCGTTGTGAAAACCGAGCTTAAAATTAGTCGCTTGGGGATCAAAATTTGGCCTCATATATTTGAAGAATTTTCTACGAATTCTAAATGAGAGAAATCGACCAGAGATACAAGTAGGCCTAATACACATTCACCAAAGAGCTGCACTATTCAGTACTAATTTCTGGCTCTATTGTATACAGCAGACATGCCAAACGCGTTTGCCGCGACACAATGAAGGGTCTTAAAATTTTCGGAAGTGAAATTTATTCTCCGCGCATAGTATGCATCGGAATTATAAAAATATAAAATACAAAAGTCTTTCAACTTCACGGATCGCTACTTATAAAAGGTTGATACCTTGGCACATAAAGTCATAAATTATTGCATGTGTTTTTAAACAAACTCCATTTCATCTCTAAATGTTCTAGCACAGCTTGTTTCTAAAACCAACGATTGCTTTATTCACTTAGCAACCCACGCGCTTAGTTCCACGTCACTGCCTCCATTTTCATTCAGGCTCCGTCTACTAAAACCCCTTTCCGGTAAAACCTAGCAAGATAACACATCCGTATTACTGACAGTGTTGTCTGGAGGTGACTATTAAATTCTTCTCGTTGAGAGCTTCTAACACCCCTTGTCGCAATATACGCTTGATACAAAACGTGGCGAAAAGTGACACCAAGCTATCCGGTCCCCAGACCACTATGTCAACCAGCACCACTCCTTACAAATCCATTCCCCTAAGTCATCCACCTAGCTAATTTTATACGTCACGACAATACGTTACTAAACAGACAACTTTTTGATCCTGTCTTATTAAATCAACTACCATAAAACGTATTGCGAATGCGGACAAATATTTCTTCTTGCAATCCATCAATTCATAAGAATCCGAAAAATGTTTTCCCTAACACCGTTCTCCATCAAAACGTTTCAGTTTCCTAGCAGTTGCAAAAAGAATACGCCTTTACAGGATTAGTAGAGGAACTAACGTTCTTGTTCACCACAATATTGCATATTCCTACATAATTTACTTCGTCTTAATCTCCTAAGCGATCATACTTCCCTCTTGCTGATTAGGAACCTTACTTCATAATCCACCTACTGAAATCAACACAACTTTAAAACAACCCATGATGCTCTAATCTATATTATTCCTGAATAAATTACCATAATTATCTAGCTACAAAAGTGATTTTCTGTGACGTAACTCTGTCCCAAAGAACCAAAAATACGGATTCATATAATGGTCAGCCTAAGCACTTCCTACAATTGTAACTTCAATGAACGTGTATCTGCATTGGGTTACGCAAATTTCCGGTCGCTCTGTGGTCTGTAACCTGTGAAACTCACAAAACATTGTCAAATACATTAACAGTTCGGAAAATAAGGCCCATATGATGAAAAAATGAGACACGTGTCTCTGTATTTACCCTCTACTTTCCCTCCATTAATCCCACTTTATTTGAAATCCCCGATTCAAGTCTGATGACCCCGCGTTGTTAAGTCACAAAGTTTGCGTTATGCATGAAACCTTACACTTATTAACAGCTGTGGACCTGCCGTCAACAGAAATGTAAAGGAATATTGGATGTTGAACTCAGTGCTGACTTCGAATATCTGCCGTAGACGTAATCTCGCTCTCAGAGCACATCCCCTGATTATACGAACTATGAACATCTTCGTATAAACAGACGTCAAAATATTGACTTCTCATCCACAGAGTTTGAGTTTGATGGAAACTGCAGACAGAGGGGCTTAGTTCTGGCGTGATCCTTCTGATTCGCAGATATTTTGAAAAGTTTCTGCTGTCGTGTTGTCTGTGAAGACAGATCTACTTCCAGATAACGAAAATTCACTGCCAGATGCACTGGGGAAGAAACGTCAGATTTTGTTACTCTGATGTACCGGCAGTGTCAAAACAGTACGCATGATTTCAAGGAAAATATAAAAGTAAGGAATCCTATTCTGGGTTAAAAAATAAAACTTTTCCATTTATTTTTCTTCCGTGTTACCTAAAAGATTACTAAATGCACGCAATAACGAATGTTCACAGATTTACCTGCCCATTACAACGTCTGTTGTGTTTTAATTTTAGCACGGTCTTCGGTTTCTCTAAAAATTGGTTAGTTTCGAATGCACTGAGGGCATAAAAGTATATCCAAATATCGTTTACGTATCAGGCCTTGCCTTGGGCCGACAGCCCATTCAAGCATTCCTAAGAGACGTATAAAAGTAATCATAGTTACTTCTCACGTACACGAAGAGGCAACATCTATTAAAATAGATGAATAAATTAAGCAAGTGGTGTCGCTAGATTAGAAATAAGCCATTGCATTCACATGACTGAATGTCTGTATTTTAATAAAACCGCTTTTCCTCCTTGTTCTAAGCAGTCACGTATATAACTGTATAAATAATTCGGTACTTGTCATTATATTTCTTTGTAGAAGTTCACTAAGTATCACTTCCGTCAACATATTTAATCGGAAATGGTTGCTTGTTGTTTATAAAGTATTTACGTTGAACTGAAATTTTATGAGGTATTTGTTTGTGTTTTGTACCGTCCGGAACGAACAAAGCACACTACACGGTACAAAAACACAAAAAATGCCATCCTTTCATCAACAGCTGTGAATGCCTAAAAACTTATAAAAATGCTTTTTCTTAAACTCCAATACATGCAAAACGAATTTCTTAATTAAAACTTCTAAAACAGATTCCAAAATAAACTCTTTGTTCCTCTTATTATACAACGACGGTGTGTGTATGTGAAATAGAATTGTAGAGCATAATTAAGCTATAAATGTAATCTACAAGCTAACATAAAATTATGGGGAAATTAATGAGATCTTTCCTGCATCTGAAGTATCGTTTTTATCTTATTTTATTCGCCGTAAAACTTCACTGGCATCAATATAAGAAGCAAATGTTAGCAGGCACTAAAGACTGATGAAAGCAACCTTGTATAGGGTAACTTCAAACACATTTGTCCGATATTGTCACACATTTAGTCACAGCCACTGGTATTATTGCTGTGGCTGATGCCTCCGTTACACTGCTGTCAACTTGTTGTCTGCCATTTGCTAAAAGCTGCCACTTTGTTGAAGTTCACAAATCCTGGATGATGTCGCTTTGAATTCCTGCCATTCCACTCGTACCCCGTCCAATGCATTGCAATAATACTCCCATACGCCAACACCTCAATCATTCTTATACATAAGCAGTGCGGTCGTGATTTACGTGTAGGTTGCCTTCCTGTAGCTCGCGCGTATAAAGAACATCGCGCAAACTGAGACTAATTATCCCATAGAAGTAAATGAAAATTCGGGGGAATGCGTTCCGCGAAGGCATAAGATTATTTTATTCGGATAAATTAAAATCAAATGTAAAATATGTTAACTCTGCGCGAGCTCAAAGCGCATTATTTTAATTTTTACATTAATAGTAAGACATTAACTATTATTACTTTAGTTGTAATGTAAGAGCATGTTATTTCAAAATCGCGCAAAACGAGGCCGCGAAAATCACGACCGTACTCTATTATACCCATACTTTCCGATGCGGCTACTCTTTTTGGGCTGCCTGGCCCTGAAGATGAAGGCAGTAAATTCGTTCGAAACGTCGATATATGCGTACAAATTGACAATACGTTAACATCCCAGAAGACTTGAGTCTTCAGAAAATAACGTGTTAACTTTACCGGTTTTCTTAATTCCGGCGAAATCCCGCTGACCCTTAAAAATACTTTTGCCTTCTTCAGTATCTTTTCGACACACTAAATGAGTAAAATATAAACTTTTCAATACCTTTGTAACGTTCTTTCAAATAACTGTGTAAGAAACTCTCGCACAATGGTAGATTCCGCTACGTGTTCCATTTTTGCTTAAATCTCTAGCTGGAACACCGAAAAATGAAGCAGACTCTGTTAAAATGCGGAAGGAAATTTCATCAGCCACTGTTTCATCACGTCACAGAATGGACTGCGATTGAAAAGTATTTCAAAATAAGTCTGGAAGGAGAAAAGACGAATATCAAGCCATCCAGCAACAGGTTGTAGTCTTGCTCGTCATTTTTCAAGCTGCATCTTGTGTCTTGCTCTCTCCTTTATGGAAGTGTCTAAGCCACCAAGGCATCCCAACATTAGCAACATTTTCACCTCGCCTCTCTAAATGGCCTGCGCAAGATGTCAGAAATATTATTGTTACAAAAGCACCACTGCCGTTTTCAAACAATTCTGTTACATCTTTTGCTCTTCTGGAGATGTTTTATTTTCGACTCTCTCAACTTCGTCTTTTTCCATCTTCCTCTTCCGCTTCCTCCTTCGTTCCACGAAGAGAGATCACATCGTTCCGTGCTCGAACCAAACATCTCCAGTATATAAACCTGGTCCGATCGACACTGCAGATGTAAGCTACTCGAGTGAACTGACAGAACTAAGTGGCTATGTTCTTACATCTACTAACGATACTCTACAACCAACTTTATACAGGTTCATTTAGGTAAAGGTGAGTATGAATGATTAGCAGGTAAAGAGTTCAGATGGAGGCGATTTTGATCTTTTATCTTTTATTGGTCCTTACATAACCTGGTAATATTACAGAAATTAAGAAAAACCTCAACCAAGATATCTAGCAGACTGACCGAGATTCGAACTGGGTACGCCCTAATTACAACATATCATTACCACTACATAAGCCTGCTCGATCATAAAGGCAGAGCGTAATGTAAAAACAGATCACATTACGTATAACAGCATTTATACTTATAGCCATTAAACATACCCAATAATTCATTTCTTAGAATTACACATTGTTGTTAACACAGCAGCCAGGTTTAAAAGGAAGAAGAAGTTAATACTATTAACACAAAAATCATATTTATCATATCTAGCACCTGAGAAATTCTGATAAAACAAGTATAATTCAGAATTAAACTATTTATAAAAGACTGAATTTGAACCATTTAGTGCTCAGTGGTAACTGTAGGCACCACATGCTGTTAAGATTAAGAAACTGCTTGTTGTCACCCGCTGCATTTGTTTCTCTCATAAGATTCACACTATGAATATCCATACCAACATACAGATATTAACGGTTTGTTTTTATAATGGGCACGTACTATGTTCTCTGTAAAGTAGGAATTTTATACGTAATTTGGACCAGTGACAGTCTTCCGATGTGTATTTTACAAAACTGGCATTCTATTTGCAAACAAGAAGCAATGTGTGTGTGTGTGTGTTTTTTTCCCTGGAGGGCAGACACGAATCCTAAGGTACTAGTTAAAAATGACGCTCAAATTCGTTGGTAAATTATTTAATTCTGATCAACATCCTTCATCCCCTTCCTTTCTTCAATTCCGTTCTTTGTCATAACAAAGCATTATAATCTATCTTTATTTAAGTGGCACAATTTCCAACACGAAAATGTCACCTCTTTAAGTACGTGAAAGGAAGTACTACATAAAGACGTAACACACACACAGTTACAAACCAAATCTTATTATAGAGTAATGGATGTGTGTTCCTCTATAAGTATCCATAGTGCATTAACGTTTCATGTTCCTTCGCAAGGAGATCAGTCTTCCTGCATTGTCCGATTCACGACTGTTCGTCTTCTGGGAGTATATAATTCTTAATGTTATGGACAAGTTTCAAATAGCATAAGTTAGAATTCTGCAGTGTATAACGAGATCTTACATAATTCTGGCACAAAATATTTTTCAACGTTTAAACCCAGAGTTGGGAATTACTTGCTGCGAGGTGTGCAACGATATATTTTGTCATTAACATAACAACTGATTCACTTCATGCTGACGCAGCGCATCACACAGCCTCCTTTACTGTCACTTTATAAACACAGCACATTTTTGAGTGTTGTATTTAAACTTTATATTAACGCCACAAAATTTCCAAAAATGTGTTCCATTTACACCTTTTAACACATACGTTTGGGAGTTGATTATTACCTTACTCAAACAGGTACAAACACGGTTAATTATATATTTTTGTCGTCATAATATTAAGGGCATTTGCAATACCCACAAATACTTAAAATGTATGTGATCTTTCCACATGTCACTTCGTACATAGAGCAACCACTGTAATTTTAACTGGTTCTATGACAATGGAGTATCGCTTTATTGAAATTTTGTATCGCGCTATAAAATTCCATATATCGGTGCGTTACAGAAGTGCACACTTCTGGCACTCAATTTTACACGCTATTTTACATTTCTTTTGTTTACTCTGTGCACCAATGCTTCGGCACATTCTTTCTTACAATTCAAAAATTATTCCGTTTAAGTCAGTAACATATAAACTGGGTGACCGTAAAGTTGACTGCGCACCAAAGCTGCGCAACAGACGCACTTAACCTGTGAATACAGTACACATGCCCCTCCTCATTAATAGCATTTTCATAGAAAATCTGTCATTTACATTGCACTGTGTTGCTGCTAAGTATTAATTAATGCATACTCTTGTTTCCATCAATCACATTTAGACGTTTCAATTTGTAACTAATTGGTCATCAGCAGTTCATCTGCATGATTCCAACACTCGCTCACCCTGTCCTTGTAAATGAAATTAAATTACCACTTTCCTGTACTGCGGCTCATCTATTTGTAATTTGTGTGGTGCGGTTATGTAACGCTGTATGCTGTTTTTTAGAACAATGACAGCGAAGGACACTGCTGCTTTGTACGTTACAATCATATAAATCTCTGAAGTCGTGCAGATATCGCACAAACCACATTTACGATTATATTAAAGGACAAAACAGGAAACGCAAGCAGGGCGTAACACTTCAGGGGCATACCCGCTGTTATGGTCTACATACGATTTCTCACCATCTTAGTGACACGCTGCTCTACGCTGTTCTGTTCTGCTCTACTCTGTTCTGTTCTGTTCTGTTCTGTTCTCTGCTCTGCTCTGCTCAACAGTTTTTGAGTCGAAGATGCCCGAGTGTTATATTTACATATTCAAATAGGTCCTATACGTTTGCTTTGAGCTCGTACCTCAATTAGAACTGCCTCTGTCTCGGTTGTTATTTTTTACATCGTCAACTCTTTCTTCGGTCTCAGCCCCTCCCTTACAGATATCACGTTCTCTCTCTATTATAGAGACCAGTGTCATAAATGTATGTAGGTCTCATACAAAGTGCCCGTTACTGTTGTACGATTTTAACTAAACTTGAATTTGGTCGACAGGTTTCAGTAAAAACCCCCGACATAAAGTTTCACGAAAATCCGTCCAGTGGGAGCAGAGTTGTTCCATGCGGACGGACGGACGAACGGATTGACGCACAGGCGGAGACAGGCACGACAAAACTAAAAGCAACTTTTCACAGTTGGTTTTGAAAACGCGTCTCAAAAAACTCGCCTAACCCCGTATTTCCATAATGCTATTCTATTACTACTCAGTAAGCAAAACATTTAACTTCGTGTTCTGTTGTGTGTCAAGTTTATGACTCTTGGCACATGTTAATTTTCAAAAAAAACCTGTCAAATTCCATGGAACATGAACCATCTTGAGAAGCTAACAGTCGCTCAGCTAACACACTACTTAATTTCGTAGACGGCTGTCCTTATTGAGAAACTGAAGTCGTTTAGCTGGCCAAGAAATTCCCTGACTCATACTTCCGGAGAAGATTAATTACCTGTCCACAAGAGCCGGCAGCTGGATCCTGTACTGGGCCGGATGATGTACTTCTACATCACTTCTTTAAAATCTGGTTTTATATTATCAACCAGTTTGCCCTGGGACTCCCAACTGGATTCTTTCCTTCGTATTTTCCTTCTATAATTTTCTATAGCTTTCTCATCCTTCTCATGCATGCTGCATGTCCCGCGAGCTCATTCACCTTGACATGATTTCTCTGAAACTTACCCCATATACCAGCTACGGTAAACAAAGTGTTCATTCCTCTATATGCTTCTTTAAAATAAGGTACGCTAAAATAATTGAAAAAAATTCGACAGTTAAGCCCTGAAGATGAAGGCAGCACGCTCCTTCAAAATATCTGGGTAACTATTTAACAGTTAATAGGAAGTGACATGCCAGCAGACCTGAACCTTCATAATTAAATTCCTTATTCCTTTCAACATCTTCAATATCTTCTTACGCACCGTTTGTAATTATGTGTACATCGTATCATTCTTTTATAGTCGTTTCTACGTAACAAACTTCATGAACGAGGCATGCAAATTTAACTTCCCAACTGGCACACAAAGGCAGCACACTGCAAAATAGCAAATATTCAAACATTTTCGGTTATCGCTAAATTCAATACCTATGATTAAAAAGTAATATCATATTCTTTTTTCTATTATTGTCCGTCGTATTTTGTTATAGTGATCAGCCATAAATAGATCCCTTTCTCTAATAACATATGTACACACATATAGTTTCCTACTGACGACACACATAGATAGCGTTATGTCTTATAAAGTCCAGCGGTGGCAATGGTGTCAACTTCTGCCACATTATCACGCAGTGTATTTGTGTGTTTCGTAATATTCTCGCACAAAATAACGTTTATGTCCCTAAACAGCATTGACTGGTGGTTACAGTTCATGTTCTCTTTGAGGTAGGAACTGAAATTTCACAGCCTACGTAATTAGATTAAGGTTCTTTGTATGGTCTACAAGAAACGAATAAGCAGACGGGGCGTTAGGAAACGACTTCATACCATAGAAGACGATATTCTGTATTCTGTAGCCCAGATTGTCTGAGTGGGAAAAGAAATATTAACGATTAATAATAAAACGTTTCCTCTAGAAGCATTTTATCACTGCCCTTTGCATTGTTAATTTATACTAACTAACTAAATAACTAATGCAGACCACACCCTCCTAACCTATTCCTGTTAGATCCATTTTAATAGTATCATCTTGTCTACTCTCATGACAGAAGTAGTCTTTGCTTCGCAGTGTATTTGTGTTCCGTATGACACAATAAATACTGATTATTATGCTAAACAGGAATATAAGTGCTTGGTCTTCCTAAAGGAGGTAGACTGTGTCGTTCCGTGACAGGTACTAACTGAATATCTCCAGTAATATTCAACCAATTCTCCATATTCATCTTCTAACACCATTCATATCACAAAAATAAGTGGGCGAAGTCTCTAAACATTCAAAGAAAACTACGTTCATTCGAATACCGCGGAACATTGTACAGATAAGTACTTTCATCCCCCCTCCAGAAGGTAAAACAGCATGTATCGTAGTAGTCTGAGCTAGACTTGTTAGTAATACTGAATTATATGTTTGTGAAGCACTTCTGACACAACAGGAATTATGTCATCGTTTGCATCCATGTACTGAAATTCTGTTCTGGATTCCAATTTCCTGGCCCCTAATCTCTGCCTTACTTCTGCGGCACATAAACTCGCTTTGTGATGTGTTCTACTACAATACGAGCATTATAAAAATAGAGACAATCTTATTAGGGTAATGAATTGTCAGCTAGCACGGTAAAGTAAGGGACAGATAACTTAACACAGAATGGCAGGTTTTGTACTCGTTCTGTAATTCCGCCATCTCACAGCCACATCTGCTTCACGTAAGCATTTAAATCGACTGCATTAAATGCCGTAACAAACTCTAAAACAGATAATATCCCAGTTCATATTGTTAGACTTGCCTTCATTGTTACGAATGTGTTTACTGTGTCCAAAAAGAATATTTTGTAATTAAAGCGCATTATGCACTCTGATGTGGCACAACCATCCTACACAACAATCTCTTAATACAAAGGATGTAGATAGTCCAAAGGCTGACAAAACGTTTCGATATATAATTATGAAACATGCGATTCTTTCGAAAATGAAAATCAGTATCATAATTGGAGAACAAACATAAGTAATAAAGATTACTTGTAAATAAAATAATTCTAAGTAGCTTCACGTGTCTTAGCGAAGTCGGTATAGCGACTACTCTACGGGCTTGACGGCCCGAGGTTCGAATCCCGGCAGAGGCAATATATTTTTCTCTTCTCCAAAACGTCCAGAAAGCTCTGAGGCCCACCCAGCCTCCTATGTAATGGGTACGGGGGTTCTTTCTCAAGGCGGCCTGGGCTTGAAGTTAACAACTCCACTCCACCTAGGACCGATGTTAAGAATGAGTGGAGCTATACCTCTATGCCTTCATGGTATGGACAGCGAAAACCTACTTTTCACTCTTCGTGTGTCTTCAATGACTACTACCGTGCGTTAAGAGTTCTAAATTAAACTTACTTTTACTGAAATGTGGCTGGTAATAGGTCCGAAATTAACAGTTCTCTAGTATAAAGTAGTATTCGGAAAGACCAACTTAATGATTATATGGAGAACAGTAATTCTTTAGAAAGCATTAGTCGATACTGCTGCACTGAAGATAGAAACGGCAAGTACTTTGGAAGAACACGCCACAGGTCAGGGTATCAGTTGTCGTCTCCTCGCCGAATAGGACCGGGCATGCTCCAAGCACCGTCAGTGTGGGATTTGTGGTGGTTTGTGGTGGTTTGTGGTGGTTCCTTCCGAGCAAACACAATTCCACAAATCCTCCATATTCATTCACCTATAATCCGAGGGACGGACAATGGGCACGTTAGAAGCCGCAGTTCTAGAAGATACAGTCTCACCGCACTTCAAGAATAAAACAAATTACCCCCGAAGAAACCGTAATTAAATAGCCCACCAAACTACATATCATAACCCAGCAGATTACAGTGTAAATAATCAGTACCTTAATTAATGTATTCTCTTTAATCTGTCCGCATGTTGGTCGCTGTATATGCCTATTTCTCTGTTCTCTTTTTCTCAAAATATCTCATTTCGCCACCCTATGTTCGTTTCAAATTATCTTCCCTTAATTTCTGTGCTGTCTACAAATCGATAGCTCTTTTCCAAATTCCGTTAGCCAACTGCATGTATGTGTCTCTTCATCTCCCGACTAAAATAAGTATCCATATTACAGAAACGTACTGACCGATCTGTGCAAACATCACACCATTTTCGACAGCAAATTTCAACTCCATGTCACCAAAGACATAAACGTAGCGGTTTTGAGAAAATTTTTAAGGAGGAACACAAGCATTGCAAAAATTGAGGTTTTTACGGCGATGACAACGAAGATTCGTACCTTATGAAATGTGACGCCGTGTAATCGGGCAGATGGGTGCGTATCTAAGAGACATACAAAATCAAATATCGAGGTTTTAAAAAAACTGCACACAAATGCATAACTGCCGATACATCAAATCCGTGGTTGGAAAACGGCGACTCACCAGAGAATTCTCTATTAAAATTAGTAATCGGAGCCTTTGGGCTCTTAAGGCGCACCACGTCAGTAATTTGTTGTAACAAGCTGCTTGTTTGTTCCAATGTTGCAGCGCGGACGGTGAGTACGTCGTCACCACGATGACAAAGGCTGTGCTTCACCACACAGGCAAGGTAGTCTGGACTCCGCCAGCAATCTTCAAGTCATCCTGCGAGATCGACGTAAGGTACTTCCCGTTCGACCAGCAGACGTGCTTTATGAAGTTCGGTTCATGGACTTATGATGGCTTTCAGGTAAAATATTCCTTGCTTTGGTATCCAAGTACAGAAATTTCGACAACTCGACGGCAAAAAGTGACAAGTTCCGATTTCAAATAACATTTCAACTAAATTCAGGTTGTTCAAATTGCTTAATGAAATTTTACTACGTCACCAGCAAATGATGCATTAAGAAATGATTATAAATATGTAATTAGTTAGTGGCTGCAATTAACCCTTCAATGACTCTGGGGTTTAAATTCAAACTGCCCAGACAGAAGGGGTTTTTAGACGTGTTCGCAAAATGAAACGGGACCATTAGCTTCGACATGTCCGTCCGTCTGTCCGTGGGTCTGCATGGAACAACTCCGCTCCCACTGGACGGATTTTCATCAAATTTGGTATTTGAGAATTTTTCAAAAATCTGTAGAGAAAATGCAGGTTTTATTAAAATCTGACAAGAATAACGTGTACTTTACATAAAGACCTGTGTACATTTATGATAATCGCTCGCTCAGTTCTTCTTAGAATAAGAAATGTTTCACACAAAGTTGTAGACAAAACCAAAAGACACATTTTTTATTCAGTAACTATTTTACGAATATCGTGCCGTTTATGAGATAATATGGAAAAATATGGAAGAGACCGACAGGCCGCAGATGACAACATAATACGGCGCATGCACGTTGCATGATGGATAACTAAGGCTACGAACACACACTCAGAATATGTTCTTTTGCTTTTCCGTGGCAAAAATGGTTTACACGAACGCGCCGCAATATTATGTTTATACGTATATTGCCTATCTTGTTAGTTTATAGAAATTTAAATGCATTCACTACGATAAGGTGCGAAGCCGGCAGCATGTGAAAATTAAAGGTCCGTACAGTGCACCGAGGCCACCAATGAAGAGTTAATACGTTTTCCTGCTTTAAGTAAAAGCATAATGCAGAGGTCATTATATTAGTCTGACCGCGCGCATGCTCCGTCCCTAAAAATATTCGACGCTGTTGGATGAAATACTGAGTAGCGAAATAACCACAACAGAGGACAGATTTAAACCACACAGTATACCACCCTACATCAAAGGCAGCCTACTTCATTTCGTGTGCAAAACATTCAAACATTTCCTGTTTCCAAATGCTAACCCATTTTCGTACCTTGGTCTTTACAGTATGACGGATACCTTAGAGTGTTGAACATCACGGTGTATTTTATTAAATAGTAATAATTAACAAAAAAACACACATTTTGGGGGAAACAGCCCCTAATTTTCTAAATTCCACCTACAGGTTACACATTGCACCACCCACTGACACGACACAACACACATTCAGAGCCAGATTACTCGCGAATCCGATGTTTCATAAGAGGGTCACTTATACAAATGTTTTTGAAGCATTTTCCACTGTAAGGTGTTTGAAAGCAATTTTCATCATACATTCTGAATACATTATTCTGTATGTATAACTAAGTGGTTACAAACCACAATAAACAGACAATTTAATTCTGGTAAACATAGATGCAGAAGTTTACAATTTAATATAACTTTTATCTTAGCTAATTTTATTTTAATGTTTACTATACAGTCTTTACGTCTATATTATTTACACTGTGAATGTATTGTGAATTTAAGGCGTGTACAACAATGCATAATATTTTATAACATTATATAACTTGTTCTTTGAATAATCGACTTATTAACACCCTCTGATAATGACACGGATTGGTCAAAATAAGTAAATGAAATATAGATAATTAAGGGTTGTTTCCCGCAGTAAATTGTATTTGTTTGTTAATTATTACTGATTATATTAAAAGTACCTTACACAAACCCTTCTATTACCTTTGGTAGTTTCTATAGTGTGTATGACGAGGTATTCGGTAACACGTTATAGTAAGTCATTAATTAAATCTGATACAAAGTTCTTCATGATAATTCATATATCGTTCAGTTGGTCAAGAAATTCCTCGTCTTTATGGAACCAGAAAGGTCATTGCCGTATTCACAATACCGTCATTTGTACATATTCTCTGCTCGGTACGTCCAGTCGTCCCCCATCATATCCGTTACCTTTAAGATGTATTTTAATATTATTAATGTGTCCACTCGTGTTTCTCTCAAGTCGCACCTTTCCTTCGAAACTTGCAACTCAAATGTTTTATAAGTTCATTACCTTCCATCATTTTTTCTACGTTTCGTCTTGTCTGGCCCTCATCTGTTGGATCACCTAATAAGACTTGGTTGACTACATTCTGAAGAAGTTTTACTTTAATAACAGTCAAACATTCTTCTTGAATTTACTCAGTTGCTTAGCAGATTAGCAAAGAGGTTTATAACATTCTTCTTGACATTACTGAGTTACTTAGTTTATTAACTAGCTTCATTCACACACTTTCTACTAGTAAGCGTTGTACAATTGTATTCCAGTTTCAGTACGTCGTAATTCATTCCTAGATACGTGCATTGATTATGGCTGTATTGCGGTGGACAAAGTGGCACTGGCAGAGCTGTTTCTCCGAATACTTCGGTTCTCCCCTGTCAGTATAATTCTGCCAATGTTCCATATTCACTCATCTACCCTCGACGCTGTATAAACTTAACAATTAACAGCTTCTTTCGATAGCACAGTCACTGCTGTATTAGTCGTACCATATGCTGTTCAATACTTTCCAGTACGAATAAATGCATTAGAAAGCAATTTTCCCTCTAAGCTGCGCGGTTGCGCGGTCGCGCAGTAACTGAAATGCTCCCGCGCACACTGAATTGTTGCCGCGAGACTGGAAGTTTTCAATTTTCATTGTAAATAAATATTCTTATTATGCATATTACAAAAAAAAAACTTTTAAAGTGCCCCGCAGTCGTCAGGTCGTGTAAACAGTTTCTGCTCACAGCAGTAGCAGGTCCGAGCTGCTGTAAAATAAAAATTATAGGGAACATTGTCAGAACGTATCCTGTAACAAGACGAAGCTTCTGTTACGCCAGTATTCTATTCGGTCGCCCCATGCATAAACATGACGTCACTGCAAGGAAAGGGTCACGACCGGCTGCGGCGGAACAAACGCCCCATATTAATACGAGTTACAGTGGGATTGTCAGTGTAAGTGTAACACAACACCGCGGCCCACCCTGGCTTCTGACACAAGTGAATTCACAAAAACACCTCCGTCACTATTGTTTTCTTCGGTAGGCTTAACATTAACACCAGAATTACTGAAACAGATAGCTGTCACATTAACCAAATTGTAAGTTACTTCTACACACTTTAAGGTTCCAGCACTGTGCGATATAACGCCGTGTACACTGGTAAACAGGTACAACGTTTCGGAGGATCCTGCTGCCTCCGTCTTCATGGTAGTTAAAGGACAGTAATCCACTGAAAATTGGTCTCTATACATCAAACTACACAGCATAATATCCCACAAGACTGTAATCTCATCAGCACCGCTGTGAGGACCTTAAAGCTTGCAACTGAACACTTACTTGACTTCTTTAACCGAAGCTACAGACGAAAGAATCTCGAACTACGGTCACAAAACCTGCACTCTGCCTTAAGCTAAATGAATCTTGATACGTGCCATATGATTATGGGCGTCTCCAGCTGCAATCTTCTTACGGTTCACTGGTAGCTAAAGAACAGAACGTAAGTACATGGGAGTTCTGCAGCAAAGCAGTTTCATGGACAAAAAGCAGGCAGCATAACTGAACAGGACTGGTTCACGTACTTTGAAGAAGGTGAATGTGTTACAGAAAAAGTATCTGTTGATATTAGACTACCAGACGTTTTTGGTAATTTACTAAGAGATAAATAACCCTAAGCCATCACATAGATCTTAGTAAAACACATAATGCAAAAAATTAAATACCTTTCAACAAATTTTACGTTAAACTTTTGTGTTTAATAAAAGAACGAAATTCCGTCAACATAAATAAAATGTATGTAATAATTATAATAAATAATACATACATTTTAGTCGTGTTGACGATATTTTATTATTTTATCTTACAAGTAACAAAACGGGATGACTAACTTAAAAAAATTGTGTGTTTAATTGAAAGTAGTGGATTGTGGCCGTGACTGACACTGCAACGTCTGAGTCTATTTTAGAATGTTTTCTGTCGGATCGTAAGTTCATTTTCCCTCTGCATCCTCAAATGCTGCAGCTCTCCATTAAGTCCGATCTCTGTGACAGTACGATCCGCTTTGCAGCAGCACGCCGACTGTCACAGATTCACCCGTCTGTTTGCCAGGTCTGACTCCACACAACAACGGACTGCGGTCGACACCACGCAGACAATAGCCGAGCAAAGTGACAGGTTTTGAATAACAGATTACATTCCAGCCACTTCGCTATTTAGGGCATTCGCTTTACATGACTCGGAGCTTTACACATCGAAAACGGAGATTTTCCTTCAATTAACCTGAACTTCGTGTTTAAAAATGATGTGCATCTACTACTTTTTCTTCTTTTTCATACGTTCTGTTTTGCATAGTCGAAACATGACAATCATTTTAATTTCTTCCCCTTTTCCGGCTTTGAACACCTCGTAACACTGACTCACAGCGATGATCAAAAAGATTACGATCGTCTGGGTTGTGATACCGTGTAGTTTGGTAGATGGGTTGCAATATTTCGCAGGAACCTACAGCCACTCTTATCAATGAGGATGGAGACCACAGGTTCCACCCGAACGTTTACACCTATCCACCAAATTACACGGCTGTATATCCCAGAAGGCTGCAACATTGTTCGTGTTTCCAGTATACACTAACTCTCCATCTACACGGTACATATTGATCGACCTAGCCTGGGGTAGTGAGTTAATCGATTTTGCGCAGCTTAAATCCCTTCAACCATCTCCACCCTACACGCTTTCATTTTTATTTCTAGTGCATTATACGTGTTTGATATTACGTCATTACGCGCCTTTCTTTCTTCTTTCTTAATCTGACCAGTTTCTACCTATTCATTGTAGGTGTGGCGGGTTATTGTTGCACCCGTTCACACTGAACGATACAAAAACGGTAGGACTCCTCTGGACTAGAGATCGGCCCGTCGCAGAGACCTATACTTGACAACACACAACACTAACAAGAGAGAGACATCCATCCCTCCCGCGGGTTTCGAACCCGCAATCCCAGCAAGCCAGCGGCCGCAGACTTACGCCTTAGAACGCGCGGCCTCCGGGACTGGCCATGACGTTCCTCTGTTCCTATAAAGGGGCCAGGATAGCTCAGTTGGTACAGTGACTAGACTGCGGGCTGGAGGATCGAGAAATCTTAGTTCAATTCCCGGCGACAGCAAGAAATGTTGTATTCTCCAGTGCGTTCACACTGGAACTGGGGCACACCCAGCCTCCCATTTAATGGGTGCGGGGCACCGGGTCCTGAAGCTTACCACTCGCCTCTATCTGGGGCCGAGGTTAAGAATGAGTGGAGCTATACCACCGTGTATTGAATTTCGTATCATACGAGACGAGAAAACAAAGTTACGACAGGCTTTCTGTTTGAATACTGCACCGTTTATATTTAGGGTCCATAGCCGGTCTCCCAATAATTTATTCTACTCAAAGACACACTACTATAGGGTGAAAAAATTCAAGGAGGGTAATAAGAACGGGAAATATAGCATGCATGAGGGAGATGAGAAATAAATATAATATACTCGGAAAGTATGAAATGAAGGGAACCATCAGGTATACACAGTCGTAGATGGGCGTATAATACTACAGTGGGCGTAATAGGACTAGGATATGAGTTTGCATACTTCATTCACCTGTCTCAAAATACCATCTACTGGCGTATAATGCAAATGTCTTGTACAAATATAACTGAGTAATACTTGTGCAAAACTTTCTCAAACGAAGAAACTAACTGTACTTTTGTGGCACATTAATTAAAAAACAAATTCTCCTTCAACCGATAAAATTTGTATTCAAAAGCCACCAAACACTAATTAAGGACGTAATTATTTAAAATTCTTCACTGGCTTTCACTTTGGTCCTGTTAAATTCCCACGTCACGCACATCACATTAAAATGACAAATAGTAGTTCCGGGTAACACTGTTTTAACTACAGAAACGCGCTCCGAACTTTGGGAATAGTTGCGTAAATACAACAATAGACAAGATGAAGGAAACTGATTTTAATATACACTACTTTAGAAATGCACTACATTTCGTGAAAGACAAATACTAATTTGAAGCACATTACGTCAAATGCATGAAGGTCTGGCAAATATAAACCTCATAACGCCCGTGTACCATTTGCTCTAAAATTAAGAAATTTCATTTTGTCTGCACAGTATTTATGCGTTTAATTTATCACAGTAAACAGCGACAGGCATCCCTCATTGCTACAACCTTGTTCTCCGAGAGTTGCGAACTAAGTAATTTGGATAACAGTCAGCGTTCAAATGGTTAAATCAGTTAATTAGCGAATACGCTAAAGACATATAATAAGTATTGATATATATTTTTTTTCCAATGGCTAGACAGCCCCTTGGGGCCTAAGCCGCCTCATTTTTCGACGCTTCGCGATCACACACTTTTTAGACACACCACACTCGGTAGGACTCCTCTGGAAGAGGGACCAGCCCGTCGCAGAGACCTCTACCTGACAACACACAACACTCACAAGAGACAGACATCCATGCCCTAGGCGGGATTCGAACCTACAATCCCAGCAAGCGAGCTGCCGTAGACCCACGCCTTAGACCGCGCGGCTACTGGGATCGGCTTATAATATTATACCTAGGCCAACTATCCAGAGCAAGGTCTTTTTTGAGAAGCTGGTAGTCACTCAGCTTGTCAATAAATTCTCCACCTTTTACGGAACAAAGTTTTCTTTTAACTATGCAGTCACCACGCTCATACTCCATTTAAGGTCGATTTTTACATTACCTCCCAAGCGGTATGTTATATTTAAGGTTTCCGACTTAAACTCTGTACGCATTTCAAATAACACCCGTCGGTTCCAGCGACACACTCATCTAATCCCATTATACTTGCTGTAGCTAATAATAGTCTGTTCAGAGGACAAATTATACAACTCACTGTATAATTTTCACCATCTTTCAGTATCGTCTCCTCTCTTCGATCCAAACCATTCCCCTTGGCACTTTGTTCTCACATCCACTCCATCTGCATTATTGCCTTAGGGCAAGTGGTAAAGTTACATAAGCGTGAAGACGAGACAAATAAAGTGCCTTCTTACACTTCAGTCTTTACGTTTATAGGAAGGATACGGCAATACAGAATATTCTGTACTGAAAGGAAGCTAGTTTCTCGGAATTTAATGTTTTCTTAATTTCGGACTTATTTTGGTCCAATGAGCACGTTCGAACAACGCAGATGCGTTTTGCCCATGTGTCTGTGTTGTCTGATACAGTTGCCTACAGACCCAACAAGTGGCGCCACTAATCACTACTGTGTACAGATGTGTTGACACTTGATAGCCACTGTGTGTTGTCTGATACAGTTTCCTACAGACCCGACAAGTTGCGCCACTAATCACTATTGTGTACAAATGTGTTGACACTTGATACAGCCACTTTGTGTTGTCTGATACAGTTGCCTACAGACCCAACAAGTGGCGCCACTAATCACTACTGTGTACAAATGTGTTGACACTTGATACAGCCACTTTGTGTTGTCTGATACAGTTGCCTACAGACCCAACAAGTGGCGCCACTAATCACTACTGTGTACAAATGTGTTGACACTTGATACAGCCACTTTGTGTTGTCTGATACAGTTGCCTACAGACCCAACAAGTGGCGCCACAAATTACTACTGTGTACAGATGTGTTGACACTTGATAGCCACCAAGTGGTCCTACACACCCGCAATCAACACGATTCGTGCCCATGACCGTGATGTTCTCTTGGTCGCAAACGGTGCGCTCCAATCGCTCTGCCGCCGATAAGGCTGACGGCTTCGGGAGATATCTGCTTGTCATATAACACTCTCCATCTCTAAAGGGCCAACAACAGCCGGCCTTTCCAGTACCTGTCCTCATACTTTAGTTCTGTGCTTCTCATTTATCAGGCAGTCAAAACTGACGTGTTTGCAGGAGACACTTCCCTTCATTTCCGTTCAAGCAACAAATCAACATTCACACGCCCTCTGTATTCGGCGCAATCATTAATTATTAACGTCCGTAATTAATTTTAATCGCCCCCATCACTATCCTTCTACCTAAACACGTGCGTCATTTCACATTCATGGCAATCTCTTGTCGCAGATGCCTACCTTATGAGCAGTAGCACGTTGCTCTTTCTTCGAATGAAAATCAGTCATGACAATTCGGCATTGTCCATAATAGGGAAATAAATTTTCAAATTTGAAATGTCCGCTGATGGCATAGACTTCCGTTAAAATTTCATGAAAACAAGTTAAATAATTCCAAAGTCATTAGACGACAAAGCAGACTTGGTCTCGCTCTGTGGACAGAGAGAGTGCCTGAGAACACAGAGCTAAGACGAGTCGCTGGCTTTAAGAGGTAGGGTGTTGCAGGAGAATTAAGACAATTATAGGAGGGAGCTGCAATCCTCATAACATGTTATTTGGGTAGTCAAATCAAGAACGATTAAGAATGGCGAGAATTGCAGCATGCATGGCAGTATCAAACATGAATGAATTTCTCTGATAACCCTAAGGGACAATACGTTGAGGTATAGGTGAAGTCGGTAGGTTAATATTATAACGCGTTTTAAAGTACTAACAGTGTGAAGACGTGGACTAGATTCATCAAGTTCTCATGAACACGGCAATAAAATTTCGACTTCCATCAAACAAGAAAAACTGCTTTATGCGAAGAACTCAACCACTGAACTATAGTCCGTTATATGCTTGAAAGTATGTCATAATTTCAGTTATTTTCTCTCGCCGAATAAGGTGTGAGAAGGGTCATGAATAGTCGTTGGTTGTAAGGGGATTTAATCGGATCGCAGTGGCGTAATTGAAGTCACTCCCGTAACATATTCCTGGACTAACTGAGGAAATTGTCAAGCTAGTTTGCACTGTCTGTAAACTTAATCTTCCACAATTATTCTGCCACATTATTGCAGAGATGGAAAGCGTATCTTTGTCACCGGAGCTATTAGTTGCCGCCACTATAAACCACATACGGCGCAGCTTATGTTTACCGCATTGTTTTTCTGAGAGAAAACAGAAATTTTTGTAATAATAATAATAATAATAATAATAATAAAGCTTCTTTTAAATTCAATTTTTTGTGTTTTATAGTTTAATAAACAAGGATTTTTAAACTGAACATCTTACCACGTGACTAAACTGGTAAATTAGACTGAATGTATATGGAAACAGTCGTGGTCTATTTTAAGGTATCCAGCACTTGCCTCAGTCGCTTGAGAAAAACTAAAGCAGGTTTCAGCCGGGGTAGCTGGTTTGCATGCTGTATAATAATAATTATGAATACAGTTGTATAACTGCATCTAGTCATTTCAAATTCTTACGTGTTTCTGTAACAACGTCAGTTTGACATTTGTCATGAAAATGGAAACATCGTGTTCCTCGAAAACGGTGGCACCTCTCAAATTAATGTCGTCATACTTCAGAAGTCCGTACACTTAAAATTCACTAACATGTCAATTTTAAATCTCTTTTACACATATCCACATAAAAAAGCCAGAACACACAAAGCACATTTAAGATAACCTGACACGGAATACGGGATGAACTGTCACACATTATCCCTAACGACTTTTATCTCACCTGTATTCAATATAGATATGACTCCAATGTAATTATTGTTAACTGCCCTTCCGGGAATATGGACAGACACTTGTTCAACAAAGGTCCTTCCTGGATATCGCACGTGTAACCCAGTATTCCCAACTCAACATGATGCAGAACTTCTATATGCTCACATATATTATTCCATTACATCGTCCCTACATAAAGTGAACCACACATGCATACTGAATATTCATACAAGACCTGTACATTCTCACTAATGGAGAAAGTTAGCTTATATACGCCGTATTCCCTGGGCAGATGAAAGTGCGTCATTAGTAGAGAAATATAAAAAAGTGCATTTGCATTTTTGTCCGAATTTACTTGAGAACTGTATGTTTTTGCCTCTGCGCACATTTCAAAGAACCACATTCTCATGTATTCCATACTCAGCCGATCATACCAACGCACTGAAATGAACTCAGTTCTTTGTATGAGTAGAGCGACTGTAACTCTCAACTTGTGTGATTCTGTACTACGAATGCAAAGCACTTTAGTCAATTTGTTTCGATATTAATTGCGCAGATTTCCGTTGAGACTTAAGGTGGTCAGAGGCTCCGTCTATTTGAAGTAGTATGTTCCAGTAATTTTTCATTATTAACTGAGTGTTTTTTGGTCACTTCACGAAAAATATAGACCTACGTCATACCAGGTTGCTGTCAGTCTTGAGGATAATATGTGAACCTAAGTGACCGGAAATAACAGGACGCTGTACAAATGCATATAATTATTGTTGACAGGTCCATAGCATTACATGAAAGCTGTATATAAATCGTCGTGCCTTTGAGGAAGGTTCTGATTCATTATATTTTAGAATATAATTAAACCGCGTCGTAAAAAGTGCAGCGATAATTACTTACATTTTGATTTCTCTTTAATGTTTATCTTTTCTACATCCCATTTCACAAACAATAAATATACACAGCGTATGAAACTAATGGCTCATCTTTAATTTAAACAGGCATCGGTAAATATTTACCAGTCGACACGACGTAACAACCCAGAAGGCATGAATCATCACGTAGACAAACTGCTGTCAGAAAAATACATTTTAATCAACTTCAAATGTTAATATAATCGTACAAAAACTTAATTACGAGACTGAATCAAATAAAAACCTTAAAAGGTCAAAAAAATCGAGACCCTACTGTGCAGCTGCCATTACAGAAAGTCGTCACCATTGGTTGGAAGCACATACTGCGTGTGTGTGTGTGTGTGTGTGTGTGTGTGTGTGTGTGTGTGTGTGTGTGGTAGATGTAGCAATGTGCTGAAATACGGAAAAAGCTTTGCAGAACCTACCTGCTCTAAATTTGTTGGTAAAAAATTTTTAACGTTTTCATTTCACTCACTTATTGATACACAACAAACATTCCCCCACTCCCCCACCCCACTTCAGAAGGGACTCAAAAACATTAAGGGTTGAATAATACTAACTCAACTCAACATGCTACCTTTGTTTAAAATCTGGAAACTTCATACTCAACTGAAGTTATTTTCATCAAATACAAGACGCAAAAATAATGAAGTCTCTGTTTACTCCATTATCCTGCCACACTGTAGTAGTACTTCACTCATTCGTTTATTCGGTCACCCTTAATTATTTAACCACGTATTTTTAGTTGCCCTGAACCATCTGGTACGATGATTGCGAAAGTTTACATAGGAAATGTATGGATGGAAGCGAACGCCATATACTTACTCCGAGTGTAGGGACTTTGGAAAACCACTAATAACCTCGTCACAGTATTCTATCTCGAATACATCCTACATAACATTCAGTAGTGCCAACCACCAGCGGTTCCGAGTTACTAATACCTTCACAATTTTCTGTGTTTCAGATCGATCTAAAGCACGTCAACCAGAATTTCAACAGCAATAAAGTGGAAGTCGGCATCGACCTCAGGGAGTATTATCCGAGTGTTGAGTGGGACATTCTGGGAGTTCCTGCGGAGCGCCACGAGAAATACTACCCTTGCTGCAACGAACCGTACCCCGGTGAGTGTAACGAATGAGACTGGAGAACAGTCTTAGATTTAGGCCTGGGTGGGCCTCAGAGGCGGTCTAGACACTCTGACGAAACAAAATATTCTTGCCACAGCAGTTGGCCAAACCGCAGCCAGTCACTATACCTACTATGTTATCCCGGCTTCTGTAGCCTATAGTCTTTATAACTGTTAGCAGTCAGTCAGTAGGCCAGACCATTATTTGGTAACGCAGTCTGTCAGCTAATTGTGCCTAACCTATGTCATTATCTTCACGTGCCAGTGTTACGAGACTGTAAAGTGGATGTATCATGCACATTGCCGGCTGTATTACCGATCACGTTGAACCTTCAAAGTATACTAGCAAATAAGCGTCCCTGTATTGTAAACAACAGCTGACGTATAACCTGTTGGATAACACTGTATCAGCTGAAGGTGTTAAACAGCATCACATAATGATCACGAAGGCTTACGTAAGTGTGCACGAAGATATCTGTCGTGAAATCTAGACTTTATGTGTTGAGTAGGTGGTGAGAATAATTTAGGGCCTAACACAGACAGAAAAACAGGAGGCCGGAGGAAATTGCATAAATCTAAGCTACATAATTTTACGTACTCTTTACTAAATTTAAGATTATCGAGTTAAGGGCGATGAGATCGGCGGGATACGTATCACGCTCGAGAAGGAGGAGAAATGCATACAAAAGTCTAGTTGGGAAACCTAAGGGGAACAGGTTATTTGGGAGACTTGGGGGCAGAAAAGAGGACAATACTGAAATTGATATTGAATAAAGATGGGGTGAGGATGTGGACTGTAAGTAACTGGTTCGGGTAAGGGTCCAATGGCTTGCGCTTGTAAATACCGTAACTTAGTTTCAGTTCCCTGTAGGGGGGGGGGAGGAATTTCCGAGTCAGTAGGTGGGTTTGCTAGCTGCCAATTTAAACAGACACCACATTGTCGTATATCGTAGTACCTTACAAGCCTCAAGAACTTAAAACTACATCACATAAACAATCCTTTCTTTCATGTCACTGTTAAATTTATATAAGGCCTATTTAATTTCATTCGAGATATAATATAGTAAAATAATATTTCCTCAACACACTAGAGCTTTCGAAAATTTGCATAAAGTTACAATAATCATAGTACCACTCGAGATTAGAATGGAACCTTCAGACATTTTGAAAGAACGGTAAGAATCCAACAGATCTCGATTGGTTTCCTCTTCATTTCCTTATTTGAACTCTGAACATCAAACAAATCTCGAAAGTAAACAGTCTCGAATAGTGAAGTCTGTAAAGAACATTCTAAAATCTAATAACCCTCACTCGCTCGCTAACGTGCTCGACAGAAAGATTTCTGTAATCTTCCTTCGTCTTTAAGCCTCCTAAAAAAAAGTCACTTCCGCCAGGAAACCTGTGAGCAAAATCTTTTGATCTTTAGATGTGTCTGTTGCTATTCGCTATGTCATTGCAATTTCGTTTTACATAAGGAGAAAGATTTTCCCTTGCTCTTTAATTTAGTTTGGTGGCAGTATCATCGAATACATAAGGAAACGTAATTCATAGCGAAATACAAATTAACGTTCTTCGATATACCTTCCTTGTTCCCTCAATACTTACGAAACAGGTGACGTTTATGTAACTTCGTATGAACAGTAATGATGATCTAAACAACACCGCGGCTGGACTTCCTAATTTACTACCAAAAATAATACAGATATGACGGTTATGTAAATTACAAGACTGGGAGCAACATGAGCTACATTTAATCCAGGACACTGAAAAGTCGTGTGCTGATAAATCTTAAAGTATTCATTAACTCTGGCTGAATATATTTTTTGTAAAAGAACAATATGGCGATCACGCGGAACTTATACTGAAAGTTTGATTACTGCGCCTAAAGAACAAACTGATTCTCTGCTAATTTAGACCCATCTGTATTAAGTTCGAAATCACAATTACGGCATCATTCTAAAACCTTGAGCTCATTTGTACGTTGAAAATTTACACAAGTAGAAACTACTCACAGAACTAGGTCCCATGTTTCTGTGTATAATCATAAATATGTAATGTCTGTTAGTCTCGTCGTGCGAAAGACTTGTAACTTAAACATGTACTTAATGGAGATGATGTTACCACCGTGAAAAATCGGGGGTTAATGGGAAGGTAGTCACAAGAAACAATTTGAGATGGACGGACTGTACAACATATTATTGTTATTATGTAACAACAGTTTCCGTGTGTATAGAATAGCGTTTAATTTATAGCAGGTCCAAAAATTTTGATAGAAATATTTGCTTCATTTCGTCTTCATCATACCTAATTGCTTTTGTCCCATTGACACAAAAACTAGTTTCACACATTTTCTTACATCATGAACATACGTTGATTCTGCAGTGTATTGCGTTTATACACGATAAACAGATACGCCTTTTAAAAAGATTGATCATAAATTCTACTTTTGTTATTAATAAAGAAACACAATTACACATTGTTTGCAGATCGACCAACAACAAAATTACACTGAACTGCAGAATTTAGACGTACGAACTGTAAGCCTTCAATGTTATCCGAAAATGCTCCATAAGTATACGGGACTATGTCAGGGTCAGGTCACCGTGGCGACTACACTTTGCACAATGGTGCTTTATACTACTGGGACCTTCCTATGTAACTCACTTCATGTCGCCATTCTGGTGGCTAGAATTCTGAGGTAGCTACTAAATATTTGAAAAAAAATGTGCACCCCTGGACTATGCATAAATGCGGTCAGCAGATTATTTGTGACTAATCCGCGGGTTTTTGGCCTGCTGATGGCACAGCGACACGCAAATGCAACAAATCACATGAGTGAGTTCAGTGCCGACATGGCCAATTGTCCACAGCTCAGAAGACCTAGACGTACATAAGAATATAATATTAAAAGGCATCATAAACATATTGAGCAGTAAAATGAACTAGAGTTATCTAACAGGATTTGTACTAGTTCCGGTTGCTTTTGAACACAGTACTCAGCGTACGAGACCCACATAAGGTGAGGAATTCCTTGAGAAGCTAATCGACTATAAGCGTCTAAGAAGTACCCTGCTCCATTAAATTAGTTCAGCAGGAAACAATTCAGCATCTTGGCTCGAATCGTCACGTCGTCAGTTTCAAAACCAGTAGAAAACTATTAAATTTATATGAACGTTTAAAGTAAATACGAGACAGTATTTCTCACAACACTGAAGTAGAGACGTAAATAGGGCCAAAGGAAGGGAGATAAGTTGTCTTTCAGCTAAAGAGTCGCAACGTAATCCGAGCATTCACTGTGGTTTCTCTTTGACTTTTAGTTCAACCGAGTCAGAAGTCTTCAGTTTAGACACAAGAATCGCACACGTCAGTGAATACATTAAGTACTGTCCGTCCCGTGGTCACAGCAAGAGCCATAGGGAATAGCAACATTCTTACAAGTCCTTTGACCGTCTTGCATGCAGACTTTTTTGAGACACAACAGGGACAATTAAAACGTTATCATAGCGCACAAGTGGCACAAGTATAAATATCAACCAACATTTCTATACAGCACACAGATTAAATTATTTCCTTGAAAACGTATTTGTGGATGAGGCCATATTTCTTTACTGGCGGTTTGCTGAACGACCTTACCCAGTCAATCACATTAGTGTACAAGCGGGTGTTAGTAAATAACAAATTAGACAGAAAGTGAAAGAAGGAAGCTGCTGTGACCTATTTTAAAACACTATTCCGGCATTCCGGAATTGCCTGGAAGAACTGAGGAAGGCAAAGAAATGCCCCATCAGGGAAGTCGGTGTCTCGGCCAAAATTTGGAACAGGCAACTCCCAAACATGTCAGGAACATTACAGTTTGAGCCACCTTGCTTCGTGGATGGTACCTGAATCGAATCCGGCTTTACACATCCTAAGCCTCGATGAAGACATTCCGTTGTGTTACTTGCCTTATTAATATCATGATAATAATTAATACAGTCTAACACAACTATGTAGTTGATTTAGACTGTATTAATTACTATTACTGCATTATTAAATCCTACGTAACACTGCAGGTAGATTTCCTCAGCTTCTTGAAGGAAACATCAGAATTATTGCAGCCGGTTACAAAGCTGTATCATTAGTCCAAAAGACCGTAACATTTATACTCTAACAATTGTAACTCTTCTCTGCTTTACAGTAATTTATATTGTATCATTCAGACGGCAGAATCAAGGTTTTGCCAAACTGTACGGTTTGTATATCACACTGAAATTTCGGACTAACATCCTGCCTACTTCTTCATGGTTGACAGAATTAGATCCAAATCAGTTTTCTTACGTCTACACAGAATTTTCTTAGCAGCTCTGATCCCAAACACCGCAAACCCCCCCCCCCCCCCCCACCACCACCACCACCACCCCCAAGAAAAATCGCAGATGAGCACCTAAATTTGTTAAAGATTACTGTTTGAAAGTAGAAGAGGTGAAAGAAAATCCTACGTGCTGTTTCTCGGCACTATCATTGGCTTGCAACTGTTGATAAGCGAAAATCCTGCCTGAAAAACGAGATGCAACAGAGGGAAAGTACATTGTTTTATGTAATTAATGTAGGTCTATGTACTTTGTATCTCACACTTTACGACTAGGTTTGTATGTTTCAAAAAGAGCAATTTAAATCCGCTTGTGTTCAAGTCCTCCTACTTCTTCCCTACTGCTAAATTCCCCTCCAACCCCTTCTGACTTGTGTCAACGAGCCCAACACGCTTGTCATTTTTTAATATTATCACGCAGTTAACACCAAGGATTAGTGTGTAGTGTTAACAGTACCAAACTTCGTGTGAACAGAATGGCTACGACAGGCTGGGGAATATGGAAATGTATGCTGCAGGGGGATACATAACAGCTCCAGACATTGATGGGATCGACATAAGGGACTTCTTTTCATGGCCTCTGTCCTGATACTAGTCTTTATGGTACACTTTACAGGAAGAGAAGTGCCTGGCCGGGGAACACAATATTAAATTAGAGCCATAGGTGTACACAGCCTGTAAATGAAGCGTTTTTCTGAAGGTAGGCCTCCTGTATATTCATCAACTACGCTTTCGCATTTTACAGGCAGTAGCTCGAAAATAAGTAACTTTTTACGGTGTCTGTACGTGTAAAGTGTTCACCTTACTGAGTTTGCGAAACATGTAAAAGGAACCAAGTCTGCATGTACTGAAGTTAACTATCACTTACTGGTGTACTGAAGTTAACTATCACTTACTGAGTGTACTGAAGTTAACTATCACTTACTGTGTGTACTGAGATTAACTATCACTTACTGCGTGTACTGAAGTTAACTATCACTTACTGCGTGTACTGAAGTTAACTATCACTTACTGCGTGTACTGAAGTTAACTATCACTTACTGCGTGTACTGAAGTTAACTATCACTTACTGCGTGTACTGAAGTTAACTATCACTTACTGAGTGTACTGAAGTTAACTACCACTTACTGTGTGTACTGAAGTTAACTATCACTTACTGAGTGTACTGAAGTTAACTATCACTTACTGAGTGTACTGAAGTTAACTATCACTTACTGCGTGTACTGAAGTTAACTATCACTTACTACGTGTACTGAAGTTAACTATCACTTACTGCGTGTACTGAAGTTAACTATCACTTACTGCGTGTACTGAAGTTAACTATCACTTACTGCGTGTACTGAAGTTAACTATCACTTACTGCATGTACTGAAGTTAACTATCACTTACTCCATATGCCAATGAAGAGTTAACCTGTCCCTGATCCTAATCATGAAATTCAAAATCTGTTGGGAATTGGAAGTAAGGCTGCACATTCTATTAAAACTGTGGCGCCGAACGTCTAATAAGCTGCGTCTCAGGGTGCAAGGTTCAATTCCCGAAAGACGCAGCATATGCGTCGACAAATTATGGCCTTTATTGTAAAAACCTGTCGGGATTTTTCTTACGCTTTTGCCTTTTCTTGTAAGAGTTTGTATAATAAAATGAAATCCCGGCGTTACCCAGACTGCGTCCGAAATAAATTTTGCCGCCAAAGAGTTAATCTAGTCACGAGACGAAGGTGAACGGTCATCTTCACGCTTTGGCTGCCTCACTACCATCATCTGGCACAAAGCCCCAGGTACGAATTGGACAGGAGGCGGGGAGGACCCCAGAACCAATCTAGAGGTTGCGGCAAACATAAAAATCCCTCGTGCTAAAAGGAATCGAACCCTGATCATTCGACTCATAGTCATTCTGTGTTATCCCATTACAGTTGGAAGAAAATGTATAACATCGATATTAACTGAAGATATGTGTCAGTTTAGGAATATGCCTTTACTACATTGTCTCTACAAACGATCTCAAATATATGTATAAACTCTGTTCCTTAATCTATGTTTTCATTTCTTTCTCAGATATCTTCTTCAATATCACGTTGCGCCGCAAGACACTGTTCTACACAGTGAACCTCATTGTGCCGTGCGTTGGCATCTCCTACCTCTCAGTGCTAGTGTTCTACTTGCCAGCCGACTCGGGAGAAAAAATAGCACTCTGCATCTCAATCCTTCTCTCCCAAACTATGTTCTTCCTGCTCATATCCGAGATCATCCCGTCAACGTCGCTAGCCCTGCCACTGCTAGGCAAGTACCTGCTATTCACTATGATCCTGGTAGGACTCTCTGTAGTTATAACCATTATGGTTCTCAACGTCCATTACCGCAAACCCAGCACCCACAAGATGGCTCCTTGGGTGAGGAAAGTCTTCATAAGACGGTTACCCAAGTTACTCTTGATGAAAGTTCCGGAACAGTTGCTAGCGGACATGGCAGCAAATAAAAGTCGTTTACGTGCTGCTAAAAAGTCAAAGCTCAATGCCGCGACAGTAGCGGCTGCATCTGCAACGGGAACGTCTTCGTCGTCTGTAGCGTCGTCACCCGACTCTCTAAGGCATCACCAGCTTCAAAGGCCAGGGGGTTGCAACGGTCTCCATTCCTCGGCGAGCGGAGCCACAAACAGGTTCGGAGGACTCATGGCGGGGTTAAACGGGCTGCCGTCTGTAATCGGCTTGGACGGCAGCTTGAGCGACGTCGGCACAAGAAAGAAGTACCCGTTCGAACTGGAGAAGGCAATTCACAATGTTATGTTCATACAGCATCATATGCAGCGCCAGGATGAATTTGATGCTGTGAGTATTTGGGGGAACTGACAGCAAATTGCAAATATTTGTAGCGCGTGATTACAGAGTAGCTGATAATTGCTATGGGTGCAGGTGATAAATGCACACATCTTGGAGAAGTACATACAGGGTTACGGTGGGGAAACCTCAAGGAAAAAGACCACTTGCGAGACCCAGACATTGATTCGTGAGTACTATTACAATGTACATGTCTTAAAGAAACGTTGTGGGAGAGTGTGGACTTCACTCAGCTGGTTTAGAATAAGAGCAAGTGGCGGGCTCATTTGAACATGGCAGTGAACCATCACATTCCATAAATTGCGAGAAATTTCTTGACTAGCTGAGGAACTATTAGTTTCTCAAGCATGACTCTGCTACATGGAGTTATATTTTTATTATATGACTCATGACAAACACATAACACACGCGTACAATGTGCGTATGTTATATATTTATTTAAAGGGCCAAAATATAACGACACAATATTCTAAATATAAAGAATTGCTTTGTAGCAGTAGTCTTTTTATTTTTACAATTCATATATATAGTACACCCATTAAAGTAATTCAGTCACTTATTAAATGTCAATGATGCGGAAAAGGACAGACTCGCATCCAAGAGCAGCATAGCTTTGGGTGCAGAGCTGAAGTCATACGAAGCCATAACTGGCTCGTTTCTGGTAAGGAGATCTAAGGTGAGATCGTACGAGTCTGAAAGAGATGGTGCCTGCTGGTTTTTGGGCTCATATTGATAAAGATATTAGTGGTAGTGGGGCGTGAAGCTAAACCGAGGCCCCTCGAGTGAGAGTGTGCGAACTGCTAGTTCAGGAATACAGTACTGCTCCCTTTTAGATGTTGCTGTTAATGTTATTATAGCTAATTACACTCGTAATTAACGTAACAGATACTAGCAGCCACTCAGCAACCTCCCAACCTTTCACAAAACCCGAACGTTCACTTCCGCCATCACACATCCCTCATTTGTTCCAATCCTGAAACAGAAGGTTTCAGTCCACACCTACCATCCATTTCTCTACGATGCACTTTTGTATTCTGGCTATACTCCTACCTACTTCTGTGTATTCCAACCGGGCCCTATTCTGCAGATGTCCCGACGAAATTATATGTAAATTTACGTTCCTTCAATTGCACCGTTTATCTTGTTCTCCTTCCTTTAGTCACCTTGACGATACGAAGTTGGCGAAGACTGCAACTTACAAAACTCTTCATGAAGCAGTTTGCTTCATGAAGAGTTTTGCTTCTTCCATGTTAGGTCTGAATATTTTCCTTACCATTCTATTCACAAACACAATAATCTTATGAAGGTTACTGTTTCTTGGATGCAAAGCCATTAAGTTTAAATCTATTCTCAATTTACATTTCCCTCTATGGTGACAGATCTAGCTTCAGATCCATACAAAATAACAAAATTATATTTTTTTCCACTGTGACTTATGTTTCTACATTAAACACAAGATAAAGGATTCTCAGCTGTTTCGACTAAAATGTTCTGGATATTACGAGGCTGCAACATCAGAAACATGACGCGAGCTTGTGTGCTAATTCTAGGTTGTTATTTGTGCACAGGAAGATCAAGACTGGGGGTTTGTGGCTATGGTATTGGATCGTTTGTTCCTGTGGATCTTCACGATCGCATCGATCGTCGGAACGTTTGCGATCTTGTGCGAGGCGCCAGCTCTTTACGATGACACAAAGCCGATTGATATGGAGTTATCGTCTGTAGCCCAACAGCAGTTCCGACCAAATTTTGGACTCCAGCACAAACACGGCTTGTAGTAGTGAATCGACTATTGATTGTGGTAAGAACTGCTTTCGTTTCGATTGCACAGAATAAACAGTGGCAGTATTCCAATGGGTTTGTTACTCTGCTGTGTGTACGACATTGGGAGTCTACGCAGGGAAAATACACACCCACGAAAGGTAGATCTACTTAATATTTACAAATATGAACAAAGTGGGCTAGTTATTTCAATTAATTTTCAACATTTATTTGTAAAGATGTCTGTTTTACTGAGTGAAATTGTACAGTGCTGTCTCATTAGTACGTATCTGAAGGTGCGCATCTGTAGTGTTCCCAGGGCATATGATTTTATCTCCGAAACTAGTAATAAGCTGTCATTGCCTTCTATATGCCCTTTTATACGGGCAGTAATATTATAAACACCATCCTAACGACTGTCTTGAGAGTTGCTATGAAAATTAGGCCGTCCGAAACTGAAGTATTACATTTTTGGTTCCGAAAACGGCGTTTACCTCACTTCACAAGATATGGTACAGGACATTAAAATTGTCTACGACAGTTTTATGCTAGGTCCACTGTAACGTAATATTTACACAATCATGTCACCATTTGACACCACACAATCTAATACAGTCAGCTCTGCTGTAACGGGATAGTTGTGTTCTTCTGGGGCCTCGCGTTATAAATAATCGCGTAATAGAAACACGGTCAGCTCAGTAAAAAAACTGGCCCATCATCCAACCGTTTATCTTCACACTGCTCGTTGAAACCGCGTCACAGCCAACACGCATAAAAGAAAGTTCGCGTTATACAAAGAATTTTCACCGATTCATCAATCGCACTATAGTCACTTCGCGTTAACGAAACACGCGCAACAGCAGAACTGACTGTACGTGTAAAATGGTGAATAGCAACCCGAATAATTCGTACATTCTACCCACTATTATCACGTACAAATTTTCTACAATAAAATTATTACAACCTTAAAAGATAGGAACATCACGATTCAGTTAGTATCGCGAATATTTTGCATAGAATCAGATCTTTCAAATATACTAACATTTATTACGGTCAATGATTCAGACAACGGCTGTACAAATACTGCATTCGTGCAAAACATTTGGACATAACGTAACTAGTTAGTCGCTGTCAAACTTTTACTGCAGCTTGTTAGAACAACCAGATATCAACATGGTTTGATCGTAGCGCAGTACTAATGAAAGTTTAATACTCGTTTTTTGAACACCTTATATAACACACAGATTCAATGAACGTAAAACCAGGTCGAAGCTCTGGATTGCTTTTATTTTAAAGTCATAAGAATATTAAGGCAGAATATTTGTTAAGAAACCTCAAAAAGTCACTTGGATCACAGGAAGGTGGGAGAATAGCATGAAGTTTCATCTCAAGGAGATATACTGCCATCACATAATGTGGACTGAACTGGCTTAGGACCCTACTAACGAGCTGGCTTTGGTTTCTGCAGTGTTGCACCTGCATGTTATCGTATCATAGTTCGCCTTTAACACATGTATATCAGTTTTAATGGATTAAAAGGGAATACATATTTAGAATTTAAATGTTATAAAATGCCATCCCCTCTCAAGTTCATTAACATGCCACGAAGATAATTACTAGGATAGAGTGATATAAATAAGAGACGTTCACTTGCAATACATTCTGATTTTTAATTAAAGCTATATGTAGGATATTACCACAAAGAAATACTGCAGTATGTCAAGTAACCCAAGGAATACTGTCACTAAAATATGTTCATCATTAATTCGTCCGTACTGTAACTTTAAAAACTTGGCACATACTGCTAAGCGTCACAAAATGTGGATACAGATTGCTGTGTGGTGAAACTGTGATGTCAGACGAAGATGATCCTTATTGATTTTGCACGAGTGGATGAACATTAGCAGTCACTCTGCTGGTCCTACATCGTACCAAGCAGGGAGTAGTGGACAGCACACACAGAACTAAGCAGCATGCTTTAAAGCGATGTTTCCTAGTTTGACAGATTGCGTAAAATCTATGGGAACTCTTACGCAGCAGGAAATATCTTAATGTAGGTTGCATTCACAACTCGAAAAAAAATTTGGCTATATTCCAAAAACTGAGTATTGTTTCGTTTTAAAAGTATCGTGAAACGTAATCCAACCTGTAGATATCCGACGAACACAACAAGTGAAACTCTTTTACAGCATTTTCTTTACCAGCACTAGCATAATTAAATCTGAACAGCTTTCAAAGGAGAAAAATCTACGTTACAAATAATGTAATAAACGTGTAGATATTATAATATTAAAGTTGATTCAAGACATCACATCTTTATCTTAAACAATTGCATTCATAATTTAAAACTTTGATAGCCTACTAGACAGTTGGTACTTTCTAGTGTAATGCAATGTCTTTTTGCACTTTTCATTACTGTAGAGCACCTACCCATGCCTCAATTAACATTCTGAAGACTGACGTTTATCTCAGTGTTACCTTTCATAAAACTCACAGATCTTAATGTGCTGTTTCTTCGTTTATTCGTGGAACAATATAAAGCAAATAAAAACATTATGTGGGCAAACTGCAGTTGATACAAGCAGTAACCACTGCCCTTTAAGGAGTTAAGTTCATTATCTTATTTTAACATGTTATGCCATACCATATCATAAGTAAATGTTATATTAAAGTTAAATTCCGTACCTCACCGAGTAAAAGGAAAACAAATTTCCTTTGTCCACGATTTCGTAGTAGTAGTCGTAATAATAATAATAATAATAATAATAATAATATAAACTCCGGGTAGCAATTTATAAATTAATAACAATTTAAATATGAGATGCTTACTGACGCAGATTCTCAAACCTTTTCCGCGTTAAATATTATCCTAAGACAACGAAACATGCTTTGTATGTAATACATTCTTAAGAGAAATTAAGTATGAGAAAAAATGGTTTCATTTGATTGTAAAATTTGTGTTACCAACTACACCATATAAGACGCTTAACAAATTAAATAAATTGCAGATCCTTGTTTCACGATGTTTAGATACAACAACCCTGTCCTTTTGAAGTGGACTACGTTATTATTTCATTCTAACTATACTACTGAAGTGATTTCAGCGTATCTGAGTTAAGCCGAATTAAGCAACATTATTTTTTAAAATAATTTAGTAAATACGTTGTATTTATCTTAACTTCAAAATGAATTTTGCATTCATATAACTTGTTCAGATAAAAGTCAATCGCAGTCTGATATTCACCGTGGTTCGTGAGATAATGTTTATGGGTCTGAAACTGATAAACAGTGCAGGCCTTGCCTCCATCATGAAATTACTTCGTAGACAAAATAAGAGTTTCACAATATCACTAACACAATCAAGACTCAGTGCGAGGAAACGCGGTCAGAGAAGCACTCTGCTTTGTTTGCGGAAACGTTAAATGGTTTTTCTTTGTTCTTCAAACTAGGAAATAAAACGCGCAAATCTGATTGTAATTCTAGAATAAAGAATTTTCAAATTTTGTTTAGCTGCTACATGAAATGATACCAATGCAATCATTATGTAAAAATTTATTAAACTGTTCTTGATACATTATTACGCCAAACAAAACATGGACTTTGTGAGCTTTAAAAGAATTTCGTATTAGTCTATAATTATTAAGGACCTGTAATCAAATTTTAATTATTTACTAACACCAACACGTGTTTTTATTATCAATTAGAGTACAATATTAGTGTGGAAAGTTGTTCATCTTAAAAATGTTACTATCGTTATCACAAATACCATTCCCATCTGATATGAACTTGTGACAGTGTAACCAGACTACTGTGACAGAAATGGCACAAATAACAATACAAATTCACATTATATCCACCGTGCATTTTGATAATAATTCACAATTTAAAAAATCAACAAATGCACTATATTATCAAGTATTGTTCAATATCCCTTACATATGTTTCGGCTCCAGTTGAACCATCTTTTCTAATCTCAAATATCGTTCTCCATCTATCACTCAGTTCTAACCGTCGCCTTCCACAGGCTCTTCGGGCAAACGCGTGCAAAATACCTAAACAAGGTTAAAACCCATTCCTGTCACATCCTGCTGTTGCACTAATCATTACTGCTGCCGACACAACCATAATGCGGAAACAAGAATCGTTCATATGAGAACTTGTGGTGCTGGTTACAGTAGATCAGCACAGAACATTTCAGACTTTTATGATTGTTCAGGCTCAGGTGGGTCTTCTTTCTGGGCGATGGCACCGTACAGATGTAGACTGTGTTACCTACAGTTTGGAGACGAAAGAATAAGAGAAAGTTTACGTCGGAAATAAGCGTATTTGTATGCCCATACAGTTCCATCATCCAAAAACACGACCCACAGTACGCAACAATCACAGTGGTGTTTACTATTAACATTTTGACATTATGTTTTAATACTGTTATCTATGGGGCCTATTCATCGATACCAGTTATAAGTTCTTTAAATCGACTAACATTTCTCCATAACATTAAGCAATTTTAATGTGTTTAATGTGCGTGTGTGACTAGCGCGGAATTTAAGAAAATCTACACTAAATATAATGCAGCTCATCCAAGGAGCAAAGTATAACTGGTGTCGTTGCAACCGGCCATCAATTAATCAATCAATTTAAACTTACCAATTATATATTATAATGTACTGCAATGTGAATCAAACTATTATATAAAATTGCTCAAAACATGTGTAATAATTCTAGCTCTGTGTTTTTCATTCTCTCCTTCTAGTTGTTATCCCACATTATATCTATTTGGTTTCCAAAAGTTAGTCTGCTGCAAGGGAAAGAAGAGCTGCAGATGCGATGCAGATAAGACAGAACTTACTCGCTAGTCCACTTTACGTCACATCCTTTATTTTTAATTTGTATTTTGTTCGGTACCATATGCTGTTTTTCTTTCCTTTCTACACTCTATAGCTCCCCCCTTCCCCAGGCTTTGCATAGCAAACCCACACCGTCTCCTCCCCAGTTTCCTACCCCTTCACCACAAACCGGAACACAGATCCTAGGTTCACGAAGCTTTGTACGTTGGTGAAGCGGAAGATGGTCCTCAGATTATGTTATACATATTAAAAATCACTTTAAGCAAAGACCTGAAACTTTCTACATCTCCCCATCATCTAGAAATTCATAAACAGTAACCATCTGAAGGCTAAAATAAAAACCATCCGAAATTATTTTTCTGTCCAATGCTCTCCAATGTCCAAAAGTGTATTCCTTTGTTTGTGTGATCCCAAGCCTCCCCCGCTTGACTTTCTGATAAAGATGAGCAATGATAGAATGAAACTGAAAGGGAAAGAGTTCGCGAGAAAACCCCTGTCTGTCATTTTGACCAACGTAAATTCTATAAGGACTGGCCTAGGATCTAACCCAGGCCACCGTGGTTAGAGGCAGGCGACTAACCGCCTGTACCATGGCATGGCCCTTGAAGACTAAAATTAATCTACATTGTGTATAAATCTCGAGTGTATATCTCACAGAGAATGTAGCTTCCTTCCATTAGAGGGATTATCTGTCATCAGCTGTAAGGAGAAATAAGGCGCTACTTGTTTTAGGCCTAAGAATCATATGTAACAGACAAACACACCGTGAGGTAAAATGCATAGTTTTTAGTGTTAAAGCTGGTAGTATGTAGCTAACTACTAGGCTTTAAAATCGTCAATAGTATATCCAGTTTTAAAATGTAAGGTCCTGTCTTCAGTCTAACATCAGATGAAGTACCTGAAGTGATGTTACCTACACTTCCTCCAAGATACTGGGTGGTGCCACGCAGGAGTCGGCAGTTGAAAGCAAGGCGTCCCGTTGAAGTTTAAATTAAAAACACTGACTATCAAATGGATATGTGTCCTTTATTGCAGTATCGCAACACGTTACATACTACAGTGCTACACAAGGAAATTCTAGAACCAAAAACAAACATTGTTTCACTGTCACTTACGCCACCAAGAAAAATGCCTACTTGGAGGACCGAAAATAAAACGTAGGGTAACAATAAATGGGTATTAAGAAATCTGGTTTCGATGGATGTACGATCACATAAAAACCCGGAATTTGGGATCAGCATTGTGGAACTAAATAATTCTTCTGTCACAGTTTTAGATGTAAAAGTAATGTCTCCTCTCAAGTTTTAAGAAAAACTGCCAACTCTCTTATCATCGTTCCCGTGTTATTTTTGGTACGTATGTACTCTTTTAGGGCTTATTTATTATGTAGCACATTTTCTATTTTAAATGAAGTTTCATCGTTTAACTATACCATACGTCCTAAATACTTTCACCCATACGTTTGTAGTAAAACCACATTTAAATATACAAAATATCTTAGAAAATATTATAGTGAGAGTCAAAATGTAATGCTTTAGCTTGTTACATAATTCTGTTTTACTGTTTTAGACAGCAGAACATAACTATGGTACTACACTTCCCCTTATTCCACATTTGGACTGAATTTGTACCGTAGAGACATCGTTCCGTTCGTGCTACTTTGGCAGTGACAATTTGCATTACAGTATTTGCTGTCACTGCAGTCTACAATCAACCAATGAGAAAATAAATTACTATTACATCTTGCAGTGTGTCTGTGCAGTGAAATGTTACCCTCACTCAGCGTGACTACCACACTGACGGTAGGTATCTATACATGTCGCCACCATTCCTTTATATAGCACACCGTGCTGCTATTTCCGACGTACCACCGATAACTACATCGCTTCGTGTACTACTTTACAATTCAGTATTACAGGGTGTGCCTTAGAGATTTGACAGTCCCTCAGCCGGTCAAAGAAATTCAAGACTATTCTGTAACTCTAAGATATTTTAACCTACCTACAAAATCCCACCTTTTGAGTCTTATCTTGAGGCAGGTGAACATATTTTTCACCTCTATACTGCTCTTATTTAACACGAATTTTAATAATATCCTCCTCCATATAGGCTACGCCTGGGTCTCCCAAATGATCTCTTCCCTTCAGGTAAAATTTTGTATGCAGATTTCATCCTTCCCATGTGTACTCTCTGACGCGCGCTTCTAGCCCCATTCCATCCCGTGCTAACAATATTAGTCTGCACAGTTCAAATTACGAACCACCTCGTCACGCAATTTTACGCAACCTCTTGCTACGCTCACTTTGCTAGGTCCTAAAGTTCTCCTTTCCTCAAACGACATCAATCTATATTCCTCCTTTAAAACAGAGACCAACTTCCACACCTTTTTTAAAAAATGTATGCTTATACAGGTAAAATGTAAAGTTGTCTCTACACACTGCATGAAGGCATACAGGGGAAGCAGAGGTACAGTTCCCCTCATTCTTAACCTCGACATTAGAAGAAGTGTGTTCAACTTCACGCTCCGGTCACTTTCCCCGGGAAAGAACCCCCGTACCCATTGTATAGAAAGGAGGATGGGCCACAGAGCAGGCACAGACGTTTCGGAAAACAGAAAGATCTCTTGCACCTACCGGAATTCAAACCCCAGATCGTCCATGCCACAGCGTAGTCACTAAACATACTACGCTATCTCGGATCCTGCAAGTATGATTATAAGCTTTTTATTTTATTTATGGGTGTAAAATGTGTTCCTTCACTGCAAGGAGAAAACATACATTGAAGGTGTTTGAAAACGGGCTGCCAGGAGAATACTTAGGCTTTAGAGAAAAGACGTAGCAGAAGGGTGACACCAAGCTTTGGAGGGAAAAAACGTCAAGCCTCCAAAGTCTTTAGACTGCAAGAGATTACTGTCCTGGATATAAGGTTCACCAGCTTTTTGGATTCGTTATTTACTGAACACAGATTCTAAATAACTTTCAGCATGATTAGCAACGTGCCAACCATCTGACCTGCGTCATATTTCTAACATAATATTTGCTAGTTAAATTATAAACAATCTTTCTTTGTGTCCTAGCTATTCTGTTACCAGTCATTTATTTGCTTAATGTCCTGAATACGTATATTCTATGCCCTCAGAAATTTCATTACTTTGAAAGTTTTAAGTGGATTTGTATTAAATACGTTTCTTCGTCGATTTAACAATTTCAATTACACAAGATAGGCATTCTGTTCTTACCTTGATTTTAGGCTTCCGTCGAGATGTTGATGAGATCTGTGCTCTGCTGGGATATTACGCGGCGTCGTGTGGTAATTGTTTACCGACGTTTCGGGACAATGTATTGGTCCCATTTTCAAGGGCCGAGTCCTTGGACTCTTGGCCCTTGAAGATGGGACCGATACTTTGTTCCGAAACGTCGGTAAACAATTACCACACGACGCCGCGTAATATCCCAGAAAAGCGCAGATCGTATCTGTTTTTGTTCGTCTCTTTCATCATACCTTAAACACATACCAAAACGTAAAGAAAAATCTCTGGAAAAATCCAACAGGCATTCCTCATTTCACTGTAAAATAAATTCGAGTACTACTGCCGTCTAAGACGAAGGATGCACGACTTTAAATGTGAGCTCCCGAAATTAGTTTAAGATTATATTCTTTATCAGTACATGATCCTTGCTTTTTTGAGGTCACAAGTGCTCTGAATACCTCAGCTACATCCAGGAATCCGGAAGGCTCGTGGCAGGAGAGAGGAGAAAGATTGCCTGGAAGCAAGGAGAGAATTTTGTAATAAAAGAAAGAAGTGGATAGCATCTTATTGAATACCACATACCTAGAGAGAGTGAAAGGATTTACAACGTACTGTGATTAGCACGTTGCTCATTAAATAACTAAACTGAGCATTCATTAGCTTTACTATCGCCAACTACTGACGTTTTCCGCAAACAACTAATCCTTCACGGAAAGCAGACAAGATGTGTTACTTCTCATCACTGATTTCATTCAATCGGTCATTACGAACTTCAGCGTTAACTGACATAATGTGCCTCATTAAAACATCTTACTTCAAGTGCACTCTTAGGGACTATCGTACAAAATATTGTACTCAAGTGACTCACAGTAACAAGTCGACCAGCTAGTACAATTATGAAGACGATCAGTGACGTTGCTGCCGTTTTTATTAAGTGTTACAGAGTCACCCACTGAAAAGTACAAAAATAGCTGCGGTTTAGTGTGCAACTACAAGCATTTAACGCACTCTTCATCACTTCAGACGTTTTAATAACAGTTCTTCCTAAACCAACAACTTCTAACAGCATCTCCCTATATTCCATAACACATATACCGAAATACGTCACTCCATTAGCCAACAATCAGCTGCTAATAGATATTACAGGCGTCTACTAAAGTAAATAAGCATATATATAAAAGCATATGTTAATTCTTGCAGTAAATCTACACTTAGCTTAACCGTAAATATCCAGTTCCTGTCCTCCTGCTTTCCAATCATCCCGTGTGCATTTATCATAGGCGGTAAGTGATTTGTAACAAGCCTCTCTCGAAATTGCAACTATCCTCAAAATTCAAAACACTATTACACTATTATGATTAACGATTGCCAGGGGACCTATCATTCATAGCAAGGGAACATTAAAACAAGCAGCAGTGAATATTAAACGCAATATACGCACAAGAGTAATTAATGGAAAGAGACGACCAGAATATTCTTATGCTGCTGCTGTTTTCTCAAACCACTTTTCTTGCATCTGAAACGAGGGTAATAATTAATGTTAGCACTACAGTCATAGTCGTAACTGTCCAGACCAGCTCTATGGTGCACACAACCTCCCATTCAATGGGTACCTGGGGCTCTTTCCTTGGGGATAAAGCGGCCGGGGCGTGAAGCTCACCTATCACCTGCCTCTAGATCGAGGTTAAGAATGAGTGAAGCTATAGTAGAGATATCGACTACAGCTCGACTCCCCCACACGCCTTCATCGCGTGTACAGAGACAACTTTTATTATAGTCTTGTCTTACGATTACAATTATCGGCCTTTCGCTTACATCTCGTAACTCGGTTGTATCATTATTTCTGGTGTCACGTTCACACAGGCACCTAAATTATATGTTCAACGTTTACACAAAAAAGTCTCTCACGTACTGTCTTTAAAATCGCACTTGTGGCTATACTCTATAGATCACATAGAAAAATCGAACACTTTGTCAAGATATGATCGTTCATATTATAACTGTCTTGTGTTTAGTGGGTTGGCGGTCCGAATTTTCCAACTGTCGCTGAAATGGTTGTTTTGATAAGTTTGTCTGGTTTTCCTTAATTATAGGCAAATGTCGGAAACTCATTTAAGCTGGCCCATAAGCGCATTTCCTCCATCCCTCCAACGATTTATTTTACCCTATACTTATTTACCTTTTGTCCCCGTACTCTACACAGTATATCCCATTAAATAAATTCGCTGTAATTAAACATCCTGGCAGCACGCAACATTATACTGCTAACGCTAAAGTTGTTTACGTGTTCCCATTAGGCCTATATATTCTTCACATAATGAAATATTTCACGCAGTATATACGCATTTCACACAACGGTCTTTCAAGATGATGGTTTATAAAATAAATTTAAGGAAGGGACCTACTTCACACTTCTCTTGATGGTAATAATAAAAAGTACTTAAAACTTCTTCCGATTCATTTGCAAATTTTTCTAAAGGATGAAAGAGCAAACCTGCCAACAGCTCTGCGATGCTAGATCAGAATTTCTAATAAGCTCAATGTTTTGTTTCAGACTGTAGCTGTATTTGTATATTGGTATTAGTCTGCAGCACCTCACGATCGAAGGTTCAAGAAATATTATTTCAAGTAGCTGTTATTCGTTCTGGTTGTGGTTATGGTTAATACTTTCAAAGTGTAGGAAGTAAGACGTGTTTTGTCAGTCTGATGAATCTTACTCCTCTTACAGATATAGAATCAATAACAATGTGTTTTCATTCGTGAAGTTCGCAAACATATACAGAAAATTACACAACACCTATGCAACACGACTGCAAAAGGCTATGTAACACAATATCCCACTAAGGAAACTGCAGGGGATTACCTTATTTCAACACAGTCGAAGAAACGACACAATCAGAAGTGGTTTCTATTTATTCACAATCCCATAAAAGAAAAGAGGTAAAAGTAGAAAGAAAAGAGGCCATGTAAGACATTCGTTATGCCACACGCCATGAATCTTACTACATTTCCAAAGAAATTTGAAATCATATCATTTACGTTCCAGCTATTTGTCTAAATGAGTTACGCAAGAAGGAAATGGAGCATTTACATGCACGGCACTGGTGAATATTCCCATTTCCTCTTACATAAAACATATTTACAAGTTACGACTTCTCATTCAACAGCAGTAGCTATTTTTACTGAAGTTGCACTGTATGGTCTCGTTTACCGTTATAACACATACATATCAAAACTGAAGTCAGATTTGCCCCTGCGCTTGATCAGTAACACGCCATGCAATCATATGGAGTACAGGACGCATAGCTCCACACATTCTTAAGCTCGGGAGCAGATGAAGTTGAGTGGTCATTTTCACGTCCAGCAAACTTTACCCTAGGGAAGTAGTCCCAGAGACTAACTCAACAGGAGGCTGGATATGCCCAAGAGTCGAACCGGACACTTAGTACAAGAGAAGAATCTCTCGAAGGCCTGTGTATACTCAGTAATAACATCTATGGAATTCCTACTGGTTCACATCTTAAGCACTATGGATGTGGATCTTTACTGCATAACCCTAGAGTCTGCTTTCGTTTAGGGACAAATAAAAAACAATATGTGAGTTGTAAAGATCGATTTCAGAGTGTCGGTGTCCGTTTGGATCATACCCAGCATCGTTCGGACGATCAGACAAAGAGCTAGTGTGATTTAATCAGCCACTGAATATATTCACTGCAACATACTCTGCCATTTAAGGCTACAAGTAGATGATTCAATATTTAAAGAACTTCCCTGGAGATTTGCTTCTGTTGACTAAATTCTGAAGTATATATTTCATCTACGTAACATTCAAAACGCCAGTTTACACCTCACAGAAATCATACCAAATTTTAATTAAGAAGACCTGTTGATAGCGAAGTAATTGTTATTTACTGTAATGTACATGTATTCTTACACGTGCAGCGACCCACCGAGTGGACGTTACCGTTCTACCTCCGCAAGACATGAACACAGACGTGTGCGTCTTACGGTGTTACTGGTACTACTGGGTTGTATTGCGACGCCATCCCAAGCCAACCCCGACGCCAAACGTCTGTACAATGACCTGCTCAGCAATTAAAATCGATTGATCACACCAGTGAGCAATAATACAGACACTGTTCCAGTAAAACTGGGCCGTAGACTGTCTCAACTCATCGATCTGGTTAAGTACAGCATACCACATAAAAATTATTTCGTGTAAAGTAATTTATAGATTACGTCACTAATATTACTGTGACCTAAATAATATGCAAGCTTGCACATACCAACATGAGCCTGTTGTAGAAAATTCAGCTGACGGAAAATAGTAATTCCGACAAATCCAGTGTAGTCATGCAGTGCCTTAAATCGGTTAGGCTACAAAAACACTTCAGTCACTAGAACACAGCCCAGTTATGTGCTTATTAAACGTGTCACAACTGACATGTGACAGTCCGTTTCTATCCAGTGCACACCGATATCTGACAGAGCCTCTTTTTTTAAGTACTCCAGACTTCGCCCGTCTGTCCTTCTGACAAGAGTAACATTAAGATGGAGACTAGTATGGAATACTAATGGAACAAAAAATCTATATAAAAATTTGGTTCACACTTCACAGGAAACACATTCCGTCTCTATTATAAGAAGCAGCCCGTAAATTTTGTACAGGGAAATAACCGATTTACGACTATATTTTGACATTTACAGAAAACATGTAAACAATCAAAATTTCTTAATTTTAAAGCTGTTAGTACATATAGTAACCACTTTCTTTAAAAGGTTAAAGTGATTGGTTCCCGGACAATTCCAGCTGTCTAACCAGGGAACCTGAGCTCGAACACTCACCTCCTATAATTAAAGCAATCGTAGAGACACGAGTGTCTGGGCAACATACAGTTGCAGTGAAATACTGGGATGTAGAGTTTCGTTTGAAAATTAGCAAACACAATCTTTCTAGAATGCAGCAACTAATAATGAAAAGAAACTGAAGTTTAATTTGATTTAAAACCGTTTTTAACTATAAAACGCAACTAAAACTTTTACGAATGCAAATAAAGTGAAGCCTTTCTTTCGTAATTTGATTGCAGTCTGAACAGTGTAACGTCAAAAATATTTAAACAATGTTCCTTTTGTTTTTTATGATAAAATAGGTCTATCCTTCCCGCATTTTGCTTCAGTCTCTCTTATTTCGTCCCATAAAAACCCCAAAACATCTAAATAACCCTGTATACAAAAGGTTCCGACTTAAAACTCCGGTTTATCGATAAACTTCACACTGTTCAAGCTCACTGGATGCAGCTAACGCTAATCTTTTCCTCTGTGTTCACTTTCGTGAGATATATCACAGACACTACGGCGACAAGGCACGACTCAAAAGTCTTGATATAATATGGCTTTTAAACATCAACTTCCGCTTCTTAAAACAGCTCATTTTTATGCCTTGCACAAATGTTAAAGATTACAAAGCCTCTTATACCATAACACTACACTAAATACACGTTCAGTTTACTGTCAAGAAATAAAAGCTTTTTTTCCAAATAAGCAATTCATATTTCTTTGGCTGCATTTTATGATTTAAGATTCAGCGTTTTTGTTCAGTATGTGCTGCATCCTTTGCAAATTACTTGGCAAAAAAAGCAACCTTACCAAGGCCTTTAAGATGTACAGGCATAACAAAACATAAACTAAATATTTAATTAGTGTATTTAGTTAGAATATTTAATAAATAAATATGTGGCTATCCAGACTGACTAATTACTCAAGATAGCAGCATAAAAAATATTTTTCAATAAATTCTTAGTCGACATAGAACAAAATTTTATCTCAACTCTACAATCGCCCAACTCAAATTAAATATTTCCAAGTTAAATAAATGAATAAAGAGATCATAACTGTTTATGTGGCTCGTACATTTATTAGGTTTAACGTTACAGTTGTAACGCATCACACTATCCATTCTTACGGACTGAAACAAGTACACTGGTTAAGACAGGACCAAAAGTACCAATTTGTAACTTTCTTAACATGTAACATCAACTTTCGAAACCTCCCTTGTACCCGCCGGGAACCAACAGTCTAGTCACTATATCGTCTAAGCTGTCCTGGCTCCATTTTTCTGTCATCTCCAGTTATAAAACTTATTAAAATACTCGTATACAACTGCATTTGAACATATTCAGACATAGTAAATATTTAATAAAATACAAAGCAAAATATTTTCTGGTTTCACAGTGTGCGATAATCTGTGTAATAATAAATTTGTATCCTCAATAACTGAACGTCGCGACCAGTCAAGTACGTAAAATAGAAAAGAATGCATTTGCATGTAGAAGGAAGCTAGTTCGTTACAGAATATGCTTGTTCTGTTGTTAACTCCTCAATCCGTCACACATCAAAAGCAAATTTCAATACACAGAGTTGTAATGTTTTGTGATTCGCATGTTGACTATGCAATCTGTTTACTCCGTAAATTCCATCACACTTTATTTTCCTCTGGTTTCAGCTCCTGTTTAATTACCCAACTACCCATTTTATACTTATTCATTTATTTATGTTTGTTTTATTAGAGGACGATGTCCGTCACTCACAGCGTCGAAAAACTTTTTTGACACTGAATAATAAATATGACAGGATATGGAACACGGCATCCGTGGGCAAACCTAAGTGTGCTTCCCGACACTTGCGTGAATAAACGCGAAAAAAAAACACAAAAACACCGACGCCAGAATAATCAGGTCTCGGCCGTGATTAGAAACAGGCGTCTCCCGAATACAAGGCAGAATCGTTGAGTTTAACCGCTCGGTTTGCCTGCTTGTATTTGTAACATCACAGCACATTCATCGCCTAGTGCAGTTTCATCGCAGTTCATCTCATTCCATTAGATCATCTTCGCTTTCAGCCAACCGAACTTAGGAAAGCAATGGGTATAAACCAAGTGTTGCAGCCGGCATCTCTGCAGTACAAGTGGATAAATAAGGCTGAATTTTATGAGCTTAGTCGCAAAACTTCATACACAATTTTAAATCTATCGACCTTATGCACAACAGTCAGAAAGTTGAATGGGATGCGAGCAGACCATCAACATCTGAGAGCTGAGGGGACTGCTTTTATACAAGCTTCGTGGTTTTTGTGGAGGGGTAGTCTTGGCTGCTTTCCATACAGTCTGCTGTGAGGCCGCATTCATTATATTCAGGTGTCAATATATCCAAAACGTAGTGAAAAGCAGTCTATTATACAGTAATGCAAGTTCAGAATGGCCTGTGGCAGTCAATTCCATAATCATAATGAAAACAAAGGTCATTAAAGACACAAACATTTCTCAGTGCTTCTGGTATTGCAGAACCCTTACAAAATCTGACTAAATTTGTACACCTCCTCCTCAAAATTATCTCTACGCTCGGACCCTTAGACACAACTTTTAACACTTAAATATTTAAAAATAAGAAGCTTGTTTAAAACTATAAATAACTGTATTAGATAAATTTAAAACGTTAAAGAAACAAATATTTTCCTGGCTGTAATAAAAAGTAAAACTTACATTAGGAAAATTCTAGACGATTAAACTTTTTCCAAGCAAGAAAATACTCAACTTTCGAATCCAACGGTTGAGGGACACTTCTAGGTCTTACATAATATATTATACTATACATCACATAAGCTGACAGTTTACCACCCAGTCATGAAACTACCCGCATTTTGTGGAACCAGAAGGTTCATTACCATGTTGACAAGAGCTCGTCACTTGTTCTTATGCTGAACAAGAGGAATTCAAAGTCCTGCCGCACCATCCCCATACTAGGCTCTATAAAATGTGTAATAATGTTGCAGCATTAACTATGGAGCAGTCCTTCTGGAGAAGCTAACCGTTCTTCAGCTAGTCCAGAGCTTCCCCGCATTTTATGAAACCCAAAGGTTCGTCACCATGTTTAAAAGAGCCCGTCACCTGTCCCTGCCCTGAACCAGACCAATCCAGTGCCCGTCCCATATCCCATTTCTTGAAGATACATTGTCATATTTTTCTTCCATCTACGCTTAGGTCTTCCACGTAGTCTCTTCGCCTCAGCTTATGTTGTAGCATGGCAATATCAACAACGGCCATGGCAGCATGGAGTCACGCTTTTCAATGCGCTCGTGCAGGTCTACTGAACGGAACTGGCAGTGGTAGCAATGATAACACATGCAGTAGTACAAAATGCAGGAACTGGGTAAGACTGATCAAAAGACACTAAATAAAACGCCTTCAAGATCACAATTGTGTACCTTCTGCCACGAGGGCTGCAGAGAATCATGAAAACTTCACACCACCACCGCCACCGCCACCACAGACTGTCACACCCACCAACCACCACCACCACCACCACCACCACCACCATTACGACCACCATGACCACCATACTGAAGTACAGTATACTACTGATTATATTAAAACCTCTGCTACATCTCAATTCTCATATTTCTGGCTGTCAGCGCTACTTTTGGTTTACTCGTTCACTAAATAGTGAATTTAGATTTTTGGTCAGCTGAGATAATTTTCTTTTGATTTTGATTTTCTTTCACATGTCTTGAGACTTTCGTGTCCTCTTTTATATTTTGCGAGACTTTCCTGTAAAGTGAATTAATAATTTTGAGATTTCGTTGTACTCTTATAACACTAATATACTTATACTTCTGAAGTGCTAAACATTATTTATTGCTATATATATTACTATAATGAGTTTCGGAGCATTATGTGATCCATGGGGACAGGAAGTGTATCAGTTCAGCGGCAGAATCAGTGGTTAGAATCACCACCTCCAGATGTGATGTCTTTGTCTCTTTATAATACATTTACACAATTTTCGGCGTGTGTTATTACAGTAAGGCAGTTAACCCCGACACCCGTATCTCACAAACCAGCACCTCAGATAGCCGGCGGTAGGAAGTGAATTAGGAAAGGACCTACCGAATGGGATAAATACGGCGGCGGCGGCGGCACGCTACACGGTATCCTAGCTGTTCGATTCCGCTGAAGCGTACTGATGTCGTGCCCTTGTAGCATGACCTAAGGTGGGTACAACACCGTAAGGTGTTAACAACGGTTGTGTTGGAAGGTTTCGAGACCAGCTAGTGCCTCTGCAATTTGGTGGCACTACAGCAATGGCGGCAAGACACAGCATATTATTATTATTATTATTATATTATTACCACAATTAAATTTTGTTTGTGTTGAATAATTTCAGGCTAACCATATTCATGCCACTTCACTTCACAGTGCACAATGACTAGAAGCCCACACACAGAAAATGTTTCTGGCTCTAAAAATGTGTACAATTTTCGTATGAATTGTGTCTGTTCAAACAACTACATGCGCATATTTACTAGGGGCTTCCGGCAAACTATGTAATCCACGATATGGTTCTCCTGTCACTAAGAGATGTAAAGTTAAATAATGCAGTGCGGAAACGAAAGGAGAAATGGAAAATGACGAGAATGAGAAAAAATCAAAACAAAAAAAGAGATGATAATGAGGAAAAGAGAGAAAGAGAAAACCCCAACAAGAAAAGCAAGGAGTTTCATTTTCATCCACATCAGCTTTGATATTACATATCCTGTAGCAGTCCAGAAATATTGAACACTATGTTGCCCTGGGGCAAACAATTTCCCATTTTCAGACGACATCCTGAGACTTACAGGCGCAGAACCGTTCATAAAGCACTGTATAATGACAAACACATGCGGGCGATGTAATGATGTCAGCCTGAGGCGGCCTGTAGCCACGTTTGAGACAGGGGGGAGAGTAATCCTGTCTTGTCAAGTTCACAGAAACGAGCTCTCAATTGAGGCATGATGATGCCCCTGAGGGTTACTATGCAAAAGTCAGTGGATGGCATGTTCGCAGGATGCATAGCATTTCACTTCCATGCTGAAAGTAAACAAAGACATTCAATTTCTATAGCAGCAATGAGATTCATTGGAGTGATGAGCAAAACGGGTGTTCGATAGATATGGCGTACTCTCCTGCACAAGGAGACACTATGTGATCAATTCAACAGTTTCTCGTAATTTCACTCCTCATGCAGCCCCGCAGTACCCTAACGACAGGCATCTTAACACAAAAAATACATCTCCCGCGTGACCTACCTTAAAAGATTTTCGACATGTTTAATCTCATATACGAATCGGAGTTCCAATTACTGTAACTTCATGAAGCAGTCATCTGTTCAGAAGTTAATAAGCGAGCAGCTAATCAGAAATTTCCTCGTCTTTTATGTGCCCTATAATTTCATACACTTTTTATAACACACCCGTTTAATATTATACTCCTTCTACTCCTAAGGCCTCAAACGATCTTTACCTTCAGGTTTTCAGACTAAAATTTTGTATTCATTTTTCCCCTCGTTCACGCCATACGCCTCGTCTTTCTGGCCTCTTTATAATTATTGAAACATAACTCGTAAATCAAGTACAAAATTACAGCGACACCTTTAAAGAACTTCCACTCGTTGCTGTAACTAATTTCATAACATTCAATTCGAAAATCCTTTCAAGGAGGTTACGTGGCAGAAACACTTAATGCCTTAAATAAAGCAAGATGTAGGATCATCCTGTGGAAACACCATGTCTGTCTCTCTGCCTTTCAATGTCTATATGTGTTGCCTGTTCGGTATAGTGTGTTTATACGACTGTCGCATCATTCATAACAAAGTTGTTTTTTGTAAGTTCATATGAAACACATCCACATATGTATGGTACAACTAACCGCACTCTCTTAAGAAATTGGGAAAATGAAACAGAATGCTTCTCAACAAATGAGAATTACAAAATTAGTTTGTAATTTTCTGTTTATACGTAACTCCAAAGTTAGTCAGTTGGTCAGTAAACCACACACTTTGATTTCTTTACTTTTTAGAAGGTTTTATTATTTGCATAAATTACGCCGCGATGCGTCTCTGTTAGTTTGTAATGCTTTAACACATTCAAATCAAACACAAACCATTATGACGGCTAAAAGCAAATTACAATATTGCTGAATGAAGCCACTGAGGTTGTGCTATAATAACAGCTCAAGGGGGTAATTGTCGACTTGTCCGCAGAAGTCCGCGTTCGACTTCTAGTGAAAAAAAAAGTAGCAATGCGATTGGCTTTTTTCCGAGTACTTCGGTCTTCCGCTGTCAATCACGAGGGATGTTATCTACTTTGCAAGAGCATTGCAAGTGAATACTCTCTCTTTAACACAACACATTTCTCAGGCGTACTAACAATCTTCTCTCTACGAACCATAACACGACTCAGCGGTCATATCACGTAGCAGTGTAGATGAAATGACGTAACACTCGGCCGCCTGTCGTAACCGAGCTTGTATTTCCCTGTGCTCGGAACAAATATTGGTGAAACACTGTATTATCCCCTTAGAGCACAACAGTTAGCTACGTGCGCTATCAGCCTTAATATTAAAAACCTCTACATTCTCCCTGTAGAATATACTTACGAATTTCATATATTCAGAATTAAGAAATTATTGCTGTAAACAAGAATAACCGGTCGTTTTTTGTACAAGAGAAGCACTGTGTTTCCTGACAGGTATGGACTGGCTTTTTAAATATTTAGATTAACTGTATGCTTCGAAGAATCCAAGTTAAATATTCCTTCACATTCCTTCATTTCCTCATCACATCACGAAAGCAGTACTACAAATAAATACAATTCACTTACGGTGTATTTTCCAAAACCAGTTGCAAATTGCTATTCACACTAAATTAATTCCCACGGAGTGTTCATGGTGGTGTCCAGCGTTACATTTTAATTGCACTTCTCTTTGTTACCGGTAATTGTTTAGGATTGAAGAGTGGAAATATATGATAACCACCATTAATTCCCTTTCACAATTGGATGATTTTTCCATTACTATTTTAGATTGGAACAATGGAGCACTTAATAGGACACATATACACACCAGGTTATGTGTGTGGGAGTGAAGCAATCTGGAAATGAGGATCCGTTTCACAGTATAAAGCAGTATTATATAATGTATCTTGTCTCCTCTTCGGACTTAGAACAAGTTGGAATGGTTCAAGTAAGTTAAATTCATTCCGGTCAGTGAGTCAACAGAAAGTTTTGGCTTCAGCAGCCCGTCCATACCATGTTCTTCAGACGAGATCTTATTAAAGGGAACGCTCAGTAATACTACTCTTTAGCTAAAATTGTTTTATGGTAAAAACGTTTCAACCTCTTATGTGCCTCATGCAAAACGTTTATATTACTTGCTACTGACGATAAGTAATTACACCTTTTTAAAGGAAACGACAAATTTAAAGACCCAAACGTACATGGAAAATGGCACCATTCATTCATTACGTTGTCTGTCTTGCGATAGGTCCTTAGTCTCTTCCAAAGCGAGTTTTCCAGCGAGTACGATCTAGTGCTTCCTCTTTCAATTTCCAGTATCTTCTCTTTTCCTTAGGCTGTTTACGTCTTCTTCTTCGTCTTCCCGTCCCTTCTATCTTTCCTTCAAACATGTGTTTTATAAGGCAGGTGAAAGAGTGTTCCCCTCCAGACGTTACTTAGGATACAGTCGGGCGACGGTCTATTTGGATACAGTAATTAGCCTAAGGGAATCATAAAAGCAGAGAATCTTCTGACCAATTCAGTAACTATCATCATTTCAAGACAGTCACTGTATAGAGCGTATCCACATTTATTTCGAATACCGAAGGTTTATTACGCATTAATTTCACATCTTAACTTCACATTTATTTTTAAAAAAAGCGATAATTACCGATTAAATATATTGCGGAGGTGAATTATTAAGATCACAGAAGCCCAGTATTTTAACACATTTTCGTTTGGTATGGTCAACCGCATATCTAATTCATATGATCAGAACATTCTACTTTTTTATATCTTTTTAAATTTTCTTATCTTCTATGCTAAAGTCTTCCATGTTGTTTCTCACCTGGGATTCTTTATCCACAACGAAGGATGTACATCTTGCCTCTAATATGCGTTCTATATGTCCTGTCCGTCTGATTTTTTTGCACTTAATAACCGTATTTCAACGAGCATAACTACTGAACTCACGTGACTTCATTTTTCTTATTTTCTTATTACGCACCACGTCTCTCAAAACACAAGGAAACAGACAGCAGCATAACATGAATTAGAAATTTTCAGTGACAAATGTTACAGAGGATAATTGAGGCGTAGCGCTCTGTATTTGTAATCAGAAGTACCACTTTTGTACCTAGGGTTTAATGAAAGTTCTAGTAGTTTCCTTTGTTCTCTCCAGACCAACGCTGAGACTACTTTAAAATTACCCACGACGTGCTATATAGAAATCCTTCATATTTAACATTCATGAGGATCATCCCAATCCATTTTACCACATATTTAAAATATGTCCTTTAAATAACCTAAGAATCAATTAATTTACGAAGCAACTGGCTCTACAAGTTTCATGCTCTTAATGCAGGCTGCTAGACCTGTGGTTTAAAGTGGATTTTAGGGAGGCAGGCTCTTAACATGTGGACCGGACTGAACTTGTTCGGGATCGTGACAAATGATGGGCTGTGGTATTAGGAGCTTTGAACCACAGGGATTTACCTCGTGTTACTACAGACCCAGTGAGCTCTGTAATTTCATCGTTACAAGGCAACTTGTGACAGCAGAGAAAATTGCGAGACGTAAGACACTCAAGGTGTTGTCGCTGTTGAAGATATTCAAGTCCTGTGACACATGACACCGTATCTATATTTAAGTAATTGGCGACGTTTTTGATGAGCTTGCTGCCTCCATATTCAGAGTTACTGTAACTATACTTGTGTACCAGTCGACGTGTTCTTAAATCCCTGAAGAACTGAATCTTCAGTATGGATGTCACTGAGCCCATACACAAGTAGGTTTTTAGGTATTTTTTAAATTCCGTGAGATATGTCACTTCATCTTGTCAGTTTGTGGTACTGTAACTTTTTAAGTGCTTTCAGTGATGTAGCGAACATTATGCTGGTTTTAGCTTATGAAAATCCTTAAGTACTGTTCATACGGTAATAGGTTTGCCATTGAATTTTCGATTGGTAAGCCGTAACGTATAATACACGAAACTTAACAGTAACCAAGACTAACAGGACTTAGTAATTTTATCCAAATCACAAAAAAAGGCCGTGGTGAAAGTGAACACTTCAAAACTGAAATGATTTTAAAAAGCGTTTGCACTGTTGACTTAAGACAATTAGCTCTCCTCTTCAGTAAATGTACTCGTGACCCATCGTAGACACTAGACAATGGGTAGTCCTTCACCTTGGCAGTTCGAAGTGATGACTAAGAAACCCCTTACCGCAGAAACTACCACGTTACGAAACTTTAAGCTTCGTCTCTCGTAGCAAGGGGTGAAAACAAGATTGGATTTTTCTGCATAATCGCACAACATATGTTAAAACGTTAGATAAAAATGTATCCTTTGTTATTATTTGTAATTTAAGAAATATAGAAGTGTTCCAATTACTGCAGGCAGCATTCCAGTAGTTAATAAAATACTATATACAATAACTAATCTCTTTTTTAAAAAGGGGGGGGTGCTTTCCTTGAAAACCGTTCGTTAATCTAACATTCTTAAAACGAAAATAAAATTCCCGCTAATTTACAAGCATAACTTAAATAATTTCAGACACACACTGGACGACCCATCCCCACAATTACAGTTATCTGAAGCGTCGTAGTAACATACAGGAACAGATTTACCTTTGGTGCGAATCAGAGTAAAGCAAGGTAGGTATATGTTATGCACAGCATACATAAAAAAGTAATCCCATTACAGGCCTGGACAGACCCTTAGGGTTCCAGGAGTTTGAGGCTCCCAGATTTCTAGACAATCGGCACATGAAGGTGGTAAGGTTGTCAGCCCTACGCACCGGCCGCCTTTACCCCCCAGGAAAGATTCCTGGTACTCATTTATTTTAGAGGCTGAGTCGACCCCAGGGCCATAGTGCGACCGAAACGATTATGTCAAGGAAAAATTCCAATGACATAATCGGGAATCGAACCCGCGACGTTCCGGTTTGTAGCGCAGTGCCTCAACCAACTGCGCCACCCGCGTGCCCCGCATAGCATACATAGCCTTACTTATTGTAATGAATAGAACGTATTTACTGTACAAACGGATGTAATTAAAACAAATACACAATATAACGGAAGAAACAAAGAATTAGTTCACCTCATGTGAAAAAAGGAAGTGCATTGTTCTAAGTTAACGACTAAAGGTATTCTCAGTGGTATAAATTGCTGGCTCTCGTTCTGAGATTCGGCTTGGCGCTAAATACATCAAATCAGATAAGGGACAGCGCTCAAAAGTCCCTCACTTCCTCTGCTCAACCGTGACGTGGAAATAATCCAGGGTGGCGAGTGGAAAATTCCTTGAATTTTATTTTTTAATAAAAACTCCCGACATTTTATTAATTGTTACACAGATCCAAAACAGCAAGTTCGAACAGTGGTTTGTATCTTGTACATACGAGTACTTCAAAGATGTCTTATTTGCACATTATACACGTTACGTCATTGTAAGTAGTCTGGTGCGGAGAAATTATTACAACAGCGTGCATAGGCTTACCTAGTAAGTTCGCTCCACCCATAACTATTCTTAGAGAATTTTCAAAGGCTTAAATGTTACGATATAATTTACATCACAATGAGTTCAATGGAACAATATGTGTAAGCTTTCCTTCTCACAACACTTGGTAATTTTCTCTACATCTGTCTGTCGCGATGAAATCTATCATACATTTAATAAAGAAATTTGTGAAAATATTTTTACAGTCGCCATATGGCCGTTCCTGTGTAGTTTTTCTTCTTACCCTGCAGACGGCAGTGTCATATTCCTACCTCCTTTATGTCGTGGTCGTATTTCCGAACGAACTTCTTGGGTATGAGAAGATATGAGACCATAAATTTCAGTATCTGATTTCTTCGTCGAGTCTGGGAAGAATCCATACCATTAACTTCCAAATAAAAGAAAAGACACATAACAACCTTCAATAAATCACTCCCCTACGTGCTGCTGAGCTAGCACATTTTGGAAGTTAAGACATGTTTGACAACGACATAAAGATTGCATACTTTGGTTGGTAATTGGCAGAAATGCGATAAGTTTTTCTAAATCATCACGTCTTACATATTCCACAGCTATATCCTTCCGAACGAGACTCGTATGAGTTATGCTACGAAGTGTCTGCATAAGAACTACGGCTGTACTAACAGAATTTTATATAATCCTGTGTACTAATTACACCCTCGCTAAGATTTCAGAAACGCGCATTTAAGTACACGTTCTTCCACACATTCAAAAGTTTTCCTTTAATAATAATTCTGAATATTTCCCTATCGTGATTATATTCCACGTAGATACTCATACATGATAAAACAATGCATTGTTACTGGATGTTCTGAAATAAACTTCACAAATAACTTTCTTAAACGTGTATTTTATTTCACAGATATTACAGTTACAAGACGTCCGACACTTGCCATGTATTGGAAAGAAATGATAATATATTAACAGTATGACGACAGAGATACATAAGCAAACGAAGCATAAAAACAGCAATCAATCCACGAAGTTCTACTTTGACCAGAAATCTAATCTAATATGCCCACGGAATTTTTCAATAATGTTGCCATAACGATTACACTGTTACTACGAATGAGTTTACTGGAAAGTAACGCTCGATAACATAACTTTTATCTCTTAAACCATACTTTAATTTTGTAAGAATCAGAAAATTTGATTATTATTTTTGTTTATTGTTATTATTATTATTATTATTGTATTTATTGTTCACACAATCATGTTCCGACTTGAAAGGTATTGTATGATACTGGTTTTATTGTTCTCTCTTAGCTTCCATTTTCATTTTTTTAAATTCTTGCTGCCTCTGTAATTTGCCTCTAACCTGATGAGTCAGCACGGAAATAAAGAACTCAATAACTTTGTATTATTATTATTATTATTATTATATTTTATACTGCACAACTTCACCTAACGGGATTCTTTGAAACATAGAGAACTGTTTTGCAAATGAGTTTATTAACGCATTGCGGTTTCTCTTTCCAGTACCATTTCAGCTCTTGTGCGGTATAAATATCAACCCCGAATAAGTGGTACAGGCGAAAAAGCGCTGCAGGACTGAAACTGGTAGAAGAAAATTCGCAGTGCTGAACAGAGAGTGGAATTACCTACAACTTCTATTTTTAAATTTTTTAAAAGAAGACACGTAGGCCACAGACCCACTAACGCAACACAACCTATGGTATTGAACATAATTCTATATAATGTTGTATCTCTAGTAAAATTAAAGGATTGTTTCTTGGGTGGAAAGGAATACGTTGTCACCTTTTATGCCGGCAATAAAAATACAGTAGCTATGACACCATACGAAGCTTTTATGTTTCTTTCTTTGCTGCAAACAGGTCTGAAAAAAGAATGATTTCAGCAAACGTCTGTCAGCTCATGAATCTGTATTTAAACTCAGTGCGGTTTTGAAGTAGTAACACAAGTTCAGTATACAAGAACGTCAGTAAATTCTGAACCGAAAGCTTCAGATACCATAAATATTTCTACAGTCCTTATTTTGTTCCTTCTGAAATGAGCAGATTGTCCGGTCCAGTGCAGATCGCAAGACTGAACAGTCAGACAGACACAGTACATTTTTCCTTTCTAGTGAGCTATGAGTGAAGATCTTTTGATACAGTCTGCAAATGTAGCTCTCGCTGTCGCAAAGTACATCCTTCCTGTGTCCATGTTCGCTCCGACGGCAGCGACATCTTCCAACTCCACAGCCGCAATCACAGAACTCCCACTGGGATAATTAGAGAAATAAATTTTCGGTTGAATTCCTTCCAAAACAGGGTTTCGTAGAAGGGGGAACTACTGGCGCTTTTACGAATGAAATATGTAACATGTCTCTTTTGTGGTTTCAAATCCGATGCTCGTTTGCCAAGGATGCAGCTTTATTTAGAACACTGCGTCATGGTGTGTACGTGTATTTACACAGGTCAGTACATTTAGATACACTGTCTAATGGCTACCCAGGTGTATGATGCTGTGTAGAGTGGTAGACGGTTACAAGGGTTGTGGATGAAAGTGCTGCCTCCCCTCAGCACGGTACAAGAACTGAGCAACCAGTAACTACTCAAGAAAGACCTAGCTTCGTTTGTTTATTCAGCTCTCTATTTCTTCTTTACCCCTTCCTTTCTTATTCTCCTTGTACAAATACTTCATATTTTCTTCCAGTTTTTCTCCAGTCTTCCTTTCTGTCTCCTATTTTATTCAACGGCACAGTTTCCAGTAAACATGTTACGTAAGCAGTACACAGAAGATGCTAGATGTGTGAGAAGAAATTTGGAAGAATCCTGTATTATATATGTACAAGCGCTCTCTTACATCCATGCCTCACAGACTCCTCTCCACTGATGTAACTTTCCCTTCATTCCTACATCCACCGCTCTATAACTTAGAAACCAATTACCACACTCTACATGTCTAAATGCATAAAAAGTACACGTACCTTATCCAATAACGTCTACGATGTTTGTCACTCATAATTAACTAAACCAGCGATTATGTACTTGCCGTAACAAAACGCAAAGTGGTAAAAATATGATCACTAGGCTGTGATAATCACTAATTCTGCATTTGTCTCTGCCTAAGTCTCTAAATATAACGAGGACCAATAAATCAAAACATGACCCTGATCTACACCTCATTTTGGCGCGAGAAAAGTTAAATTTTGCAACATCACAAAAGGGATGTGTGGTCGTGCCACTTCCACCAGCCCAATATTATACAATAATGCGAAGGCATTCCCCAATGATATAAATAAAACGCTAGTCTACACTGCGGGCAGTGAAATATCTGCATTATACTCCACTTTAATGACTCCTTCCACGAGGGAAAAACATAATTAAATTCCATCAAAACACGCGTGTTCCAAAAACTAAATGGTCTCAGTCAAGTATCGTTATGTCCACAGGCACATACAATTCATTTTAAATGAAGGTTTAGCATTATTTTGCAACCTACTGGAACCTTATCTCTAGTAATGATAGCAGATGAGCTAATTAAAATACGAGAACACATAGGTTTCTGAAGTAATAAAGCTACAAGGGATTCTTTGATCTTTATGCTGTACAAGTGCATGGAGAAGATCGAATACACATTGAAAGAGAATTTGTCAAATAGGATGAAGTCTCAACCGGAATGAACTCGAGCTCATTAGTGAGGTACTTTGATTTCCTCTCCGTATTCAAAGCTACGCTCACAGAAAACACCCTCTGGATACGACTACGTGGTTTTACATTCTCCCTATGGAGACATCCAACACAACTGCTGCATCATATAATCACCACTTCAGCATACTTCAAGCGTTTATAAAATAAAAATGCAGAATCTGCAGATGTGTCTAACAAGAATGAGATGGGCAAATTAATTAGTGGTATTTATTATGCTGATGTTCCATGCCAAAATTACCCCAAACGTACAATTACTATATGTAATATGCTGCACAGAAAGCTTATATATTCTAAGTCAGTGTTAAAAACATCTAATACAAGGGTGGTTAAATTGCTGCCACCGAAAACTTTAGTCCGAATACAAGTAGTACACGAGACATACATGACATGTCTCTTCATTTATTTATAATTCGTCATACATACAACGAGGATTTACTAGAATTCAAAGTTTGGGAGCACGATGGCCTTTTTAATAATTCTATTTATTGGAAGCCCACATAAAACTGGGCACCAATTTCCATAAAAAACGGAGATTTCTTGTCTAGTTCAGCAAGTGCGCGATTCTCAACAATAACGCTGCTCCACAGAGTTGTACAGTTAGCAGACAACACGTGTACAAACATTCAGAATTGAGGTAGCGAATAAATACACTGGGCAGTCACTTATTCGTTTTAGTAATACACAATCAATCAACGATTTGCGTTTTAAACAAGTTAGGAAAATACACGTATATTGTAACATCGAGGTGCTAATAATTATTAGCGATTATAATCGCTTTTCAAAGGTTTAAGAACGCGCCCAAAAATTGGCAGATCGATTTGCAGATTATTTGTACTGAGACGGGAAATTCAAACTACCCTTACCAACCGAAGTGCCAAAGTTGTTAACTGCAAGTGTGCTCCCTGTTTCTACCAGTTAGGTGCTACTGGGGCTTCACCAGTGAATGTCACTAGCAATGATTGCTTCTTCGAACAGACAGCAGTATAATTCTGCACACTAAAAGACCACGCTGACCTTGCTGTTAATACACCCTAACATGAGAGACCTTGTAGCCTCTCTCAAAACGCAGTGGCCGCTACCAAACCTAATGACGTTTCTACAGAACCAGCCTGCCTGTGTGGGCGAAGTGGTGACACAGAACTGAAAGGCAAGCCATTCAGATCAGGAGTGTGCGACCGTTTGATGACGGACAGCATGATCGTTCCATGTTGGTGTAATTAAAATACACAAAACCATAGCTGTAATTACGGCTTCGTATGGGTGTGAAACTGTCTCTCACATTAACCTTCTAAAGCGTAGTGTTAATTTATGTACCACCGAGTTTCACTTTAACAGAAATATATGTTCTCCCCAAACAGTGCATTGACTTCTTAAAACAAAGACGGTTTGTTGCTCTATACAGCATTTACTGATTTTATAACCAAGGCGGAGTGTTCACTGAGGGTGGAAAAGATGCTTTAAATAAGTTTCAGGTTCATCTTAGTCTTTAAAACATATTGCTCTTACCACAAGGACAAAAGGGAAAAGTTTGGAAACCTTCCAAAAAAGCAGTGCTCTTTCGGAAATCGGAGAGCACTGGGTAAAAAAGTAGTTACACTTAGTCTTTGAAGGGTTAAAAGAAGAACGCAGATTAAGAGTGTTAAAGAAAAGACTGATGAAAGGAATCTGAACCTAGCAGAAAGGAGGTAAAAGGAGACTGGAGAAAACTGCATACGAAAAGCGTCACAACTTGTAATCAGCACCAGATACCACTTTTTTTTAATGGCTCGACAGCCCCTTGGGGGCCTAGGCCGCCTCATTTTTCGAGGCTTCACGATCACACTATAGACACACCACACTCGGTAGCACTCCTCTGGACGAGGACCAGCTCGTCGCAGAGACCTCTACCTGACAACACACAACACTCACAAGAGACAGACATCCATGCCCCCGGCGGATTTTTTTTTTTTTTTTTAATTCCTGGGTTTCCCCTTTGATCCATTTGTACTGTTGAAGTCCTTTTTGTCCTGCATGTCACCTTATGTTTCATGCTATCGTCCATACATCTAACACAACACAAACATCCATGCCCCCGGTGGATTCGAACCACGATCCTAGCAAGCGAGCGGCCGAAGACCCACGCCTTAGACCGCACGGCCACTGGGATCGGCACCAGATACCACTACGTTGATCAAATCAAAAGAGATGATATTTCATTTCTCCTACATACAAAACTTTAATCTGTAAATCTGAAAGAAAGACGAAACTTGGAAAACATAGGTATACGTGTAGATGGGAGAATGACAATAAAGTGGATCTTCAAGAATCAGGGTATGAGGTTGTGGACTGGATTGTCTGAATCAGAGTGACTAGTGGCAGTAACGTGCGAATGCTACATATCCCTAATATTATCTGATGAATATTACAAAATTATGAATCTTATAATTTCGTACGTTTCTACATTCTCCTGTTACTGCCTCACACTTTGATTCGAGTACTCTCCTCACCATTCTGTGCCAAAACATCGTCACAAAGGAACCAAACGTCGCTTGTAAGAAATGAAAAGCATCGAATCGTCGGAGTGAAAATATGGTAGTGTCGTGGAGTTTAATAACACGTATCTATTTCTCCAAAAAGATTTATAGTGCAAAAACTGATTAAAAGAAAATAACATCCTCGCTCTCTGCAGGGTGACATCTCTAGTTCGATTTAATTTGAAAGAACAGGTTTGTATCTCCAGCCAAAGGACTTGAAACCTAAGATGTAGACAAAAGAACAAATAAAAGAAATCATTTAGTAGATGTGTATTATATCAGTAGCTCTGCCTTCATTATACCATTTACCCTGACCAACAGAATAACCATAATAGGGGCGCTGGACAGGAGCCTAACCTATCAATCAATCAATCAATCGGCATGAACCCTACAGGCTACCGCTCTACAATGCGGATTACTTACGGAGCGGTTGGACACTATCAAGGGGAAAACTCCAGCATGCGGTGCACGTTCTTTTATCCACTGCAAGTCTGGAGTAGAAGAAAGCAGTCTTGTCACAGGAGGGGAAAAAACTTTCTCATTGTAGGAAAACCACAGATCCGCTGTAATCTGCACCGAGAATTTCGAATAGCAAGTACTGTTAGTTGCAGCAGTTACGTGTATGTTGCTAAAGGACACAACGTACCAAAAGCGTTCCCTACTGTTTCTCCGACACTTCGCGAAAAGAAAGGTTGGAGCGGAGAAAAGGACTGGGGCTGAAATCCTACGACTTCCGTTCACCCTCAGAAGCAAAAACGAATGGAAAAATGACCCAATCAGCATTTCTCTTCTTCACAGTAGTTGATTTTGTTTAGAGAATATAAAAAACACGAAAACAAATAGAGAAGGGCTGGGGAATTTAACAACACTGCTTTTAGCAATCCAAGTTATTTTTTTCAATGGTTTCATACTGAAGAATTTTACTGTTAAAATATGCAGCGTATCTCGCTTCTGCTTTTACAGCAGAAAAGAAAAGTTTGAAACAATTCCGGATAAGAATAGCTTCGTCATCACTTCTTATCTACATGTAATGTAAATTTGAGTTCCAATAAAGGGCGTCACTTGTGTCGACCTGGATAAGTGACCACCAACTTCAGACAGCTTCACCATGGACTTATCGCAGACTCTACAGGCCACAGCGAGTTTCCTTACTTCCTGAGCTTAGCTTATGTTTCATGGTAATATGAGTTCGTCTGTGGGTAACCATGTGTAGCAGAATAAATACGAAGTGCAACGTAGCAGCAGCATCAACATAGTTTCATTTGTTGGTGAATGACAGTTTTACTGTATAAAAATTCACATATTGGGGCAGAATAGAGCCTGGCTTCAGTAAACCTGAAATAATGTGACAGAAGGCGAGGGGAAATTACTTTCTTTCCGTGCCGCATGTGGGTTTATATAACGTGAAAAGATTTGCGCAGCGGACGCAACATACAGGTTTTGTAACAGAAACTTCGTCTCCAAGACTATGTACAAGATTACAGTATCATAGAAACAGTGTAGAAATTTTAGTATACAATCCTGGATCCCATTTTAATAAAAAAAAAAAAAAGAAAACAGCACCTCGTACCATACATCATTTTTACATCTGCTTAAACATTCCTTGTGTTCCTTTCCTCATTCTTAAAGTGCACAACCTGCGGTTAACAAAATACAGCTATATGTAGAAACATATGTAAATCTCATATTATTTTTCTGTAATTTACTCCAGCGAAATAAAACGTACACATCAAATATGAAGAAGATATAACTCCCAAAATTCGACTTGCCGGAAAAGAAATAAAATTTTTATACCATTTTATTTCGAAAAGGTTTATATCTGCGTCAGCAGTTTATAATGAGAAACAATTACGTATTTACTTTGGAATGCTTTTCCCTCTCCGTCCACAAACATTTTTTGGCTAAATCTCTTTCTACACTTGTGCAGACACAGGCCTAAATACAGCCTTCAAGTACGTCTCTGTCAAGGTCCACATGTAATATTACAGCATTACGCTGCTATTTGTTTTTTACGTGCCTTATTTTATTTGTCTCTCAAACTGCTTAATCTTTATATTTTGCTACGATTTACATTTTATGACAAACCTCTGTTATTAAGGTTATCGAGATGAAGGACGAAAAGCCAGCTTCGAACTAAATGTCCTTCAACAAAGAATAAAACGATATAAAAATCTCAGTACATGTGTCACCCGAAAACCTTACTTTTACTATAGTAGGCCTATATTTTAGTTACCACCGTACACCCGCACGTCTTGCCTCTTGTACAATGTAAATAGTCTATATCCGTTAGCGAACCTGACTTACGAGCCTGTCCAGATTAGTGCCAGGGATACGCACTGAAATGAAGTGCCGAAGATACATGTTTATTCGCAGGCAATGGGTTGGTCATTCAGTCGGTGAAACGCTTTGGTTTACATGGGCTGAGGACTGCTGGTAAGGTAGGCAGCTGAACCGCTGTTGTGTACAAACCAATTACAGTCCTAAGCGCAGATGGACATTACCGTGACAGTACGGTAATAAATGGTATTACGAGTAGTAGTCATCAGAACACACGATTAATTCCATGGAACTAAGTCTTTCTTGAGAAGCCAACAGTTCCTTAGCTAGTCAGGCAATTTATATAATTCATGAACTCGAAGGTTCATTATCATTTTCACAAAGGCCCACAGACCAATATTCTCCCCCGTTTCTCCACAGATTCAGGCAGGATGTGTTACGGATTCTGTTACTCATATAATCGCTTAGGCTTAATTTAGGGTAAGAATCACAAATCATCAGGCCTACATGGCAGAAGATCGGAAGATTGGCACAGGATTATGGAGAGATCCAATCAGTTTTCAAATACAGTAAATAAGTAGGAATTTCTTAAATAACATTTAGGCCTGTATGAATCGGAATGAATCCAGTATTATTATTATTATTACTATTATTATTATTATTATTATTATGCTGTATTCTTAACTATATGGTAGTTCAATATCTGAGTGCATAAATTATATTAATCTAACTTCAGTGTAGCGGCCACTCAAAAGTGTTACCTTCATATTTCAAACCACGGATCACACTTTACACTGTTTTCAATTTAGCTAATGAATTCCTCAATTCAGACTATTCTGACTTCATAATAATTTCTAATACTAATGACAAAAATTAAAACCAACGAAATCCCTACACACAGTACACTCTGCTTGTTTTAATTTTTGTTTTTAAATGAGAAATACAGGGTGATATGCAACGCTATGTCAAACTTTTAGAACATTTTATACTTAATGGCAACATTATTCATTCTAGTATAACTAATTTATTTATTAACATAACTGATAAATCTACATGTTTCGGTTAATTATACGTCATCAGGCTACGAGTAAATAAGAGGTAATATACAACACGTATAATAAAATTAAATTGTCAGGAAAAATATAGATTTTATTATACACGTTGCATATTTCTTTCTAATTACTTATAACCTGAAGTTGACGTATAATTAGCCGAAACGTGTAGCTATATCAATTGCGTTAATAAAAAATGTGTGATAGACTGAATCCTGTTGCCATTATTAATAATACGCACAAAAGGATGAACAATATAAAGATATTTTACACTGTCTGGTTGACTTTAAATTTTCCCTGAATCATATGTCAAATTTTCTGAAAGTCAAAAAGACATGCCCCACAAGAGAGATGAAAGTCAGTTTCTAACTTCTCGTTGTAAACATTCGTACAGGCAAAGACCAAATCGGATGGACGGTAAATGCACCCGCCTCTCGCGTGACTTGGGAAACCAGCTAAATTTATGACTGTCAGTTCGAACACGTCGTGCAGCCCGAAATCTGGAATAAGTAAATCTGCTGGGTTTAGAAATGACCCAGAGACCATCTCAAAGGCTGGTGTCCACATTCTTGGTCAAAGCACATGAAATCAGAAAAAAAATATATAATAAGAAACCGAAAATCTGTTCTCCGTCGGCTTCTACGTCAACACCGAGGCATCTGACACTCTATTAACTCAAAAAACTTTTGAATCAACTGTCCCAAAGTTTCTTGGCGACAAGAAGGCGCTGTGCTAGAGTGCAATGACCAGCAAACTCCAGTGACAATAACAGAAGCAAAGCAACAACAGTCGATAAAATAAAACCAAGAAAACTAATCAGTATCACGATGTCATACACCACACATTTCAAAGTGCTGACATTGTGATGAAGTACGCTGAACATATATTTTGGAAGTGCTTAATAAAACTGGGGCTATAATGAGTGCAAAGTATACAGTAACCAAGTACTCAATATCTGACGACGGTTTATAAGAGGACAGTTGGACGAGAGAACTCAGAAACATTACCTACAACAGGGCTGGCCTCAACCCACAGGAGGGCCACATAATTCGTTAAGGACTTGCCTGAGGGCCGCACTGTGTATATCGAAAGGGGGGAAGAGATCGAATTAACTAGAAGGCCCTTATTTACAAACAAACGTTACACTAAAGTACGGTTGAATGACAAGTTATTAGGCCGTACTAAACTCGGTAAAACATAAGACGGATTTATTGTGTTCTGTCTTAAAAGTGATGAGTTATAGTTTGTAAACATTTTATCTGCTAATAAAGTTGCAATATTATGTTCTGTAGACCTATTATATTATGTTTGATATATTGTGTTACTGAAACTATTCAAATTACCGAGGGCTGCATGCGGCCTGCGAGCTGCATGTTGGTCAGCCCTGACCTACAACATTACCAGCAGCAGGACTCCCGGCTAACTGAAGTATAGGCAGCAAAATATTTCATGGAATGCTAGAAAGTCATCATTATTATCTCGCAAAGTTAAATCGCCCCTTTCAGGAGCTTTTTCATTCAGAATTTAACTAGTAATGGTTATTATCAGCAAATTACCCGTAACACACATACCTTATTGCCACTGCTTTTCAACTTTCCCACTAGAATATGAGAATCAGGGAGCTCCAAGAAAATTGGGCTGCAATTGAATGGTAACATAACTTCCACCCAGCTAACAATAAGCCTTTTCCTGTTATTCTTCATTCATTTAAATCTACCAGCTAATATGTCACCATTACATTTTACTTATTTTACTCTACACATTCCGTTCAAAATAAATCATACACCATGAATTAGAAGCTAATAAACCCAAAAATTCAGTTCAACATTATATGGCTCTAAGGAAGGTCTACGGCATTCAGAAGCACTCTCCTTTCTCTGGACTTCGTCCATCGCCTATTACATAATTAAAACACCATGTTTCGAAGGCTGACTGTGCTTCCGTCCTCAGGTGTAAACCTGTCAGGTGGACTGAGTGACTGAGTCTAGTTCTACCTAAGGGGTCCATCAGATAGGTTTGCACCTGAGGACGGAAGCAGAGTCAGCCCCAGAAACATACTGTTTTAATTTATAACAGACGATGGAGAAAGTCCAAAGAAAGAAGAGTGTCACTTACTAAAAAATTAAAGCCAGTAACAAGTATATTTTCGACACAGAAAATAACTATGGCAATAGTACGTGGTGGTATCCAGAAAATACTTCATAATTTGAGGCTACAGGAATTTTTACATCTCTGTATGACAGAAGTAGCATTTATATCTATCACAATAATAAAAATAACGTAGCAAGTTAGTATATGATGGTTTACTTTCGGATGTATAACAGTATATCAGTCTAGGTGTCATACACAACGCAAATTTCCGCGAACAAACAAAGCAATATATTCATGCATGGACGCCAGGAATATATGGAGCCTACATGGGGTTATTAACATTATACAAGGTCAAGATACGTACAACTAAAACCACTATGAAAACACAAATTAAGTCTGGCACAGTTTGCGTACTGTTTCATACAAGCTAATTAGGTTTCATTTTACTTCAGCTTTGCTTTGGTTCTGCACCTGCTTCTTCAAGAATCGGCAAGAATTGTCTGTTTACGTAGTCTATAAAAATGGTTGCCATTAGCAGGCAAGTCAGCATCAGTGCAGTAATGAAGTGCTGCCGCCAGCACACGTGCGCCACCTCACGTACAAAACGCTTACCAGCGTTTAGATCCACTTCAGTAAAGAATATGGTATACAAAATCATACTGTTTTACTTACCTCGTAATTACGCCAATCCATTCTTCTGAATCTCTTCTCTTTCTGCGCCAAAACATACTCATAAACGACACTCGTCACCACACCACCTGCACCAACACGCCATTACTCCCCTCGATACTCCTGTCCATCACAGTGACGTATTACAACTCGAGTCACTTGCCTTCCCCCAGCTGCGTCGTCCGGTAAGAACTAGGCCTACCACACTACCGCTGCCCTTCCCAGTATGCACCGCGGCAGGGGTACCATTGACGGGCCGCAAATATGCCTTTTCTTTTCTTTTCTGTGCCTTCGGGCTTATGCTGTTATAAACGTAGTTCGAATGCAGGATGTATTGGGCCTCTACACGATAAATTAACGTATTCTAATTTGGATTGTTGCGTTTTTTTTACATGGTGAAGGGCCCCGCAGCAGATGCTACGGACGCACCACAGCCTTAAGGCTCTTTTTTTGTACAACCTTATGATGAAGATGAGCAGTCTTTTTACCAAGTTTTACACGTAATGGAGCACCAGTGGAATGAAATTGACAGGGGAAAACCGACAACTCGGAGAAAAACCTGTCCCAGTGCCACTTTGTCCACCACAAACCCCACATGGACTGACCCGGGATCGAACCCGGGTCTCCGCAGTAGAAGGCCGGCGACTAACCGCCTGAGCAATGGCACGGCCATTGTTGCGTTTGCATGACCATCTCGAGGAAACCACTGAAACCGTTCTTTCAAACAAAATTATGATTCTAAGATCAGTATTCCTGCGCGGCTTCATTTTAGTAAACGCTGATTAAGCACAAACAGCAGTTTCTCGTTTATTTTAGGAATTGTAAGCAGGATTTGTCGTAAACCTCATGTATTCTTCATTAAAAATTTGGCAATGTAATAGTGCAGAGGTAGGAGTGACACAGAACAGTTCATATCTCAGTTGCATGCCACACTATTCAGTCATCAGCTTCACTGTACGATATGCAGTATCCACCATCAATAACGTGAGGTGTTTATATTTTTCTCGAAACCGTAAAAGATCTGAAGTAACAGCTGAAATACCTCTTCTGGAAATAAAGCTACACTAATTTTCATTAAACCTATCCTCAGGGTGCAAAACAAGGCGACTCAAGACAGTCTTCTCTCTCGTAATGGTTTGCTGCTTTTGAATGAAGAGAAATATCAGCACTGAAAAACTTCAGAAAACTATAACGGGCAAAGACACGCAGCGTAATACAAAAGTGCTTTGTGAATAGGCGAGTCAGATGTTTAAAGTCGGTTTATCTTGTTTAAAATTCAATGGAATCATAAAGAAAACGACGAACATTACCTTAAAAATATGCTGGAAATATTTCTTCCCACGTAGGTCTACTTCCAGAAACACATTTGTCAGTCACTACACGCTACCACTCCAAGACATGTCTTACTAGAAATTAACAGAGTTAAGTGACAGTTAGTACGACAGCTTATGACATATTTTATGTTCCCTCGAATTGTTATGCACTGATCCTTGCAAATTACAATCGTCCTACGTACCAGTACATGAGAGTAATTACATAGACGATGGGTTTCCAACCCGTGGCCCGCCAAGTTGTATTATGCGGCCCACGGCCACATTTGTAAACTATGTATTCGAGTACACTATAAAAATTACACAGTAATTCAGGCGGTTAGGTATAACACGTATTGTTATTTTTCCACGTGCGGTCCGCGAACGAGCCCACAATAACAAGCGTGGCCCTTTGCTATAAAAACGTGATACGCCAATGACATAGAGTTCCAGAAATATAAAAAACTCGGAATTAAAACGCGAATAAACTATATTAGAGTATATCTGTTTCAACCAATGTTCCTGGTCTTTCCCTTACTTGCACGTACGTAGATGGTAGTCCTTAGCACAATGACATCAATATATGACTATTAAATCTGAGAATGAAATAACCGGTACGGTATATGAATGTGCAGATCATATTTCCATATACCACGTATATATTCAGTTTTAAATAATTTTGATATAAAAATGCAGATCTTCATTCTTCTTGGATATTACGCAGCAGTCCAAGTTCTTCTTGGACTGTTTGACCCTTGAAGATGGGAAAGATAGGATGTCCTGAAACGTCGGTAATTAACAACCAATCTACGCTGCGTAACATCCCAGAATAGCAAAGATCTCATTTAAACCGAGATGAAAATCTAAAATCAAGCATAAAATGCGTGTATGATTCTAATAATGATAATCATTGTAATCTGTGTTTCCACGGTCTGTCACTGCCGTGCAGTCCTGTAAATGGCGACTGCAATGTAGACCAAAAAGGTTGAAACAACTTCATGTATACGAAGTAACTAAAACTCTAAAGTATAATCTGCACATTTAACTTTGTTGTTTGTTATGTTTGTAAATTCAGCACAAATTCGTTAAAAAATTCTCTCAAAATATTCCTTACAGTAGAAGAATATGTAACAGTAAAACACAGCTTAATTAGAACAGTACATTTATTTGACGCTGTTCATTCGGAATTATAAAAACAAATATTTACATGTTTATGGAAATTCACACGGTGTGCGTTAGTAGATATCACTTAGGCTATTATTGGTCGATACCATTTGTCACTATTTGTGAAATCATATCTCACTACAGTAGAGGTAATAATTTTGCTAAGTAGGAACAGTTCAAGATAATATATTTTATACCTTGCACTGTGAAAAACTGAGACACTACACCTTACATAACCATGAAAAAATGCAATTACAAAACATGTACGTGACTGAATGGAAGTTGAGTAGGATTCGCGGATAGTGGACACTTTTTGAATAAAGTTAACTGGGTCTATATCAGAAGCAAATTACTCTACATCGGTTATTTTAATTCTGTCCTTAACCCGCAAGTTCCCTTCTCACGAGATGCAAAAAACATCAATTGAAAGAGCTGAAATATAGCCGATTTTGAAATAAATCTCTGGTTTTGCTTTTAGCGTTTAGTGTAATAGAAAATTTGTAAAAATCAAGATTATACACCGCAGTTAAATTTATTGAGTTAGCAATTCTCTTACAAATTTCTATTTTGTGTCATGTTTGTATGTGTTTGTGTGTGTTGAGAGACAGCTTATTATATACATAATTATGTGCATGTATTGAAAAGTTTTATTTACTTTATGTATATATCTCATTTCAATGTAAACCATATTAATACATTTGAATATTTAACATATTGCACGTTACAGTTTTATATGTAGGCCTATTTAACTATCTTTTGTTAAATTCCTCTCGCGTATTTTGTTTCCCGGTTAAGAAAGTGGGGTATTTATATTCATTCGTTTTTTTAATTATTATTATTTTTAGCAGTATGCGTAATGTAATTAAATACATAATAGTTCTTCACTACTCGTTTTCATTAGCAGAGGTATTAGTAGCAGTAGTAGTAGTTGTAGTAGTAGTAGCAATAGTAATATTTCGAATACAATTTTTTAATCTCTTTAACGCCATATCTTACAGCTGACACAACCCAAAACAGAAGAATTAAATTCTTATGAATTTGCAACATCTTGAATGTAGGTGTTTCCAATATATAACTTCAATAAACATTTAAACAACATTCGATTTCCAATAGGCTATGCTGCGGTACTTATATGGATTAATTCTCCTGACAGCTACAGTTTCTTCCTGGCACCCATTTTCCTGGCGCTGGGTGGACTCAGCCATGAAAACATATACAGCTGAGCCAAAAGTATACATTTTACAAATGTTTACCGTATAACCTTACTGAGATATAAAAAGAACAATTTAAAGATCGTTCGGTATTATAATTGTAATTACGTAATTACAAAAAATTTCATACCTGATTACTATAACCAAGTACTTGTTAGTAGCACAACTACTAACACACAATTTAGGGAATTCCGTATAAATATATTTTATTCATGTTCCTGAAATATTACTTTTAAGAAGGATCTTACACTAACACAATATGTCAATTCTTTGTCGAACAGCAATTCATTTCAAGAAACAGTTAAAATTCGCATAAACTACAAAGCGAAACTGTAAAAGCCGTCTGTAATATTTACTTATGGGGTAGGACATACGACAGTTTAAAAAAACAGTTTAAAACCTTACTTTAAAATGTATAGCTTATAAACTGAATCTTGCCGTTTTTCTTCTCTATGTGTACATTTTAACGTCCCACGCCGAGTCAGTAAGCTATATATCAAATCTTACACTAGCATTATAATTTACATCCAATCTATGGATATGCCCCTAGTCCTACATAAAAGCAACAGAGCGAATTTAATTAACAACTTATCCTACATTAACTTACGTACCCCCCACTATAGACACACTTCGCATTGAGATACAGAACAGCAATAATTTATCAAAACTCTCGAATGTTCAATATTGCATTCAACTGGTGTTAGACAAAATCAATAATCTGTGGTTTTCTCGGACTTCGACACTGCCCTACTTGTATATAACTCTTGATATATATTTTTATTTCCAAAGGATAACGCATAATCACGTCTCATTTCACTCCTTACACTTAAGAGGAAATCAAAGGGTTCAATAAATCTCCGTACAGACTACTTTGATACTTAGGTACATAAATCCGATTGTAATAACCATCCTACCAAAAGAAATTTGTTAGAGACATAAATAAGCATGTATCCTAAATCTGGGAAAATCTGCTGAGGCTTGGAATGTGCCATACGATATTAATCAATGTACTGACAAATGTTAAACCTTCAATAACTGCCAATGTGTCAATTTTTGTTTCTCTGAAGATCGTCTACTATAGACCGAAACACTTCAGAAATATTCTTATACATATATAAAGAAGCATTAGCGTATCCTCTGGTGTAAAATAATGATATTTTATCATTGCATAATAAATTTTAAGTGTCAGTTAACGACGCCATCACTTGTTGCGATTCTGTAACGTCCGCGATGGATGAAGGAAAAATTATTTATTACCGCTGGAATAATACTGACAGGGGAAAGCCGGAGTACGCGGAGAAACACTTGTCCCAGAGCCACTTTGTCCACCACAAATCCCACATGGACTGGCCTTGGAATTAAACGTGTTCTCCACGGTGACAGGCCGACAAATAACCACCTAAACGACTGCACGGCTTATAGATATGTAATAAATTTTAATATTCCATATTTTTAGTAATTATCTTTTAATAATATTCCTAATCAAACGCAAACGTTTGGGTACGATATCTAGAATCTTATCGTAAATTATTTCCGAGTCACACCACGCTTCACAGATATCTGATTTTAGTGGGTGGACAAAAGCATGCTTTCTTACGGCGTTGTCCAATCTTCATGTAATAATAATAATAATAATAATAATAATAAATAATAATAATAATAATAAAGCTTTTTCAATTGAGCAGTCGAAATAAAAATTCTAATTTCGGTTACGAAAAAAATAAGAGATTTGCAAAATCTAAAACAACGAAAAGCCACGTACTGGAGAGTACAATTTCAGGTTCGAAAGAAACATTTTTTTGTTTAGACGTGTTGCCCGAAAATAGTGTAATCAATTATTCCACAAAACTTGCTGCTCCTTTTTAAGAATAATTTAAATAAATTTACCGAAAAGCTATGTGGCAATTTAAAGTAAATGTATAAATAACACATTGACTTTGTGTTGGAAAACACTTTTTCAGAAACATGTATCGATATTCTTCACAAGGTCTCATTATTCCTAATAAAATTCCATTCATATTTAAAACTCATGAACCACTATTAGTGTTAAAAGATGATTGCCTGTATAATATGTAAAGTTTTGATCTTCTAGTGGTAAATAAATTATTCGACTCCAGGAACATCAATCGGCTGCGGTACCTCGAAGTTGTTCCTGCGCAGAGGAATGGTTGACAGTTGCTGGTCAATGGGCACACGTTTATCGTAAAGTGACGGTGCCTGGAAAATTATGCCACACGTTCCACCGATGCAAGCGAGTGTAAATACCCAGAGGAAGAAGCGATCAAGTACCATTGATACGTACTTCCAGTCCTCCACAATCTGAAAAAAGCAAAGGGTTTGTTTCTTGTAAATTTCCAGTACTGGAGATTTAATGAGCTTTAAATATTTCATAATCCTACAGTAGCATGATATAATATTAAACTGGATTAAGGAAAAATACGTTGTGATGATACAGACTGCATTTAAATAAGGCTGTAGAAGCTCACTCACGACTGATGGTCTAGATCTTTGTTTTATTTTACTCAAACACAACGGAATGCCATATCTTAGGATCGGACTGTATTTATCTGGTTCAGAACTGGAACAAATCGGACTCTTTTTGAACACGATAGGGAAATTTCCGGTTTCATTTCAAGGCGATCAAATTAATTCTACCTATCTTCCTTCCTTCATAAATTGTTCTGCATGTGAAATTTGATGTTCTCAAGGAAGTGAATATGAAGACTACTCTCTGCTTGCACATGACGCCGTGTAGTCTGTTACAAAAATCCACGAACGTTTCTAAAAAAAAAACCTACCACCGCTAATTGCTGATCTGAAGCATTCGGTACCAGGTTCCTTTCAAGGTTTGGTTATCTACCTACTAAAATACATATCACATCTCATATAAAATTAATTTTCAATTTACTATGTAATTACCTATCTTTACAATCTTTACAATCATGCTTGTAAAAATAAAATAAACTAGAATAATTTAACGTTTTACTAGTTTTACAGGAACGTTAGTGAATGAACAGTTCTGAATCTGGCAAATGTATAGGCCCTCTTTTATAGAAAATACAGTCACACAGGTACTAGAACTGTTAGCAAATTTTGTCGGTCATTATACACAGTGATACATGGCGTTATGTCTAAACTTGAGATTATTTCTGAATTTATTTCCAATCAGAAAAAAAATTATACCAACATAAGTCTAATTCTCAAGAGTTACAGATTTATCATCACGAGAATGTGAGAAACTAAGAATGGGCGCACAAGCTGTTATATAGAGTTCTTATTGCTAAATTTAAGACATATGCTCAAGATGACAAAACTCAGACACAAGACACGTTCTCGCACATCTCTTAATGCGTTACTAGCTCGCGTTTAGTTCATTGGGATTTTTTTTCACATGAGATGCAGCATCCAAAATGCGACGATACAATAAATCTCCTGCTTTTACTTTTTTCTGCTACAACAATCTTTGATGTAGTCCAAAGACAGAAATCTAGGGGGTAGAAATCAAATGTAACATGCGGGTTAAACAGAGTCTAACTTCAATTATAACTTCTTCACAATGTTGAAATAAATGACAATAATAAAACTAACAGATTTGTAGAACTAGAAATTTATAGGTTGAGAAAGTAAGATTTATGGATTCCCCCGTCGTTCAGTTACAGAAACAACTACACGTTGAATACGGAAGAATGTGTTGTTCGTCTGAAGAAGACTGATTTTTTTTTAACTCAGGAGATCTGCGTTTTGTTTTCTGCTCTCGCCTGAAGAATGGTGTAACTGGATGACGTCGTAGATATCCTATAAACAGAGGCGCTATATTCAGCAGTGTTCGTAGCGAAGTTCCGTAACAATCGATTACTTAATACGTTTCCCTTGGGACAGCTCTCCATAGTACTTTCCATACATAACCTATAAACGGGAAGACTGGCTATTCTGTGGCCCACGTGGGCCTATTTATTGCATTTCTGTAGCGCCCGCCTTTACGAAAATGATCGTATATAAAATTCCATGGGCTATAAAGTGAAGATTTTGAGAGAAAATATTTCAATGCGTTCATTTTCTTTCAGTTCCAAGCAACATCGGCTACAGCCTATCCCAGTGTGAATTTAGGCAAAAATGTTATCCCCACCGATAACTGAATATGTTATACGCCAAAATTATACAGTAAAATCCGAAGAGCGAACGTTGAAGGACTTGTGTTGCAAAATAAAAATAATTACTAGGACGTAAATTTGTAAAACTTTTGAACAAATCTTCTATAAGGTGACGAAGGAAGACGCTAATATGCAATTGTATCTGTATAAACCAGAACAGGGTGCAGAGGAAATCAGAGGTACAGGCGATCCTGAGACTACACTTAAGAGATAATTAAACACTGCACTAATTTAAAAATATTCTTTACCTTCAACGACTTCTGAGTCACAAACAAATTTCACACAACATCAAAATACAGACAGACCAATTAGTACGGAAATATTGCGGACACGGCCATTTATGTTGGGGTTAAAAAGAATAGCGTCATCTGCTGATGTGTTACAGGTCTCAAGCACCTTCTTGTATGAAATACAGCCCCACCCCAAATTAGGAAACCTCGCCGTAATCGATGAACTTCCCCCACTTAGATGCGCTCATCCGCTGGCATCGTCTCCACTTGACAGCCGGAACATCCCATTATAGCTTCATCAACCTGTTTCAACGTCCTAAAGAGTTGTCAAGCTTCGGATGCGTGATGTAGTTCTGAGGAAATGTAACTCCGTGACTGGAGACATTACAGTGGAATGTGGCTGAGGTATAAGTAATTGTTTTACTTCACACTGTATGTGCAACACAAATTACTTCACTTAACACTTCGACACAGAACGAAGCATACGCTGCGTCACAGGTTACAGGGTTAGACTCCCGAACGAAGCAGCATATGCATCAGCCAATTATGGCCGTTCTTGTACAAACCTAGTTTGTCTTTTCTTACGTTTCTGCCTTTTGTGTGTGTATATATATATATATATATACAAGATTTTGACGTGAAAAAATTAGATCCTGCAATTTATATCCCGGCGTCCCTCAAATTGAACCCGGGATTAATCTCGGCGCCAAGAGTTTAAAATTCGTCTCACCCTGCGGAGAAAATGAGGAACTTACAACAATGACACTCTAGTACGGGGCAGAACAATTAACATATACGGACATTGGAACACTAATGACCTCTACCACAATGCTGATTTGTTGTAAGTTGCGTGACAATGGTGTGTGAGCTTTGTATCTCAAGTTACTTCAATGCTCCATAATGGTATCTATACATTCTTAGCCCTTTGAATCATATAGTTCATCTCAATGATACATTTCCAAAAAATCGGTTCCTAATTCACAGAAAACAAACTGAGTGTCCATTACAAAGTAAAATATTTAAACGGTTTATTCTGTGAATTACACAAAACGCATAAATACCCTACATGAATTCAATGCAGAGATGTGAATATAAAAGCAGGTGGTAAAAGATACCGCTGTTTTTCATGATTAAAATTAAAGTTGAAATATTTGGCACTTTAGTCCACTGTGAGCCTTTATCTTCCTTTGGAGATACTCCTACAGTCTTTCCGAATCTTAGGCACAACACGGATGTGAGTGGTTAGCGTCAGAGTCCGGCCGCTTTAACCCCGTGCCCTTGGGTGGGAGACTAGATAGATTCCAGAGTTGGTCTGGACGCGAAAAGAGAAGAGTAATCGCTGCCGGAAGCCCAACCCCAAATCCGCTGTCATCCAGCCCGTAGCCTAGGGACTTACAGCCTGAGCTACCCAGCTGTGTGGCTGAGGTCATTACGTTATTTACGAAATGCTGTGTTAACAAATGTACTGTGAGTAGCATAACGAGGCCAGTCGCACTATTTGCCACACGTTTTATTTCGACTATCATGCAGTATTTTACGATTAGCGGCTTTTCATTAACTTTGTATAACAAAAGGAGCAAGGAAAAGCAACAATGACACCTGCCTTTATGGATGTCAGTCCCTTATTCCCCTGTTTCAGTCTACCTTCCTCATGCCTACCAACCACATGTATGACAATCTCCTTGTCCCCACAAACAATTTCTAAACAACTGATTTATTTTAATAAAACTTGTTATGAACGCTATTCAAAAGTCATATTTTTAATTTTGTAGAGCAATAGTGTGTACTATTATATTCCTAAATTCGATTAACATTAATACATTTCAATTTAGGACACCTTAACATTAGTTAAGTACAGTATGATGAACAATACTTATACAAACACCTTTGCCGAAAATGTAGTAAAGAACACTTTGTCTGCCAGGCATATGGACCTACAATTATTTCAGTTCAATGGCGGTGGGTAATGAACTATTGTGACTGGGTAAATGTATCCAGAGTGGATGGTAATCGAAGATACTAAAAGCTTGCTTAAAATATTCATGGCTGTTGAAAAGTAAAAATGTAGCACAAAGTTGCAATTCTCACGTTTTACATGTACACTGAAAATTTTTGAATTAATAATGTGTTAATGTGTTCCCTTTGCGGTGATCCTGGAACATATTCAGAAACACAGCTTAATTAATGTTGTATAAGTACCTACATCTCTATGCAACATCGTTGGTGCTGCAGCAGATTTTTATGAAACTTTAACCCATACCACATACAATTTTGAAAGTGAACAGCATATTTTGTACGCAAGACAGAACCTTGTACTGTTTATATCAAAGATATTATCGACAAAAATATAGGATACTTTTAGCTTGTTTTACGAATTGCTAAACAACTTTTATTTTATACGTGTATACATGTCATATATCTGTAAAATATTGATGTCTAAAGGTGAAATACTCAAGTCGATGTGCTCTTGAAAGCTAGATTAGAAGATTCTTAAATGAAACAAGCCGAAACGTGTCGTTCGTTTAACCTGTATACATTCTTAATAGAGAAATAAAGTTGTGTCAATTAAAAATCTACTTTTCGTAAGTACGCAGTAACTATAAAATTTTGTGTAGTCACAACAGTGCAGTTTGGAGAATGTAATATCCTTTACTATAAGTATATTAAAATAAGATTGCTCTCCAAGGGGATAATATTTATAAGCCTCTTTCTGTACTAATTGCTATGGCAACAAACATAAACTATTATTTATACAAACGGAGCCCACAAATAAACAAAACACCCAAAGTAAACAAAATTACTTTGATATCTGTCAGTCACACTTTATTTCTGTGTTCTACCTTAACCGCATTAAATAAAAGTCTAGCTTTACTACACTCGCATTATTTTATGAGAACCTTACATTAGAAACGCATTTCTTTATACTCATCACGCATTGGGAGTAATTAATGATGTCAAATCAGGAAAATTTTTACTTGCATGTATGCTTTCCTTTGTGCGAAAATCATATTAGAATTCCAAAATATTGCAAATTTAATTACCTTTGAAAATAAAATTTGGAATTAGTAAACCTGTGTAGTAAAGTGAGATTTCAAGTTCCAACGTACATGGCTATGAAAATTATTTTTTTCTGGGACCTGAAGTCATGTACATGCCACCGTTTCGAACCCTAAAGATGGCCTCATCACTTTCCTTCGAAACGTAGGTACCTACCTACAAAACTAAATGCCATATCCCAGCAGAAAACAAACTTCAATCTTCACAAAACGTAGTGATATTTCTGTAATAAAAAGCCTAAGCAGGTGGTTTTGTATTCCAAATCTACATTAGACAAGTTAGGTCACAATCTGAACCACAACATTTGATGATAAGCCAACATCTGAAACGTAGCTCATAGAATATTTACCCTTCATCCCAATAACGTTCCAACATCAAGAGTAAAACACTGAACTGATGTAAGGCTCGTGATGTACTTGTATTTGGTTCACTTTTCACTCGTGTCTGTATGTTTATTTACGCGGTAAATAAACAGCCTGTAGAAACTATCGGCTAACAGGCTATGTGAAAAATGAACTTTACTCAATTCATGCAAAGTGGTGTGCTACAAAACAAAACTGGATGAGCAAACAGCGGTTAATATTTCCTGTATCTATGTAAACATCAGGATACAATCCTATTACGCTTATATGATGAGTGGTGGCATATGAGGTACTCTGTTGCTAGATAGCTCATTTAATACGGTTGGCTTCGGGATGTTACATATTCGAGGCAAATGAAAGCATATTCCCGTTTGTGATCTTGCCGAAAAGTGATGAAAAGTATGCTACGTCCTAATTTACGAAGGCAGAAATTCTGTTATTCTACTAAATTGACTAAACGCTAGCTTATCCGACTTCTATAGCCAACTACATGAAGCAGAAGCCTTCTGAGAACCCAATGATCGCGTAGATGGACAAAATTTTCCTACCAGTTATGAAACCAGAACGCTATTTCTCAACAGAATAATACAGCGCCCATCTCAAGCAAGACAAATCCATTTCACATCCTCACACTGTATTTCTTTAAGAACCATTTTAATATTACACTTTCGTCTACGCCTAGACTCTTCAAGTAACCTCTTCCCTTATTTTCCATATTTAAAATTTGATAACAACTATCATATCTCCCCTGGGTAATATATACCCCAATCATTTTTAATTTCACTGTCTTAAGAATACGTTGCCGATCCCAGTGGCCGTGCGGTCTAAGGCGTGGGTCTTCGGCCGCTCGCTTACTAGGATCGTGGGTTCGAATACCACCGGGGGCATGGATGTCTGTCTCTTGTGAGTGTTTGTGTGTTGTTGTCAGGTAGAGGCCTCTGCGACGGGCTGGTCACTCGTCCAGAGGAGTCCTACCGACTGTGGTGTGTCTAACGTGTGTGACCATGAAACCTCGACGAAACGAGGAGGTCCAGGCCCATAAGGGATGTCGAGCCATAGAAAAAAAAAAGTTAAAGTGACAAATTTTAAAGCCCCTTATTTTTCACTTGAAAGGCATAAAGCAACTTTTCTCTCTCTCTCCTTTTGCACAACACTCACAGGCATAACTGTGCGAGAATAAACAGATTGAATCTCCTCTGCCAATAGCCTTTAAAAGATCCCATTTACATTAAGCTAGTCACATTCTTCATATAAATATACACGCATCACAAAGATCTTTGCCATTTCTCTACTTTTAGCGTGAATTAAGATTACACAAGCCTACAAGTTTGGAAATTGTGAAGATTAGGAGTTAGGAAATGCGGTATTATCGATGGAATAGTGTAAAAGAGGGGGCCAAGAACGGAACGGAGAAGAGTTGAGTGGAATATACGGAGATTGAAACATATAGGAGGTTAGCACGTAGATAGGAGGTTAGCACGTAGATAGGAGTGACGTCATAGAAGCTCTAAAGGGTACGAGGAAATCCTGTGAGTCTAACGCCGAACGACTGAATTTCTTCCTCCTTTCCAACCGCCACAATCATTAAGCAGTAAGGCCGTATCTGGAGACGGTACGCTACGTTGCTTGCATATATAGCATTCCATCTAAAGGGAAGCCTTTGCTAGATCTTTTGTAGTGAATTAAATGTGATCATAAAATTTATAACTACTAGTACATGTAATGTTTTAATTTGGGATAAAGTTGAGAATAAATTTACTCGTGAGCTTACTAAACACCATAAAATGGAAACCCACGAGAAAGTGAAGGTATAACTCTATGCATTCTTAACTTTGGCACTAGAGAGAAGTGAGTGACCAGCTTCAGGATCCGTCCGGTTTACTCCCGCGGGAAGAATTCCCAGCATCCATTCGATTGAAAGTTTGGTGAGTCACGCAAAAATCTTCGCTCCAGCTGGTAATTGTTGCCTAATTCCTCAATTACCCAGTCCGAAACACAATCTGTTACTCAAAAATAATGCTGAACAAGCGTCGTTATTTCAGAGCTTCACCACTCACGTTTGCACTTACATGCTCCGTAGAATAAAAAGCGCAGTGAAAATTTCCATTCTCCTTAATTGTTAGTTATGGTATGGTTTCTTAACATGTTATTGTGTCGCACTAAATCAACTACATATATTCCAAGCAATATAGACCGTGCTACTGACACCGTCGTTAAATAAGCCACAAAATACAATGCACTAAAGACGTAAAGTGGCGTAGTACCAACAATGCAACATATGGTCTATATGTTTATATGTATGCATAAGTACCTATTCTGTATAATATTCGTCTCGGAATCTAATATTATTAATGCAGATTTGCGAATACCAACTTTCGTGTTAGGGAGGAAAACTCGGAAAATTGTTAATATTGCTGCTAGTGCCACGAAAATTTATAATCAGTTAAACCACAATTAGCATCGTTTCTATGACGCGGTAAACCTCCTTAGTTGAGGGAAATTCTACCTAGTCTCATTGTTTGGATAAATTGAAACCTCTAGTTCATGAGAAACATACTAGCGCCGTATCTACGATAAGGGGAACACTATCGATCATATAAAATCTACGAGTACACTAGCCCGTTTTTAGGATACTAGGAAAACAAATAATTCCATGAATATAGGAAATGTATAGGAAAACAAAAGATGTTTGTGCTGAGAACCATACAAACCGCATAAATGCACTCTGAAGGCAAAACGTAGAAATTTTAAACGCTAAATCTTGCGGTACGTAAAGTAACCACTTGGCCTTATATGGTTCAAGTGGACTTCACGGAGCTAATGACAATTTGCAAATTATATATGAGCTTGGAGGTTACAAACGGCTCTAGCGTAATCCCTCCATATGCACAGTATTCAGTAATCTGGGCGTTTGCTGCTGTCCAACGGCAGAGACAAAGCAACTCGATACTCTCTACTCCTCCGGCAGTGTTCAAGCAAGCGGTGAAAATTGGTTGCCGGCTTTGAGGTAAAATAAGGCGAAAATATATTCCTTGAGATGTTGTGGACTCTGGGGAAAGAAGAAAATCCTCTTCTACCGTATTGTTTGTTACACATACCCCCCCCCCCCCACACACACACACACTTATACAGTATATCTACCTATATATATATACATACATGGTGTATGTGTGTGTATGTGCGTGCGCGCGTATAACTGATACAGAAAATGGAAAAATTCAAGTTTCAGATGCAAAATAGTTTCCTAGTCGTCTTCTAGTTCCCCTTTCTGCTGTGAAATCATTTTCTTCACAGTTGCCTCAAGGGAAACTCCGCGCGCCCTGCATGCAGTCCCTGACTTTGACAGATGATCACATACATTTTCCACGGAAAATCCACCTTTGTTACAGAATGCAATTCGCCATCCAATACGCTCTGTTCTGTTTCCTTTTAAGTACTTCCTGTTTTACCTACAGATCTTATTTCATAATGAAATGCAAACCTATGGTAACACAAAATCTATTTGACTAGCTTCACGCCCTGAAAATTGTACAGTTATTTAAAAGAGATCACTTTTGGACTATATCCCGGCCAGTCAAATTCATTCCACATTCCTTTTCCTTTTCTATTTATTTCACGTGTATATTAGTATTCTCCTCGTGTTTACGTCTCGGTATGCAGTCTTCTGCACCTTATCTTCAGTTACGCGTCCTAAAATTTGCATGAATTTCTTATATATCCCATGAGTGACTGTACTTATATTCCTGTTACGTACATACTTACGTCCGTGTTATGTGTGTTTCTCTATCACGTTTAAAGCTGCATTTGCCTTAAATGTGTATCTATTTTACCTTTCTACTTACATCAGAGTTATTCGTGTGTCTCTATCACGACTCTTACTTTCATACGTATTGTGTGTTGCTGCCCTTCCTTTGCTCTTATTGTCCCCTCTGTGTGTTTATTATCCCGCACTTTGGCGATATTCTGAGCAAATCCAGCTATCTCGCAAGGCAAGATGTTTATCTTCGTAAAAAAGATTCGCCTTCATGCATTGCAATCTAGACGCTCGGCGACAGAAGTGCCCACGTATTTTTATCTTCCGTGTACCACCTTCATCTCTATACTTTCAACCTTTCCGTCTCGACTGACAAATATATATTATTGTCATACACACGTATTATCGTATAAAAACTTTGTATGTATTTGCCCCAAATTAATCCTTCCCAGTTTTTCTTCCTGTCCCATTAAGCTCGTGGACCAAATTGGCATTCGTCACCTGCACCTTCTACCCTTTCTACACTATAAGATATCTAATAGTGTTATTCCCTTCGAGACTTCTTCTACACTGTCAATATCGTAATTTAACCTCTTTCCTAACTTCATTTCCCGATAAACTCCTTCGTTTTATTCGTTTCTGAAACCCTTCATTTTTCTCTTTTCTCGCCAAAGTTGTTTTAGTCTTCATAAAAAAGGATTAGAATCACGTCAGTCTTAACTCTGATAGTGACTTCATGTTGAAACAGGAAGCACTTGTAACGTTTCCTTTTGGGAACAAAATTGTTTGTATTTCTTGTAACTTAAAATTTGGGTTACGTTTTCGCCATAAAGTAGAAATATTTTATTATATGAAGATCTAATTCAAAACTACTAGTTTGTTGTTTGTCTCCTTACTAATGTCACATTTAAAATAAATTTATGAATTAAGTGAGGAAAGATTCATCCGAAAATTTCTGTTTGAAACATCAAATTTGTAGTCATGCCCAAGTATTTTTTACATTGTTGTTTAACAAATACTGAGCCAGTTAATCGAAATATGTATTGCAAAATGTTGCGAAGAAAGAATTAAAACACTTATGTCCAGAATTCTTTTAATATATCATATGTAAGATGCAGTCTGTTCGCCCGTAAGGTCTCCTTACTTCTTCCAGAAGCAATTACGATGGAATGACGAGGAAAACTACATTCAGCTGATTTAGGATAGAATTCAATACCGGGATTTTGTGAATGCGATAACAAACCTTCCGATTACAACAAAGGCAAGGGAGTTCCTGACCAGCAACGTTACCACTCTTTTCCTACAAAGATCCTGCATGATGCATATAATTAATTAAATACAATAAGAAGTCAACAAGGAATGACATGGCTTAAAAAGCTGTTTAGTCCATTATTACTTTGCATCATATCAGAACAATTCATTAGATAGTGTCTTAGGGTAATGTCATATCTGGCACCACATTTTACTAGCCTGTCTATACAGACAATTCCTGCTCTTACGAATATTCTATTTACTTTATTGTAGAAAGATAGTGAAAAGAGATTTCTTAAAAATAGTCGCTATGACACGTAATTCAAGTGCTGTAATTGGGTTTAAATGTCGAATAACAGAAAAATAATCACAAAAAATAAACCAGCCATTTCATGCCCTCAAATGAAATATACAAACAACGGAAACAAATTATTACATACGATATTAAAATACTAAGACATTGTAGTAGAAATATATCCTGTAAACAACATTGGGAAAATGGGCAAGTTTCTTTCCTTTGCATTCTTTCCTCTTGGCTTAAACAATTCCAAGGCATTAAATTAACTCAAAAGATTACTAAGATGCAAGGTCGCGTTCAATTGAAGAACCAGACGGAGAGTTTTATGCTCCATTAGGGAAGTTCTAATGAGTGAAATTCCGTAATATGAATCTTCGTAAATTTAGGGGTGACTGTATTCATGTTCACCAGTGTTACATTCTAAATAGTCCCACATAATCGCGACTGTAGATACATTCATTCAGTGCGCGCTACAGTCATCTCCGTCACATCGTTAATCGCGCCGTCAAGAACAGAACCGCCGGATGATGTAGTGGAATATCTTTAGGTCAGTCGAACTGGCAGTAAATATCGTCACGGCAGATCCAACTCAGGCAACACTACAACTACGACTGATGGAACATACAGCATATGTATACCAGCGGCGTACTCAGAAATCCAGCTTCTGTACAGAGCGAAGCGTAACTCTTTTATCAAATTAACCAAACTACACGTATATGCAGTTTTATATAATGCCATATGTAATATAATTGATTTATATTCACTTAATTATGATGTTGTTTGTGGTTTTACATTTCCAGGCTGAAATACACTCGGTTCTTCCGCTTTCTCTTCTGTCATTTGGTCACCCTAATAAAACAGGGGTTAGATTACAAATTATGAAGCTCCTCGTTCTACACTTTTCTCCGCCTCCCACTCATACTGTTTCCTCCCATTTACGTCCCAGTAGTCTCCTCGGTGTAGTTTTTTCACGCGCAATATTCCCTTCCCTCAGAGTTAAAGAATAATGTTCACGTCCATACAAACCAGCAGAATATTCCTCTAGCAAAAACTTAATAGTTTTTGTATTTTAATCTTTACGATTTTATGTAGGAGACGCGTAGGACAAAGACTGTTAAGCGAAAGGTAGCAAGCTTTCCTTGGTTTTAATCTGCCCTTGATTTCTACCTGAAAGTAATATCGTTCCGAAATTCTTGAACTTTCGTAACATTCTCAAAGGATTTGTTAGCCACAATTTTTTAAATCTTTCTCATACACAGACATTGATATACAATTTATCTTCTTCCCGGTTAATACTGAGTATTGCAGTAAAATAAGTGAACACCAACAAACTGGAAAGAGCACGCATAATAATGGGGTTTTCCTTGGTTTATTTTACGACGCTGTCAGTAATTTAGAGTATATAGCGTCGGAATTTAGGATGACTGATGAGTGATAAATCTGAAAGGGTTTGGAAGAAGAAGGTGGTGGCTTATTCAAGGCACTATCCTCGCACTACATGGAGGGACTGAGAAAACCATAAAAGATGGTGTGAATACATGGTATCCAGGAAGGGATTCAAACCAGACACCTCTCTAATACAAGCCGCCTACATCAACAGCAACTTGTTTCCTAATAAGTGATTTAATTCCAACAAATACGTAAATAAATCAGTTCATGAAAGTTTATCAATCACGGGAGAGGGCAGAAAAAAGGGGTTCTTGTAGCCTTCAGAAATTCAAGTTATAGCAGCGATTTCATATTCATAAATTCAACCGCTTTATGCATAGTAATTAAGGTGCACAATGTGCGTGCACCAAAGTGATTAACTCACCTCATTGTCCTTGTCGGCGTCTTTGATGTGCTGGGCTATGAAACGCACCCCCTGCAATGCAGACAGCACGTCTGGGGACAACTGGCGGGGCAAGGTGTTATCGGAGTCCGTCACTGTAACATGACAATTCAACATCATTAATTCCACTGTGACAGACAGTTCAAACATAAGCTAGCTGTAATACTGACTACAGCACATAACATTGTAGTTATACTGGACACATTTAGCTTCATTTCCGTGCAGTTTTCATGTATAACACTGTTATTGTGTTACTGTGCTCGTAACCGCCTAGTTACTGACAAAACATATATCTTGATAATACGAGAGAAATTTGGATCAAGCGTTAACGCTTCTGAATTTTATTCGGAATATGCCAGGTTCGAATCTCAACCGTAACACCGACTACCATACCTGAGGTTTATCTTCGTCTTCATCAGTCCCTCCGATATAATACCTCAAATTATCAATTTCTTCTACATCGTACTGACTTCGTTACACATTAATTATCCTACCATTCACATCATAGTATATGACTGGTGTAGAGCGTCGTTAAATAAACTGCAAGTTAACAAATACGGTTGAAGTCTAATATCCCAATACTTACATAGACTCAAGGAATTTAAATCAAATTATAAGGAACAAATTCACTTTAAAAGACACAGTCTCAGTGCTCTACATTCGCAAAGGTCATATCGCGATACACAAATAAGCTAAGGACAAGATCAAAGAAACTTACAAACCAAATTTAGTATTCTTCCAAATACTTCGGAGTAGTTTGTGGAAGTGTCTATGGTTCATCAAAACCAATCTCCGTACAACGTATTCCTGTTCCTCATAACATTGTTTTCATTATCGCAGGAAGTGTGGAGGCTCACTATGTGCATAATTATCAACGCACAAATGCAGTCTTGCGCTCTAAGGCAACTTACGTTTGTAGGCCTAGACAAGAAGCACAGTGCAATGATTTTGTTAAAAACATTTTACTTTCAATGTATGTAGTAATTCATTGTCTTTAATATGCATATTTTTGCGATTATATGCTCTTTGTTTGCTACGTATAGGTATAAGAGAAAATACAAGAGGACTTGTTTTCATTCTTCGTGCAATTAAGAAATACAAAATTCAACACAAAACTACAGCAAAATGCACTTTTAACAATGTTATGTTGCTATTGATATTATATCTCCAATAAAGTGTCTATCTGAAAATGGGATGAGATTGTGGGGGGGAATACAGCTCACATGGGAAAGAAAATAATGCAGTACAAACTATAGTTACAAAATATGAATAGATCAGACCACTTAGGAAATCTATGCGTAGATAGGAGGAAACTATTAAAATTGAAATTTTCTTACGGAAAGATTACACGAGATTGTGACCTGCATTAATTTCGCTCAGGACAGTTACCACTGAAGACTTCAGGTGAATATGATAATGTAACTTCGAGGTCTACACAAGAAGTGGGATTTCTTAAGAGGCTAAACAACCACTAAGACTCTATTCCCAGGTTGTACTTAAAGTCGTCGACTTATCTGCAAGAACTGAAGTACACAATAATCTTTAAAATGTGTAACTTGAGACAGAATTGTCATTAGTTCTGAAATTTCTTTATTAACATTTCTAATTTCCAACCACTGAATTATAATGCCAGACTATGTATTCAAGTATGTATTCGCCTAATCCCTAAATTATACTTTATCTTGTTCTTGACAGACATAATTTGTTTTCATTACATCGTTTAAACTTTGAGTTGGGTGTACCTAAACTGTTGGCAAGACTAGCCGGTTCCGTTATCCAGCCCTGTCTGTAGTGCAGCCTACAGTTTCCATGCAGTTACATGTAGTATGCAAATGCTCTGTGAGTTAGTGATAAAATTAGGTAAACTAGCGGTGTGAGCTGTCCAGAAAAATACTGGGGGAAGACCTGGACTTGCTATTTAGCCAGTGGACGAGCTGCGATCGTTGATCTAAATCTTGCGTTACTTAACTTGAACTCGTTGATTTTATCTCCCGGAAGGAACATTAAGGAGTCTATTTGTACATTTCGCTAATTGCACTTCATTATCATAAAGCCGTACTGCCATTAGCTACTACAATAGCCGTTCTCTTCATTTAAAACGGATCAACTCTACCCGGGATTTAGACCGCTTTGGATAGAGAGTCGTTGGACGGTGTGCATTTCTTGTGAGAGAGTAATTAAGTCAGCTTCTATTATACAGGGTGAACTACATTCAGAAAAGGTCAGCACTGAAAGTTTGTACAGAACTTTCTTAAGAAATGTGTCTAAACAAATATACATCGATGAAGTGAAATTAGATTTTTTTAAATGTGGCAGGATGTAAGTATAAGAAAGAAAGCACAGGTGAATTAAATACGAGTACATTCAGTATGGATGATAGTGTAGACTGTGGAGGAAGGGGTGGGTAGAGGTTTTAAAGAGATGAAAATTTCAAAAGTGCCTAAGTTGATTACAGAATAACAAGCTACTAGGAAGAGAAATCCGGGCCCTTGACGAAAATGTCGAAAGATCAGTTATAGGTGCAACAGGGATTTAGGTCTAAGGTACGAAAGGCGAAGAAATAGGATATAAAAAATAAAAATTCCTTACCTGCGTATCCTACGAGAAATGCTGAAAATATATTGGTACAGAGAACGATTTTTGTTACATTAAATACAATATATGTTCAATGACGAAGTACTGAATCTTAGGATTAAACAACATTCTGATGTCCTGTTTTCAGTACCATTCCAGCAATATCACGAAGAGGTATTGAAAACATGACTGGTTGAATAATGTGTTTACAGTCAATTCAACGTCAACGATGGTTATTGTTTTGAAACCCTTCAATATCGATGATTGGCCTCCAGGTCGACTTTCGCAGTGGAGAACACATAACCACTGCTCAAATTTGTTCGACAAAATGGGTCTCAATATGCCCCTATGTAGTTAGCCTCCTAAAACCTTCTTCAGATCCTGATCAGAGCACTTATGAAATTTAAATTGATCTACATTTTTAAATAGCCAATTATTATAAAAACGCTTAATAGATCCAGGCAGTAAAAAACTGAATGACACACTGATACTAATTCACTTTAAGTTGTTCAGTAATTCATGCAGTATAGCGATGAATGATTAAAGGATACTGAGTAACGAACGGGGAGGAACGTGGTAAGAAGTGAGGGAAATACTGTATTTACATACTCTGTCAATTGCTAAGATTGTACAACGTCGGTGGTATAAATGAAATATGAGTGTGGAGTATTGGCAGAATAATATTGGAAGGGTAAAACCGAAGTACTCGGTTAAAAATCTGCCCAAACTCCACTCTGCCCGCCAAACATCTTACGTATTGGCGTGGAAATCAAACCCGGGCCTCCATGGCGACAGGCTTGCGGCTAACTGCCTGAAACATGGCACAGAAGAATAAAAGAATTCTGGGACTAATGTAGCCGTTCAAAGCCCAGTGGTTATTATATGCACAACCTGCTGTAACGTTCAGTTACCCTGAATCTCTTCCACAGTGCGTGTTTATGTGTTGCGTCTGATTATCAGAATAAACGGAAGTCATTTTCATACATCAGTTTTACAATGCAGAAGCAGTGAGCTCGTTGTTTCTTAGATGAACTGCATGTTACAGTGAGTTAATGTAGCTACTATTATGGTATATGTCTGAATGGCCTGAAGAAACCCATGACATATCTCAGTCACGATGATCACTGTTCAGTTCGACATCTGAACAGCGCACTTCGGTACAGAAGTCGGACTGGTTACCGTTTCAGACAAAGTACTCGGACTCAGAAGTGAACAGCAATTCCAGATATTACAGGTCGCTAAAAATACTGTATTAATGTCCGAAGGTATATCATGCCCAAGACGCCTGTATTAGATTTCGTATCTTTTTTAAAAAAGAGAAATTTTTCCCCGTCCGTTTGGAAAGTATTGTGCAAGAGGACAAGTCAGTTGGGTTTTTGATCATGTGTTTTAGGCAGGACTGCTTTTCGTTACTTATACAAACTTGCAGTACAAACATACAGCTGTTCTGGATTTTAATAATTTCCAGTATATATTCAAGTGGTAATCTATCAGTAAATAAGCCCAAACGATTTTGTTACTGTGTAACGAGTTACTGTTGTTCCTTTTCTGCGACCCCAGACGACAGCGGTTCCTCAGCTCAATATACGACTTAATAATTCATAAAACATAATTTTCAATTTCTAAGAATTACTTCAGCCCAACCACTTGGCGCGGTCGAGCAAAAGCAGCCTAACGTACAAATAACTTGATAAAGCAAAACGCTTGTAAGAGCTTAATAATCGCTTAATTGCTCAAGACGTCCGTCACTGGTCCCTAGAATAATCCAGTACGTACTTTTGTATCCTATTTTATCGAGAATTTCTCTAACATTATCCTGTGAACTTCGTTTCGGCCTAGTCTACCACGTGGTCTTTTACTTCCAAATTTTTAGATTAAAATCCTGTGTGTATTTTTATGCCTCTAACGCGTTCTGTCTGTCACGCCTAACTCATCCTCTTTGAATTTACCACCCAACAATATTTTCTGAGAAAGTACATTGCCATTTATTTAGGGAACTACAGAACCTGAAATCTTTTGCACTCCAAGGGCTTCACTGTCCAGTGTTTTGGAAAAGGTAGTGGGACTTTGGCGTTCGACAGAGAGTTCGTACTTGTTTTGTTAGTTAGTGGCTCCTTAAGACAGAGTACAGAAATGCGTTTCCAATAGAGAAATGCGTGTACAGAATTAATGTAGCTACGTAAACACAACAGTAAGCAACCGCCTCTTATTTCCCATGTCTATGTCGGGCCTATCATAAGCCACCAGTTTGTCTGTAAGGACAACCGCTGTTTCCGCCCGAATATCTCGTTTTATATTAGGTCACTTCCTTCTGCACAGCAGTGTGATTGCCTTTTATCTCCTCCTTCGCGTACTGACTCGTGACTCCCGGAGACATCTTAACCATCCTCAGTATCTGAGTTCTGACGCCAGCAGTCGATCATGTCTTGGGTTCTACAATGCCGAATATGTTTACGACTGACCTTACTTCTGTCTTTGGCGTATTTTGTGTGTGGCAAGTCTGTGTGTGAAATATCCGAATCGTAAGTAAACTATCTATATATCTATTAATGACACAATTGAAGTTCTTTTATCTATAGATATAGCACTTTCAAATTCTCAGTTCTTCGGGATACACTTTGCCATACGCTGCTCACACTTCAAACAAGTATGAATCGATGCTATTTATAACTAATTTGTAACAGTAGGAACCGGCAAACATAACACTGGCGGTACTCAAATGCGTTACTATTTACTTATTTACAAGTTTTATAAATTTTAAAAGGATGTACACGTGTATTCAAGTGCTACTGTTCCTGTGTGTGCGGGTATATGTGTGTTTATATGTACGTGTAATCAACATTTTATAAACGTACAAAATATTATTCCTTTTAGGTCTATTTAATTAAACATATATCACGACGACAACAGTTTCAGAGACTTCTTCAAGTTTAAAGTATGATCTGTTCGATAATTCGATGTTCCGTGTGCAGCCGATGACAGGAAACGGATTGTAGAGGAAAGAAACTATATTTTTGCAAACTTTAGCGCATAAATCTAACAAGTTCCTTCGACATCCGTTGATGGAACATGAGGACAGACAGAAACAATGCCCTAATTACACCCGGTTTTTACAAGACTGTAGGAAGGATAAACAAAATCTGTTTCCTGCGTCTAGGAATGGCAGGTGAAGCGTAGATGTCTCTGGCTGCACGTACAATTCCTATCACTGATATTCCCTTCCGTGATCTGTTACTATCCTGCTCTTCAGTTCATGTAATACATTGTCTCCTCCTGTGACCTGTCTTCTACATGCTACTTCCAGGTGCCTAAAATTCCAAGCTACTGGGCGCGTAAAACATAACGATTGCAGAGGAAATGCCTACCCGTTACAGAAGGATACCCTAAGGGACATGAACAATCTCTATGCGCTGGGATTTGAAATTCTCCTGCTAAGCAGCCTTCGTTTAGAATCTAGCAACCACGTCAGTTTACAGTGCAATACTGAAGACTGAGCAGGTGGACTTAAATACCTGTTATTCAGAAGTTCGCCGTGTTAAAATTATTTAAATTTTACTTAGAACGCTAACTGAAATTAATTTATATTTACATCTTAAATAAAGTTCCTGCAAAATAAATGCCATTGAACTAAGATTTCTTTAAAACAGTCCTTTTTCAATGAGCGGAGCCCATTTTGTTGGAAAAGAAGCTGTCAAAGCAGATCCCATAGAATTGCATAAATTTATCTAAGCCATATTTCTTTCAACAATTAAATTCTCAGATCGAAAAACTATTTAAATTAAACTAAATTCGACAAACTAGAATATATCGTACACTTATTTTCGTTCTTCTGTTGTTAGCTTGATGGAATTGAAAAGCTTCGACTGTGCGCTTGTCAGCTCTCCCTCACTGCATGTAACTAATCGACTACCGCTCAATGCATTTTTCACCAAATTTAACAAGAAGTTTTACGGACACACTATCGTTTTGGTTAGATTCAGATGCAAATAACGGATATTAAATGAAGACTTAAACTTATACCTTGAGTGCAAATCGCTAAATATTTACCGGAGTAAGAAATGTTTCCAAAAAGGTGTAGAAGAAGATAAATCTTTTGTATTGTGCTCAATATACGTTTCTTACATATTTGATGGTTTACATGATAATTACGCAAAGAAATTTTTATAGTGTGACATCTTATAAATCGAAAACATTCGAAGCATGAAAGTTTATATTGGGAGGCCCTTAGAAAAAAAATTATCGAGATATCTTGAATTCCAAAAGATAAGAAAGGTGCATGTAAAGTAATATTCTGACGCGCTCTCAGATGGTCACATTTCTCTTTATTGTTCATAATTCGTGCAGATATTGTACAACGGCATTACTATTATTAGACTAGGTTCTGTTATGCAGAACTTATTATTTATGTATATACGTTGATTTTGCTAATTTATCGCTCATGCACACCCTAAAATCTTCATGCGATTTACATGAAGAAATAAGACAGATTAATGTCGATTGCTATCGATCAGTATCGGTTTCTATCGAGTGCTCTGATTATTGATTACTATCAACGGCAGCCACAGTAAATCTGGTTACCAAAACAGCCACAAACATAAATATCTCTTCGTGTACAGTGCCTCTTATAGGCAGATTTTAACGAAACTTGAATCTTCAGTTGCATCTCTCTGAACAGATGAGTGGGATTTGCCAAGCACGGCTGTTTGATGAACAAACTAGCATATGTGTAGGCCTACTCCCCGTCGGAAATTAGATGGAGCACCCAAATTTCTTTCTATGACAGAAATATGATTGTGGAAGCTGTTAACATTTCTGAGATTTATTCGTCTAGACAAAAGATGAGTAACTTCTTATTTCAGCAGTTGCTCAATACATTCGTCATTGTTGACAGGTATACTAGCACGCGGTATGTAAGCTACGTTGCAACACGCATTGAAACGTACAGGAAGAAATGGTGCATCTTTAGTTGTAAGAGAACGAGGACTGTGACAGAAATCAAATGGAGAACTGAGGTATGGCTTCCATTCAAAGCATGTTATTATTTTTAGTAGTTGTATGCTTTAACTGAAACGCTGTATTATATACAGAAGTTATTTGTTAATTTATTTTTACTTATGTGTTCAAGACAAACTATGTAGAGTTGAATGTAGGAACATTAGTTAAAATTTTGTGGAAAGAAAGTAAAGGGAAATGACTGTGACCTAATTTGAAGTGCTAACGCGGAATTTTCTTGGAGTGACTGAGGAAACCCACGAAAATCCTCAATCAGTTTAGCTGGCCGGGATATGAGACCAGAATATCTAATTCAAAGTAGGGCGCTACCCGCTTTACAGTGTTATTCGATGCAGGAAATACAAAGGTAAAATTCTCCCAGTGCACAACATGAAGGCATATAGGAGAGTGGAGGTAGAGCTCCACAGATTCAAAACCTCAACACAAAATGGAAGTAAGAGGCTACCTTCAAGTCCTAGTCGTTTTAGAGAAGAAAATCTCTTGTTTCTGGGCTTAGAAGGGGTTTCACATAACGGTACATATTTATCTGTGCAAGCTACGATGATATACAGGGTATACACAAAAGAATGGTGCGGTTTTAATAGTGAACACTATTAAAACCGCACCATTCTTGTGTGTATGCCCTGTATAGAAGAACGCAGGTACAGCTCCACTCACTCTCCACTTTCGTTCTAGATGCAACTGCACGTTAAAATTGGGAGCGAGCAACACAATATCAACACGACTGCACTATTTGATACTGAAATATAATTTCGAATGTCTTCTTGTCACTGACTATGCGAAAGCAAGTTTTTGCGAACGTATCACGTACGTCTTATTTCAGAAGAGTAACAAGAAATTAATAACCCCAAACCAGTCTCTTACGAACACGGAAATGAATATCCGGGTTCCACACAAAGTAGGAAATTTGAGTTGTCGAGAGATTTTAACTTTGAAGAAAGACTCTTCCATGAACTTCCTTAACTCCAATTGATTCCTTACTGATCAGTATGATACTCCATCGGCCGGTCAACAAATACAAAGTCCTTTATGGGGATGGAAATTTACTTACAGCGTTTACATCATGCCCCTGATTAGACTAATCCTGTCCATAAATTCACTCTACTTATATTATTCTCCCACTTACGTCTGGCTTTCAACGTAAACATTCCCCTTAAGGGTTCAGACCAAAACAACCTATGAACCCATAGCAACAGAAGAAAACAGCACATCAAGTCACTAATTATACTTTAAGCAATATCATTTTCCATTTCAGACATACACTTCATATCGTACTAAGACTGTCTGCTGTAATGGGTATCAGAAGATAAACTCTGTGTGCACGCCAGTTTGTAATCCAAAGTGTGTTCACGGTCAGTGTACAGCTCCTAACCTCTGTTCATGCGACAGTGGATACGCAAAACACCATAGTAACCCCATGAACTGCATACCGGTCTGTAAGCCAGGGTGTATAAACGCACAATGTACATCTCCCAATGTCTGTGCATGCAACATGGGTTTCAAAAAGGATACCAACAACAGCACGACATGTATCCCTATTTGTGACCCCGAATGCGTATATGGCATATGTACGGCACCAAATGTCTGTACGTGCAATTTTGGCTATAAACACAATCCTACAATCAGCAATATCTGTGACCCTATTTGTAGCCCTACATGTATAAACGGTTTCTGCACGAAACCCAACTTTTGTACCTGTCACACAGGCTACAGAAAAGATCCTATACTTAACAATAATTGTGTGCCAATTTGCAACCCGGCGTGTATGAACGGAGAGTGCACTGCCCCTGATATATGTTCATGTAATGCAGGATACACAAAAGATATTAAAAATTACACAAATTGTCTTCCAGCATGCGATTATGATTGTATAAACGGAATATGCACGGCTCCCAATACTTGTACGTGCAATGTTGGTTTCGTTAAAGATGATATGAATAACACAAATTGTACACCGGTTTGTAATCCTGGCTGTGTTAACGCACAATGCACTGCACCAAATAATTGTACTTGTAACGACGGGTTTGCAAAACGCACAGAAAATGCATCACATTGTGCACCAGTCTGTGATCCAGAATGTGTTAATGGAGAGTGCACTGCACCAAATACTTGTACTTGTAACGACGGGTTTGCAAAACACACAGAAAATGGATCACATTGTGCACCAGTCTGTGATCCAGAATGTGTTAATGGAGAGTGCACTGCACCAAATACTTGTACTTGTAACGACGGGTTTGCAAAACACACAGAAAATGGATCACATTGTGCACCAGTCTGTGATCCAGAATGTGTTAATGGAGAGTGCACTGCACCAAATACTTGTACTTGTAACGACGGGTTTGCAAAACACACAGAAAATGGATCACATTGTGCACCAGTCTGTGATCCAGAATGTGTTAATGGAGAGTGCACTGCACCAAATACTTGTACTTGTAACGACGGGTTTGCAAAACGCACAGAAAATGGATCACATTGTGCACCAGTCTGTGATCCAGAATGTGTTAATGGAGAATGCACTGCACCAAATACTTGTACTTGTAACGACGGGTTTGCAAACGCACAGAAAATGCATCACATTGTGCACCAGTCTGTGATCCAGAATGTGTTAATGGAGAGTGCACTGCACCAAATACTTGTACTTGCACAGAGGGATTTACAAACGACGAAGAATATAAATCAAATTGTTTACCCATTTGTAATCCAAATTGCATTGAAGGAATATGCGTGTCTCCAAATACATGCATATGTAAAAATGGTTTTCATAAGCATGATAATTACACGTACAAGTGTGTTCCAACCTGTCGTGACATATGTATAAATGCCGAATGCACTGTCCCTGACACTTGTACATGCCTATCAGGTTACGAATACTTTGCTGAATCAAATTCTACTAATGTCTGTACGGCAATTTGTGAAGAAACTTGCATAAATTCGCATTGTGTAGCTCCAAATGAGTGCTTCTGTTATGAAGGTTACGCTAAACAACTGAACACTTCCAACATATGTGTTCCTGATTGCAAAGAAGGTTGTCAGAATGCAAAATGCACCTTACCTAATACGTGTACTTGCTACGACGGTTATATCAAAGACACATATAATCCAAATATCTGCTTGCCCGAATGTCCTACAGGATGTGCAAATGCTGTTTGCACAGCTCCTAATATTTGCACTTGTAATGAGGGATATTCTGAAGAAGAAGAGACAGGGGAGTGCTTGCCTGTGTGCGCTGAAGATTGTGTGAATGGCAACTGCACTGCTCCCGAAGTATGTACGTGTCACACGGAATATATGCACAACATCACACATCCAAATGTTTGCATTATGAAGTGTCAAGAAGGCTGTGTGAATGGGAAATGTACTGACAACCGCACATGTTCCTGTGATGCAGGATGGACAGGTGTCAATTGTTCTGCTCGAGATTTCAGTTCTTCATCAAAAGAGTAAGTAAATAGTCAGTGACAGAGTAAAATTACCTAATTTTAGAGATTATTTACAAAACTGTAATAACAAATTTTCCGTGTAAGAAAAAATTCGCTTACACTCATGCATCGTATTTTGCTATTGTAGAAGGAAGAACATTCTAATAATTGCAGTAAATTCATACGTAGGCCTAATTGTTTACTGTCACACTATGGTGCGTCTGCCGTACTTTCGAGTGTTACCAAACTCATTTCAGTGAAAGGGCAGCCAGCAACACCACCACTTCTTTGATTGCTCCTTTCATTCCGCACAATAAGTTTCCTTTCGTTTGGTGCGTTCGCAGAGTAATTTGCGATAGGTGACTACCACTTCGTCATGTTTGTCCTTTTGCTCTTCAAAGAGTAGTCTCTTTTACTGTAACGTGTCTTTAATAATGTCCTCTTACTATTACATAGTAGAAGTTTAAACTAATATAACTGTAATTTTCTAAAAGGTTTTTGCCAGGCGCGAAGCACCTGAGTCATCAGTATGTTCTATGGTTCATGCTTCTACCGCTGCTGTCAGTACCCTTCTTCGTTGTTCCTGCAATAGCGAAAATCAGCAGATGGAGACGCACCCTACATGATGAAAACCTGCATGGATGATATGACGACACAAGGTCAGTGACATTACTATATCGACATAGTTGACGTAATATCTGAGTTTAAAAGGATTATACTGTAATCTCTTACTATGCTATAAGCATCTTCAAAATTATGACGCCCATTCAGCTACTTTCTCATAAATTAAAATATTACATAAAACAAAAATGCAACATCAGTTTTCAACTTTCTGATACATGTTCTAAAGATGAAGAATTGTTTTTAATTCGAAATATACTATCCTAAAAGTTGTAAAGTTTAAATTATATTTCGGAGTGACGAAAGTTGTTCAGTAGGTAACCATGCTAAAATTTCTTTAAATCGAAGAGACAAAGTCGTCATAAAATCATTTAATATCCTTTCTTTACGATAAATTAACACGCGTTGTTTGAGATGAAAATATAAATACATTAGCCCCATTGCTTTCAAAGTGTGCTCTTCAATATAGTGTCACTGTAATTAGATAATATAAGGAGAAAGTATAGGATTTTCAAAAAGAAAAAAGACTAAAATAAAACTCGACTGAAAAATTTACATACTTAAGACAGTTAACCAATTATATAAGTCATTTTGAGTAAAATAATTAAGCAGAGATTCACTGTACTGTGATGTGTTTGTATTTCAGAAGTAAACAACTGCTCTAATCCAGAATTCATTATCAGCGAAAAAAGAAAGGTGATATAACAAAGGAAATAGATGCGAACGACGAACTAGAATACTTTTTCAGCTGTCCTTGTGACAGCAAGTGTCTTCTGGAGAGGAAACGTTACAGAAGATACTGCATAAAATAGGTTCAAGAAATATGGTCTAACATCTATGTGATTACTATTTTTATATAAGTATTTACTTCCAAAACATTGTTGGATAGTAGTCTTCCGGGCCTTGACACAATGCTGTCTTGTATGTGGCTACCGAATTTTTGAAGAAACTTTCCGCTTCCATCCTCAAGATTGAAGAATTTTGTTCAAGTACGTCACTAGTGATCAGGGTGAGGATATAGTTTGATTATATAGGCGGGTTGCCAGGTAGGTTGCCAATTGGAACAAATAAAGTTTTAAAGTTTCAAACTTAAATGTAATCCTTAAAGCTAAAGTTGGGGTAATGATAAAGGTAAAAAGGTAAGGTAAAGTTGTCCCTAGAACGGGCCTTAGTAGCGGTATAGCTCTACTGTTTCTTTAACCGTGGCACTAGATGAGGGTGGGTGGTCAACTCCACACCCCGACGGCCTTACCCCCGGGAAAGAGACCCGGTACCCATTGTACAGGAGGCTGGTTGGGCCCCAGGACCGGTCTGGACGGTTGCGGAAAATCTCGCCCCACTGGTTTTTTTTTTTAATTCCTGGGTTTTCCCATTTGATCCATTTTTGTTCTGTATTAGTCCTTTTTCGTCCTTTCATGTCACTTACGTCCACACCGTCTTTTTACAACACACACAAACATCCATGCCCCCGTGGGATTTTTTTTTTTTTTTTTTTTTTTTTTTTTTTTCTAATCTGGTTTTCCTTGACCATTTTAGTTCTGTATTAATCCTTTTCGTCCTTCATGTCACTTTACGTTCATGCACCAGTCCTTACAACAAACACAACACAAACATCCATGCCCCGGTGGGATTCGAACCCACGATCCCAGTAAGCGAGCGGCCGCAGACCCACGCCTTAGACCGCGCGGCCACTGGGATCGGCTGGATTCGATCCCCGGACCGTCCAGCCAGTAGCGAGTCGCTATACCGACTGCGCTATCCCGGCCCACCTAAATGGGGACAACATATTTATCCGCAACGTCACTATCATGTAAAAGAGTACATGGAGTCAAGAGCCATAAGACCGCAGTCCGAAAAACCCTGCCGTAAAAACCTGAAAACTTCGTACACATTTCCCATGAACCATACAGGTGTAGGCATATTGTCACTTATTGGAAACTGACAGCAGTAAAGAAGTACTGTTTGTAGTGTTGGTGTACCAAATACACGACCTAGTAAAACTGGGGGTGGATAATAACATATGAAAATGCAGGTCCCAGCGCAACCAATTGTGTAAGAAGCAGCCAAACCAATATCGAGGATGTATCCGTACTCAGATTTAAAGGCTTCGAAACTGCTGGCTGATAACATTAGACGGATATTAGAATTGTAATTTTTAGAAATACTTGGAATACTGAGGAATTTTCAGAGGGATTCGTTTCACGTTTCATCTAAAAATACTGCAATTACCACAACTACACAAAGGCGAACAAAAACCCTTTGGTATTACATGTCACAGAACTGTACTAAAGACGGAAAACAAACTGTCCCGGTGCATAGAATGAGTCCTCTTATCAAGCTTAATAAAAATTGTATTTTTTTATAAAGATAATCAATGCAAAAATTCTACAGTTTTTCCTTTAAAAAAGCTAATAAGCAACGAAAAGTAACAACAAATACTACCGACTTTCCTATGTCAATAAAGTATAATGACATATTAATCTTCAGTTTTTCAACCAACGAATGCACTTCTTATTTTCGTAATTTTTTTTCACTACACCCTACATATGTTTCGGCCGTATTACGAAAATAAAAAGTGCATTCGTTGGTTGAAAAACTAAAGATTAATATTAAGATGAACGGTGAACAAAACGTCAAAATAATGACATATATCAGCGTTATAAACATTAATGCTATTTCTGAACAAACTTCCGTCAATGCTTCCGGCGAGCAACTGTCAGATATCAGAAAGGGGCTTATCACTATGCTGAAGGACATGTTTGTTCAAATTAGACCGAGATAGTAACAATAATAGCATAGAGAAAAAACGTAATGACGATTGTTGAGAACAGAGACCTCAGCAGAATGTTTTGACCTGAGGAAGAGGAAATGGACTAACATGACGACGGAGAAAATCTCGTAATGTGGAGCTTTACAATTTGTGCACTTCCCAAATACTACTACTAGATCTCTATCCTAACTTCAGTCATAAGAGTTTATTGAATGTTTCTAAAAAGAGAAGGCCTGATGATGGCTTGTAATAAGCCGAAACTTGTCGCCTAATCGACTTATATATATGGTGATGTATATGACTGTATATTAGGAAATATATATATTACATCAATTCCATTAAAGAATACATAGCACCGATAAAATCAGAATTGCATTTTCAACATCTGTGAATAAATATGGTCTTCTGGGATGTGAATAATGTACTTTGCAGACATGTAGCAAAGTTTCGAAGGAACGTACTGCTTCTGTTTTAACGATTTAATTGTCACATTGACCCTGAAGACGCAGGTACCTATTTACCACACTACATTACGTCATATCCTACATGACACTGTAGTCTTAACCGAATGAGTAGGCTCAAGCCTTAACAGTTATGACCTGTATACCGGAGACATGTGGTCACGAAACTGACTAACACAACTGAGGCTTTTAAGGCTTCCGCTTTGTCCCTCCAGTCGAATTCCTTCTTAGGACCTTAAAACAGGTCACAATTTCATCATCCTCCAATATTTTAAACTTTACAGAAATGCAGTAATCCTCTCATAATATTTCATCCTAAATAAAATCTCGTACACTGGAGATTTAATCTACAGCGAGTTAAAAGAATAAATACACACATCTGGCCACATGCCTAGTTCGAGTTTGCTGTAAAAATAGATCATTTAGTTTGATATTGTGCCCTTCATATAACCTAGCTTATCTACTTTCATGTACGGAGCTGAGCTTACAATTTATCCCCTACAAATTTCAAAGATCATCTTGTAGAATTCCTCGTTAACTGCACGTACAGCAAAGGAGACCATATTTTCTCTCCAAGATACGGACTGTTTGCCTTGAAATACGGACAGAGCGCAGCCCTTCTTTGCAGTAAGATAAAGAAGTAAGACAAAACAAACTGCGACAGTAGCAGGTATACTCTAATCTCTGGTGGACTGTGCTACTGATTGCATTAGTCTTCTTTCTTTTTTGTAACATTTAGGAAATTGCAAACTTACAAGGAATTTTCTTCGCAATTTAAGCCACGTGAAGGTTGCATCCAGTATAATCCCATGAATATTCTTTTATCCTTAACACAGCAGAACACATTCTTACTTTTTATTCACACAGACTCTTTACTTCTACGTTCCATTAAACTTGTATTTTCATATCACAAGCAACGAAAGGGCCGTTGTGTATTGAAAAACTTTTAATTTGAAAATTGTACCAGGTATTGAAATCGGGTAGTTTCGTTACATTTTGACAATAGGAGAAAGATGGCGGATAAAAGTAATGAAATGATGGAACAACTAACACAGGTTTTTGCGCTGCAAATGTCACTTACATTTGTAAGATATTGTACCGCGGTTCAAACAGTGGAAAGATTACGTAACGAACTGCATGGCCGACTTCATTATTCACTGAGAAACGAGTATGATATGGGGTATTAAGTGTTAATAGACCACTGTTTTTGTTAACTTCAGTCTTGGTCTAAATGATAATCCCCGTTCGTGAAACAATGTTTTATTAACATTTTCTTAAATGTCTGAAATTTCCTCGGAGAATTTATACCTTGCAGACACACAACCCACAATAAATTTATAGGTTAAAGCACATAATCTTCTGTTTTTCCTTTTTTCCTAAAATACCCTTTTATAATTAAAAGTCAGAAGTTTTGTGAGGTGGGGAAAAAGTGACGCTCAAATTTTCAATTCTCTTCAAATACAAAGTCACTTATTCTCAAGTGCTTCATGGGTAAATTACTACCCACGCTACACTACAACCTGCAGAGTTAGTGAGCTTATTTCCTGCAGAAAATAATAAATACAAGGAAGCAGATGGTAATTTAAAGGTAAGAAAATTCCTTTGCCGTCATTATTGAAGAACTGTTTAGTACCTGAATACTGCAGAACGAATATCGCTAGGCCTCTACAGTCCGAACTATGGCAACCGAAAATTTAACTTCATGGCACCTTAGGTAGTCCTATATTTTAATGTACAGTACTTTCAACTGACAAAATAAAATATGACAATCTTTAGTCAATGAAACTCCAGGCCCTAACAAATTGTTCTTAAATTTTATATTGCTTTCACCATGCATTTTTACTTAGTATTCAGTAACCAACAAACGCACACACTCAAACTATTTTATAGTTTTATTAGTATCACCGAATTCCCCTACATATGTTTCGGTCCGTAGACCATCTTCAGGGGGTTAACCAGCTACTACACTTTACATCGCATGTTTAATGTGTTTAGAGTGTTCTACGGCACATTAAACATGCGATGTGAAGTGTAGTAGCTTGTTAACCCCCTGAAGATAGTCTACGGACCGAAACATATGTAGGGGAATTCGTGACACTAATAAAATATAAAATAGTTTGAGTGTGTGCATGTTGGTTACTGAATACAAATTGTTCGTAAATATTTCCATTCTCATTCAGCAGAGTTTCTAAACTATTTTTCTGAGTAACTGTATAGCATCTCCGCTAAGCTCAGCGCTTTAATGTGTAGGATCAACCACTAAGAAAATGTGCTAAAATTTATATGTGTTAAGACCAGAAAAAAATCACGCATTTGACATGTGCAAAGAAAATTAATTTTTGGTGTATTTTTCAAGTAAAGGTTGAGAGTATTTCAGTACACTGACGCGTAAGCGCACTTACTGGCAAATATAATACAAACGAAAGAATCAAACATCCTCATAAGACACTCTTAAGCATATCTCCTTATAAAATCACTCTACACATTTACCAAGCCATTTCAATTAAGTGATATCGCTTCTGACTGGTTCTAATGTCATCCGAAATATTTATAACACTGAATATGATTTGTCTTGATTTTGTCAGTCCCACCAGGCATATGCCGCAATATTACCTTACATTATCTCAGGACTGCTTTCTTCCACATACTTGAAAATTCATTATTCACTATCAGTGAATCATCGACGCTACTCTTCTGCCTGCTACGCTACTGCCAACTTCGTTAAATAAAGTTAAAATAAACAAATGCCAACATTATCAGCACAGATTTAATCACTGTATTATCTAAAAGTTTAAAGAAACAAAATTAACTTAAATTATTATTAGTTAAGATTCGTCCAAAAATTCGAATACACGGCTTCAAAGCCTTTCAGTAATACTTAAAACTTATTAATAGGTATAGGCTTAGATCTGCATTTACCTTATTAATTTTCAAGTACTGCTCTCAAGCAGATAAGACAGGCGCTCTAAAGCACGCACTTCTTTATACAGCTCGAATACTGACATCAGGGGTCCGAATAACTTTCTGGGCATGGATATCAGCTCTGTATCATTTCTATGTCTGTGTTATACTGTGTGCGATTGGTCGATCTCTCGTCCAAGGACTGCCATAAAATGTTACAAAGAAGATTCAGAACACTGAAAAGCGGGAAACCCTGCATCTCATCAGAATGTAGTGCCGTACAGACAGATAGCACACATTTTTAAGTAGATTCCGTTCTGGGCTCTCGTTTTACACACCTGAAGTAGGAAGTAAAAGCAACTTCCGAAACCCAGGAGTTTTAATAAATTTAACCATAAATAAATTAAAAAATAATGCTCTTGGTCAGTATTTTAAACATGCAAGAAGAAGTGGCGAATTCATGAGCGATAAGGAACTTCAGCTGTAACAGAATGGGCTAGAATATATATAGACAAAATGCACTTCGTTCTGCCATAAAACTTTGAATCTCTTGAAGAGGGCGTGTAAAGTAAACCTGCCTATGTGCTTAGCGTTCGATTAAATATAAAGCATGCAACCTGAGGTTTTATTTCAAGCCATAACAGCGAGTCTGCATTACAGGGAGTTCGAGTGTTATGCCCTCCAGGATTAACATAATGTAGCCCTTTGGCCACGTTTAAATGAAGCAGAAAATTTAGACTCACCAGAAGAATGTGGTTGGTTCTGCCTGGCTTCCTCGTCCTGGCTCAGTACTGTCTTATAAGCCGTTGATACAGATTCGAACCCTGGACTACCTTTCAGTTCTGCTGCATAAGGATCGCTTATGCTGTCCCTGAAACAAAACACGACTTCAGTGTGACCCGGTCTGTAATGTCAGTCTTCGTATTTCACCTATTGGAACTGCTGGACAAAGTAACAAACAATCGTATTCTGAGAAGAATCTTACAGTGAAAGAAGAAACGGAAGTCCTAATATTGTCACAAAATCTATTGGCCAGTTTATTGTATTCTCAACTTTAATAGATGTAGGGTAATTTAAAAACAGTCGTTGACCTAACATTATATTGCTTTAACAAAACCAGGTCTCATTCTTAAATGTTTTATACGAATAAACAAATATGAGGAATAAATATGTATTGCTAAAAAATAAATTATTTTACACCTTCAGCCAAATTTTAATTCTTTAACGCATGGTGACGACTTGTGTACCACCTGCCTCAACAATCAAATCACTTTATTTTAGCCACGCGGTGCATAAGTCTGTGTGCGTGTTTTGTCCTCACAACAAACAGTTATTATTTCCCTATACCGTTAGTTCTAATATGTACCTATAAAACCAACGGACAGTAATTTCTGAAATTATTTTTAGTAGAGCCAAATCCGTGGGAGGATAACAAACACTAAACTGGATCTTACAGAAATATGATGGGAGAGCGAGGACTGGATTTGTCTGGCTCAGGACAGGGACAATGGCTGGCTGTTGTGTACACCATACTGCACCTTCGGGTTACATATAATGTGCGAAATTCCTTGGCTAGCTAAGCAATTATTGGCTTCTTAATAAGGACTCTGCTCCATGTAGTGAATTAGTTAGTTATATAGGCAGATAGTTGGTTGGTTGGGCAGTCAGTGAGTTAGTGTCAAATTTGACGTCTCTATACTCCAAACGTGGTATAAAATGGAGAAGAGCAGTAATACTTGACTGGCGTGTAACAGGCTTCATAAACATCTTAGAGCTTCTAAATTTTGCAAATCGAATCCAGTATTTACAAAATGTAAAGTAATAATAGCACGATAGTCTTGATAACATCCGCGTTACTTGTTTGCTGTTCTTGTGGGTTTGCCACCGCATTCTAAAGAAAAATTTTGCCTTCTTCTTCAGTACTGAAGCAATTGGTCAAGGTAGACGCGTCTCCTCCGAAACGTCAGTGTCAAATTGCAAACCTGCACGATGTCAAAGCCCATACAACCGCCTTAATAACATCCGCCGTGAAATCCTGACAGCCTGTATCCTCCTGTTCTATTGAAATACGGTTTGTAATTCGCCGTTAAGATTAGCAACCTGTGGCTCGTACATTTTCAACTCTGGTTTATTTGTTGTGTGTTATTACTTCATGATGCTGTCAATTTCTCAGATTATATAGCGTCGGTGATAGGCGAATGAGTACGAGGCATTGGTGGAATGATACTGACAGGGGAGAAATGAAAATTTTCAGAGAAAACCCTGTCCTAGTGCCACTCTGTCTATTACTTGTACAAAATAGTGGCCTGGGATCGAACCTGGGCACCCGCTGTAACAGGTTGACGACAAATCACCCGTGCCATGACACTGCCAATTTATGGATTACAGTAAATAGAGATATGGAGCTTTTATATAAGCCAGTGGTTAGAATATGCACGACCAGGTAAAAGAGCATAAACACTGTTTTTTGTCCACACAAAGTATTTGTATGTTCCTTATGATTCTTACAAGATGCAGCGATTTTTTTCTAATGGAATGACACTCTTTTCTCTGTGAGGTATGAAATTAATCTACATGTTATACAATGTAGATTAACTTCAAAGTGTCAACGTACCCTGAGGTCATGCTATCAGTAGATCCCACTGATCTCAATCATATAATCCAGTGTAATTTTATAACTTATGGTAGCTTCCTCAATGCCGTGAGTAGGTCGATATATCAAGACGAGCCATTTCTTTAATGCGTTCTTCTACAGAGAAAATCTTGGCTGAGTAACGAAGCTGATCCCACTCTTCATTCCCACGGTACATTCCTAGAGAAAAATGAGGCAATCTCCGAGGAATTTGTGTGACATGAGGAGATATTTTGGGGCCCACGAAGAGACTTGTTCATTCAAGGCCTCATGCTCGAGACAAATCGCTGACGTCCGACATCCATCTGTCTTGTGACGCCTTACCCATGTGCTACTTCAATTTCCACGGATAGTTTTGTTCCGAATACTTCTATTTCTTATCATTCCATTTTATTTTATTATTTTCACCATTTGATGCCATTTGGCTTAGCCTCAGTGGTCATATCAGTTTTTAAATATGACACAACCAAGTCGAAAGAAAATACTCATTGGTTATCAGATTTCGATAAATTAGTTCATTATAAATTATATTTATTCATTCATTCTGTAGTCAGTCTTACGATAGGTCCGTAGCTTCTTCCAAAGCGAGTTCTCCATAGGGTGTGATCTAGTGCTTCCTCTTTCAATTTCCAATATCGTCTCTTTTCCTTAAGGTCATCCAGGATCTGCTTACGCCTTCTTCCTCGTCTTCCCGTTATTTCTATCCTTCGTTCTAACTTTCCTTCAATCGCGTCTTTTAGAAGGCTGTTTCTACGTAATATGTGACCAATCCAGTTAGCTTTTCTACTTTTTATTGTATGTAGGATATTCCTCTTCTCCTTTATTCTAGGTAATACTTCTTCATTTCTCACACGATCGGTCCAACTGATCTCCATTCTTCTCCAGCACTACATTTCAAAACTTTCCAGGTAATTCTGATCTACTTTCCGAAGTGTCCACGTTTCAGCACCATACAAAGCTGTGCTCCAAATGTAGCAATTTACTAGTTTCTTCCTTAAATTTAAGTCCAGTTTGCTGGTGAAAAGAGTCTTCTTCTTGTTGAATGCTGCTTTTGCCATGGCAATTCTGGATTTAATTTCACGTGTACATCTTGCATCAGTTGTTATCATGCTACCCAAATAATTGAAATATTCCACATTCTCCAATTGTTTTTGATCTATCATAACTTTTATTGGGGATGGTTGCCTTGAGATTCTCATTACCTTCGTTTTTTCCACATTCCTTTCCATTCCATAGCGTATTCCAATTTCAAATAGTCTATCAATCATGCCCTGAAGCACCGTTTTCTCTTTAGCCACAGTAGCACAAGGTCGTCTGCATATTTCACAGTGCGAATTACTTGTCCTCCTACTTTGAAGCCTCCAAACCCTTCAAAGCTTCCTTGGTAAGGTAAAGGTAAGGTAAAGCAACCCCATTACAGGCCTAGACAGGCCCTGAGGGGTCCAGGAGGTTGAGGCTCCCAGATTTGTAGACAATCGGCACATGAAGGTGGTAAGGTTGTCAGCCCTAGGCGCCTGCCGCCTTTACCCTCCAGGAAGTATTCCTGGTACTCATTTCTGTTAGAGGCTGAGTCCACCCCAGGGTCACATTGTGCGGCCAGAAATTTCAATGACTCCATCGGGAGTCGAAACCGCGACCTTCCGGTTTGTAGCGCAGCGCCTCAACTAACTGCGCTACCGCGTACCCCTGCGAGACAACACGTCTGAAGACGTCTGTGCAGTATTCTAGGGTGTTATTGTAATGTATTTAGATACAGTAAAACCATACGAAAACTAAAATATTCTTTTGCAATAAACTATCCACACCAGGGCGCCAGGCCGCCGTGCCTACTAAACTTTGTACGATGTCGCCTAATTTTCGTGGTTTGGCAGTAGGTAACTTGCTTCATGTCACCCCTTTGGTGCCTAAAATTCTGAGGTGGTTCCTAGATTTTTGGAAAATTTGTGCATCCCTGACCTACACTTTTTATGACAAAAAATCTGCCTTGTCTGAGAGCCAACACCGATCCTTGTACATCTTGCATTATTTGCCTTCAAGGTTCTGATCACGTAGTGGGGAGTAACTGCTGCAAGATCTCATTGCATAATAAGCAGGATTCTTGGCGAAGGCGCTAAGCTTTTGCCCTTAATTCCACTACTTTAACTGTCACGAAGCGAAGGCTTCCCTCTTCGAGAGAAGCAATGTCCCTTCGAGGAGCAGCCAGACACAGGGACAAAGAAGAAACAAGGCTTTTACCTCATCGTCTCTCTGACGTTAAAGCCTTAGTCTGTGCTAATGGTACGAACATCTCTGGTAGAGACGATATTTTGTTCTAACTTCTTCTGTGATTCATAGTGTTTTGTCCATGGTGTTTTTATTTCTCAAAACGATCCGTATCATCATCTGAAGAAAAACTAATACTTTCAAGCTCAAGATATTTCGTAAATGTGATTCTTCGAGAATTGACAAATCAGCGGAGTCCTTTCTTCGTAGTTCGAACAACACTGTGTTTCACAAGTCAGAGGTTATCCGTCACTTTACTTACCCAAAACTTACTTAGTCTTATAAAGTTGAAAGTAGAGTAAAAAATGTAGTTAGGTTGCGAGAAGACAAGATACACTGGGAAATTAACTATATAATCTTCTTATAAAGTGGATTACTGTAGTTTTGAAGTCATTCATGACTGTTTTTATTAATGCACAAAATATAACTTATTACCAAGACAAAAGTTTAGGGCATTATCATCTAAACATATATATATGTTTAATGTGAGATATTATCCTATAATGAATCTAACATGGTCGAACGCTGTGGATAACTTGCCTTGATCTCAGATATCTGAGATAATATTTACATTTCGTGTACTTTCTTTTGGTTCCTTTCCGAAAAAGACAACCGATATATCTCAGTATAATGATCGGACGTTGGCTGGAAGATAAGTTTTTAATTTCCGACAAATAAATAAATTTTTCTCCTTGCCATGGTGCCTAAAAGCTTTCCAGGGCCCATCCATACTTCTATGCACTGGAGACTAGGAGTTCTTTCCCACCTACTTCTTCTTGTCGTAAGGTTTAATTAGATACAGGAGCAGTTTTCCTTGATCTGCCCTTACAGAGAACACAGAGACGTTGACCAGCGACTTTTTCATTCTTGGTGATTTATAATTTAAGGCACACATAAAACAGCTACTAAACTGCAAGTGCCTGAGGACTTAACTGCCCTGATGAAATAGACGGTCTTCTTTTTGCCATCAAGAAATTGCCTGCTTTTATGGAACCATAAAGCTTATAAAACCCACAACTCTCTCTCTCTCTCTCTCTCTCTCTCTCTCTCTCTCTCTCTCTAGTCGAATTCAACACACATTTTTACATCTTATTTCTCCCCGACACATTTTAATGTGATCCTAACATTTACCTCAAGCTCTCTTCGTTTGAAACCTAATAACTAAAATTGTATCTGAATCTTTGTGTTCTCCATACTATATTACACAGTCCGACAATTATATAATGAGACTGATTTTATTTTGACCAAGATAGAAGTGCCATCTATGAAGCAATGCATGCCATCCAAGTGCCCAACCTTCATCTGTAATCTGGCAACACCGCAACGTCCCACGCTGAGCATGACGGGAAATACGGCGCCATGTTGTGTAGGTAGTGAGAGGACGCGGTCACAGTAGCAGCATGGAGCAGAGAGCGAACATTAAATTCTGTGTTAAACTCGGGAAAACTGCAGCTGAGACTGTGAAATTGATGAGACAAGTGTATGGGGATAATTCTTTATCTCGTGCACAGATATTCAGGTGGTATGCACGATTCAAAAGTGGTGTGGAAACGATTGAAGATGAAGCCAGGCCTGGGCGTCCATTTTCTGTTCGTAACGAGGGACTCATTGTGAAAGTGAGAGAACGAATACAAGAAGAACGTTGTGTGACTGTGAGAATGATGGCTGATGAGTTTGGTGTTAACAGGGAGACGATTCGTCAAATCTTAGTGGAAGACCTGGGCAAGAGAAAGGTTTGTGCCGCATTCATTGAATGATGATCAAAGACACGAGCGTGTTCAGTACGCAAAAGACATCATTAAAACTGCTCATAGAAATAAAACTTTCTTGAATTCGATTGTAGCAGAGGATGAAACTTGGTGTTTTCGCTATGATCCCACAACTAAACGCCAAAGTGCTGAATGGAAGTCACCAGCATCACCAAAAGGCAAAAAAGTTCGTTTTCAAAAGTCAAAAGTGAAGACAATGCTTGTGTGTTTCTACGACAGCAAGGGAATTATTCACCACGAGTTTGTCCCTCAGGGACAAACTGTCACTGGAAGTTTTTATTGAGTGTTCTGGAACGCCTATGGAAGAGGATTCGCCGTGTCCGGCCCGAGTACTCAGCACCAGGCAGTTGGTTTCTTCTTCACGACAATGCACCGGTTCACCGGGCAGTTGCTGTACAAGAATTTTTAGCCCAAAAACAAGTGTGCGTGCTCAATCATCCGCCTTACTCCCCTGATTTATCCCCCTGTAATTATTTTCTGTTCCCCAAACTGAAGTTACCATTGAAAGGGCGCCTCTTTGAAGATGTTCAAGACATCCAAGGAGCTGTGACATCGAGTCTTCGGGCCATACCACAAGAAGACGTGCAGAGGTCGTTCCAGTCTTTGCTAGATCGTGCCACTCGCTGTATCGATGCAGAAGGGATGTACTTTGAATAAAATACAGATAGTACTCAAGTCTTTTGTTCCAGTTTTATTCTATAACCTCAGTCTCATTATATAATTGTCGGACTGTGTACATTCTTAATAAGATTTCTGTGTCTATCATCACTACCATATCTGAAAGTCATGACGGAAATAGTTTGCGGAAATTGATGCATTGGTGTAGCGACACTGCCCCGGAGGTCTCCCAGTGTTTTGAAATTATAAATCATCCATGTAAATTTAATTTCGGAACCACAATAAACTACAACTGACCTAATCAAGGGGCATTGGGGATGTTCTAACACTAGTATTTAACTTTCGCTTCACCAAAAATTCCAAGTGGTAAGGAGCAATATTGCGATGCAAAATTCGTGTGGCCCAAAATAAGGCGGTTTTCAACTAATACCTAAACAAAGGTTTAGAAACTTTTAGGTTTGAAATTCTGACGGTTATGTGTACATATATTACGGTTTACCAGGATGTTACGTCGTATATTTTCGAATACTGCAAGTAAAATTCTTTGAACATTCTAAGTTTTCGTCTAACATATTCCTAATAAGCAGACTTTACCGCTCAGATATGACAAAGATCAGCATCATCATGATGCTTGTCTCTCATATTCACTTTCGCATCGTTATCATTATCTGAGACTTTTAAAATTCTGTATTGAAGATTTAGACATTTTGTTTCTGTGTCGTACTGTAAGTTCTAATCTCGAGCACATGTCACAGTTTTTTCACACAAAGTTCGGGTTCTTCCAGAGATCTTCCTAAAATACCTGAGCTAATTTTCTTCCTCTTAAACTTCTGACAATCCAAACACTGGACCTGTAAAGTACACACTACAAGAAGTAAATAGACAGAAACCGAAAAATGTAAAGAAAACCACTTAACCTACTCTCAAACCGCCCTATCACCAGTATTATCAATTGCTGTAGAAAATAGTCCAATTATTTAATTTTAAGGTCTCGTCTCTCGTGTCCTTGCCAAAATAAACGCTTCCTTCGGAATCCTGTAACACTTTACCCCAGCCCTTCATGTACTTACTCAAAATGTACGGACATTAGTGGTGAATTGGTCTAAGCTTTATTAAATCTACTCATATGTGGAAAACTCTTCTATCCACCCAGCCATTGGACGAAAATTCACTATTAAAAGGGAAGGGTATGATGTAGCTAACCGTTCATTAACCAGTATATTAATATATACGGAAACTGTAGACCGAAACTCCCTATCGACTTTCACTCATGCTCCTGTGCAATGATACAGCTAATTTTCAAATTAATGCACAATTAACGGGCAAATAGGATGGAATTGTGTAACTGAACGCACTGTTTGATGCTAACGAATGATTCTTTAATATGGCGTGATGAAATGAATTGGGAATTCTAGTAATTCACGAATCAGCCAACCGTTTCGATTCGGTTGCGAAGCTTAATTTCATCTCGCATTTTCTGTATGTATGCCACATACAGTAACATATATCTGAATTAAATTAAATTATTCTTCAAACATACTTCATTTCGCTAGGATAAAAAAGGGAAAGCTTTAAGTAAAAGCCTACTCGTATCGAAGACAAAAAATACCCAGTAAACTGTGCGATTTGAGGTGCCTCCTGCGGTGACTGTGAAGATTAATATCTTTGGGATGTGACGCTGTGTAGTTTGTTATAGATATATACACCAACTTTTCGGAGTAAAGTGCTGCCTCCATCTTCTGATAAACCAACGTATCGAAAAGTGAAAGCCCCAATCCTAAGGTTAAATTTTCAATACTAAAGTAAACTTCACAATATATCATTACATTTGTACAAAGTATGAGCCAGTATTAAGTGGGTGCAAATCAGCTGGCGATTTGGAAAATGTTACTAAAAAGAACATTACAGTATTCAAATTCCTTCCAGTAGTTGTTTGTTCGTAATTTTTATACTAAAGGCCTGAAAATTAATAGAAATTGCAAACCTCCAAATCGCCCGCTAATTTGTAATCATTCTCTATTCTGATCCACTTTGGTGAAAAAAAAGTTGAAGTTCATAAAACTCTGACGACTTAAAATGGTTCAGAGCAGAGAAACATGAATAATATCCAACGGGATACAAAAAGACTGACATTTTGTACTGTACAACTCGCCAGCAAAATTGGTTTATTAAACAGAAACAAGACTGAACATAATGAAGCACCTTAATTGCCTACAACTCACGACACTCATTAGTCAGTACTGATCTAATTGTACAGCACATATCAGAAGAATAGGCAGTAATAGAATTTCACATCGAGCGTTACATTAACAGAGACCATGGCAACTGTCACTGGTGTACGTTACCATGCTTCGAATGTGGAAGAGAAATTATAAAATGGAGAAAGGAGGAAAAGAGTCCTGTCTTGTGTCTCTGTATCAGTCTCTGCGTTACCAAAATAAGATTAGAATAATTTGCTATGATTAAATCGCACAGTTCATTAGAAGTGCAAGAGATTATGCAGTAAATGACAGAATATGTTATATGCAGCAATTAGTATTGTTGCAAGTTCTGTTCAGAATGTAAGATTTGTTAAGTTTGTGGGGCATACCGCCATGCATATTTCGTGTGCTCTGAATATTCACAATTTTCGATTACCGACTTCAGTTTTATGGACTTGTAGTCAATAATTTCATTTCGAAGATATTTCTTTGTCTTCTCCTGGGATTTCAACGGATTCGTCGCATCTAATAAACGACCTTCATGACACAGAATTCTTCATGAGAAGTCGAGAGCATCTCAGCTAGTCAAGAAATTCCTCTCCTGTATGAAACTCTAAAGTTCATTACAGTTTTCACAAAACTTCAGAGAACTTCACTGTCTCCCTCATCAGGGTCGATGTGGTCGCAAATCGCTGAGTGTATTGAGTCGTCAGTATCCCGAGAGCCATTATATAAATACGTTAAACGCAAGATCATCAAGTATTACGCTGTAGTCACAGCACCCCACTGTCGGGCACTATCTTGAGTCAGACACATCTATTCTTCATTTTTCACCCCACTTCTCAATCATCAACTTTAATATTATCCTCCGTTCTACGCCTGTTTTTTTCCATGTAGCTTCTGCCTTTACGTTCCCTGGCTAAAATTCTGTATGGAGTTCTCGAATTCAGGAGCGTGAGACAGGTCACTTCCACTACATCTTTTCTCTGTTCGCTCTAATATAATGAGGGGATATAACAAATTATATAGCCCCTCTTTACTCAGTTCTATCGGAGTCTCTTGTGTTGCTACGGTATAAATGTGATTTTGTACTTAAACACCTCGCCACACCGACGCATAGGGAAGCCAAGCTAAACTTCTACGCATCTTTAACCTCGGTACTAATTTGGAATGTGTGGTCAGGTTTGCACTCCGGCAGCTTTACCCTCAAAGAAAGGGGCCTCCGTAACCATTAGTGGAAAAATGAGTACCAGAGCCAATCTGGAAGGGGTGGTGGCAAGAGAAAATTGAGCTCCTATCGAGACTTGAACCCCCACAGCCAGGGGGTTCCAGCATGTAGCTAGGCACTTAGTTGACTGAGTTATAATCATAGGAGGAAAATGGCAAAATTAAAGGTTTCACTTATTTCCGTAATTTAGATTTGCATTACATATCACTTACCTGAAATCCAGTTCGTTGCTATAAACATTGTCTCCAAAATTGGTATCATCGAAGTTGTCCCGGGATGAATATGGCGGACGCCGCATCATAAGCAAGCGAGGCATTAAATGCAGGAACACACGCTTCACCCACGGAGACATCTTGTGAGTAGAAGGAGATCTGCAACAAACAATAACATGCCCGTTCAGATCACAAGGCATCTTTTAGATCTGTACCAGTCTTCAGAGGCTATACCTCGTTCAACACTAGCCCTCTAATAATAACGACAATCAACTTATTAGTACTTATCAGTCAAACAAGGAGAAAGATATTGCCTTACAATCGATTATTTGAATGCCAATAATTCTATTACGATTTCTAATTGATGTTATATTTGAAGGTACGTAATAGAAATCGACAAGTTAAATTCAGAAACGTTTGAAATGACAGGCAGAGTGGCAGTACGCTACCAGACACAGAGCACAGTTAACTACAGTTCAATATTCTGTACAAATGGTCGAAATTATGCCTCAGTGTTACAATACGGAGTGTCCAAAAATACATTATGGGGTTTTAGAGGCTACATTTTTTTAACATCGCGTAACTTGAACATACAAAATACAGGAGTAAAAGCTACTACTCAATAAAAATAAGTGGGTCCAACCGACAAATCTCAATAAAACAATTTGCTATTACAGAACTTTTTGTCAGTTGCAGAACAATTTGTTCATGTGTTGCAAATTAATATAAGATATAGCCTTCTTCATCACAAAGTTATAGGACCTCTTGAGGAGTTCATTACGAAGCAAAAAAATCCTTAATTATAGATCACGCCAGTCCGTCAGTGTCTTATTATCGGCGACTAAACTCTTTGCTATATGTTTGTGAAATTCGGTACAGGAAATCTTTATAAACATTTTCGGCAAAAAAGAGTTTCGTGAAAATCGGCTCCATGACAGCCAGGGTGCAAATGTTTTTCTGCCAGTATTTACTACGTTTCTTTGGCGATTTGGCTTGAAAAGTCGAAACAGGAAATCTTCACGAAATTCTGTGAAGAATTGTTAGTTTGGTGAAAATCAGCGCATTAAAGCCATGCCTTACTTAGGACGTCAGCGAATTTCTGCCCGTACTAACCACATTTATCGTCCGATGTGGTTTAAATATAGTACAAGAACATTGCGCATAATTCTGTTGCCTATTTATGAGTTTCGTGAAAATGGCAGCGGGGAAGGCCGTACTTTTCTTATGGGCCCAAACGAAATTGCACTTACGCGTGTACCGTAAAATCGTAAGACACTTTGAAAGTAAAGAACGCCTTGTGTACTACCATCTGTATTCTCATTACCTAAAGATGCGAGCTTTTAGGCTTTTGCAGCGGTGTATTTGAGGTCTTCGTTCTTCTGGGACGAAACGCTGCATCTTTCTTGGATATTTCGACCCTTGACGATGATATTACTACGTCATCCCGAAACGTCGTAAACCAATCACCTAGTGACGCATCGTCTTACACCAAAAGAAAGGAGACCTCAGTTATTGAAAGCATTTATATTGATACTGAATAACTGTCTTTCCGCGAGTTGGATAAGAGGAAAATTTTGCATTTTTCAGCAAGAGAGAGCGAGCCTTATTGCAGTAGTACTGAGGATTCAGGTCTTAGTAGATGTGACGCCATGTCGCTGGGTCAGTTTATCCAGCGTCTCGTAACAACGTGGTGCCTTCATCTTCACTCAATGACAAGTTTCCTGGACGAGCAGGAGCGGCCTGAAGACAGGCTGTTGAGGTCAACAGATTTGATGCCCCACAAATTTCTTTGTGAGATTAAGTAATTTGCGTGGCTTTTGGGTGTAGTGGGCAGGTGGCCGACTTAGACGAACTCCTATATAAACTGATCAATGCAGCTGTTGAAACAGTAACTCCATATATTCTGAGACGCGCATACCCGAATTCATTTCCAGTTTAGACATACACCGTGACATGGAGGGAGAATACGTGGAAATTTGCTGACAAGCAGTTCCCAGTCTTACTTGGTTTAGTTCCAAAATGCGCATAATTACGTAAACTCCCAGAATACTCTGTATATCTTCCAAAAAACAAAAGACAGGCTTTCTCTCCATAGACGGCATCTCAATTTGGTGTTGCGGAAATTTTCAAACATCAAGAAGGTCATTTCTATGAGTACACAGTTTTGATGCAGTCGATGTCTTTATAAGATTTTGCAATGTTTTCTACTATGACAGAATGAGCCTTTTATTACAGTGTGGGTATACATTTGCTTTAACAAGATCAGAGAGAGCAAACGTGCAACAAAATTAATTATATCTGACCCACATACTTTTACTGCTAATGGGGGATTTTCTCAACCATTCCCATACAGACATTTAACGTTAATACTTCTATCCTGTGTGAATAACACCTACTTTACTGGCGAGATTTGAGGTTCTCTAAGCAGTGCTGCTAAAACTTCAAGTGGTCTAGAATTTGCCGTTGTGTTTTGGTAACTTCGGACGTTTTTTAAGGCACTACCATCCTCCAAATCATCAGGAAATACCCAATCACACAGCGTTATATCCCAAACGACTTTAGTCTTTATTTCACTTACCACCTAATATGAAGGACTCGCTACATGCTGGACGGTCCGGGGATCGAATCCCGGTGGGAGGCAAGTTTTCCCGCATCCGTCCAGACGGGCCCTGGGGCCCATCCAGCCTCCCGTGCAATGGGCACTGGCTCTCTTTCCCGGGGTAAAGCGGCCGGGGGTGGCGTTGAACACTCACTCCTATCTAGCGCCGAGGTAAAATAACAAGTGGAGCTATAGCTCTAATTCCCCTTGGGGCCTTCATGGTCTGTTCTATGGTGAACTTTACCTTTACTTTTATAATATTCAATACACATTTTCAACCTTCTTTCGTCGAAAATCTCTGTAAATAAATAATTAAATATTTACATATAATAAGTAAAATGTGTCAACTATTTAAGTAGTTGTAACCAGCCGACAAATTCAACCACAGTTTTATTACATATCATATAGCACGATTATTATCCTTATGTAAATAAGACTCGTACTCACTAGCTTTGCTAGACGACATTTAAATAAGTTTACCACCATCTCATACACGCGACATAGGAATTCGAAAGTTTAGCACGTCAGTGCCCAAAATAATTCAGTCTGTCCAAGGGAAAACAACCGTAAACAAAGACAAGTTCCTGGGCTTTAAGCTGTGAAGCGTCCTGTCGATACCACGATATAATTCCTAGCTCCCTCATCATTCAAGTCCCACTGTCAATTCGTGCTTTTCTGCTCTACTAAAAAAGGGTGGGAATGTTTTTTTGACGGTGGGTAAATCCTTCGGATTGAACAGCAGGTCCGAAGTCTCAGTGGAGCTGGGGTGACAGTAAATCGCGAGTCGATAGGAATGCCGACATGCGATTAGCAGAAGTTTTAGGTACAGATAATGCATATGCCCCTTCAATATAGTACAAATACGACACACATAAATTGTGGTCTACAATATATCTTTCCTGCAACATGTTTCGATACTGTTTGGTCATGATCAGCGAGATCATAACAAATTAGAATTATAAGTTACTGTTATATTAAACTTGTTTTAAATCAGCTTCTCTATTACAGAACACAATTAAGCATGAATTACGTGGTCAAAAATCAGTTTATTAGCGTGTGATTATCCCATACATTTGCATAACTCGCTGTGTAGAAGATTCGAATAGTCTTATGATACATATTTATTGCAGCAAGCGCAAGACTGCTTGATCCTAAAGATGACGCACCACAGCCCTTCGAAGCAAGACTGCCTACCCCTTAAAGACGAAGGCGTCACGATTCGAAATATCTGTTTACTTTACTATTTACCTCTAACATAGCGTAACAGTACAGAAGACTTGAATACTCAAAAGGACTGGTGTGAGAAGCTCAGATCTTGGATATGACGAACTGTTTAAATGTGAATATAATAAGCATTGTTAAAGATTTAAAAAAACCTTCTACAATTCATTTTAGGTGTTAAGCAACAACGTAATTTCACATGTGGAAAAACTCTCATCTCTAGTTGCTCTGCTCAATACAATGATTACAAATAATATAAGTCAATTCTTGTAGGACGAAAATCAACGGAAAGGAGCCTAAAATGTCTAACACAGTGCACGGACTAAATAATTTCTAGGGACATATTCCTTCTTCAGAGACTAACAGTGGATCATCTAGTCAAGAAATTACCGACACTTCATAAAACCTGAATATCAAGCACAGTGTTTACAAGATCCAGCCACTTGTTTCTTCCCTATGCCAAAATCATCCGGTCCATATCCTCACATTTGATTCGTTATGATCCAAGTAGACGTTTCCGTACCTAATTTTTATATGCATTCATCTTATCCCAATGCTAGCAACATGCCCAGTCTAAGCCTCCTACACTTCATTGTCCTATGTACTCAAACCAACTAAACGGAGCAGAGTCCTTCTTGAAAAGCCAATAGTTTCTCAGCCAGTCAAAAAATTCCCCGCATTTTATGGAACCCGAAACTTCATCACCGCTTTCACAACAGCCCGCCACCTGTCCCTATCTTTAGCCAAATTCAGTCCACGCGCTCCCATCCTATTTCTTGAAAATCCATTTTTAATATTACCCTCCCATCTACGCCTAGGTTTTCCAAGTGGCCTCATTCCCTCGGGTTTCCCCATCAAATACCGGTGTGCACTTATCCTTTCTCCCATACGTGCTACATTCTTCGCACCTCTCATTCTTCTTGATTTGATGACTCAAATAATATTTGGTGAGGAGTACAGATCATGAAGCTCCTGTTTATAATATCTCCCCCATTCCCCTGTTACCTCGTCCCTCTTCGACCCAAATATCTTCCTTGGCACACTATTCCCAAATATCCTCAACCTACGTTCGTCCCTCAAGGTGATAACTCTGTATATTTTAATCCTTAAATTTTTAGACAGCAAAAGGAAAGACAGAAAATTCTGGACCGAAATGTAGCAGGCATTCCCTAACTTCAATCAGCTCTTAATTTCTTCATTAATGCAATTTTAATTAGTTAGGATTTATTACCCAACCTGTATACTGAAAAAAAAATTAAATCTGAAGAGATGAAGAGCTGAGTATAATGGTTTTTATTTCCATTCTGAAGGAACTAAATGTAAGGCCTGATGCCTCTTTCTCCCCTAAATGTGATGTAATAAAACATAAAGTTTTCAGAATTAAGACTCTGAAAACCCACAGTAGCAAAAACGCCCCTTTGTAAGCTTTGTTTTTTCGTTGTACGTATTGCAGTTATTTTAAATACACTTCTACATGAAGGTACATAACAAGACAAAAAACTGGAACAACTGACGTCTTCTTGCATAGCTTTGGCCGAGGTTTTTAATGCCGCTGAAAAGAAGCCATGTTCGAGAGAAATTTCAGCGATCATCTTTTGTTCAAAATTGCAGGTTTTAATTCTCTAAAGTTACTAAAATTTAACATTCACAATTTCGTAATGAAACGTCTTCTCTTCATTTAATTCTCCACTTCCAGAAAGTCTCGTTAATTTTCTAGAAAAGGTGTTCATTCTTGCCTTATGTCTACTTCTACTATGCTGCTCCTTTCTTTTTGGAATAAATTTTTCTTGCATCACATTAAATATTCCTGTCTCAACTCATCCGTTATTGAGTTTAAAATGTAGACTACTTCAGCCTCGCTTTTTTATTATTACTCTGACTTTATGCTTCTCAACAGGTGGAGGCAGTGCCTAGTTCAGAATTTAAAAGCATTTATGTGCCTGCAGGTTACTCGGAAGAGAAATTGGAAACTTTCATGCTTCCAATTGTAAATTCGATATTTTTCCACGTTTGCTCTGTTAATAGTATCCCAGCGTAAGATAGTAAAGTTTGCATATTACACCTGAAAGGCACATTCATGGAAGCGTAAACTTAGTTTTAAAATACATGCCTACTACAATTTTCAAACGGCACTCATAAAGCTCGAATTTCAACAGCAAATTATAGTATAATTTCCGTACTAGTACGAATTGGTTCAACCTATGAATAAAGCGTCTCGCCATGCTCATGGCGTTACGTTACAATCGCTGTTCATAACAAAATTCAAGTTTAAGAGCTTACATTCTTCTAGACCGAGATTAGGAGATTAGCGAAACAAGAATGGCAAGGGTATGCACCATAACGTAGTGCGCACAATTAACATCTTGTTATTTTCAGTTTCATTAATCTTACTTAAACCTGGAATAATAAAATGAAAATAAATGGCGGACTCCCAAATCGATTTTCAAAAACATCTGTGGAACTTTTATGGGCTTAACGAATAAGTCGATATATGACCTTATGAAAAATAGGTTTCGTTATAAATAAATGTGGCTGAAAATTGAAATTTCTCTACAGTTTCTACTGAAAGTTGCAACTGTCGAATTTTGAAAAACTTTCCAAGGGTTTAGGCACTTGTATTATATCAAAACAGACGTCCAGACAGGCACTGTCTCAACATGAGGCTTAATTTTCTTGTCTTGTAAAGAGTGCTTAAAAATTAATAATTTATAATATATTTATATTTTCACAAAAAATAAGTTCACAAATAATAAAAAATTCGTAATAATTTAAAAGATTGTAAAAAACATTTTATAATAAGAAGTATAACAAATAATCTAAGACCTCGTAATGACTTTTATATTCGTAATTTCTTTCTCCCTGAAGATAAAATTGAGCGCGATCGATACTATAACTGTTGCTAAGATTCTGAGAAAATATTTGGTTTGGATCGTGTAACAAGTGTAAAGACGTATTTAAAATTCTCCGACAGAAATATTCCACCAAACCTCCATAGTCGTATTTAATTCGACAGTCTTCCGCCGAAACTATGTCATCTTAACAATTTATAGCGGCCTTAAATAAAACACGTCTCCCTCACACACTCACACACACACATTACAGATACTCCGGCTTATCAGTGCGTTTCTTCAAGTCGTCAATTTTACGCCATTTATAACACAGCATCAAAACGTGGCATTCACGAGATATAAATCTAGACGCAATAACAGAGCGAAAGCGCCACAATTTTTACATTATGCGTAGAAATTCCAACTTGTTCCGTTTTGTCCTTTATGCTCACATGAAACATGGTAGATTAATTACTAGCAATTGAACACATTTTCAGCATATTACACCGTACATTTCACGCTATTATGTGCTACGGTTGCCCGCTGTGTCACAATGCAAAAAATTAACGAGTAAGTTTGAACGCTTTAATTAGAATTGGGAATAAAAAAGAGGAAATGAAAGAGGACCTACCGCATGACAGTTTGCAGCGAAGTGAGGTCACACACACGTTGGACACAATTGAATTAGCACGGAGACATCTCTTGAAAGTCAATGAACAAGCTGCGGTTTTTGTAAGCGACCCGAAGGGCAATGATTTTACCAGACGGCTGCATCCATACAACTTATTTTGCTGGACTTTTATTCGCAACTCTCCAGTGATTTACTGTTCTATGTTTGGAAAACGTTTCCTATATATCCCCCCCTACTTTGTGCCCGTTTCAAGTATCGTGTATTTGTGTGGGAGAATAGTGGACGGTTTATGAGGAAGATGAAGTTCAAACAAATAATTAGAGTTACACAGAACCTGGCAGATCTACATTACTGGATAACAACGCAACTGACAATTAGTGACTAAATGTGTCTTTGCTTTATGCTATTAAATATTTAATGCATTTTATTAACCAGGTCCTCTTGAAACACTAATTATCACGGATGACCATTTAGTTCGTCAAATATTTCACCGCCTCTTTTACGAAACACGTAGGTTCATTACCCAATTCAAAAGGGCTTGTTATTGGACCATACACTGAGCCAGTTGAATCAAATCCAAAAACTTATACAGGGCATACACAAAAGAATGGTGCGGTTCACTATTAAAACCGCACCATTCTTTTGTGTATGCCCTGTATTCTATTACTCTCAGGTGCATTTTATACTATTAGCCATCTACTTCTAGGTCTACCAACTGGTCTTGTCCCTTTGGATTTCCAGAATAAATATTTATTCTATTCTCTTCCTTTTGCTAAATCTAATAATATTTTTTTAATAACAAACGTTGCAATTCCCTCATCACTGTAGTTTTCTCCAACATCATCTTATCAGCTCTCATTTATATCGAAGTCTCTAAATCTACATGTTTCCTTCTTGTATTATAAAAATAATACATAACGTGTACTATTGGACATAAAAAAGTCTTAAAAACGCAGTTATAAATGTTGCCCACGGCAAAGAGATATATGTTAATGAAGTAGTAAAAATTATCAAAATTTCCTGATCATCAAAGCAAGACAAAATTCAACACACAATTGAAGAGGGCGTCTTCATCATATACATAAAGTACAGAAACTACATTTATGAGTGTCACGCAACGAGGCAAATCCCAACATGAAGAAATGAAAAGAATATTTGAAACCAACTGCAAGGCTCACAAGAAACAGTAAATTTGTTCTCCACACTCAAATATTGTGTGCAGAGCAGCCAACAAATTGATGTATGTGTAACACTCTACAAACTGTATTTGAGAGGTGACTGCTTTTAATCTCGGCCAAGATACCGGACACATACTGAGCTTCTTCATGGTCTTTCTCAGTCTTCCTAGGAACATTCTGGGAGAGTAAGCTACATCGATTGGACCGGTTCCTTTCCAGTCCTTTCCAATTTATCTCACCGTTCGGCCCTACACTACTTAAGACACTGACAGCCTCGTAAAATAAATCACAAATCAAATACATGGCTCCATGTCTACCACATGCATGCCTTCTTTTCTTCATATCTCAATTTTGTTAGTGTGCACTTATTGTTGAAATAAATCCATTGTTCCAACGCTTATAACAACGCAAATAACAGTGAATAATAATAATAATAATAATAACATAATAATACTTTCCTTTATTTACTAAAACCTTCAATGTACCGAAAAATTATTGATAAAGTTTTTATAGAACTTAATAATACTTTATGCCATTCTTAGTTATAAAACTATTCGTAATTGAGAAAGAAATTTCGATTTGAACCTCACGTCAAATGGTTACATTGAACCGACATCGAAAACATTTAGGCCTATAAGCGCAAAAAAATGTAACTATAGATCCACAATACCAGGTTTTATAAAAATCCGCCAATCAATTACGGAAATGAAACGCTTGCGCGGACAGATGCGCAACCCCTTAAAGCGGATTACATCAGCTTTATGCAAACAGCTCCTGATAAGCCTAAACTGACAGTCAAATTGGACGATTCCTAAACCGACCACCTCGTATACTTCTGCATAAGTAGAAACATCCCGGAGCTTAAAGTAGACGAAATGAGCCGAAATACCTGAATTAATATAGGCGTAGAAACTGTCTGCGGAATGGACAACTGAGGTTAGATTTCCGACAAGAAGCGGGATTTGTATTTTTGCTACTACGTTCAGAGCGGATCTCGGAAGCCCGTAGCTTCCCAGCCAACAGATAAAGCGCTACATTCCCCGGGGTAAAGCGGTCGAAGCTTATCTCTCACCCACACCTAGTATTGAGGTTATAAATGCACGGAATTATCCCTGTACCTTCCCCCATACAGTTCAGATCCTGGTACTAAAATATTTTCAATTTAAGTCACAATGAGATGGAAAGACCAATTTAGGACATAAATTAACTTCTGAAGTAGATGAGTAGCTTCAAAACGATCACACTTGTTGACGAAGAGCAAGGAGAATTACATAATATTTTAGCGTCGAAAGCGCCCAGCGTGCCGCTGTCTGATCAAAGTAGCCGCTTTAGAGCTCAGATATTTAGTAAAATCAATTTTAACGCAAGGGATGACGACTATTATATTCAGGAAACTAATGTACTAAGTATCATTAAAAACTGTAGTGTTATTTCCTTTAACCAGTTCATATTAGAACCTCTGAAACCTGAGCTCTAAGCTGCGCTAATGAGAAGCAACGAGCTAGGAATAAATCACCACCAAATTTGGTCTCATGCGCATAGTGTTTATATCAGCCATTTTCCAGTGGCAAGCCTGTATGCGTCATGCAGAGTGGATAGGTTACAATATTATGAAGACTTTCTACTTCAAATCACAAATAATTTTTACTCTCACAACTGAGGGCTATGGCCATGATATTTGCTGTGTGGTGAGGTTTTCTGCGAACACTAATTCTGGCACAAGAGACAGATATTCTTCACTTCAAGTCGGGAGTAGCCATAAGTTTACCCCACGGCTGCCTGTATATAAAACTCACTGTACAATTGCATAAGATGACTGTAGTTCCCCGACTCTCTGACAAGAATATGCGAGTCTTCAGAAGATTTGCATGACAAAGTAAGCCTCTCTTCTCTCGTCTTTCATGCAATATTTTTGTGTAGTATTTTTATAGAGATACTATGGCTTCAAATATATTATAAAGTGAATTGGAACGGTGCAGTGTACCTCTACAGTGCCCTTCGGTCATACCCAGTGGCAACTAGCTAGTAGCTGAACGCCGGTCGAGCGTTCTCGCTGGAGGCGTGGACGATTGAGAAATCCAATATTAATGACGGAGGTACTTCACCGAGTAATTTAATAATGCAAATTTTTAAAACTTTAGAAGGCCTATAACAAAGTTTCTTGTGTTGGTGAGATGTACCAGTTACAATATAAAAAGGCGTACGTTATACGTATATAAGAACAGCACAAAAACTGCAGACACGTTCCTGGCTGAAAGCCATAGACTAAGGGATTACTAAATTCCTTCGCTGTGGTGTTGGCAAGTAGGACCATTTGACCTTATAGTCTAGAAGAATTCCACTAGTGCGAGACACTGTCAGTAGTCTATTGCAAAGAGACAGTATACTTTTAACACGTAGGGAAGACGTGCTTCCCGAGTTCATTAACTAACTCCTTGGGGCAGTCCTTCTTGAGAAGCTAACAGGTCGTCAGCTAGTCAAGAAATTCCCCGCATTTTATGGAACCCGAAGGTTCATTACCGCATTCACAACAGCCCGCCACCTGTCCCTATCCTGAGCCAGATCAATCCAGTTCACGCCCTCCCATCCCTCTTCTTGAAGATCCAATTTTAATATTATAATCCCATCTACGCCTGGGTCTTCCAAGTGGTCTCCTTCCCTCAGGTCTCCCCACCAAAATCCTGTACACACCTGTCCCCTCACCCATACGTGCTACATGCCCCGCCCACCTTTTCTACTCGATTTAATCACCCGAATAATATTTTGTGATGAGTACAGATCATTAAGTTCCTCGTTATGTAGTCTTCTCCACTCCCCTGTTACCTCGTCCCTCTTAGGCCCAAATATCCTCCTCAGCACCCTATTCTCGAACATCCTCAGTCTATGTTCCTCCCTCAGTGTGAGAGACCAAGTTTTACACCCATACAAAACAACAGGCAAAATTATATTTCTGTATATCTTAATCTTTGTATTTTTGGATAGCAAACTGGAAGACAGAAGATCCTGCACCAAATGATAACAAGCATTCCCCGACTTCAATCCGCTCTTAATTTCTTCCTGAATGAAATTTCGATTCGTTAGGGTTGTTCCCAAATATTTGAACTTTTCCACCTTTTCAAAGGATTTATTATCTAACTTCATGTTGTGATTTTGTCCTGCACTCTGATCTCGAGACATGACCATGTACTTAGTTTTCTCAGCATTTACTTCTAGACCAATTTCCTTACTAGCGACTATTAAAGCTTCTGTGTTTTTCCTTATAGCATGTATGCTTCCGCCCAATATGTTAACATCATCAGCATAAATCCCGAGTTGATTATGTTCAATAAATATAGGCCTACTTCCAAACAACACGTATTCCACAAGAGTTAACAACATGCAGTCACATTAACAATGAAGTCAGAAGAAAAAATGATGGAAAACCTTACACTACATACATCTAAATAAATATTTCCCACAAATGAAAACATGAATGCACGCCTCTGTTGCAAATGGAACTCTTAGCAGTCACAACCACTTCACTGAGCGAGATGTCCTGGCCCATATTCCAGGGCATTGTTCCGAAATTTTCTTCAAGAAATTGAAGACAATAACGAAAACCTTCAGTCAATATATTAGGCATCGTGCTCGAGATTCGAAACGGTTACCTCCAGCACACAACTCATAAGCTTAACGTACCTGGTTAGCACAGATATCTAATTATAAAACACAGGTATTAATGAAGCATTGTACTTAGGTAATTAAAGTTTATGCTATAATTATGTGGTTGAAATCTTCGGTCTTCTGGGATATTACGCCGCTTAATATCCCAGAAGACCGCAGATTTCATCAACACCGCGGCGGAAGCCTGAAATCAAAATTATGTGATTGTTTTTCCTCATTATTTTCTTTTATAAATAGTAATATTTCAAGAAAGCCGATCCCAGTGGCCGCGCGGTCTAAGGCTTGGGTCTACGACCGCTCGTTTACTAGGATTGTGGGTTCGAATCCCGCCGGGGGCATGGATGTCTGTCTCTTGTGAGTGTTGTGTGTTGTCAGGTAGAGGTCTCTGCGACGGGCTGATCCCTCGTCCAGAGGAGTCCTACCGAGTGTGGCGTGTCTAAAAAGTGTGTGATCGTGAAGCCTCGAAAAATGAGGCGGCCTAGGCCCCCAAGGGGCTGTCGAGCCACTAAAAAAAAAAACAAAAAAAAATCCGAGAAAACCGAACCGTCGCTAGGTTCACTTCACTGTGAGTAGTAGTAGCCTGTCGACAGGGACTACTGGGGGGGGGGGGGGGGAGTTACTGCAATCGAGACTTGTAAAGCAGAATAGCAACCGTTCACAAAAGACGACAAGAAGGCAGACTGTTTCACATGCACTGATTAAAGTTGCAGACAAATCTTGTTGTGGCTGTTCAGGCTTCTAGACTAGTATTGATACAGTGAGCTGACAAAACAAACGAGACAGCATAGGGGGGGGAAAAGCGACAGTCTGGGGCAGCGTGTAACGAACACAGTTTCTTGGGCTTTTGTGTCAGAAGAAAATTAATTTATCGCGCTGTTTTTTTATGTCGTCACCAATGAGTATTTTGTACGTTTCCTTTGTTCTTTCATTATTGAATATAGCAGTTCTACTATTTGGTTTCATTATCTGTCATTTCTGTACCCAAAACACTTTATAGCATTCACTTTGAAGCCACGTATCTGTGTTTGGAGTGTAGTACTCTGCCTTTTACAAGTTCGCAATTCATAGCTATCTCTTGACGCACAATTTCTGCCACTTTACTGTGTATCTGTACAGTCTATTGCTCCTAGACCACCCAATCGTCCTATGTTCAGTAGTTCCAGACACTTAGCAACATTTATGAAATTCATCAGATATAACTCCATTTATAATATCTGTAGAATTCAGTGTGTTTTCTGCCCTTGCAATGTTGTGAAGAATCCTCTGTCGTGTCAACATATGAATGTACAATTTGTAGTCGTTTATTGGAGTATTCCCTATCAATACAGTACTAAGCCTGACACAATAAACTGAAATGTTTTCCACTATTATTATTATTATTATTATATGAATAAACCTGAATTGAATTGAATTGAATTATTATTAACTAACTCCATGGAGCAGAGTCCTTCTTGAGAAGCTAACAGGTCCTCAGCTAGTCAAGACATTCCCCGAAGGTTCATTACCGCATTCAAAAGAGCCCCCCACCTGTCTCTATCCTGAGTCATATCAATCCAGTCCATGCCCCCATCCCACTTCCTGAATATCCATTTTAATATTATTATTATTATTATTATTATTATTGTATCATCATTGCCGTCGTCGTCCCAGCAGGAGAAAGTAATAAATTTATACTCGTACAACACAACAATTAGGACTAAACAATTTTGCGAAACACTTCCGACCAACTGACTGTATTTTGCTGATTTCAGCTCTAAATGAGGGTTTTGCCGCAAATTACTTTCTCCTTGTACGTGACATCATGTAGCTTGTTCTATTGTTACCAAGTTTCGGAGGAACCTATTGATTTCATCTTCAGGGTAGAAAATGGAAGCAGCACGCTCCTCCTAAACGTCGATAGCTTTCTACCAGGCTACACGGTGTCACATTCCAGAAGACAGCAATCTTCTTATTTACCTCACTGAGAACCCCCAATCTCTCATAAGCACGTATGTCTCAGCTCGTTATGACACATAAGCGATCACAAAACTGTGACTTACCGGAAGTGAACGTTCAAGACGAAGACAGTGATGGAGATGGACAGCGTGACTAGTATCATGGTGAAGAGCAGGTACTTGCCCAGGAGTGGCACAGCTAGAGAGGTGGGTGGGATGATCTCTGCGAGTAGCAGGAAGAACACGGTGAGAGACAGCAAGATAGACACACACAGCGACACCTTCTCGCCTGAGTCAGAAGGCAGGTAGAACACCAGCACTGTGAGGAACGTGATTCCAACGCAGGGGATGATGAGGTTCACGGTGTAGAAGAGAGTCTTTCTGCGCATCGTCAGGTTGAACGTTATATCTGCAGTCACAATGACACAACCATTACTTTTACCATTCAAATACAGCAAAACTGCTGAAACGTGGCGGCTAAGATGCGTTAAAGGGGAAGCAAGCTTGCGACCCAGGAACACGTCACTACCGGTTTTAATGTTGCGCTCATCGTGTTTACATCTGCCAAGTTCGAGTAATAGACCAATACAGAATACTGATTTTAAAAAGCAACTCGACTTCTTTAATACAGCATAATCGGGTACAATGAGACTAAGCTACTGACTGCAAGACCAAAGAATCGGGATTCGATTCACAGTATGGCGATGAATTGTCTTCTCCAGAGTATCCATATCGGCTCTGGGACGCACTGAGCCTCCGAGGATAACACGGCCGAGAAGTAAAACTGGCCATTCAAATTTAGTGACGAGGTTAAGACAGCCTGCAACCTCTTCTTCAAATTCCACATGCCTATATGGCGTGATACTTAATTCAGGAGAGAGACAGCTTTGACATTAAAGTGAGTGCAATGAAAAGGAACGAAAAGAGAGGAACTCCATCTCGCACTGGCCATGTTATCGGTCTTAGTATTTCAAATATTAGTACAATTATGAAAGATAGACAAAGGGGAACACGTACAAGCTTCCACACCAGTAAAGACAACAGAACTTATTATCATGCAACAAACACGAGCAAAGAGTCGCCGTAAAAGCGTGAATCGTCTATAACACAACATTTATAGAATCGGAAACGTGTACAATATTAAAGTGGGCTTCATGAGTTCTGCTTGGAATTCTTTGTCGTATATTATATTCTCACAGTACTTCCAGAACAAAGAAGTCTCACCCCTTTGATCATTGTCTGTGAGCTCATTTAGTATTTTCCCTACAAGCACAACTACAGTGAGATCAAAACCACTATGTAACATAGAACAAGATAACTATTTTGGCACAGAATGTACTGAATGTGTATTTGGATTTACTCCCTTGGGAGATTCAATGTGGCTGAACTCTGTAATCTGAGAGACTGGGATTAAACACCACATAAGCTGAGCTACATGTTATTGAACGCCATTTAATGTGCAAGACCACGGTCCGTAACCAATACACGCACTCACGTAACACATGAACCATGAATGATCGACAATCCAGCCAAACACGATCTTCCCACCGGAACCCATAGTGGAGTGCCTGATTAAATATTTGTAGGCATATACCGAATTATGACTGTCCCATCCTGGCAATTTTCGCGTCATTTACTGTCGTGGGCATAGGGTCCAGAAACCACTATTTGTAACGAAAACCTCTGCACAACATAGAAGGCTCAACTACTAACGGACAAATATATCCTAGTTAAATAAACTGCACCTTTCAGCACACAGTTCATGAAAAGGTTGGCCTAAATGTACACAAATTTTATTATTTACTTATTATTTATTTATTTATTTATTTATAGTTCATTTAACTATATAGTATCAAGTCCCTGGAACTCTTATCATTGCTTTTCGAAGCGTAAATGCTAACTCGAAACAGTTCGGGAAAACCGATTTATGGCTTTGAAACTAAAGTCACATCAGTGAGCACAAGAGTCTAGTCTCAATGGCCAGCAAGGCAGCTGATTTTAAGACTCTGAGACAAGCGTAATTTAAACAACTACATTTAGTAATTGAATAATTAACTCAAACATAATTCAGGCAATCTAGCATGAAGAACCCAGATCCATCAAATCATAGCAATTAGTTTAATGTCAGTACACATTTACACAGCTTAATTCGTTGCAGTGCTGCCATCCTTAACAACATCCACCAACGGCAGGATATCCTCAAGACTGTTATTAGCTTATTTACTGAGTAACACACTCCAGCTGCATACTGAGCTAACGGTTAAATCATTCGAGTAAACACTGCCATAGGCAAACGCGTCGCGTTAATCACTGCATGCTTGTTCATGGTTAGAAGCTTCATACGATAAAATTTTAAATTCTGGGATATCTGTATCTACAGAAGACAAATATTGGGCATTCTGTAATACTCTGCATTGGAGACTGGGATGCAGACACTTGTTCAGATAGTAGGTATAATTTGGAAACAGCTCACGGACAAAGTAGGAAATCCAGGTCGGTCCCTCTTTCTCTGTCGTCAAAGCATCAAAGCTTGTTTACGGAAGGAATATGATAATAATTTTTTTCATTTTCATAGCAATGCATTCTAATCAAGGCTATGGTGTTTTGGTATATGAAACCGTGTGATCTGGTAGAATATTACATTCACGATAGGAAGATGGAAAAATTAAGACTCCTCGAAACGTTGATAGCTATCTACCAGACTGCACGGCGCAACATCCCATGAAAACCGTGTTCTTATTACTCACCGCCGTAACAACTTCAAAACTCACAATATGTTCAAATTGCTAGTGTATTTATCCCAAGATGCTAGGATTAGTGTCAAATTCTTAAATTTTTATTCTTATTAAAACTTTATCAGTAGTAAAACCCTGACAGGATTGATTATGTGCAGGTAATGTGCATTTTTGGTGACATTAAACTCCCATCCGAGAATGTTTAGTCATTCCGCGTAATTTACGTCTATACACGAGCAAAGCACGTGCTAAATGGCGTATGACGACCATATGCTGCATGTAATACTACATTACTGTCGCAACGAGAATACTCAAACTGTATGTAAAGAGATGGTAACTTTAACTAGCCAGTAGCCTAGTCACTATACTGACTGTGCTATGGGGATATAACTTTAGATGTTTGTGAAGTAATGCACTCAGTATTTAATTCTGTAACTGCAAAGAAGGAATTGTACTTTAGCGGCATAAGTCAGCATTTAGGTGCATTCGCAAAATTGCGAAAAGCGACTATTAGCTTCGTCATGACTGTATGTCCGTCCGTCCGCATGGAACAACTCGGCTTCCACTGGACGAATTTTCAATAAATTTGTTGTTTAAGGCTTTTTTTTTTAAATCTGCCCAGAAAATTCAATTTTCGTTAAAATCTTACAAAAATAATAAGAAAAGTACATGAAGACTTATGTACATTTATGATAACATTTCGCTCATTTCGTCTTAAAATGAAAAGTATTTCAGAAAAAGTTGCAGAGAAAATCGAAGCACACATTTTATTTTCAATAATTTTATTTCGCAAACTGTGCCGTTTAAGATATAATGTGGAAAAATATGTTAGAGCCACACAGGCCACAGGTGGCAATACAATACGGCGCAGATAAGATGCAATTTGCATGCGGGATAACTAAGGCAAAAATACAGCCACCCTCATAATATTTAATACTTACTATTATCATGAGCAGTACGAAATATTTGGTAGATCGACAACAGTGCAAAGGGGAACAAGTGTTGCATTTGCATGGCAATACTGAACACTTTGATACTGTTGACAGCCACACTTACGCCATCAAAAATATAAATGGAATGTCTTGCTGCGTTTCCATGGCAAACGTGGTTACACGAATGCGCCACAATGTAACGTGTTACGTGCACGTGCAACTTTCTACCCTGTTATTCGATAATTTTAACAAGAAGAACTTAACAGTACAACTCTCTTATACTGACCAAATTTGACTTAACTTTCTTGTTTGAAAAATTACATAAATTGCATGGCGATGGGTGCAACTTTCTGCTCTAACGGAGACAGTATGTTATTTCCAAGATGTCTGTACCTATCTACCAGAACCCACGGTATCATAACCCACAATACATTGAGCCTTCAAGTGATTTTCACATAACATTAGCCTACATTTTACCGTAGGTCCTAGTGGCTTCGACCTCAGAGGTCCCTCATGTGTCATGGCTTCGGACGGCCATCATCCGAGGTGACATCAAGTACCTGTCACAACATATGGTCCTCCAATAGATTACACGTCACTGACTGGATTGGCCCACGCTTAACCGATCCCAGCTCTAACGCACACCAAAGCGAACTGACCAAACCTAATACAGCCCCCAATTCACAACACCTAATTTAATTCCACTTGATACATTACATGCCTCACAACACTGCAGCCTTGAATGATACAGGTCTCTACCGGGAGAGACCATGAAGCACAAGCACTTCAAGTCCTGGCATCTAGACTCCCTAGAGTTGAACTGCTTGTGACGTGGTGGAATCAGAATCACGCAAGACAATTTATACACGAAATAAAACTTACAAAAGTTTTCAAACGATTGCTATTACATTAAGTGTTATACTAACAAGAATTCAAGATACTCGAACAATTCACATTCAAATATCCAATCGTGCATTAAATGTTCACAATATTCTCTAATAAATCTAGATTCAACGTAATGTGAAGATCTTACATATCACTAATTATCCGGAGATTACAGGCAGGATTCTGAACAAAACTACATACACGCCGCCTCTGCTATTCCAGTTAAATTGCCTACAAACTCACAGTTTGACTTACATGATTTTAATACATACGATACACAGCTACACCCAACTGCCTATATATATATATATTTGTATTTGTATGAGTATTGTATTCATTCTATTTGAAAAGCTTTTATACTTTTACATTCCCCTTACAATCACAACATCGTGAAATTGAGATATGAAACTAATAAACTGCAGTTGTAAGTTAACTTTTTACTTTCTTATGTACAGCCTGGTGATGGGTATTTAATTTAGGAGAAACATGTAGCTGTTTTTTAAATTTATTAAGAATATATGTTGTGTTTGACGGAGTATATTTTTGTTTTATTCCAATAATGAAACCATAATGGCCATCGATCACGAGATTGTTCCTTGTCGAGTTCAGTATTCGTGTTGCATTTGTGTAGTTTATACCTTAACACCGATAACATTGTGTCGGTATGTAGCCTTACGGATGCCTGTGTACAGTGTGGCTATCATGAACACCAGTTAGCATATAACGTACGACCTGGAAATAGCAGAGTTTATGCACGTGTTCCCTTGAATCGAGTAAAGGCTTCTGCGTATTTTATTTCGTGATCCAGCGGATAATGGAAGCAGCTCGTTAGCAAACTTAATTAATGCTTTAAATTTATCTGTAACTGAATTTTAAAATACAAACCAGAAATTACTGTGGTTTGTAGGCCCCAAAACATAGAGAAATAAACTGCACAAAAAGATATAAAATCACCCCTGGGCTCCCTCGATGATTTTCGTAAAAGAAAGTGGAATTGATCCCGAAACCTGCAATTCTACCTTTCCGGAATTTCCATATTTCAAAGCTCGAATATATGACGTAATATAGTTAATTACTTTTGGTAGTTATTTAGCGACACTTCATCAACTGCATATGTCTTATAATTACTAATGATGGAGTAATTCCCAGCGACGAATAAGAAGAGTTATGAAGGGATTTGGTCATGGTCTCTAGTAAGTAAGGCACTTTACCAACACTTTCCTGGAGACTGGTAGAAATTCAGAAAACATTTAAAGAGGTAGCAAATTTCTTCTCCGAAATTCGCTATCGTAACCATTCGATTAAAAAGCGTAAGTGTGGAGGACTAAATGGCGATATTATTACGTGTCCTGGCACCAAGGAGCACAGTCCTGTCTGATGTTTCTCTGAATTCCTGCAAGATTCGTGGCAGAGTAATTCTACAAGTGAAGTATATTTTAACACACACACAAATTAAGCGAAGCCGCAGAAACTGCTTTAGTGGAATACACCAAACTCATTCCTTACTGAGCTTCAAATTTCATTGGCATTGTTATTGGTTTGCTGAAGGAGAAACAAATGTAGCCAATTTTTCGAAACCCTTAGTCCATTAGGCATATAAATTTCGCATTGCATAGCGTGAGAAATTTTTTCTACTTATATTACCGTAAATGTTATCTCGTCGAGAGTGTTCCACATGAAATATTTAGTTTCTAATGCTATTAACGATTCGTGATTCATACAAGTTTTGTTAAATCGTTTTCAGAAAACATAACATTCTATTCATATTTTAAATAATGAAGCGGATAATTAAAAGGATATAGATAAAAATTTAACTTACTAACGTATTTTAGAATACGATCCAAAAAAAATTCCATTGAAATCCGTTCCGGAGACTGAAAAAGCGGGATCTGTCTCCCATCTATGCGTTAACTTCGCACAAAGCAAAGCAAATACAATAATTTAAGTGATGCTTCACTAAGTCCAGTAAACTGACACTATTATCATTACGTTTTGATAAAACCTGTCGTTCGTAATTTGTATTTGTAATTGGAATAATATTAACTTAATATTATTCATTCCGTACATTTTAACTCTATATTTATATTCCGTCAAATGTACAATTTAATCACATTAATTGTGTAATTTCACTGTCCTACATGTTTCAAACCCTTAATTTGGGTTCATCTTCAGGGACTCATCATCTCAAATCACACATTATTTACACCAACTGGTACAATTGTTTACATAGTAAAACAAGAATTGTTTACAATTGTGCATATACACTGTTTACAACAAATAAAAGGTGTAAATTGTAGTTGTTGTTTGTTTCTTCGAGTCTTACATTGGTTAAAACGTTAAAAGTTGTATAAAAGTTGAACAATCTGTGCTGTTTTGATAGTGTACTGTTCTCACCACCCAGCAGGCAACCAAATCCGATAAATAGGATATCAAAACAACACAGATTATTCAACTTTTATACAACTTTTAACATTTTAACCAATGTAAGACTCAACCAACAACTACAATTTTCACCTTTTATTTGTTTTAACCAGTGTATATACATAATTGTAAAGAATTCATGTTTTACTATGTAAACAATTGTACCAGTTGGTGTAAATAATGTGTGATTTGAGATGATGAGTCCCTAAAGATGAACCCAAATTAAGGGTTTGAAACATGTAGGACAATTAAATTACACAATTAATGTGATTAAATTTTACATTTGTCGGAATATAAATATGGAATAATATTAGTTTTGTTTTTACATGCATTACATATATGCAGGTCGATCACATAGCTCGCCCGGTCTTATGAAATGTGTACAAAAACATTCCGAAACCCAGAAAATGGAAGGCATTGAGACAAATTGGTCTCAAGCGCCACAGAATAAAAAGAACATGAAAAATCAGCAGAAGAAGACGTGGACTTTCATCTCATAATCTACCATAATTAAGTGGCGGTACCGGCAAACAAACTTGAACGTCTTACCTGAGTAAGGCTCAGTACAGCATGGGTAATACTCCTCGTTCCTCCTGGCAGGTACATCCAGAATGTCCCACTCCACAGACAAGTAAAACTCACTCAGATCTATCCCAACATTCACGAGGTTGCTTCCTGGTACCTGATCCATGTGCTTCAAGTCAACCTGGAAAGCGAGATAAATTCCACACAATCAGGACAGTGTAGGCAGTGCATAGTACTAGATCTAACAAGACTGGTTCTGTACCAAAAATGTATATTACAATAATATCTAATAAGTGTGATCACCTTCAAGGGGACAGTCTTCCGACTTGGTGCATGCATCCCAGCATTTCTGCCATGTCTGGAAATATTGCTGAAAATAACTTGCCGGATATCCTAACAATATTTTCCTAACATTTTCCCAAATATCTTCAAAAATTCAAAATTGGAAAAAAGTGGAGGAGAGAATTAAGCTAACACGTTGGATTTCTAAGCTATTATGTATTTCTTGCGAAGAAGATCCGTTAAGTCAAACAGCTGTGAGAAGGGGCGCTAGGGTTATAGAAGGAAATATTTGTGGCATAACTTAATGCAATTTTCCAGCATTTATATAGATGTACTTGGAAAACAATGGCGAGTCTCTGTCTGAACTCCCAATTTCTGGGATTCGAAACATATATCTCCCGACTACTGCTAATCCCTCGAACGCACGGAGAAGCAAACTGTAGACAGGACAGTGGTTCGAGAAGTTCCAGTCTTCATTAGGACACATGCTTTAGTTTTCGAACATACCTCTTAGCATTCACTTTAACGTGAAATATAAAGTATATTTTGTGTAAATATCACGTTCTTCTCACACAGAAATCTGAGAAAATCCCACAAATGTAATATCATTCATTGTTCCTTATAATGTGTAAGCTGTCTTTGCTACTACACAGGAAAAAGCACGATTTTTCAAGAAGATTCCATGTCTATTTCAAACACAAAATCCATTAGTCATGACCATTTCGTACGAAACGTTATCAACATAAATGTAACTGGCTTAGGCCTTTAATTGGTAAAAATTTAGGTTTTGTAAGAGATGTCACAGGATTTACCAGATGACATAATATTCCTGATTACAGTCATGACAGTGATACTCTCAGTGGTAGTATCTAGTTCATGGCAATTAATTTAAGGAACTCCTCGTGGCAAAAATTTCCCTACACGCTGAATTCGTGGCGTATATGGCCTAAAGTTTTTCAATTACCTCATAGGTTAGTCAGCGGTAACACGTCTGATGAATTTAATTAGATGAATATTTCGTACTTTTATCACTAACATCGTATTTTAAAATCAATCATGAATTATTCCTTCCCGGCATTTCATTCCTTTTTAAGAATGTGACTTAACGATGCAGTCTATTGCTAAGATAATAAAGTGTCTGTAATAGACGAATAAGTGTGGAACAGTGATGAATGATGCTGAGAAAGGAACGCCGAAATACTCAGAGAATAACCTGTCCCAGTGCCATATCGTCCATCACAAATGCCATAAAGACTACCCTGGTACTGAACCCGGGAATCCGCGCTGAGGGGCCGGGACTAACCGGCTGAACCATGGCACGGCCTCCCCTGGATTTCACTTCAAAAACAGTGACACTGTCCAGCCTGAGTATCACTTCACTGACAGAAATATGTGCCAACTACAGACAAGCAAGTCCTTCAGCGAGCATACTCCTCACCTGAAAACCATTGTAGGTCCATGAGCCAAACTTCATGATGCAGCTCTGCTCATCAAATGGAAAATACTCAACATTAATCTCACAGGAGGACTTGTAGATAGCTGGAGGTTTCCAGAACACTTCTCCGTTGTATTTGAGGGTCGCCTTTGTCATCAGTGTCACCTCGTAGTTTCCGTCCGCGCTACAAACAAACACTAGTTTAAGCTCGTGCAGCACCTGTTATCTGACAATGAGTTTAACGGAAATCAAATTAGAAGTTTGAAGATCTTAAATTTTACGAAAAATAATACCAAAAACTGTCACTGGATGTTCTCCTGAACTAGTATCATCAATCTTCCATTCTCATGACCAGTTTGCATAAAGACTGTCTTAATATTAACGTTTATTCTTCTATCTCTTGGTCTTCCACATAGCCACTTTTCAAGCTTCTTTTTCATGTAAATTCTGTACGTATTTCTTATTCTACAGTCATCCAAGAATCACGTTCTTTCCATTTTAACATAATGATTATCACCGACTCTCCTGACCGAGGATTTTCGAGTTTTCCTGTCTTCAGGTGCATGCTGGGATGGTAGCCTAAAATCTACAACGACCGCTTCCGCTCCAATTCTTCAAGTTCACAGAACGTAATCGTTGTCTCATACCTTTGAAGTTAAATAACCGATGCAAATGACAATGTGTCGATAATAAACCTCCGAATTATCCATTTCAACTAAACTAATAATGTATTCAAATCACGACATTTCCCTCTATTTCAGATCCACCATTCTATCTCGAGTGCTGATATTGTCCTGAGGATATCTTATTTGATCATTTACGTGTGGGTGAGTCAGAAAGTAACCGGAATGTAAATAACTCCACTGAGCAGAATCTTTCTTGATAAGCTGACAGTTCCTGAAAGTAATCGGAATGTATTTTTAAAATAATGCAATATTATTTAAGCCTGTGCAATAGCATAATTTTTACAAATAATCATACATATTTTCAACGCATTTAGTCCACGGGTCCCTACGGTTTCGTATGCACAATTATCAATATAGCCAACACAATAAAATTTTAAAAAAACTTTTCTCTGTGTACTTTCTAAATCACCCACGTAATTTATGGTTATACCTCAAAGGAAAGTGTCATGACGCTACCTGTTACCATTATTGATCATGCAATCTAAAGCACATTGTTTTGTATTTAATGCGAAACTCCCTCCATGCAAACATTGAAAAGATCCCTAATAATAATAATAATAATGAGGACTCAAATCTGCCTGCTGACTCTACACCATCCCCCTATGCAAGGAGTGCAGTTACACAGCTTTGAATGATGAGTGACAGGGCAGAACGGCAAGAGTAACACAGCACCTGCTCCAGTGTCACCTTATCCACGAACCTCATATTGACTGCATCTGGACTGTGACTAAGCCTCAGCTGTGGACACAAATGTAACGGTAGTTACTACTGTATAACAAATCCTGTTTCATCTGTTTGAATTTCGGCTCGGTCGACTGTCTTAGTGTGGTTATGTATAATGCTTAATGGTTACATCCAGACCATTATCTGAAAATACATCCAATTCACAGCCACTCATTTCCCTGCACATCTCACTCTAATAATCACTAGACAAGATGCTCCGCATGGTGTCTCAGAACGTTCTCTACACCTGTTGATTCCTGGACAAAAGTTATTTTGCATCTTCAATAATATCCACAGGGTGAAGATAAGTGTACATTTTTTCTTTGCATGCCATGACGACATATGGGAAAGCGGAAGTATAGCTCCACACATTCTTAACCTTGATACTAGATGGACAAGTGAGTGTTGAGCTTCAAGACTCGACAGCTTTAACTGCGGGGAAAGAGCGAACCATGTAATAGAAGGCGGTGTGGGCCCCAGAGCTGGTCTGAACGCTTTGAAGAAGAGACAGGTCTATTTCTCCTGTCGGGAACCGAACCACGATTATACGGTCTTCCAGCCCGTAGCCTAGTCACTATAGTATCAGTATCAGCTGGATAAAAATGACGGAGCATATACCACGTAGCATACATGACACAGGATACAAAATACATGCAGAATTTTTTTTCGGAAAATCTGAAAGTAAGAGACTACTTGTGAGGGTTAGGCGTATATGGTAGGATAATATTAAAATGTACGCCATAAAAAGTAGGTGTCATGATGTAGACGGAATTCAACTGGCTCAGAATATGGACCCCTTTTGGCTGTTGTAAACACGATAATGAAATCTCGAGTTCCATAAGTGGTTAATTTCTTGCCCAGCTGAACGATTATTGCCTTCACAATAATGAAATTTTGTGACCCAGTTATTTAAATGAAGATTAAAGCCTTCTGGGATGTTGCTCCAAGTCGACAGGTGAACAATGATCGACGTTTCGAAGGATGGTAGTGCCTTAATCTTCAGTGTAAAGCGACGCTTTACCAGTCGACACGGCGCAACATCCCAAAGACTTGAACCTTCAGCAACACCGCTGTGAGAACCTCAAATTTCGCTCACTTATTTAGTAAATCATCCAGCCAGTCAGCGAGTTCGCTTTATTTGGTTGTTCGGAAAAGTGGTCAGTTGGCCAGGTACTTTGTTAGCCGGTCATCACTTCTCTGTGCCACTTAGTAGCACTAGGGAGCGTCTTAAAGCTGCAACCTACTTGTTATAGAGCACAATGTCGGGCAACCAAATGTGCTCAGACGGGACGTACAGCATCTCCACCCCACCGTACTCTTCCGGGTCCCAGCGAAGTTTGTAATCGACCCATTTCTAGAACATAAGCACAAACAATCAAGCATTAATATTCAATAAATCCAGCTGTTATTGTAGCAATGTTTGTAAATATAACGCATCGAATAATGGATGTCGTTTGCAGTGATGTAAATGGAAACTAATAACAATGAAAACTCTGCTATGGTCTACAAGTTCCAGGAGAGAAGGCAAAATGTATGCCCACTTATCAACGGCAGGACAAGGTTGAATTACGAAGCTCATTTTCAAAACTGTCAATTATAAATACGTTTTATTGAAAAAAACATAGGTGACGAGAACAGTTTGTAGATGGTTACACATAAATGAATAAATAGTATACAAGATAATAATCGGCTGTAATAAGATAATTGAATCAAAAAATTTTACCAAGTTTTTATACGCAGTAAAAGAAAAGAGGGAAAATGAAGTGACAAAAACTGTGCGAGGTCTAGATGAAATGACAGAAAAGAAATTGTAAATATAAATATATTACTATTTATATATAAACATAGATGAGATTAACATCTAACATGAGAAAGTAATTAGTGTAGGTAAGCTGTAGCCATTAGTGTTAAGAATAATGGATGTGTACTAGCGAAACCTGGTGTTACCAGTTACATCCAAAGGTGTAAACCTAGATCAACGAATAAATTTGAATTTGAAAAAAAATATTAAATTTTAACTAATATAAATAGGCATAATCTTTAGTTACTTTAGTTCAATTTATGAATTATTTAAGATTTGACACCCTTGTAGTTTATGTGACTACTGCGGATTTCTGGAATGTGACTCTGAATAATTTGGAATATTAAATTATCGTAACTGTGTAAATACATCTGTTAGGAGATGAGCTCATCACCGCTTTGGATTTGTCATTGTCTTATCTCATAAAAGGATAGACTTGCGGTTAGAAGCAACATGCTGCTCACCTGCTGGACCCATAAATTGGTCGTCATAACTTGACTCTTCAAATTCTGAAACACAAAATAGAAATACTTATTTTTCTGATTCCCTTAAAAAGTATCACAGGGGGGGAATAAGGTCCCCGATGCAAAGACATAGGCTACAAGGATGGCATTAACACTTTTCTCTCCAGTTGCAACTGAGTCAACCTGTCTTTTTCCCCTTACAGATACCATTATCTGCATTTGCTTTGCAATGCATAAAATACAGACCCGTTGTAAATCCTTGTCGCATCAAGATAATCCTAGTCACTAAAAGCTTTCTAGAACACAAAAAATAAACGAAAATTTCTCTACAAAAGCCCTTTACCTGGCCGAAGAAATAATTTCTGATTGTCATAGCGACAACTGTGGATGAAGCTTCATAAATGTTGCACTAGTTTTTGCCCGTCATTTCAAAATTTTTAAATACATGTTTGAAACCATTTTTTGCTACTCTTATAAAGGCGTTGCACTTTCAGGGACTGTCATAACCAAAAAATAGCATATAAGCTGTATAATATATTGTATAATATTGTATAATATTGTATAATATAATGTATAAGCTACAATTTTGCTTTCTCATTCAAGCGACAATTATCGAGGCCGGACTGTAAGTTTTTTGTCTGAATTCCCCTTAGAATCTGTCTGTTTCAATGTATGTTTTGGAAAGTTTTAAGTTTCACTTCATTTGTTGACATGCATGGTTCCTTCCCTGCATGCCTTAAACGCTTTATCCACATCTTCTTTTGTCCAATTGCCACAGTATCTTTCAGTTATCCACTAAAACTTATAATGGTTTACAGCGTATTCCAAAATCATACTGGTACTCTCAAAGAAAGTGCAAAAAGTGTAAATAAACACACACGCTCTATTTCAGTAATATTTGCGCCTAACCTCAATGTGTTTTATAAAAGTAAATATAATTATGCGAAAGTGCAGGTAGTTGTAATTTTTTATTCTTATAAGTTATTAAATACTTTTTACTTCAAAGTAAATAATGGCCTTATCGAGAAGGCCAAAAATAACATTAAATTATCTGAGTTTGTCAGTTCCAAGTTACACACGATCATAACCATTGGAGCACTGGCCCGTAACTATTGCACCTTTGAAATGATAATATATATCTAACAGAGCCACCATATGACAGTTAAAATCATTTCTATATTCACAATAATCTACAACGTAGACTCCAGTGCGATACAAGTATCTGTACACTATATACGTAATTACAAACTTTATACTGTTTATAGTATAGAAATAAATGGTACAGGCAAAGCTGTCCCTGTGCATGCCATGAAAGCATATGGGAATTTGAAGTATAAGTCCACGCATTCTTAATGGCACTGCATATAGGACTATACATTACTCCACAATTTGTTTGTTGATAATTAAATTTTGAGGAATATCAGAGTTAGTTAATCCGTATAATATACCTGTAGCTCAAAATGTTCATTTTGTTACATATTCATTACTGTAATAAGCACAGACATAATTTAGAACTTACGTGTATATCTATTAATATTGAGACAACTGTCTTGCTAAATTGTAAGTATTTATAATACAAACACGCACTTTCATATTTTAATATTTTAATGTTCACTCCCGTATGTTAAATTTCAGAGGGTTACTTACTTAAAAATTTCTTCAATATTTGTTCCCTTCTCCATAAGAATATGAAAATTTGAGGTAAAAGAATCATGTTACTGGCAATGAACACAAATCTTGTAGGTGATACTGTTAATCGTGTCAGAGTTATTACGTCACTCACCACCTCGATGAGCTGCGACAGTTTCAGTCCCAAGTAGACTGTGAGGATTTCCGTGTTGTTGCTGACGGGTCTTATCAGCCGATTGTAGTTGCTTAACAGGTCGTCGTAAAGGCGCTTCGCATCAGGATTGGCTTCGTAGGTAGCAGCCTTCAAACCTACAGTACCCAGAAGTGACGAACAGAGAAGGTAGTAGTCGCTCAGCTAGTCAGATGACTCTTAGCGGCTTATGAAACCAAAAACTTCATTACTGCGTTAACAATTTCCCGCCACAGGACGGCATCCTGAGTTAGCTGTACCCAGTCCACAACCTCGCGTCCTATTTCCTTAAGATCCATTTTAATATCATCCTCTCATATAGCCTCCCAAGAAATCAATTCCCTCAAGGTTTCCCGTCTAAAATTTTGCAAGCGTTTCTCATTTTCCTGCACCTACTACATTCCCTGCCCACTTCATCGTCTTTGCTTTGATCAACTTAATAATTTCAGGTGAAGTTTACAAACCTATAACCACTCATTATGCAATTCCTTCCATTCTCCTGTTACTTTGTCTGACTTAGGCCTAAATATTCCTCTCAGCAACCATCTCCAAGCACCATTAAGTCCTAATCTAGTTTCTTGTCTCATGGGTGATGCCAAATCCATATAAAGTAAGAGGTAAACTACATTTTTACATATTATACTTCAGACTTTTCAACAGGAGAAGGAAAGAGTCAGAAGTGAATGGTAGCAAATATTCTTCCTTCGTGCATAGAACTGTAATGCTTTATCGCCCGTCTCAGGTATTTGACCTTTCTCATACTTTCGAAGAATTACTGAAACATCGGTGTTATGACAAAAATTCATACTGAATCTTTAAACAGATTCCTTTAATATGAAGCCTGGGTAACCTACGAGATATGTCCTTAGCAAAACTTGATAAAATTCTGCCAATTCATTAAGATTATAGTATAAAACGCGCCCTCGTTTATTTGTAGGTGTGAAAATTACAATGGAGGTAGCTTTGGGTATGCTTCAAATAATAACCATGCCTTCCCGTCCGTACTGTTACTGAACCCATTTTCTAATGCCGGTTGCAAAGCAATATAGCCAAAATCATGAAACAACGTATCATTTTCGGGTTAAGAGACTAAAAATTTGCCCATACTTAGAATTAAATAATTTAAACAGCCAACCATTATATCGGTATCTAAAGACTTCAAAGTGTTACAGACATTGTACATACCTGTTGTTATGGTTAGGGAACTAAACATAACTAGAATCCGATGCAATCCCAACATTTTCTACTTCTGTTTGTAAATTGCTTTTACAATACCACACAATCAGTTAACTTCATCGTAATGAAATCCACATTTCTGCTAATAAATTACTATTTTCTTTATTACAATCGATGTCTTATTGCCTTGTTGCCATAACAGAGTTAAGATACACAGAGAACCGGTCCAGCGGCGCTCAGCATCAATCCAACATGTCGGCCGTCATAATCGATAGACTACATACGCAAGTAACCAGCGCTTCGTGGAGATGCGGTCTAATGCGGAACTATCCAGTATCGTAGTTTCAATGAAAACAAAAAATATCGAAATTATAGGCTGTGTTGTGGCGTGGCCTTTGTGAATTTATTTAACGATAAGGCTGATAGTGAATTTGTTTCATTACATAAAAATTAAGAGAGACTTGTGCCTGGCACCTTAATAATATGAAATAACTAACTCCACGGAGTGTAGTCCTTGTTGAGAAACTAATAGTTCCTCATCTAGTCAAGAAATTCCCCGAATTTTATGGAACCCGAAAGTTCGCTCTTTTGTTCCAATTTCCCATATCCTCAGCCAGATAAATCGAGGCCACGACCTCTCATACCAGTTATTTAACAGCCATTTTAATATTATCCTCCCATCTACGCATAGTCTTCCAAGTGATCGCTTTCCTCCACCTTTCCCCACTTAAGCCCTCTATTCATTTCTCTTCTCCCCCATACGTGGCATCTCATCCTGCTTGTTTTCATCACCCAAATAATATTTGGTGACAAGCACAAATTATGAAACTCCGTAGAATAATGTGAACCCAAAGATAAATATTTAAATTGCCCTAGTCTTAATCTAAATATTCAATCTGAGTAGCACATGTTGTACGTTCAGTGTTTCACTAATCCCGCTAAATATTTTGGTCTAGGCCTCCTACAACTAATATTTCTAATGCCAGGGAAACAAACACTCACATACCCTACAGTTTTAATATAAATATGATTCACATTTACATCGTTATACATTTATAATTTTTTACGAAATCACGAAAGTTTAAAAGAAGCAAATTTCTTGCGTTTTATTTGCAGAAAGTCATTGGCAAGAGCAACTTTAATAAGCATAAAATGTAAATAGAAATGAGCAAAGTGAATTAAATAACTGCGACAGCCTTCTTCTACACAACATTTCTCTAAGTAACACAAAAATAATTATTCTGATAGTCCTGATAAACATAATCAAGCTAGGGGTCTACGTCGTAATTTTACTCGAAGGATCACAAATATTCCCATAACAATAAATGTCAAATGTAAGAATCGCGTCTCCGTCGACAAAGGGGATCGCCGGTACACTTTGTTCCACGTGAAAATTTTAGGAATATATCCACTTCATCGCTTGCTCATTCCAAAACGCAGTCCCTTGAGACGTCCCTGAGATGCGCGTTCAATCATGATGTTGCTGAGTAGAGCGAGGATCTCCCCAGCACTCAGATCCTTCTTCAATCGGTCTGGAACAAAATTACAAACACGTACTTTGGAAACGTAGCAGCACAGAAGTAACGACCTGGGAAGTTTTACGGAAAATTTTCGATTCATATCATTTATTTTTACATCGCAGAGTTTTGACTAGGCTACTGCATTACACGAAACTCTACATGCATTCCTTTGCTCACGAGCGTTTTCGTCTCCGCTTTTCGCGCAGGTTCATATCATGTTCGATTATAACGCTGCTGAGGGGATGTGGACAAACCACAACCTATCTAAAGCACCAGGTTCGTTGCGCAGTCAGCGCGCCGTAATAGTTACATATGTATATATTTCCGTGTTTGTATTATTCTGTAATCTACTCCTAGGTTTCCTTGTGGGCTCGTCTAATCCGGCTTTCTCATTGAATTCTGTGTTATGCATTTATTACACCTCCGATGCATGATACACTCAGCAATCATCTCGATTTCATCAGCCTAACACAATTTTGTCAAGAATTAACTTCTACAGCCCCTCAGTTTCTATACCGTCATCACGGGTGCATAGTATCTCCTCAATCAGTATTCTTACCTTCAAATGTCCTCGGGTATTTCAGAGTTCGGTATTCGAAAGCAGGCTTCGGTGAGCGGAACCTGACCACTGGGTGATACGGCTTATAACGCTTGTCATTGACGCTGGACGAGGTGCGTGCTGGATGCCACGTCGGCCTAGAGGTCATGAAACACTCCGCAGATCTTCTGACCACAAGGGCCTTGTCCCCCAACACGGCTGTCTCAGAGGACCCTAGGAGTCCTGTCAAATAGACCCGCGCTTCAATCACTGCAGTGCAGTGCTCTCACAAAGCAGCACACATGTCAAAAGGCATTTCTGAAATCTCACACCAAACCAAAAAAACAAGAAGTCCAGGTAACGACACAAAATGCCTTCTACCCGTCGAATGTTTCAGTCTGCCAGATGATTACAGCAAGTAACACTACACTTTGCCGATCTCAGTGGCCGTGCGGTCTAAGGCGTGGGTCTGCGGCCGCTCGATTACTGGAATCGTAGGTTCGAATCCCACCGGGGGCATGGATGTCTGTCTCTTGTGAGTGTTGTGTGTTGTCAGGTAGAGGTCTCTGCGACGAGCTGGTCCCTCGTCCAGAGGAGTCCTACCGAGTGTGGTGTGTCGAAAATGTGATCGTGAAACCTCGAAAAATAAGGCGGCCTAGGCCCCCAAGGGGCTGTCGAGCCATTGGAAAAAAACACTACACATTAATGAATATATTCTGTGCATCATTATTATTGTCTACAGATTTTGGATATTTAAATTTCTCTGCCATAAATTTCAGTTCCCTCACCATCGCCATATTTGTGACAGGACTATCTCTGTATCACGTTACACGTCCATACCTGTAACAAGTCATTAGTTAGAGTCGTTAAACCAAACCTAAGGCAGATTCGGGCAGTCGTCATGCTGCTGTTCTAAAAGGTCTACAAACAATTGTCTTAACAGTCACATGCACATATAAATTCCAACAGGATTCCACAAACTCGTGAAAACAATGATATGAAAGGCAACTTGCCGTATACCGCCAGAATTAGGCTACGTTGTGCGCGCAGCAAGATTTCTGTAAGGATACCTGATTGTAAAATATCTGAATGACCTCAAGATAACTCTCGGCATAGCATCCAAAGCGAATTCTGAAAATATCTTTCGTAACACAGGTATTTTTCGGACCCAGCCCAGCTTAAAAATAGACCAAAAACCCCTATAACTTCCACTCATATATTCCACATCTTCTCCCATTGGTCATAGCTTCTTGTGCCCAGTACACATCGCACAGCCCACTTCAAACACGGGGGGGGGGGGGAAAGCAATCTTCTCGAAGACTCCACGGCAACCATCTTCTGTCAGTTGACATGACCTCGCCCAATTCCATGCTTCACCCAAGGAGGGGTACACATAGCTATGGTCCCTGGCGACCAAAGATGAATAAAGACGTCTCACAGCTTCAGAAATCACAAATAATTTCACAGGCCGAGTCGACTTTGATCTGAGGCGGATGATACCACGTAACTCTTTGCAGGTCAAAGCTCAAAAGCAAGTAGACCCATAAAAGGGTGCGACTAACATTTCTCTCAAACTCAGAAGAAGAAGTGGCAACGTTAAATAATAACGTAGTGAAACATTAAACCCGCAACCAATAGTCAATTCTGGCCACTCATATATTTCATTGTCACACTTATTTTCATACCTGTTTAATGCAGATGGGCTACGGATTTGAACTTAACACAAAATTTATTTCAGGCTAATGGTAGCAACCCCCAAAAATTCCTTCCGGAATGCTGACGTGATCAATGCAGCTGAAGGAACCTACACATCTGCTATTCCATCTCGGACATTAACATTGAAGTTTATTTCGGTTTTCCTCATTACGTCAGATAGGACCACTACGCTTAATATTGCATGAAATGTATTTTATTTAGATATATTTAACATAGCTGATTTTAATATTTATAAGTTACATACAAATTTTAGATATACCGAGTGCATTACGTATTCTGTAAACCACTTCTCTACCGCTGATATACATTCTGTTATTAGTATTTCTGACATTAATCGCAGCACAGCAGTAGCCAATACGGTAGAGAAACGTCGACCGTGTTGGGGAGGAGGGGGACTCAGATGCAAACTGTGATGACACATACTTACCGACAGGATTAGAAACGCCATGTTTTGAGACAATTTATGCCTAATTACTGGACTATTTTAGGCTCATATTTCCACAACGCCCAGTTGACGAAATGAAATTTATCTCCCACGTTGATATTTTTCCGATATTTTTTCATAAGTTTCATTTGTGTAAGTTGCATAAAATTAGGAATCTAATGATCCAGGGGTAAGACTTCCGTGCAGAAAGTCTTCAGTTCGAGATCATCCACCCCTAGTGCAAATTTGTCCTCTTTCCTTTCCCTTCCCTCAACTCAAAAGAGACGAACCTTTCAGTCACAAATCTGCCCAAGACAAAGAAGGCATCTGGGGGAGTGGAGGTGTAGCTTCACACATTCTTAACATCGGCACTAGACTGCGGTAAGGAAGCCCCTGCCGCTTTACCCTCGTATAAAGAACCTCCCGTACCAAATGAACAAAAGCTTTGAAATTATTGGATAGCGTAATTCCATGTTATCCTACTTGTAATTCCTGAGAAGGCTCAAGTTTTATTCCACTGAAATATTACCATGACGAAATTAGTTCCCGTGATATAATCCAAAATAAGAACAAGTGAAGCAAAAAAGGATCCAGTGGCCGTGCGGTCTAAGGCGTGGGTTTTCGGCCGCTCGCTTGCTAGGATCGTGGGTTCGAATCCCACCGGGGGCATGGATGTTTGTGTTGTGTTTGTTGTATAAGGACTAATATGGAACATAAGTGACATGAAGGACAAAAGGATTTAATGCAGTACAAAAATGGATCAAAGGGGAAAAACCCCGGACAGGCAAAAAAAAAAAAAAAAAAAAATCCCACCGGGGGCATGGATGTCTGTCTCTTGTGAGTGTTGTGTGTTGTTGTCAGGTAGAGGCCTCTGCGACGAGCCGATCCCTCGTCCAGAGGAGTCCTACCGACTGTGGTGTGTCTCTCAGTGTGATCAAAAGAAATTATTACAACCTCGACACTGAAAAAGGAAACCGGAGTAGGTAGAAGAGGACGAAAAAGAAACGCTACTACTAATAAGCTGGGCCACATTCTCAAGGAAATTCCTGCTGTAACACAATCCAATCAGCGACAAGCATGTTAGTAACTCTGACACAGGACAATATCAAACAACCACATGCGGTGCTTTTGACTGTCCTCTATGTCCGTACGTGTTTGTTTATAATTGACCTGGGATCAACAACAGCGTGTTAACGTTAATTTGTGTTTTAAATTATACAACCACACATTAATACACACAAACTGTTCACAAATTCACGGCCCATTTAGACCTGCTAGTGAAAAGCAAGACTCTCTTGTGGACGCATAAAGTCAGTGGATGAAAAGTGTCTGGTACAAAGAGAAGAAGTTTGAAGTGTAGTAGGCCCTACTGAAGACCGAATTCGAATTCCAAAGTATATTTTTTATACGGTACAAATTTCTTGAAAGCTAAGATATGTGCCAGACACATTCAAACACAAATACCCACACACTGACGAGCTGAGGCTGTAAGCATAACTTTTTTTTTCATAGGCGTAACTTTGGGGGGGGGGCAAGGGGAGGTACCCCAAATATTTTTTCTGCCCAAGAACAGTTTTCTTTTGGCTACTGAGTTGAAGAGGGGCAAAAACAAATTGCAGTGAGAGTGGGGGAAAAAAGTATGTAAATTGAGGACTGGTTCAAACCAATCCTCCTCCTCTTTCTAACTTGATTCCTTCGTAAATTAAAGTTCCTAATACCCATGGTCGATTTTGCGCTCCCCCCCCCCCCCCCCCCCCAGTGTTAATAGGCAAGTTACACCTATGACTTTTTTCAGAAAGCAAGCACAGCAAGTCCTCGCCATTATCTACGAAAATGGCTGTACATGCCCCAGTATGGGGTACTGACAAGAGGTTTCTAAGTCAGCATGCCCCGTTATGAACAACAGCTGAGATAGCTCATACGGTATCTCGACTAGGCTACAGGCTGGACGACCAAGGAATAATGGTTCCATTACTGGGAGAGTCAATAGGTTTTTCTCTCCTCAAAAGCATCCAGACCGCCCTTGAAGCCACTCAGCATCCTATGCAAAGGGTATCGGGACGCCTTCCCCAGGCTTCAGGCTCGGTAGTAATATTTACAGAAATCTGACTTAAAATCCTTTTTCTTGTAACTTACTCTACATTCGTGAAGACAGTCTTCGATTTCGATTTAATTTTTCCTATGATACATAAATACAAACTGCAATTTTATAAATCAGAAATAATTCAGTAAAATATAATGATAAATGCAATGAGGATAAGAAAATTTTCATTTTTAACGTTCTTATAAAAAGAAAATATCTTTCAATAAATCTCAAAAAATTCTCTTACAACCTATCATCATCATAAGCATATTCAAGTGTGGTACCGTAATCTGAACCGTGAAACACACACAAGAACACTTTAACATAACCAACGTTGGCACCAAACTGCTGTCGTTCTCTCTAGAGTCAAAGATTATTCTGCTCATCCTTAAGTTACATTTTATTAAGCAAGATTAGGAATCACTTTGTTCTACTTTTTGTTCTATATCAGATTCTAAAGGGTAATTTTTTTCTTAACTAACTCACATTGACCAGGATCCTTTCTGGCATACCGATATTCACCTGCTGTCAAGAAATTTTCCTCTTCTACGGAATCCAAATATCATTACCACGTTCAAAAAAAAGTCCACAGCGGAAAAAATCCTGTGCCAAATAAACCCAGTCCTCATTCTTCCACATTATTTATTAAGCTACAGTTTAATAGTATCATCTCGAATACACCTATGTGTCCCAAGTGGCTTATTCACATCAAAGTTTCTAAAAAACTGTATGCATTTCTTAAAGAGGCCTACCTGTGTCCACCACCACCCAGCCTCCTGTACAATGGGTACCGGTCATTCCCGGGGGTAAAGCGGCCGGGGCGTGGCGTTGACCACCCACCCCATCTAGCGCCGAAGTTAAAGAAAGAGTAGAGCTATACCTCTACTCCCCCCCTCTGGGCCTTCATGGCCTGTTCTAGGGTAAACTTTATCTTCTTTACTTTACCTGTATCCACCACGAGGCCAGTCAATTTCACCCTCTTGATTTGACCATCACACATTAAGCCCATTCATAATACTATAACGTCTTGGGCCAAGAAGTAGTTAAAACCGAACAGAGGACTAACAACTAACTTCTTTCACATTTAAAAGATGCGTTCTAAACATACAAACAATGTTTTCATGACGAAATAATACCAGTGTCACTCACCGCCATCTTCATTACCCCAGCTGTAGTATGATACAGATAAGGCAGGTGGCAGCAGTAGCAGCAGCAAAACGATACTGCGATGACAAATGATGTGCTTGAAGTACACCATACTGTGAATGCGTGTTCTGCAAGCTCTGGGAAGACTGCACAAAGCCTCATGATGGTTCGCGCTACCCGTTAAATAACTCCGTGCGCTCTGCTTATTGGCCCAGACATATGAGACCCTTCCACGCACGACCGACCAGTAGCAGGCGTGGTGCCTCCTACAAGAAACCCGATAGCTACGTTTTCTTGTTCAAACTGACAGGAAATTTGAGGAGACTTACATTTAACTGGACAGAAATAAAAGGGCAAGAGGTCCGTGCAGCCTATAATGTAATGGTCTTCTTTTTTCGGATGCTATAGATAACGAAAGACAAAGTAAAGGCATGCCAGAAAATACGCACGACAAATCGTGGTAAACGCCCCCACCTAACAGTGACAACGAATAACGAGATTTTTAATCCGTTTGGCGATTTGAGTTGCAACAAGAGTTGATTTCGTTATTAGCCATCCCGAAACACTTTTGACAATAATGGAAGGCGACGGCAAATATAAAAATCCCCGTCTCTAACGAGAATTCAGACCCCATTATCCAGCATGTACCCAACAATTCTACGTATTCACATAGAACCCCAAAATTTTTTGGTTTTCTCCCAAAGATATATGTCAACGCCGACACTTAAAAAACAAACCTGATAACTGGGGTCTACAACAGTCACTAGACATTTGAAGAAAAGTACGAATTAATGGATTGTTCTTTTATTTAATTTGCAGCTATAATGCTGTACATAAACTGCGGCTCGCGAATGAAAAATGAGTAGGGATAGTCTATACAGAAATATTAGGTCCATGTATCAATAATTCGTACAAACGGAAAGAACAAAAGCGCACCAAACGACTGAGATGTTTCAATTCTCCTTGCTGGGCAGTTTAGCTATTCAGTATTTATTCTCTTAAGAAACTGTCCCGTTGAACGCGAGAAACCCAAAATGGAATAGGCTAGCCTACCTCTTCCGCATGTTATTTACATGTAGGCTTAGAGTAACATTTTTTTCAACCTAAATCCACTTGCACTTTAATAGGGCACTAATTCAAAGTTGTACGTAGGCCTACGTGCGGGTACCTGCCTACAGTGTCTTCGCTTACACCTTACTTATTCAGGTGCGCACCCAGAATATTTTAATGGGGAAGGGGGCTCACCCTGAGGCTATATATAATTTATGTTTGATTTTAAAAGTTATGTTATAAAAATCATGTCGTAAGTATAATATAACACTGTCTGCTACTGCATTTATATGCATATGAATATAACTACATACTCCACGACTCAATCACAGCGTCCTATCTTCTTGTCTTTTTTTATTTTATTAACTTATTTTTCAAAATTTTAATGTACTAGTCATCAGCCGATTTCAGCTGAAGGGTAAGTTACATAAAATTTCTGATATCATAATATCTACAAAATCTGTTTTTTTTATTTCGGTTTTGGGGGGTTTGGGGGGACTGCAACTCGGCAGCCCCCCCCTCCCCCTTGACTGCGCCCCTGTACTCATCCAACAACCTAACCCAAATGTCTTCTCCTTTCCTTTCGTACATACCTACACTCCACGGCAATATGAGTATTTAGTATTTACTGGTCAAGTGCATCTGCCGAATAGCCATCATAAGCTGAGGACCAAATTACAAATTCGTGTCCGTGAATGGTAATGTGTTAAGACATCGGTTGTCAGGCAAGAAATCGCAAAATAGAAAAAGTGTGTCGCAGTCGCATTCGTTTCACAAGCTCCAAAACAGGTCTTGACCAAGGTATCCAGCCCGCGGCCTGCCAGGTTGTGTTATGCGGCCCGCGACCACATTTGTAAATTACGTATACACTTTAAAAACTGCACAAAAATTGAGGAGGTTAGGTATACCACTTAGTGTGATTTCTACACGTGCGGCCAGCGAACCAGCCCATAATAACGGTTGTGACCCTTTTCCAAAAAATGTTGGACGCTCCTGGTCTAGAGTCTGCAGGCCTAAAAGTTGCTTCGATCAAAACTAGAGAGGCTCAGTTCACTTGCAATATACTAGGCACAGTCTCCAGACTGGAATGAAACAAGATAAAGACTTCAACCTGGTGATGTACGACTGGTTGCAGTATTTTGTGGACGCTTTCAGAATCTCTGTTTTAAGCCTTTCACGAAGATTTCAATTTAATTTTCGACTCCTGCTTTATTTATAACATCTGCAGCGGCCCTTCTTATCGTTGCTGAAGCACACACATCAGAAAACAAGCAGTCCGTTTCTATTTTCATGTATGTCGGGTTACAGGCTACATTTGAAGAGTTTCAGCAAGCGGGCCTCTAATGCGACGTCACCACAACACCACGCTTTCTCACCAAATTATAGAGGGTTTTCATTATATGACGCCGCGTAAACCCGGCATAAGCGCTAAACTAGTCTCTGTCTGCTCGCTTTTACAAGCATATTCGCAGCATCACAATTTGAAAACGCTGGATATAACACATCGCTCTTTACAACCCTGCAACCGATCTCAATTTACACAGATAGGCACCTCATGTGCTACTGTCGCGGATTCGAAGCTATATTTATTTTATGTTTTTCCTTGTAACAATAGATGCTTTGCGATAGGCCTCTGCTTACCTATCATCCACGGAGTCCTGCCGCGTGTCTAAAATATTGTTTGCTTCATAAATAACGCAGAGTCGGAGCAGGCCAAATACCCAGCAAACAAAATAATAAAGTTAAGTTAAACTAGCAGCCGACATGCGAAACTTTAGTCGTCTTTAAAAATCACACTTTTATCACGGTAGGTCTAACGTAATGAGCTCCAATGTTTGTTGTGGATCAGTTTCCAAATATTACTGCTGATCTGTAGTTGACCAACAGCCTATCTTATAATCAAATTGTTCAAGAACACAACATAATACTTTTTAAAAAACACATCATATTTTCAGCGTCAAGTTGTGCCAGACCTAGTCCTTACGTTAACCGGCATGAGTGCGATAGTGAAGCAAAACCGGCGTCCCATGTTACAGTCACATTTTGAACTCTGCTAATCTGCCGATGCACATCTTTAGAAGCGGAACGTGACATGCCCCTCAACGTAAAATATCAAAAATTCTTTCTTCCTACAGAAAAACTGTTTACACGCCAACATCGATTGTTGAAACTTCACGTCTACAGAGCAAGATACACACTTTGTTGGCCTTTAACCTTAGGATAACAAACGTTACAAGAACAGAGGCGAAATTTCTATAAGAAAACAACCATTTTAGATCTAATTTACCATACAGGCACCCATGTCATAAAGTCGTAAGTGCGAGTGCGCTTATGTAACATTCTAAGCACTTCAGACCACTAAACTGAAAGGTTAAGGGTTGTCTGAACCATCACGAACAGGGCGGATGGGCTCCATATATTTTTGAATGCAGTTCCCTTTAATGCACTTTGACACATGCTGTATACTGCACAACCGCGTGCTCTAACATCCAAAAACTCTGCCCACAATATTTAGGCCTATTTAGTGATCTCGTATTATTCTCAGAATGAACTTCAGTAATCTCCGCGTATCTTTGTAATGGAGACGTGGTGTGTTTTCTTTAGGTAGAACTGACTTTTTAAATATTATTTATATGAGCTTCATGCTTCACGAAACTACGAAAGAGATATCACAAAGACCCTGTTAGAATTCAAATTCCCATTCCATTCTAATGGTAAATTTGCACTATAACTTTCAGATTGTGTGTTGTCCTATTGGCAGTTACTGGTGTTTGGGAGAAACCTGTTGCTTCAGGACAGAACATGTCACTCTAATAACTAACCCATAATACCTACTACTTTCTAAGTCGAGTAAGTATAATACTTTGTTGTAATGAAATACGATATAATTCAATTTATTTTACACCAACTAATGCACATGTAAAACTACTTTTTTGTAGTTTTTATTGTAAAATGTACCCCTACACGTGTTTCGATCCTCGGATCATCGTCAGGGGGTCCGAGGATCGAAACACGTGTAGGGGTACATTTTACAATAAAAACTACAAAAAAGTGGTTTTACGTGTGCATTAGTTGGTGTAAAATAAATTGAATTATTGAAAATGCACGGCGACAGCAATATAAAAAAATGATATAATCACACACTGAGCCACTTCACTCCCTCATAATTTTTGTTCTTAATACCTAACACACTAGGCTGGCAGAGCAGTAATCCATTTGCCTGGCAACAGCAAAGTCAGCATACCTGGACCGAGATTTCTTGCGGTTTTTCTTGATTTCTCCAAGAAAATTCTGGGGGAATTCCTTAAGAATGACTGTCTTCCACATCGCTCCCTATTCAGCATTCATAATCGCCATAGCACGAAGCTATATAACCTTAAAAACTGATAGCGTCGTTAAATTAACACACCGATGAGACTAGCGTCATAAAATTACAGACGAACTGCACTTGCCTACTACTCTGTCAATTATATTTGGTCACAAAGCGCCTTCTTTCCATGAAGTGTTCCGACCAAAATTTTGTATGAAGTTCTTGTTTTAACATACGTGGCGCAAATACGGTCTATCACACACAACCTTCTTATTTTAACAGTCCTAATAATAGACTAATATGTTTCGGTTAATGTCTTATATATTTCTGAGCTGTAGCATTCACTGTAATTTAACATGTCCAGATTCCTGTAAATATCACGTTAAGAATGACGTGTGTTATATCACAGCACCAAACGCACGACAACACAAGACGGCAGCCCACAATCCCGCTCCCCAGACATCTCGTTGTTGTGTCGTGTATGTTATCATTACTTCGTTCAACTCCCAGCCAAACTTCTAGATATTACGATTTCTCGTTCATGGCTCCGGCAACCATGAACTTCAGAAGCAGTAGAAACGTCCCCTTTCCGGTCACACATCATCAATGATAGAACAGGGTGCCTAATAACACTGTATGCAACGGTATATAGGTAAAGACAAGTGTACACTGGGATATGAGTTATTACTTCTACGCATGAAGAATCGCAGTTAAATTCCTGGCAGAGGCAAGAGTTCTCTCTTCTCCAAAACGTCCAGACGGGCCCAACAGCCCACCCAACCCCCTATTCAATAGATAAAGGAGTGCTTTCCCGGGGATAAAGTGGCCGGGACGTGAGGCTGGACACTTACCTCCATATAGTGCCGAGGTTAGGAATGAATGGAGCTACACCTTCACTCCCCCTATATGCCTTCATGACGTGTGTAGATACAAGTTTAATTTTAATATTTTCATCATAAAACGTGATGGATTTGAAAGAATGTAGGCGTCTTAAGTTCTTCCCAAATCTGTTTGTTGTAGAGACCCGCCGAATCTGGACTTCTCTATCCGGCCATAGTTCGAATAAGGTGGGGGGAAATACATCCTTTAGGGGGTTGACATGCTGCGATCGATTTATTACGTTACTTAACGACGCTATAACCAATTCCGGCGTTAAGACTATGGATTTTGAGATACAGCAAAGAGATGGAAAAATTGTGGGGAACAGAATTACGGTGATGCCTCGTCCAACGCAGAGTGATCATGGTGTGTTGGCAAGACCGCGGTCAGCGAACCTCGTGGGAAGAACACGTTAACGCGAAAGCAGACGCTTACCTACGCCCCCCGCCCCCACCACCCATCGCTGAAAATATATCCTGTTGCATACATATAACCTTTACACAGTGCTTGGGCATTTGACGTTGCCAGCTTCCGCAGAGGTTGAGTGAGTAACCGCCCGCGTTTATTTAAACTTTTGAACCTTCGGTAACATCTTCCTCCATACATTTAACTTCAGCCGCGTACAGTCAAAACGGCGCTGGGCAAAACCGCGTTGGGAGAGGGATTTCTGTACGTGTCATTTCATTCATTCTGTAGTCTGTCTTACGACAGGTCTGTAGCCTCTTCCAAAGCGAGTTCTCCACAGGGTGCGATCTAGTGCTTCCTCTTGCAATTTACAGTATCTTCTCTTTTCCTTAAGGTAATCCCGTGTAACGTTTACAGTTACCTTGCTATACGTGTACATAATGTTTTAAACGTTTGTATGTTATGTGACCAGTAGGCAGTATATAACCTCCCACAGAGTGAGTAGAAATGACATTTTCCTTCACTGAGCGCAGATCCTGTATGCTGCCCTCATAATATTCCCGGGAGAACAAGGTGAAAATAAATATATTTCTTTTGACATTTATTCCTCCATCACGTGCATAGATTAGAGCGACGGATAAAAAGAGCGATTTTTAAACCTCCATTAATCTCTTTTTGTATATCATCTCTCTAAAAAGGATTTATCTTGATATTTACCGCAACATCAACAAAAGCGCTTTGTGTTTGGCTTTGATCTTTGCCTATTCATAGCCATATCATTGAGCATAGCGACGGTTATTCATAAATATCTAACTAACTCCATGGAGCAGAGTCCTTCTTGAGAAGCTAGCAGGTCGTCAGCTAGTCAAGAAATTCCCCGCATTTTATGGAACCCGAAGGTTCATTACCGCATTCACAACAGCCCGCCACCTGTCCCTATCCTGAGCCATATCAATCCAGTCCACGCCCCCCCATGCCACTTCTTGAAGATCCAGTTTAATATTATCATCCCATCTACGCCTGGGTCTTCCAAGTGGTCTCCTTCCCTCAGGTCTCCCCACCAAAATTCTGTATGCACCTCTCCCCTCACCCATACGTGCTACATGTCCCGCCCAACTCATTCTTCTTGATTTGATCACCCGAATAATATTTGGTGATGAGTACAGATCATTAAGTTCCTCATTATGTAGTCTTCTCCACTCCCCTGTTACCTCGTCCCTCTTAGGCCCAAATATCCTCCTCAGCACCCTATTCTCGAACATCCTCAGTCTATGTTCCTCCCTCAGTGTGAGAGACCAAGTCTCACACCCATACAAAACAACAGGCAAAATTATAGTTTTGTATATCTTAATCTTTGTATTTTTGGATAGCAAACTGGAAGACAGAAGATCCTGCACCAAATGATAATAAGCATTCCCCGACTTCAATTTGCTCTTAATTTCTTCCTGAATGGAATTTCGATTTGTTAGGGTTGTTCCCAGAAATTTGAAACATTCCACCCCTTCAAAGGATTTATTATCTATCTTTATGTTGTGATTTTGTCCTGCATTCCGATTGCGAGACATGACCATGTACTTAGTTTTCTCAGCATTTACTTCTAGACCAATTTCCTTACTAGCGACTACTAATGCTTCTGTGTTTTTCTTTATAGCATGTACACTTCCACCCAATATATTAACATCATCAGCATACACTAGAAGCTGATGTGTACCATTTAATTTCAAGCCCTCCTGGTTTGCCTGAACCCTCCTAATGGCATATTACAAAGCAAAGGTGAAAAGCAATGGCGATAAAGCATCTCCTTGTTTCAAACCATTCTTAATAAGAAATGTGTCAGACAAATGTTTGCCTACCCGGACTCTGCTATAGGTTTCATTTAGACACATTTTTACTAGCCTTACTAGTTCCATAGGAATACCAAATTCAATGAGAATATTATACAAGACCTCCCTCCTAACTGAATGATAGGCTTTCTTGAGTCTATAAATAGCTGATGCACTGCCTCATTGTATTCCCATTTTTTTTTTTCAAGTATTTGACGAATGCAGAATATATGATCAGTAGTTGACCTGTTATGTTGAAATCCACACTGATGATCCCAGTAATTTCCTCTGCCTATGGAGTTAACCTTGACAGAAGGATGTTGGGTAGAATTTTGTTTGTACTTGACAAAATTGATATGCCTTAATAATTACTAAATCTGTTTTATCACCCTTCTTATAAACAGATACAATGATTGTCTCCTTCCACTGCTCAGGCAATTCCTCTTTATTCCAAATAGAATTAATAAGTTTATGGATCTCAGAACGAATTGTCCTACCTCCTGCTTTAATCAGTTCTGCTGCAATTTGATCAATACCTAGTGATTTGTGCCTTTTAACTTTTCAATAGCCATCTCAGCCTCAGAGTCACTGGGCTCAGGCACGGTTATTCATATCAATACAAAAGTGTGCAAACGAAGCACTCAATTTTCCTGTAAAGGACGAAGCACGTGCAGCGGTTTGAGTCACCTGGCTCCAAATTAGGCTTCCCGAGTCCAGCAAGCAACACGGTGCATTTTGATTTCCCCTATCGCCACTACGTCAAAAACGGAAACACTGTCTTCATAAACCAAACTCCTTCTTGAGAAGCTGATAGTCGTTCAACTAGTAAAGAAATTCCTTCTCTTATGAGACCCGAATTTTTCGTTACGGGAGGCTGGCCCTGAGGCTATATAATTATAATTTATATTTGATTTTAAAAATTGTGTTATAAAAATAATGTTGTAAGTATAACTGTAACATAACACTGTTTGCAACTGCATTTATATACATACAAATATAACTACCAAGTTTCACACCTCACGCACCACTTCAAATCACAAGGTCTAATCTTCTTGGTTTTTTAATTTAATCTCAAACATCCTACATTTTTCATTTTATTTTTCAAAATTCTATTCTACTAGTCATCACCCGATTTCAGTGGCTGATTTTGGCTGAAGGGTAAATCACGTAACACGTTTGATATAATCGAGTCTACAAAATCTGGGTTTTTTAAAACTTCGATTTGGGGGGGAGCTGCCGGTCTGCAGCCCCCCCTCCCCCCTGGGTGTGCTCCTGCTAGACCTTATCCTATTTGTTCAAGTTAAGTTTTAATAGTGCCCTCCCATCTATGATTAAGTCTTTCACGATATACCTTTCCTTCAGGTTGTCCGGCAAACACCGTACATGCATGACTCTTCTCTTCCACGCGTGATACTCGTGCATGCCCCGCCCATTTTATCCTCCTACTGATTCGTAGACTGATACACTGTATTGCTAGCTTCCATCGTATATGTCACATGCCCCGCCCCTCTCGTCATTACTGGTTTCGTCACTCGAACTATTATATTAAGACTAAAAGTTGTTACTTCCTAATAACGCCATTTTCTCAATTCTGACACAAATCTCATTATCAAAACGACTTTCGCAGTTTGTCGGGCGCCCTTATTCCGTAGCAGTGAGAAACAAAGACTCGTGACCTTATAAGGAAACAGGTCAAATTATATGACGCGGCGCGAGGCTGGTCTCAGTAAATTACTTGTTATCTCCTTCAGTGCAGAGGTCCAAGAATGCACATAACCGAACTGCCATTCTCTCTAATGCCATCAAACCTGTGCCCATACATGGCGTACACACACACGTATATCGAACATATCACACGTCGATTCAAAAGTCGCGCAACCCGATATGTACTATCTAATCTCTCTCACGTTCACAAACCCAGGCAATTCTTACAAAATCACGTTTGGGAACGCTGTGTACTTCCAAATACAGGATAGTTTCAGCAAGAGTTGGGATGCGTAACTTTTAGACCAGCCTGTACAATACACACACATTACTATACACGTGCAGCAGCCCGCTGCAAAGATGTAGGTGGGGGGGGGGGGCAGTGTTCAACTCGTAAGGTAGTTTTCCAAACTGCTTGCAGTTTTTTTGTTTCTCCTACGCTTTTTGGCAGTCCACAGCCATGCTCATTCACCCACAATCCAGTAAGCGCCCCAAACGTATCAACATAACACACTCATATTAAAACCCACATTATTACTTCCCATAACCACGTCGCATAGCCCCAAACGGCAATATTGTTTTCCTATTTTGTAAAAACTGGATGGACCTAAGTCTCAAATGTGTTAGGCCAAATATTGGTTTTATAAATTTTTGGTTACAGGTTGGATCACCAGAGTTCGATTCCCGGTGGGGGTAAGGATTTGTCTGTTTCCCACAATGTAAAAAATGGGCTCCATATTCCACCCAGCCTTTTATCCAGCGGATTCTGAAGGCTCCTTCCCCACAGTAAATTGGTCACATCATAAAGGTGACCACTTCCATCTTGTGCTGAGATAAAAAATATGCTGTGTGTTGCCTCTGCTCATACCAGTCATGGGTTAATTTCATTACACTACAAAGTCACGCTAGGTATACAGATTGAAGCAGTGAAGCAGTTATACAAAGAACTGTCTGCTTACAAGTGTTGTCTGTGAGGTTCATAATAATTTGTGTCACAGTGTCATATCCCATGCAGATTTGAAATTCAGAGCAATTCTAATGGTGGATGGGAACACCGAAATGCCACACCTTTGAATAATACGATATTTCTGTGATAATATTCACTATAGTTGATCGCCCCTTTTTCAACAAAGGAAAGAAAACACCCGAGAAGAAATAAAAATACACAGAGACACTGGAGCTTCTCCTTAACAAGATCCTAAAGACAAATGCATTGCAAATTATAGTTCTTTTCAGGCACAGAAGAAAAAACATTTTACAGTGTGTACGACTTCCCTGCCTTGAAACAATAAATGTATAAAACTCAGGCTAAAAGTAAAGTTGTCCCTATACATGCCACGGAGGCATACAAGAGGCGCAGATGTATAGGTCCACTCACTCTTAACCTTGGCATGACATAGACATGAACTGACAGCATCACACATCTGACATTTCACCCGTAGGAAAGAACGCCCGGTATGCACTGAAGAGGATGCTGAATGTGCCCCAGAGAGCTGGTGTGGACACTTTGAAGAAGAGATAACTCTCTTGCCCTGCTGGAATTCGAACCCTGGATAATCTAACTGGTGGTCTAGTCACCATACTGACCACACAACACTGGCATATAATATATCCAAACATCAAAAGCACTGTGAACTTTTCTCTAACTACCTGTTCAAAGTGGCTCTGGAACCAGTTCAGCACTTCCACGCCTCTGCTACATCCTCGTGACACAGCGGAACAGGGCTGTCTTCACCTTTAGACGAGGTCTGGCCAGTGCATTCTGAGAGGAGGTGAAATGTTATCCAGGAATGCAAGGTAGGCTACAGCAATAAAATAAAGCAAAAATGACCAGTATGAAGAGAGGACTAATGATGGGATAATTCAGTATAAGGAGAATGACTTGAAATAAGCAAATCCAATTACTTAATTTGTATAAGAATATGAGATAGACCTAATCACTGGTAATCAATGCGAGCAAGGAGATTGTGGTGGTGCTGGTTACAGAGGAGGAGGAGGAGGAGGTGTGGTGTGGTGGTGGTGGTGGTGGTGGTGGTGGTGGTGGTGGTGGTGGTGGTGGTGGGCGGTGGCGGCGGCGGCAGTGGTGGTGGTGATTATCATCATCATCCACATTCCTTACTTCACAGCAGTTCAGCTGGTTCCCAAAAGGGTACAGGTCTCGCTGACCAAGAACTTATTACTCACTGTTCTGCCAAAAACTTTCTGACTATATGGCATCAATTAAATTATTATTATATTATTATTATTATTATTATTATTATTTACCAATGGAATGTATGTGCATGTATGTATGTATCATGTATGTATTACTATTACTATTATTACGGCCGCAACAGTGACATACACAATTAATGCTACACTAGTAGCCAAATATCTAAAAATCATGGCACAATCCAGTAAATACATTTTCCATATGTGAGGAAGAGGAGTACAGTACTTGTATTTGTTAGACAGTAAAGAAGTTTGGCAGTCACTACTGTTACTTCACCAGCAACCACAACAATCCTGTCTGCCTCCGTCTGAGTACCTGACACTCTTGACTTCTAGTACATTCAAAAATGTTTAATTCAATTTCCTTCAACAATTAAACCAACAAATGCACTTTATTTCTTAGGTATATTCGTTAACCCTACACATGTTTCGGCTGCAACAGAGCGTGGTGTATAAGTGATGATACCAAATGGAATAGTGAATTGTTAAAGTGAACGTAACCTTGAATCCCTGATGATGGCTCTGTTGCAGCCGAAACACGTGTAGGGTTAACGAATATACCTAAGAAATAAAGTGCATTTGTTGCTTTAATTGTTGAATGTTATCAAAATGCACGGTGAACAAAACGTACAGTGTATCAATTCCCTTATTCTACCTCTCTATTTCTCACACTCACACACAAATATCAGTAGACCTATAAAAGGAATAAAACAAATGTCAATATTCTAAACAGGCTATGTGTACACATGCACAATGGACAATGCATCATATACCCAAATTCAAGCCAGTAAGCTAGTCTACTCCCTTCAACTTGAAATCCTTAAACCAAGATTACCATGAAGGAGTGTTTTGTGGTACAAGGATGGAAGAATGTTATTAAACAGGAGGGTCATTGTACAATGGGCTACAATATTCATACACCAAAAGAAGTACAACAGTTATTTTCACCTTCAAAAATTGATATTATTATAGAAACTTTGGCTCTATTCCACTCGCCTTAGAAAGAGCCTTTAAAAAGGAAAAATAACACATAACAACATTCACACAATGTGCAATTTTACATTTAACTGACACATGATTGAGCATGTAGCCTAATAAAAATGTTTCTGTAACCACAACAGAAGGAAGGACACATTGGCAATTCTTTCTGGAAGACTTTAATTATTGTTTCTTCTTTAATTATGCACTATAAACACACCCCAACATGCCCTGCACATCATTAGCCACTGCACACAACACACATAGAAACTGTTACACAACTTACACTTTGTTTGACCTCTTTAAGCCTTCAGAGTTTTTGAAATTGACTCATAATCACAGTAGTCAAATAAGTTGTTGATGTGTGATGCTGCCACACTGTTCACACTTCCAATTAAAGTTGCAAAACTGTTAATGAAGGAGCCATTCCTGCCAACAACATGACGAATTTGTTATTGAGTGCAATGTTTAAATAAGAACTTTCATTTACATAACAACTGCCTATCAACATTACTAAATATTTTAATTCACACATCAACGGCAGATTTTATAATCCCTTACAGAGAATTTCGCAAATATTTAATATCAGTCGACTTTTCTTCTGTTTATACTTAGTACTGCTGAAATACACATTTTTACATTCCATTACAGAGAATTTCGCAAGTACATATTACACACTAATTAATTTTTCTTCTATTTTTACTTTGTACTGGTGACATAACAGCACTACAAATAAATCTTTGGGCTATTCTGATTAACTGAGTTTAAACACAGTGAGATATGTTTGAGCCAGGTTCAACTTGTGCTGTAGTGCTACAAATAGCCTGGAATTGTCAAAACATTATGGTTTTATTTCGGAAAGTATGATATTCTTAAAATTTCCACTACAATCTACTATACACTAAATTACTGCAGACAGGATATTAGGATGAATTTCATCTGAATTTCGGTTACTTTAATTTGAAAGACATTTATGTATTAGATCCACGCATGAGACATCACAGTAAGAAAGTGTTAACATGGAAGGCTCAGTTGCATTTGTTGTCCACATACTGAGGTACTAATTATTATCAATTTACTGTGTGAAATACTTACTGCTTACTTCACAGGTCCATATAAAATGTATTAGTGCTTTCTTGCACACTTATTTGTCTCTTTTCATTCACAATTTTTTTCCAACTTACATATTCCTTCATCTTATCAAGTAAATTATATAACTGATAAATTTTCTAATTCCAAACTCCATTATCGAATTCTTTAGTCATACCAAGAGTTAAAAAAGTCAGACAAGGAATTTAACTGTTCTTCTGTGGAATCTTGACAATGACACTCTTCACTTCAGTGTATGCTTGCAATCCATACTCTCCCAACTCACGTCCATTTCCCGACATCTTGAACCCACCAAACGGAGTCTGGGATCCCAGTATATTATAGCAATTCACCCTGTGAACAAATTAAAACAAAAAATACTTTCACACGTATTCCAGGCTCAAGAAAATTACTACAATACAGCAAGCATTGCCAAATCCACATATCACATTAACCTAAAGTCAGTACAGCTCTGAATTTAAAATTACACTAAAAAGTAAGAAGGCCACAAAGTCTACCTTCCTACTGCACAGATTTCTAGTCTCTGTCTCTGTCTGTCTCTCTCTCTCTCTCTCTCACACACACACACACACTCACACTCACACACACACACAGTATATTTTAGTCGTTTTACTTAATTGTTGTGAAAAACGTATTTCTTATACACAGATTGTGTATGCTGAAAGCTAGAGATAATCTCAAAGTTTCACATCACTGCCATGTTTGTAACTGTTGACTTACAAACAATATTTCAAAACAGATATATGTATGTTTATGATCTATCACCATCCAAAATTTCACAACTCTCCCTCCAATGGTTCATTAGTTACCTTCATCAAATTAAACGCTACAGAAATTTTTGTACTGCTGTGCTGCTACCATATTGTCACCACAAATTCAGTAATAGTAATAGCAGTAATAGTGTCACAACCACACAACAAATTTGTGCATCCAACATGTTGTTATTACTGCTTGTAAGGAATTAAACAGCAGAGCAGTGAGGTAGCCTTTAATGGTATATTGTTTATACAAAGTTTCATAGAAATCAGTGAATTGATTCAAAAGGCACACCGAAAGAACACACACAAACAGCACAGTAATCTCATATGTACTCGCAGGTTAAAAATACACTCATCATCATTGAATATTGTTTCAGTAAATATATTTTAAACAACTTCTCCTCCTTCACATAGCGAAGTCGCCAACACATTTTGTCTTTGATATGGAGAAGTGTGGCACTGTGTTTTGTTTGAATGTCATTTAAAATGATCACAATATTGTTACACTCACCAAATGGTCCCTGCACGAATACCCTGTACCAGATGCAATGCCTTGTCTATATCCTTAGTGAACACAGCAGCGGCCAGACCATAGTCTGTCTTATTGGCCCTGTCAATGAGCTCTTCAAGATTTTTGAACCTCAGTATCTGCTGTACTGGTCCAAAGATCTACAGAAATATGTTACATGTCACATACCATATTAAGGAATACAAATCGAATTTCATGTTCAACCCTTTCACACTGAATGTCAACCAAAGGTAATTGACAGTGTGTGTTTAAAGTGCTGAAGTTGCCTGAAGTCATAATCCTATAACACGCAAAGTAATGGTGACCATTTAAATTATCATCACTTTCAGAGCATTCTATTCCAGCACAAAAGGGTTAATTATGGTCAACATTAGTAATTATGGAGAAGATCTACTGATGTTAATACTTATGATGGAAATAAGGGGGATACAGTTTAACAACTTTCTGCCATAATTTCATGTCATGACACAAAGACACATGCTGACCCTTTAACACTCTCATTTCTGGCTATTTTACACAAACAGAACCCTGGTGCTGGGCTATGTAAGAAACAGATCACTTGCTGTAAATATATGTATTAACAGATGGAATCTCGGGCATTTTCAGGCCAATTATTGAAGAGATGGATATGGAAGGTACACATTTATAAGGTCCATGGTTATTAAACAAAACAACTGAAAATAACTTAAATATCAAGATGATAAAATTAATATTTTGCATCAATGAGCAATAAAATTAAATGCAGATACTGCAGTACTGAAGTGCCAGAAATAAGAACAGTCATAAGTACACATACAATACTCATCTTTTTAAGTGCTTTAATGAAGCTGTCAACTCCTAAGACTATACATCATCAGTGACAGATTCCAATGGGTATGCAGCATTGGTGGAATGATCCTGACAGTGGAAAACTGAAGTACTCAGACACAAACCTGTGCCAGTGCCACTTTAATCACTACAAATTTCACATGGACTGGTCTGGGATTGAACCCAAGCCTCCAGGGGGATAAACTGCTGATTTACCACATGAGCCATGGCACACTCCCTACAAAACCCATCATAAAGTCTGAATGAATTTATTTACATTTCTTAATTTAGGGTTGACAATTTATTCCAGTTCATTTCAAAATGTTAGTCTCTGATGATGCCTAATACAATAACAAGAGAGAGTGTCAATCTGAACTAAAGTCAATGCACACTTATAAGTTCTGGGATGTTTAAAACAGGCCTAAATATTCTCCACATTTCATCCAGAAACTTAAAAAAATGAAAATTTTAAAAGTGTATAAATGCTCCCTTGCAGAATCACACATTAATAATATTTTACGTACAAAAGACAAGTTTTGTGTGGGACCCATCAAACCAGGGTCAGGACACACAACCATGGAATGCCCAAAATAAATCCATGCAGCAAAGTCCTTCTTGAGCAGCTTTAGTTAGGCAAGAAATTCCTCGCATTTTATCCAACATAAAATGCCAAAACATATTATACCATACAAGCCTATGGGGGAAGATATGTTAACCTCTGAAAAGGTGGCATGAAATCATAAGTGTCATAACACCTGACAAGATGATGATAATGATAATGACACCACGTGCTCATCACAACAGAAATGTATATAATACAGAATAATAATCTCAAACCCTTCAGACCATCTGTCTTGAGTATTATCCAATTTTGTAAATATTAACATACTACAGTATTAATGTCTGTATAGCCTCCCAGGAAAATGTAAAATCTCCTTTTCTCCAATGCTCAGTAAATTTAAGATCAGTTATGCACCGTACTCAGATATGTCAACATATAATTCCATTGACAAATTTCACTGAAATAAGCCAAAATCACAAAATAGTTTCATGAAACATGAGTGACGACCGAAGGGAATTCACTTCAAATGTAATATTTCTTACTTCCTCTTTAGCTATAGTCATGTCATCCTGAACATCAGCAAACACTGTGGGCTGAACAAAGTATCCTTCATCTCCGTGACGACTGCCTCCAGCCACCAGCTTAGCTCCTTGCTTTTTCCCAGAGTCTATTAAATGAAGAATCTTTGTCAACTGTTCCTCATCCACCTGTATATTTTCAATAGAAGCAAATAATGTACAAAACATATTTACTTTTCCATGAATCAACTGAGCATGACAACACCAGTATAATGTGACTCTCACCTCTTTTTATATACAACAGTTCTGGAAGACCAGAGCTGCATTAGACAGTTACCCCTTCACAGAGGGGTAAATCTTGATATCCCATTCTTAGTATCCAAAGATAGAGTGAAAAATATCACCATATCACATGTTCAGAGCAGCCTGCTATTGGACCTTATCACAAGCCACAAAAATCCAACCCACACATTCATGCCCCACTTCTTTATCATAAAAACTCATTTACACATTTAATACCATCATCCTCACTGCCAACCAAGATTTCATCCATCTATACATACTCACATACATACATACATACATACATACATACTTCACTCTCAAGAACACAGCAAAACTCCAAGAACAAGAGCAGACAACCACAAATGAATATGTCCTACTCGTTTGATAGATATGTTAGTATGGTATAGTTTGCTGCATGAAAGATCAAGCACAGTCGACGTGCATGGGACACTATGGAGCCTGCCCTACTTGTATTCTGTGGTGTGGTTTAATATGGTTGTGAACAAACAAGCCAAACTTGTGTCCATTTCTCACAAATTCAAAAAAATACAAAACAGATTTTATTATTCAATGTGATTTATTTCTGAACAGCAAACAGAATAAAAAGTTTAACTAAGAAGTACTGAAAACAAAACTATGCCTGTTCTCACAAAAATCTTCTGCAATAATAAATTTGGTTCATGAAAAATTACCCAACTCTCACACTTTCTTACATTCCATGAGACATACAAATTTTGGAGCTTATATTTTGGAGGTATCTGTCCTTAAAAAACAAAATATTAGTACAGCAAAAAACCTGATTCCTCAATTCACGTATCTCTTTCTTGGTTGATGAGGACTAAAGCATATTTTATTGCCACTTATCACATTCTTACATGTAGCAGCCACTGCATTAAAAAGGAAAATACATGTGTCACAAATTGATTAGCACACTGTAACATGTGCTACAGTATACAGGAGTCATATCTGATTTTTTATAGACTTCAGTCTTCAAGAAAAGAGGAAGAAATGTTTCCTTCATCGTCCTTACCTGTGGTCCTTGTTCTACTGATAAGTCAAATGGGTTGCCAATTGTTCGATTCTTTGCTCGGGCAGCACTTCTCTCCACAAACTCATCATAGATACTGTCTTCAACAAAAGTCCGGGAGCCAGCACAACAACACTGTCCCTACACGATCAACAGACACAGTGGTTGCAATAAACGATGTTTGTAATACATACCATTATAAATGAGCACATTTAAAAGAAACATTTATAAAAAAACTGTAAAATGATGAAATGTCAATGGAGGAAATGTGAAATGGAGAACTGTTAATTTTGCTATGTAATTTTCACTTTTCATTATAATATGAAGTTACACTTTAAAAATAAGTCAATAAACAAAATCACTGTGAAACATACTTGTGATAAATTTAACAAAATCAGATTTACTAATTATTTACAACATCAACTGTTTCAACACCACAAACATTAACAAATTTACGCAACTTTCATACCATTTAACATGGTCCTTACCAGTCTATAAATAACAGAATGAAGAAAACAGGTAAAATATAAAAACTAACCGCACAAAAAAATCATCAGTACTAAATACACATGCAAAAGTCTGGTTGGTTGCCAAGTAAAACTAGTAATTAGACACACACATTTCATAACACATACAAAGGAAATGGAATATCTGCTAATAAAATTAAAGATTTTTGTTTTAAAATGTTCCACTTTTAAAGAATAAATCAGAGCTCCATCATACCATGTTGAAGAAAAGTCCGAAGTGAGCTTGCTCTACTGCATAATCAAGATCTGTATCACTGAGAATAATGTTAGGAGACTTTCCACCCAGTTCCAAACTGATGCGCTTCAAGTTACTCTGACCTCCACCTTGCTTAATTAATTTGCCAACCTGGAAATTCACAACATTAGCAAAACTTGATTCTAACACTGCGGAAGGACTCAAAAGGACATGTCTTAAACATAATGAAATGAACAGTTTTACTGACTGAAGCAAAAGCAAGTGGGCACATCATTGCCACACACACAAAATTACTACAGACTGTCAGCATGATATTACAAATGCTAGGCTTCTGAGGACCCTAATAATATGTACTTCACATTCCACGAAAACAATCTGCAGGTATCTTGCTGCTATTCTGTGAATTACCTGATATTGTAATGTGCTGAGCTTGAAGGCTAGCTGGATTCAGCTGCATCTGAAGCTGTCAGTCGGCCTCATGACAAATGAACACAAAATGCAAACGAATTGGGGGAAGTGCACGGTGCAATGGGTAGCTGCCCACAGCATTTTATTGAGATCTTTTGAGAACAATATCTGTCATTTTAATTTTATTTTGTCTAAACTAACGTTATACATGCAATTTACCATGGCAAATGGCATAAAGGCATACAACACTGCAGCTTATAATTTTAACAAAAGTTTCTCCTTGGGAAATGTTATGGCTGCTCGATCCCACCTACACACGTCTGCTGCTGCATTTAAGCCTACAGACGCTACTAGGGGCCCTGTCTGTAAACGTATCATTTGTGAGATGAACAGCATAACTTAAAAACAAAATACCATGTTTTGTTATCAATTTATCAGTCTGCCAATACAGAACATTCCCTGGGCCAAATGTCTTTGCTGATAAATTTCTGAAAAAGAAAAATAGTAATACTCCACAGTTCACAGAATCTGAGCAATTTCTCTCAGTAAATGGCAAGAAATGGCTGTCTTACCAGGTCTGTAGATAAACAGGAACCCTGGTCCATACACTGTACAATTTCTACACTGAAGACTTGAACACCAGCAAAATTATGACAGTCTCCTTCTGCAGCATCATGGTGTCTGACTCTTGTTCCTGCCTAAATATCAGGCAGCTAACGTGCGAGCACTATAGAAACAAATAAACCCCAGCAGCGCAACAAGCATATATTGATACAAACATCAAAACGCAGCCAACCATCTGCAGCAGAGACACACGAAGGTAGGCCATTACAATATTATGGAACAATTTACTGCCCTAGCACTGCAATACACAATCAGGCAATGCATGCTGCCCATGTCCAGACATGTACCATTGCCACTAAACATACCTCAGTGGATCCTGTGAATGCCACCTTGTCCACACCATGATGCTGAACCAGAGCAGCTCCCGCCTTACCATAACCTGGCACAACATTCACAACTCCTGGTGGAAATCCAGCTTCTTTGACAAGCTGAGCAATGTACAGAGCTGTCAAAGGTGTCTGTTCTGCTGGTTTTAAAATAACAACATTCCCTGCAATGCAAAAATGTGCAGCTGTTATTCTCTGTGCAGATAAAATAAAATTAAAATTAAAATATCTTGTACACATATGAAGTCAACTTCTTTTTCTGGCAGCACCCATTATAAATTTCCTTCAATCTTAATCAGTCTTTACCTCACTGTAGCCTACTGGTTGAATGAACATCTTACACAGTAACTTCATTTCATGTGATTCTGTTAAGCAGATAATGCAAAACCCAAATTAAGAAATATAACACTAAAATTTTGTGCCATCACCAACGTGCAAATCATTTTTAATAATTACAATCATCATACAGACTTCCAGGATCCTTCAGAGGAACTAGTCTCAACTGTCTCAAAATTTGTGAGTTCACCAGCTTAACATCACTCACAAAAGGATTTGTCAAATCATGATGGTCAGCATTACCTCCAATAACAAAACCTCCCTACCTTGTGTCATAAAATTCATGCCACTGGATCAAAAGTTATTTGGACAGAGGTAAAGATGTGCTAGGAAGAGAATTCTTATATAATAAATCATTTATCACTATGCACGTCTGTTCCCTCTTTTAGAAACCACCCTAGAAAATTATTTTTCCACTCCTTGTAACAAACAAAATCTGCATCCAGTACACACACATGGGTGTAAATGGCACCCATACTTTATTATGACATGTTTTGGTCCAGCCCTTTACAACCTTGACCTAATGATCCGTAATACCTGTCCAATGTGCATGAGCTAAATAAATTCAATAATATTTACTCATCATTACTTACCAGTTGCCAAGGCAGGGCCAAGTTTCCATGCTGCCATGAGGATTGGGAAGTTCCATGGAATTATCTGACCACAAACACCAACAGGCTCATGCCTGGTGTAACAGAAGTAATCGCCATCCATTGGAATTGTCTTGCCATGATTCTTGTCTGCCCAACCAGCATAATATCGTAGCACTTTTGCAGCTGCTGGTACATCAAAACCATAAGCCGCAGTGTATGGTTTACCATTGTCCAGAGTTTCCAAACTCTGTAAAATTAGAATTTCACTATACACATAGCAATTATTCAAATCAGATATATAAGAGCAGGTTTTGGTATCTGCTCATAACATACCTTGCACATACATGCATAAATAACACACAACACAGAATCCTAAAAACACACAGTACTTTCAAGTGCGTATATATATATATATATACATTATTGCACTTACACCAGTGGTTCTGACATCACAATAGTAATGAAGTATGTGGTAACTGTACTTTATTAGTGTTGTGATTTCAGATCCAATGGTTGAAGTGCACTATCAACAAATACAGGCACTTAAAACCACTGCATCTTGTACTGATGGTCCCATGTGTGTTTCTTTGCATAACAAGTGGACACTGCCTCTAACATACAATAAAATAAATACATTGTTTCAGATACTGGAGAAATTACCTATGTAAAGCTTCTTCCATTGACTTTCACAGGTTCAAGTCATTACCTATGCAGTGTAACCAGTCTGTGTAAATAATGTTTGACACATTTGTCTCCTGAATCAAATATACTGCTCATGACTAATTCCACTCCATACAAAAAACCCCTGAAATGCGGCAGAACAGATAAAGGCAGCACCACTGCTTTGTTTTATATATTATAAATTATAGACACCCAAACACTCACTGCCAGATAGACTCTATCTCGCTCAAGCAGATCAGCTAACCGGTTAAGCAAGTCCCCTCGACCTGATGCATCAGCACGTCGCCATGGGCTACCTAACTTGAATGCTTCAGCAGCTGCCCTCACAGCAATATCAATATCTGCCTGCAATAAAAAAATTACCTTCACAATTACACAAAATTATGATAATAAATTGAAAAACTGTAACTGTGTTGCTGAAGAGCTCAGACAATTAGTCAATTTTCAGTTATTGGGAAATATTATTCTTCAACTACAGACAGACATGTTGCATGAGAAAGAGATAATATAACCAAACAAGCCATCTTCTGAGATGTGATGGCATGGGGATTATGTTGATTATGAAGGCAGCAGTTTCCTCTGAAATGCTGGTATCTACAGACAAGGCATCACATCACAGAAAATGGTTATCTTCATAGTCACTTCCATGAGAACCTAAAATCTCAGACAATACACATATTTTTCAATCAGTAATTAATGTGACTAAAAGCTTGGATGAAAATATCTGGTCTGCACATGGAAGCATGTGCAGGACTATCATTAATCTTCTTAGAAAAGAGAAAACATTAAGGCAGTGAAAGAATTGTGCATGAAATATATATTACAACATGAATGTTCAACCCACAGCCAATGAACTGTATGCAGTCTACATATTAAAATTCTGGCCTGTGAATCCTTAACAGTTTTCTTTAAAACTAAGCTTATGACAAACACAGTGTGTTAGGAACTGTGTGTTTCATTTGTACAGACAAAATTTCCAGTTTAAAGAGTGTAAATTAAATACAACCACACACCAAATATAAAAAAGCCAGTTAAACCCCACTCTCTGAATGCAACATTAAAAATCCAAATAATGTGCTTTTTTGCTCACAGCTAATACAGACACAGCAGATGATTACTTATCTGATCAAAGTGCAAAACTTTGATTATATGAGTAGACATTAACATTGCCAGCACTGAACTGATATTCAGAAGACAAATGGGTTCAAAATTCTAATCTCTGGTTCAGTCATGGTAGATGTTACACTTTCTCACTGCTTTTGGTTTCCCAACCTTCCTTTCTATTCTCTATCAGTTGGCCAATACATAGTTTGTTCTTGGCCATCAGCTGACTTGTTTTGGCCCAACTGTTGCAAGAGTAAATGGGGAATATGAAGTGGGCAATAGCTGACAGTAGTTTCTGATAAGTGAGCTGATTCTGAAAGATCATTCTGATGAAACATTCGAAGTTTAAGAATTTGTTCAATAATTCTAAGAGTTGTAACAAAATAGTTTAATTTTTTAACCATACAATTAACTAACTCCATGCAGCAGGGTCACAGAACTACTCAAAAAATTCCCTACATTCTATAGAACCACAGATTTATTACCATGTTCACAACAGCCCAGAGTGGAAGCAATGTACTGTATATTTATTTGACCCCTTTGGAGAACAATGGTTACAGAGTGTACTACCAGTTTTAACAATAAGAACTGTGTCTTTTCCTCACACAGAGCATGTGTGTATTTTGTATGATTCTAAGAATACAGAGTCATTGTTTCCCTAAACAGCATTAAACAACTGGTCTTTGTAATGATGATACTGTATGTTTCCAATGAAGCAGAAACTGAATTTTTAAATATTACATAACTGAATTTCATGCTTCAAATGGTTAAATGAATAACCATTTTTCAGTGTTAGTCACATTATTATGTCACATTATTACAAAAATAAATGTTTTTTCTAGCTAATATTTTTTGGCCCACACCAGTCCATGATGTATGTCTCCTTAATGAAATCCCATATTCACGAAAAGATCAACGTAATGATTCAGCCACCATAAAACCTACCTTGTCCCCTTCTTGTACTTCTGCAATAACTTGGCCTGTTGCTGGATCCAAGGTCTTAAATGTCTTGCCTGATGATGACTTATGCCATTCATTGTTAATGAAGATCTGCAATACATGACCAGACGTACATATATTTGAACCAGAATGGCTCTTTCCACACTGATTAAATATTCATAATTCTCAAGTTGTTATACCATCACAGAGGAGGAATCTGCAATTTAAAGCCCAAAAGAGATTGTTAACACAGCATTGGAAAATGTCTTAAAAACTTAATATGGCACTGAAAAGTATGCCTGATTTCACTGTCCTTCAGACTGGGATGCTCACAAATTCCAGCATCAAAGATGTTAATATGTAGTTCTTATGCAGCCTTGAAAAGCATGTGCATCTAATTTACTGCAGCAATCCTTTACGGATTCTTCTGTTTAGTGGCCACAGTAACAGAGACGTCTTGCATTATTTGACTTAGTACCACCATGAAAATAGTGATATCTCAGTCCTTACTTCTTACAATAATTATAAACCTCCCTCCAACAAAACTTGCATTTGGAAATAGCAATTAATATATTATATCAAGACCATATCAAGGCCACCACAAAAAACACTTATCATCATCTTCATATCATCATTGTCATCAACATCTGCATGACATCAGTAACATTTTCATCACCTTTCCAAATATGTTGCCCTTAAAACTTCTAATTAAATATGAATTTCGAGTTACGGCACTCTTAAGGCAATGTACAGTCAGTCCTCACTTCATACAGATTCGCATTACAACATTTTCTCATATGAACTTTTATAGTGAAGCACATACCCTGCTTGGCTCATCATGCAAATGCAAATTCACTTATCCAAAATCTTCCACAAAAAGCAATGCCTTGGAATCATATACATCAAAAGAAAATGAAGGCAAGATGCTTGTTTTCCTACTGTCCTCTACTAGACATAAAGGCGTTGGTGGAAGTGGGGTACAGCTCCATGCTTTAGCTTTCATTATAGCATATGTAATAATGTTACCGCTGCTTGCAGGTAATATTTCTAATCTGTTTTAGCCATTTTTAGGTCCTTTGGGGCATAACCCCAAATTTTATCTCTGCACCTAGCAACTCGGCTTACGAAATTTTGCTTTACCAGCTCTCTCCAGGAATGTCACTTCTTCCCTAATCCTGAGTGAAACTCATGGCACTTCTGCACTGATCATAATCATCTACCAGTCTCTATTGGTGTACCACATCTTCGTGTAAATTCCATACATCTTGACACTGGAAATTAAGCTTCTGCATTTTCTTACGCAAGTACAGCAAACAAGAAAGTAATAAATTGATTATATATTTCAACATTGAAATTAATACATAACCTGTGACCAAAATCTGGTGCTTCCTGATACGTTTCACACTTCCCTGTAACTTAGGACAGTCAAGGCTGCATATCACAGCAGTCAAGTGCACAATCACCAACTAGATTATACTAGATGATCTGTGTACTAGATCATGTCGGGCACATATGGCATCCGGTGTGAACCAGGTCATCTGGTATGGGGGACAACACAAGGTGGCTTTTTTGGACAAATGATTCCAGCCTCGGACGGAAGACCAATCTGTTATCAAGTCGGATGTTTACACTTTGTTTGATAATTACATTGCAGAACATATTCATTCTAATATACTGCTTGTACCAGCCTCAGTGGCTGAGGTGGGGCACAGTCCGCACACCTGTAACTCCAGCCCTGAACACAGTATAAAGATGTTACATGTTCAATTATTAGGCATCCCAATTTGAAAAACCAAAAACCGTAACACTTAATAACATTCAGGTGGCTGGGGAGGGGTAGAAGACAAAATTTTTAACTCTTTCAGGCAACATAAAAGCAGAGTAATTCATTAATATTACTACAATGAGATAACTCAGATAAACAACTGACATGCAAATATGAACAATGAAATAATACGAGGAATACTACTCAAAATCAGTTCACTTAACGGTTTGTCTTTACGTGGGCCATTTCAGAAGTTTTGTGTATGATTTTATCGTAATACCAAAATACTGGATAAAAACACTATTCATATTCCTGAATGTTGACACATATGTCCTCTACTCAATGTAATCACCAACACTGTCCACACACTTTTCGCATCTACGTGGTAAATGATCAACTGCAACTCTGTATTCCTCCTTGCTCAGGTGCTTTAAAGAGGCAGTGACAGCAGTGTTGTTATCATCTTCTGATTCAAATCGTTTTCCCGAAAATGTTTTTTCACATGTGAAAACAACCAATAATTACATGGGGCGAGATCTGGAGAGTAGGGAGAATGAGCCAACACCTCCCAGGCCCAATGTTGCACCAGATTTTGCACATCACGATGGTGATGAGGTGTTGCATTATCCTGGAGCAAAATGGCACCACGCCCAGCAGTTCTGGTTGTTTAAGGCAAAGAGCCGGCTCACCTGCAGATTTTTGGGGTCTCTTGCATATGTGTATTGCCATTGACCATGGTACCAATTGGTACGGGATGGTCAAGCACAAACCCATTTTGGCTGAAGAACATGACGTGCATGACTTTCAGAGCATCCTGACGGCGCCGTGCAATTTTCTTCCTCGGTGACGTTGGGGTGCGCCATTTAGCATTCTGTCGTTTCAGCTGAGGGTCAAATGAATGCATCCATGACTCAACCGTTAAAATGAGATCGAGGAGTGCATTTCCTTCATTTCTCCAGCGCTGCATATGGGTGGTGGCGAGAACACGCATGGCTCTTTGGTCATCGTTGAGCACGTGTGGAATCCAGTTTGCACAAACTTTTCTTTTCCCCACGCTGTTGGTGAGGATACGGTAAACACTTGCTGGAGAGATTCCGACTTCTGTAGCATTTGCCGTGCATGAAATACTGCGCGTACCTTCGACAGATTTCACTTGTTTCACGTGGCGTTTATCCGTACCCGTTGTTGGGACTCCACGCGAGGGACGTCGTCTGTCTGTTCCCGGCCATTCTTAATAGAATTCACCCATCGGCGAACAGTTTCATATGAAGGAGCATGTGTCCCTGAACCTTCCTTCGACTTGTAAGTCTAGAGAGCACTTTTACCCAACAAAACATTAAATTTTATTAATGTTCTCACGTTCATCCGCGAGAAACTTCCTTGCGGTCTTTACCGACCCATAGCTGAACTGACGTCACAAAGACAATGCACCTTTGTGGCAGCAGCAATAGCGCCACTAGCACTACACACGTGATTTGAATTCGGTCATATGAAGCGCCGGTGGGGGTGAGATTTTTCGCAGCCGTCCAGACCGGCCCTGGGGCCCACCCAGCTTCCTATATAATGTGTACCGGGTCTCTTTCCCGGGAGTAAAGCGGCCGGGGCGTGGAGTCGACCACCAACCCCCATCTAGTGCCAGGGTTACCTCTACTCCGCCTCTGGGCCTTCATGGCCTGATCTAGGGAGAACTTTACCTTACCATAAGAAGCACTGCTCGGTGCGGCCACCATACACAAAATTTCTGAAATGACCTACGTACATATCCGTTTCTCATCCTTCCCACTCGCAGACCAGACTATACTAATCCTTCTTCTCCCTCTCCTATTCCTTCCTCTTAGTTGCTGGTTGCGGGCTGCCCTATTCCTACGGATGTTTTCTCCCACAATGGACAGGTCAAAATGTTCGTAAGCATTGTCAGAAATGTATTTTTGGGCTTAAAAAACCCCGGGACACTTGGCGTCCCGAATCGAATTCTGCGGGACACTGGGTTAGAGGTCTTTAAAACCCAGAAAGCCTAAACTGTCCCGGTAAAATCGGAACGAAAAGGATCCTGTGAACTACGTAACTGACCAATGACTTTATACACGCTCCTCCGGTTGAAACTTATTACAGGGAAAATCAAAACATACATTCTTGCCCCACTCTTCCAACCCCATGTGTGTACCGACACATTCGATAAGCTTCTGTACATACTTTAGGAACAAGTCAACCGCGTCAGTAAACAGAGCGTTTTGTGTACTGATTCACATACTAACGAACCTGCTTATCCTGTAATTAACTTGTCTATGACTACAGCGCATTAATGTCACTACACACGCGGCACATGCCTAAGCATACATGCTATTAACCGACGTTATGACCGAATGCAGCGCAATACCACTTTTCAATAAAGAACAAAGGGTCTTAATACATGCTTTAGATTCGCATGGCGCTTGTTAAAATACACTTACTATGTGTACCTTACCCCAGTGTACAGTATCTCTGGATTCGTGTTGGGTGCAGGTAAAGTTGCTGTAGAAAACGACCTTTCAAACTTAACACAGTTTCTGAACACAGCACGTAGCATGTTTAACGTTTCCCAATGGGAAGAAACAAACTGTAAACCGAAACACGTGTGTTAAGTATGATGCGAAATATTTATGCCAAGATTAGTTAACGCTTAATATTGTACACACAATGACGCAGCGCTCACACAGCAACTGCCAATAGTTGTGCTGTACTTACTACCACAGATTATCTAGTACTACCGTAGTAGTTTCAATATTTATTATTAATCTGTGCTTACTACACGCATGTGATTCACGCAGTACACCATAGATTACACAATGTCAGGCGACGCGTTAGTTTCTCACTTTACGTCCAGGGCTACACGTGCTGGTGGATGCATGTGTGTGTGTATGATGCGTCTGTCCTTAAAACTTTAGGGCATGGATCAGAAGTAACTATGAGGGACTGCATTCAAAACAGTGCTGCGCGATTTACAATGATTCACTACGGTAACTGCTAATAATAAATTGTACATAACTAACTCCATGGAGTAGAGTTCTTCTTGAGCAGCTAACAGGTCCTCATCAAGTCAAGAAATTCCCCGCATTTTATGGAACCCGAAGGTTCATTACCACATTTACAATAACCCGCCACCTGTCCCTATCGTGAGCCAGATCAATCCAGTTCATGCCCTCCCATCCCACTTCTTGAAGATCCATATTAATATCTTCCCACCTACGCCTGGGTCTTTCAAGTGGTCTCGCCCACCAAAATCCTGTATGCACCTCCCCCCTCACCCATACGTGCTACATGCCCCGCCCATCTCATTCTTCTCGATTTTATCCCCCAAATAATATTTGGTGATAAGTACAAATCATTAAGTTCCTCATTATGTAGTCTCCACTCCCGTCACCTTGTCCCTCTTAGGCCCAAATATCCTCCTCAGCACCCTATTCTTGAACACCCTCAGCCTTTGTTCCTCCCTCAGTGTGAGAGATGAAGTGTCACACCCATACAAAACAACAGGAAAATTATAGTTCTGTACATCTTAATCTTTATATTTTTGGATAGCAAACTGGAAGACACAAGATTCTGCACCGAATAATAACAAGCATTCCCCCCGACTTCAATCTGCTCTTAATGTCTTCCTGAATGGAATTTCGATGCGTTAGAGTTGTTCCCAAATATTTGAACTGTTCCAACCTTTCAAAGGACTTATTATCTATCTTTATGTTGTGATTTTGTCCTGCATTCTGATCTCGAGACATGACCATGTACTTAGTTTTCTCAGCATTTACTTCTAGACCAATCTCCTTACTAGCGACTACTAATGCTTCTGTGTGTTTCTTTATAGTATGTATGCTTCTGTCCAATATATTAACATCATCAGCATAAACTAGAAGCTGATGTGTACCATTTAATTTCAAGCCCTCCTGGTTTGCCTGAACCCCCCTAATGGCATATTCTAAAGCAAAATTGAAAAGCAATGGCAATAAAGCATCTTCTTGTTTCAAACCATTCTTAAACAAAACGTGTCAGACAAATGTTTACCTACCCGGACTCTGCTATAGGTTTCATTTAGACACATTTTTATTAGCCTTACTTGTTTCATGGGGATACCAAACTCAATGAGAATATTATACAAGACCTCCCTCCTAACTGAATGATAGGCTTTCTTGAAGTCTGTAAATAGCTGATGCACTTCCTCATTGTATTCCCATTTTTTCTCAAGTATTTGGCGAATGCAGAATATATGATCAGTAGTTGACCTGTTATGTTGAAATCCACACTGATGATCCCCAGTAATTTCCTCTGCCTATGGAGTTAACCTTGACAGAAGAATGTTGGATAGAATTTTGTATGTACTTGACAAAATTGATATGCCTCAATAATTACTAAATCTGTTTTATCACCCTTCTTATAAATAGATTCAATGATTGTCTCCTTCCACTGCTCAGACAATTCCTCCTTATTCTGATAAATTGTACATATATATATATATATATATGTGTGTGTGTGTGTGCACACAATTTATCATAGGCAGTAAACATAGTGAACTGGGTAGGAGGTGGTTTTCTATACCACCACCTAAACAGAACACTACACTACATAACACAGACTAGATCCACCACAGATCAAGAAAAACACTAGATACTTGTATGATATTGAGAAACTAAAAACATACCGAACATATGAGAATTTTAACTACACATACATTACTATGCTGTTTTTTACATTGTATAAGTATAGCTGTGGAAATTGATAATACAATGAATATCACTATTGAAATTTTATCATATTTTATTATATTTTAAATATATTGGTGTATATACTCCCTGATGATGGCTGGTGACCGCCAAAACAAATGCTATGAGGAATTAAGAAATTGTATCTCTATGTATACTGTATGTGCAAATGTTAGTTTCTTTAAAAAAGAAGTATAATATTATTGCACAGAATGAATAATGTAAAAATAATATTTCAGTAGTTTACATGTACAAGGCTGACTGTGAACAGCATTCTAAAAGATTTTCTAAAGAAAGGTGACTCATAACAAACTGAAACTAACCTATTGTAATTAGATGAACAGATATAAGAAGCCTTCAAATAAAGAAAGAATATTTTATTTTATTGGATGCCCCAACAAGTCATAGCGCTTTGTGTCGGTAACAGAAAGCACTGTCTGCATTCTCTCATGCAGCGAGTAGTGGTGCTACCATGCATACAATTTGATAAAGACATGGCTCTTCCCTAAGTTGTCTGTTACAAGTGCAGCTCCTAATGCTTATCTAGCTGGCCAAACATGCTCTAATATATGATGTTTAAATGATAAAGCTGCTACATGGTATACATTGCAGGTGACATACTACATAAAAACATGTTACTCTTAAGGGCTTGGAAAGAAGCACCATGGATGGTGGTGATGACAGTGCTCAAGGTATTCCCCTCTGCCTCACTTGTCTAAGTCAACCAGCCCAAAGTGATAGCACTAGTCAAAGTTACTGCTATAAACATTTGTGTGAACTGAGTGACTCAACCAAAATAGCAAATGGGGAAGAATGCTACAGAAGACAGCATTACCACTCAAGGGAGATGTGGAGGGTGTTGATACATATGAGGTCCTTCTGCGGCCACAGAACAGTATTGAGTTTTCTTCTGCACTTAGCATGATAAATTGTCAATGCTACATAACCTGCACAGTTCAGACAGAAAGAGAGAAGTATTTTCATTCATGATTCTGTCCATTGCTAAGATTACATAGTGCTGACATCAGGTGAATAAGACATGAGTATGCAGCATCATTAGACTTATACTGATGCAGGAGAACCAAAGTACTGGGAAGAAAACCTGTCCCAGTGCCACTGCACCCACCACAAATCCCGACTGGCCTCGGATTGAACCCAGGACTCTGTTGTGACAAGTTGGTGACTAACTTGAGAAACAAATGTTACCTGAGTTATGGAACAATCAAAACAAGATTATGCTACAACAAGACAGGCAACATTGACATACGTTCACATAACCACTGTTGCTGTGGAAAACCAGTAAGTATTACATATTCTGTGTGTCTGTAGCCTTAGTTATCCAGCATGCAAAGTGTATGTGCCACATTATATTGTCATCTGTGGCCTGTCTGACTGTATCACATTTTTTCACATCATCTCATAAACGATATTACTTTCAGAAAAAATTTATCAAACATAAAATGTGTTTTGATTTTCTCTACAATTTTGTCTGAAACATCTCTCTTTCTATGAAGAATTCAGCAAGATATTATCATAAATGTGCATATTTCTTCACATAAAGTACCCGTTATACTTGTTGGATTTTAATCCGATGTGAATTTTCTGGACATATTTTCGAAAAATATTCAAATATCAAATTTCATGAAAATCCGTCCAGTGAGAGCCGAATTGTTCCTTGCAGACGGACAGATGGATGGACAGACAGACAAATGGGCAGACAGAAATTACGAAGCTCATAGTTGTTTTTCACAATTTTGCAAACATGCCTAAAAGCAGCTATCACTAAAGGATAAGTATGGATGTTGCAAATGTTTTTTGCAACAGCAACATTAGAGAAATTTAACGAAGACTGCAATCTTGTATTGTGGACACCCTGGTAACTTAGAAATTCCACTCTTAATTGTCACTCACTTTGTTATAAAAAGATGTCAGAGAAATTTTATTTACTATTTTATTTTACAGAACAAAACATTCTTTCTTCAGACTTTCTCATACAATTGACATTCTGTCTCAGTGCACATTTTTTTAAACTAATACTGTCTTGCCTGGTAAACAGCGCTCACTGAAAGAATAAAAGGATTTCAGTTTCACCACATTTAAATATAAAAATTTTTGCACGTATAACAGTCCAGTAACTGTCACAATTCCATATAAATTACAGTAATATACAACATTTTTCAGAAATCACAGACATTCTTCACACACACACACAGTCACCTGCGCAGTTGTTTCAATAAAAAACTGCACTATGAACAGCGTAATCCTCGTAACTACACCATAATGTAAGTCTTGGGTTAAGTTTTATTTCACTGCTGAATACAAGGACCACTTCAGCTTTACAAGCTGTTGATGGTTAGGCAGAATTCTGAAATAAAAATAGGAGATATGCAACATTATTGTAAGTTTACATGGACTTGCCATATTGCTGTTGGGAAACTCAATACTAAATCATATTTAAAAATACATACACACATACACAGAAACTGCAATATTCTATAACTCAAGCAATGAAAATCATAACACACTAACTTCTGCAATTCCAGTGTCAAGAAAAAGAAAATTCTTGATGACATAGAATACACATAATCTGCTGTATTTGACCATCTGCAGCATTACTTCTGACACCTCCCTCCACACACAGAAATAATTTTATGCACCCACAAAAGGGTCTTCTTTTCCACTTCTACACATCACTCCTGCTGAGATCATGGCCCCATAAAGGCTGTTCTCTTCCTTGGTTTTTCATCTTTCCTGTTCACTATTCCTGTTGGCTAACATTGCATCACATCCATTATCCACCCTTCTCAGGATTCGTTGGCCACCTTCCATACAAGTGTACTACATTCCTCATACTACTCACTTTGACCTCAAAGATAAAGGCAGCATGTTCCTCTGAAACCTTGCTATCCACCTACAGGACTACATGCTATTACAATCCAGAAAACCACAATCTGAATAACCCTTATTGGAAAAATTAAAACGTACATGAAATTCCAGTTACAAAAAACCATTTACTCACTTCAGGAATGCATACACAGCCTAACAAATGGCATTACAAAAACTGAATAATTTGTTCTCATGGACTACAAAGATGAACCCAGGAGATATAACTTTACCTGACTACAACACTTTGTATATCATTAAGTATATGTGAAATAATTTATTTACTGTTACTGACTGTGCACCGCACTACTGTACATATAAACACACAGCCCAGATGGCAGAACACTGTATTTGTGCAATACTTTTTCAACTGATAACACAACTCTTTAGACACGTATAGTATTTGAAGACACTACCACGACGGCTACACTGCATATTCGTACTTACATTGTGGTGCTGAAATATCTTGTGAGTTCATCTCTTTGGCCAAATGAAGCTGGAGAGCAGTCTGACTGACTTCCAGATGAGTGCCAATAAGTCAACAAGTTAGTTGCAATTTTATTGGTGCGGTGTCTGCTAAATCACATTGAGAATTGTGGTTATATCCTGATTATGTCTACCACTTATTCAGTGTTGGGCCAAGTCTGATTGTTACAAACAGTTCAACACAATGACCTATATCAGTGGTTCCCAAACTGTGCTCCGCAAGTCCCAAGGGATCCATGACCAGTTGTCAGGAGATCCGTGGATACATTTTTGTAATGGCTACTTTCAAGTTTACTTATTGTTTTAATTAAAGGAATAATGTTTTGTTAAAATTAATCAAGGAACTTCTTTAATTGGCGATATGTTTATTTCATATGACCATTAGAATACCTAATTAGGAAACCCCCTGTACCCATGAAGTGAGTGACAATCATTTTAATTAAGGTCAAATCATGCAATACATTGTGATGTATGCTACTGGTATGTATTAGTATCTATCTAAAATCAGTTCTGAGATATAAATTTTTAATTCTGGATACCTATCATCCGGACACTATATTTATGTGAGCAAGGATGTGAGGATCTGTGGTTATTTTTCGAAGCCAAAAGGGACCTGCAAGCAACAAAGTTTAGAAAACACTGACCTATATTCAGTCTTTGTAACCATCTTCATTCTCAAAGTTGATACAAATAATAAGTATCTCTTCTTTTGGCAGTAACCAAAGATTAAACAAACCATAAATAACCTCCATCAGTTATAAATGGAATTAGGGCCCTCCTGTTCATAAGTAGATGAATAATCTTATTCAGCCTGTACTTGTTAAAACTGAAATTGTTCTAAAAATAAAATCTGTAGAGACAATCGTGCTTGATGCATAAAACTGGATGAGAATGAAGAAGTTTCATAAAATTTAAAATTCTTATATACAATAATATATATATATATATAGTGCGTGTACTGTATAGATACCTGTATCCTTAATAATCATGTGGGCCGGGATAGCATAGTCAGTATAGTGACTTGCTATGGGTTGGACCACCCGGGAATCGAATCCTGGTGGAGCAAGACTTTCTGAGCCCATCCAGACCAGCCCTGGGGCCCACCCAGCCTCCTCTACAATGGGTACTGGGTCTCTTTCCCTAGGGTAAAGCGGTTGGGGCGTAGCATTGACCACCCACCCCCATCTTGCACCAAGGTTAAAAAAAGAGTAGCGCTACATCTCTACTCCCCCTCTGGGCCTTCATGACCTGTTCTAGGGTGAAATTTACCTTCACCTTCATCCTTAATAGTTATGTTTAAGACGGTCACACTCCAATTCCACAAAGTGTATCCTGTTTTATTAGCTGTTTCCCAGGTAATCCTTTTGTGCTGGATTTCAATGCCTGGGAGTACTCCAAAAAACATGAGAATTTTAAATGCCACCATTCCCGTACATGTTATTGGCAACAACTTCAGCAGACTTCGGTTTTTTAAACCGCACACTGTGCATCAACTGTGGCTGATGTTCAGCACAATAGGGTTAATACAGTCATTGACAGAGTTTTATTGGATAATTGGTAACACAGACAGTACTTACTTCCCAGACAGGAAATGATGTGTCTATTTCCTCCAGTACTGTGCAAATTTATGCAGTTGCTCAACAAGGACAGCCATTACAGCTGTTACAGATACATCTAGTAGTGTATGCATATAACCGACTGCTTCCTCCTCCTCCAAATCTAATCTCAGTTTATCTTGAACCTTCTTCACCGCTTTGTCAGGCTCCAATGCAATGTCAGGCACACTTGCATCCACCATTAGGGAAAACAAGTTTAACATCAGATTTGCATTCCTGAAACAGAAGCACCCTTGTTAACCACTTAACTGTTTCTCTTCCAACAACCTCCCAAACATGCAGTGTTAACAACTGTGCTATAGCATTCACTGTACAACATTCTCTGTTCCCCTGTTCCAAATAAAAATCCATACTCAACAATTGTTTTTAATTCACACTGATGAATGTACCTGCAGGATCTACAGTTTGACTCCACTAACCTGCGCAGATGAAGGAAGGCTGTGTAGCACTGCTTGCGGAACTTATAGTAATAGTCTGAATTTATCCCACCCATTGCTTCCACCATCTCCTTGCTCAGTTTCATAGGTGGTGGTAGAGGTTTGGGGTCTCGACCCAGTATATAACCAAAATCAATATGGAATAGTTTCCCAGATGTTGTGAGAAGCAAGTTGTCCAAATGTCGATCACCAACTCCCAGTAAGTATGTGATCACACTATACCCAGCTACAAAGAAAATCACGGAGAATGTGAACATTAGAATGTTGAAAACATTGTTTAGTCAAGATTATTTGACTTCTGGTATGTAACAGCCATGCAGTTGTGCAAACAGTTCTCAAATTTTGGAAAAACTCGTTCCCTCCATTTTCTGTGTTGAACAGTATCTCTTCAGCCCAGAATATTGAGCTGTTTAGCTGTTCATGAAATCCTTCAACTGTTACAAAAACATGAGTGTTCACCACTTAAGCCCGCTACTGCATCCTATCCTGATGCAATTTAATTCACATCATATTACCACAGCCAAAATTTCTACAGTCAATTTCAATGCCATTCACTGTTATTTTATCAGATAGGTTTAATGTCAAGCCCATTGCAATATTCTTGACTTACCGTATATTCTCGAATCTAATCCGCACTTTTTTTACAGTTTTAGAGGGCTAAAAAATCAGATGCGGATTAGATTCGCGTGCGGATTAGATTCGCGGTCTAGAGCTGGATTTTGGAAAAATGATTGAGCTGCTGTACAATATAACAATAACGTAATTAACGTAATTAATAAACAACGTAAGAACAATACAATACAATAATCTATTATTTTATTATTTATTATTATAATTTATTATTCATCAGACTCGCCGTCATCACTCATAATTCGAGGAATGTTCAAAGATCTGGCCTTCTTTATCGCCTCCTCGCGAGTAGATCATAACTCACAAACAGTCCAATCTTGCGTCTCTCTTGAAAAAACGTGAAGACTGCATCATCAATTTCAGGAAATCGTCCTTTCTTGGGTCCAGTGAATTTCCTTCGTGACGCCTCACACCCGCTATCGCTGCCTTGTGTTTCCGCCATAGTCGAACGTTGCTTTCATCAACTCCATAAATTGCAGCGGCTTTGCGGTTTCCATTCTCCTCTGCGCACCGAATAACTTCACGTTTAACTTTGCCGTATATGAGAGTCGTTTAGATTTCAGGTGTCCCTCTTCCATAACTACGGTACACGACAAATTGGAACAAGCACCTCCCACGTTTCAACAACTAAAGATCAGCTGGCTTCAGACGAGATTGCGCACGTCTGTTGAGAAAGACCCCGCCTCTATCGGTATGACTCATCGGCCACAGGCGTAGCGTCGGATTTTAACGCATTGGTAACATCCAATATTATTCAATCAGTCGCCCCGTGGGCAAGGGGTGGTTGAAGGAAAGGTGCGGATTAGAATCGCGAACTAACTTTTTTTTTTTTCGTTTAAGAAGTCGCCAAAAACTGGGTGCAGATTAGATTTGGGTGCGGTTTAGATTCGAGAATATACGGTACTTACCTTAGTGACAGTAACGTACATCATGGATATTTTTGGTATACAATTTTTTCATTCCACTGTTAATCTCTCCTATGATCAAAATATTGTGCTCAGCACCCTGTTTGCGGAAACATTTTTCATTTGCCACACCTTTGTAATGACAAACCAATTTTTGCACTCATATAAAACATAATAAATAACTGTTTTTCAGGTTGATTTTTATTTATTTACAGAATATATACCTTTTAGGCAGAAGATAAAATATTATGAAGTAAATGACATGTGTATCCTGAATTTATATGCTGTCTCAATTTTGTCTTGAATATCAATAACATACGCAAATTTCCCAAACCTCTAGTCTCACTAAAAAATAAACAAAAAGCCAACTACATAAAAGTCAAAGGGTATTGTAAAACATGACGCTATAAACTACTTTCAGGAAAATACTTTATACACACATTCCACATACATCTAGGAGACTATGAACAGAAAAAGAAAAGGTTGTTTTTCTTTCCCAGCAAATACATTGCATCTCACAAACACCTGCACATGGGAAGAATCATAACAAGATCACAATCACCTCATTCCTTATGTTTTGACATAAAAGCACAAACAGATAAAGTAATTTCTAATTTGTTTTGAAACACATTTTCCAGAAAAATATGGGCAATAATTCTGTAATACTTTATTCTCAAAAAAGGTACACTCTGTGCAACCAAAACTAAGTGCATAAAATTTCAAAACCCCAAAGCATAAGTGATGCACGCACATAGCTGCCATCCTAACTTCAATGATTCATAATTTCCCTGTATGTGTCTGTGTTTGGCTTTTCTCTGCTTTCCATTCATTACAGTTAAGCCAGATGTCTATTAACCAGACACAAACATGTCAACCTACTCTCGAAGATAAACATGGATTACAGTATATTAATTTTCTGAGACTTGTGACTAGGTTCAACAGCAAGGACTAGATGAAGATTTCAACATCCATATTCATTTGCAGCCAAGTGTACAAAGTGGGAGCCTAGTATTCTTCAGAGATCAAATATGCCAGTTCAAGACTTCGCAGTGGCATAAGATTTGTTTTGCACAAGTTGTATTCGTCAAACAATAATTTGAACTGCTCAGTTACATTATTTAACTGTATGTTTCAGAAGCTATTTATGCTGCATTGGCAAGGCTAGGTGCAAGTGCTGCAGATATTTCTGCCTATTTTGCTGTGATTTCTTGTTTACTGGCATTCTAATTTGAACGGTCCATGTGTGCATGTGGCTAGTCCAACCACATCAAACAAAAAAGAGGCTGAATATTTGTAATGCTTTTAAATGGTGGACAAAATCTGAAAGCAAATAACCAAAGAAGGTGAATAAACCGTTAAACTATAGAGATCAGCAGGTTGTACTTTGTTCTTCAAAGGAAAACTTCTTAACCTTTAAACAACTATGTCTGGCTATGCCAACACACATAAAAAATGCTTCTAGCAATTCATTTTATATATTTAGGCAACAGGGAAATTTACTGCATTTCAAGACATGCTGCATAATCTCTACTTTATTTTCCACAAAATGCCATTTATTTCATAATTTTATCTTCTTCTGTTCAAATAATACGTTTTTCACAAACCATGGCCTAAAATTTAAATACCAACCTGGTCATTTAAAGGTTCAACTATCAGTTACAACAAATTTGGAATTATAGCAGCTATACAGTAATTGGTCAAAATGAAAATATATGTCTAGATTACCACAACTACTAGTGTAGGTATCCATAACGTCTGGTGCAATGCCAAATGGCCCAGTCTCTGATGGGTGATATTTCCTGAAGAAATTCTGTATGCTACCTTCAGTTCCAAGAACTTCTGCTACTGGTGTTGATTCAATGTATTGAAGAAAACCTAAAAAATACATAGCATGTGAATTATGAGAAGAATATAATGTTTGTAAAATGCTCATTATGGCTTGACTGCTAAGAAACCAAATGTAGTCAGACCAAATGAATACCCTGGATATTCATACTTCACTCTCTCTGTAGTACAACCAATAGACTACAAAACCCTAAGAACACTGTGTTGCTGATTATCCTGTCTAACCAACTACTTTTTGAGGGAAAGAAATTAAAATTAAATTAAATGTTATAATTTAAGCACTGAAAAAGTTATATAGCCCAGAAACAACTTACACTAACTCAGGTGCAGAATTTAACAGAAAAACTTGCATTTATCTGATCATAAGTTCCAGAGTATGGCATATTCTGAACGCAGTGAAAGTTGTTAGCGGCAGTGTTACTTTCTTTTAATTTTAATGTGAAAAATGTTACCTACTACCCACAAACAACAGCAAAAACAAATAAAAGTGGGTAATAAAAGTAATTTCTGTCATCTGCCATGCACTGTCCTGTCTTCACAAGATATTAACATTCTTTCACTCCCACGTCATTTAATACAACATTTGCCTATTAAATGCAAAACATCAATTTACAATAAAATATTACAAAATAGGATTTCATTAATTTCCCAGTCCATGAGAATTATTTTAATTTTACACATTGTCCCAGTTTAGATAACTGATAATTTATTATGTAAAGGTAAAGCTATCCCATTACAAACGTGAACAGGCCCTTAGGGCTCCAAGAGAATTTCTAGACAAGTAGCACATGAAGGTGGTAAGGCTGTCAGCCCTATGCACCAGCCGCCTTTACCTCCCAGGAGATATCCCTGGTACTCATTTCTGTTAGAGGCTGAGTCCACCCCAGGGCCATAGTGTGGCCAGAAGGATTCAGTCAATCAAAAATCTCAATGACCCCATCGCGAATCGAACCCGCAATCTTCTGGCTTGTAGCGCAGTGCCCCAACCAACTGCACCACCGCATACTCCCAATTTATTATGTAACTTACTTTAAAATATATACATTCAAGATGCAATGATGTGCATGATAAGAATACAAATCTGTCACAGATATCACAGGCCCTCAGCAACACAGTATTTGGGGCACCTTTACACAGTGGTTACAGATGCTAGAAAGACCAGACCAATGGAATACGTGCAGATGGATAGCTAATGGTGGTACAGAATTATGAATCTGTACGATGATGGGCACAAGGAAGTGCACGAAGATTATGGACCGAAGTTTCTGACATCAAGAAGGCAGACAGGTGAACAATCTGCACAGACAAGGTGCCTACAGGTTAGATGTTCTATTCCATGATAACTTGTTAGTTTTATACAGATATCGCTCCATAAAGGATAACATTGGTATGCATCTGTGAAGTCTGTTCGAAATGTAAAATTGCAACTCTATCACTGTGGTATAGTCAGTTGTTTCTTTCACACTGTGTGTTAACCCTCAGAAAGTTTTTGAACAGACACTGTATGAAACCACATGGTATCATTACCCTAAACACCACTACATCAATCTTCACCACTGTGAACACAACAAATCTTATATTAAGAAGTTGGATTTTGGGAACACAGAATGTTAGGATGGTGGAGCTGGCACAGGATTGTGTCCAGTGGCACCCTCTAGCAGTAGTCCTGTTGAATCTTTTAACTCAATTATTGTTACAAAGACAGTACATGACAGGAACTTTCACTTCACGGGAATACAATATTTAAAATGAAAGCAGCATTCTACACACATCTCAAGAGCTTTCATTCCAGGTTATTTCTATTTTAACAAATTTTCAAAGTGTGCTCAAATTCATTTAAAAATAAGAAAAAAGCAGTTTTCTCACAGAACATTCCACAAAATTCAAATACTCAAGATGACCAACTCCTAAATTTGTTAGAAGAATGTAGTTACCATGTCGTGTGCTGGTAGCTAGGACTCTGTATGGTGTGAGCTTCAGGTCCAGTTTTTCTTTTTGCAGAAGCTTGTCCATTAAAGTGATCATTTGAAGAATCAGCTGGTCTTGTCGCAAATCATCTCCATACTTGAAAATGGCTACATACTCTGTACCTTCTGTGGTGAGAAAGGTTAGTTTTGATGGCATCAGAGCTGACTTGAAGAGTGTCGCCCTGCAATCCAACGGGTACCAATAACAACAAATGTATCAATGATACATAAAATATAAGTGTATGTAAGGCAGATAGTGTAAAATAAACAAATAAAGAACTCCATACAGTACAGTGTCTTTTAAAAAGCTAGCAGTCACTCAGTTCATCAAGATATTCTAAAAAAGGTTCATTCCCAGTTCACAAGAACCTGCCACTGGCCCTTACCTTGAGCCAACTGAATCCAGTTCAGATCTCTACATCCTGTTTACTTAAGATACATTTTAATACTGTTCTCTGATTTATGCCTGAGGAGGATTGGCATTTTAGAGTAGATCACTGTCTTCTCTGGGATTTTACTTTAGTCAGACATCCCCACATAACTGCATATTGGTTATCAATAGTGTGAGCATATATAATACCTTTTGTTCATGAAATCAGTTAACATGATGTGTTTATAGTTCATTAGCATAGACAAAACATTAAGATCTTCCTTAATAACAACATACATGTTTAATTCCTTTGTGGGAGTTGCATATACTTAAAGCAACAGCCTCCACTTTGCTGACATCGCATAAAGCAAATGACTACAATCAGTGCAAAAGTTTATCCATTACATGTGCTTGTGTGAGTTTATGCTTTCTCATTATCAAACTTCTGTGTATGTGTTTATGTGAAATAGCTGATGCTTGAACTGTTTATTACTTTAAGAGTAACCTCTTAAGTAAAGCTGAAAACTCAGGATTTAAAATGTTCTAACACGCATAAATACACAACTTATGCCAAATGCAGTACATGAGCAGCAGCAGTGAAACTTGTGGAAGATGCAGTGTTGTTGCCATAAGAGCAACGGTCTACACTAGTCTTTTCCCCTCAGATTTTAAGACTAAAATTTCAACTATGTCCTGCATGCTACATTTTCTGCCAAATTCTCTGCCAATCTCATCCTCCTTGATTCCCTCACTCTAATCCTACTTTGAAATGAGTACAAATTATGAAGCTTCTCATTAATTGAAGAACAATAAACAATGTCATTTTTGGGTTTGAAGAACAGAAACTTAACACAAAGTAAAGGAAAAGCTAAAATCAAGAAACAGTAAGTGAGGAATCACAATATGCCCACATATTGCTTTATGGTTTGAAAGCATTTTTCACCTACTAATTAAAATGCTTTTAGCAAAGATAAAACATAAATGCATTTTCCAATCATGCAATCATACCCTCACCCTTGTCTGAAGGTACAATGTGTACTTAAATGCACGAGGTGAGTGACAGAAAATGTTTTTCATACTGGAGAATTACCTGAAAGAAATTTGCTCAGTTTACCTCCAAAGTACTCATCCTAAAACGTAGAAGAAATGGCAAATATATCATAAAGAATTTATACAAACTATATGTACTTCCTACATTCTATCTGTTGCAGTATGCTGTACATGAACACCTTCCATCACATTACATGTTCATCACGGTGTCAGTATTGACAGAATTTTCTCAGTATACTTACTTTTCTGGAATTATCCCTTTGATTTGAACCTCAGGATCAAGTGGAAATGGCAGAGGTTCAAATGATGCAAAATTAATCTTAAAGGCTTCCGGATCAGCAAGCAGGGCTTGTAGTCGTTCAGTCTACAAAAAAAGGACATTATTTAACAAATTATTTTCTATGCCATTAGTAACATCCATGAATAATTTTTTAATTTGCTCACAGAACAGGATCAGAGCCACAGCAATAATTAATTACAAAAATAATAACAGAATTCACAAGCAATCTCCAGGATGTCAATAGAAGAACCAAAGAATGTGATGTTCATCAATTACACTTTTTATATTCTGCTCACAAGTATGTGTACTTTCAAGGATGAGTAAGGTGTTTAGTGCAAATTTCATTTTATGCTGTGTAAGGTTACTATCTTGGTACTATAATAAATAATCAACAAACCTTCTTTTTCCTGTTACCACTTTCTCGAGCAACTGTTTTCACAAGTCGCACAAGTTTGTCTATAAATGTCTGCTGCCTGGAAAGAAAGTTTCGTCGTTTCTGCCAGTCTGTGTTCCCTTTCAATAATGTCTGTAAAGAAACCATGATCATGTACATTAAAGTGAATATCATATTTATTGACAAGAAATGCATTAACATGCAATATTTTTTTCTTTTTGTCATTTATTTTATGATCCTCTCAGTATCTCAGACTATACACCATCTAGTGTCTGATGAATTGGAAAGGTTTAGGACAGTTTTCTTCTGTCACTTTTGGAGAATGCCATATAGTGTCTTCAAGCAGTGCAATATTTCCTCCCTCCAAACCCTCCTCAACTCACTATGCACGGTAATATTCCTATCCCATCTTTTACCTCTGCAAATGAAAAACTGTAAATAAACATTTAATATTCTCAAGTTGTAATGAAACAACAAATGTTACAAACCTTTCGGTTATCAGCCAATTCAACCGTGAACCAAAACCCGATCCCCAGAAATGAGGCACCTAGCTTCTTACTGACAAAAATGTGACCTACCTGGGAGAATGTCTTCATGACAGTAAGATACATTTCTCGCACTTTGCTGTCTTGTTTCACAGCTGGCTCTTGATCTTCGCATTCGATCAAAAGGTACCTAAACATGGCAAAAACTGAATTACCACATTTGTCTGTACACTAGATGAACTGTATTTTGGTACATGACATTCTGTTCAGTTTCCCTCTCTCCTCTATTCCCTCTTGCTGTGGTGCATATAATTTTTAAACTCACATGTGTTTGCATTACACTTTTGTTTCAATATTTACACATTTTTTCATTTTTAATGTCAAATCCATTTTTAAAAACCCATTTGCAAATCCTCTCTCTGCCAGAGAAATCCACGGGATGAAGGAAACTGTTCATGGGTATGCACGTGTCTAAATCAACATTCTGACTATGGCCTCAAATAGTTTTCTTTCATGTAAGTATGATACAAAAACAATGCAAAACCCGTGACAGATCTTATCATAAGTAAAACCTCACATAAGATTCACTTCTCAAATTTTCTTCAGTTCATGGCAATTTAAAAGAATGTGAACACCGTACACGTTCACAAAAATTAAAACTGGCATTTATTATTGATGGGGCATAACACAGATCAGTCAAGAATCTCTAACATTCCTTACAAGCCCTACAGGCAATTTATGAGAGCCCCACGAGTCACACGGCAGATGCAGATTTGATGGTCAACTTCTTCCCAGATTTTGGTCAGTATGTCCCTGACAAATGATGCCACTGCTTCAGTAATCCTCTGTTTGAGTTCAAGAATGTTTGTTGGCAATGATGGCATAAACATAATACCCTTTACACAACTCCACAAAAAGAAATCACAAGATGGTCAGGTCTGGTAACCTGGGGGAAAAGGAACACCAAACATCATCATATTTGGTACCGCATCCCAACAATCAATATGGCAGTGTGTTATTCAGATATCCTCACACCTCCATATGAAACTGAGGAGGCATAACATCTTGCTGGAGATGAAGTCAGCAGAATCTCACAAAGTTCAGGCATAAGCCATAACTTGCAAGCTTTCAGAAGTGAATGGTTCTGAAAAACAAACCAGACTATCGTTTCAGAAAAATTAAACTCAAAGCTACCTCTGTGAGTTGACATTTGTGAGCTGCGATGAAATACTCCCTTTCCACGATGCAGTTTTGTCAGCAATGTGTGGGCAGCCTACATTATTTCCCTTGCAGATAAACCCTTGTTTTCAACATACTTGCCCCAGGTCTAAATTGAGTCATTTCTGTAGCACTTATGAAACTCAGATTGCACACTGGTCAACGAACCTGTCTTTTCAAACCAGATAACAAAAAACACCTTTCCTGTGCAGAAGCAATTATCACAACATGTGTGCCATGGCAGAAGGGAAAGGGGGAATTCATTTGTAGTGGAGATTTAAAAAACATTCAGAGTATGTAAAAAATTAAGTCATGTATGTTTCATATTTCATGATTATCTGAAAGAATTTACTTCAATCTCCACTGCCCTGTACATAAACACACCTTAGGTAAGGAGCATTTGTGCCAGAAACAAATACCTACCAATAGAAGTAGTTAGCTAGAGTTGAGTTCTGGCATGCCCTTTGTATTAAGAAAGTAGCGAGGTCTTGACTAGTGTCCTCCCTCCCTGGTCCCCTCTGATTTCCTTGTCCAGCCTCTAATCTTGAAACTGGCTGTTCTGGAGGACTGCTCTGTACTAAACTGTCAAGGAGGGAGTTGGATCTAGCAACTGGTGGAGACCTTTCATCAGACTGTATGCCCTGATCTGAGGGGTTAAAACTCAAAGATTTCTTCATTGTAGTTTCAACAGGCTCTCTTGTTTCCCTGCAGAAAATGTTATACATACAGTGAATGTGACAAAATATATCCAGAACTATCAAAATTATCCTCAAAAGAGTCAAAGAGGTTGTGGTTAATACCACATACAATTAAATTACTGATTACTTTCCTATTTGTATTAACTGGTGTCATATTTCCTATACAGGCTGTCATTGCCATTGCCAGCACTACATTAAAGAAGCAAACCTGTTGAACTATTCTGGCCCTGAAGTTATTAACCTGGCCTGTTTTAACTGTCTATGACAGAAAAATTAATGAAGCAATTAAAATGGTCAGTGGTGACAAAAATTCACACACATATTTATACCAAAGACATGATGTGAACTCCAAACCCAGTAATCTGCAAGTGTAGTACAACACAGTTGTTGGTATACTACTTGAGATAAAACACCACATAGTTACTTGACTGTTGTTTGTTCACTCTGTGCGTCTTCTTGTGATGACATGGATGCATCTCGCCCTGGTAACAATCGATTGTACCCCTCCTTGATTTCATTAAAGTTCTCGTACTTGAGAGCTTGAACCAGCTGAAGAAGGTACAATAACAGATCCTACAAAGACATAATAAGAGATAGTCGATTAGGATGATATGGAATTTTCTCTTACTTCATCCCCCTGCTACACCATTTAAATTCATTACAATCTGATTTTGCACATTATGTTTTAGTATGTTCCAGAGGTGATATTTAATTGTATTATGTATTCATGTGCCAGATAAAGAAGTGTTACTTCAAATTCCCGCTGTCTTCAGTGAAACCAAAATGACAAAACTTCCATACTTATGTTTACTTTTCTCAGTTTTATATTAAGCATTACCACTATAATGTACCGTATATTCTCGAATCTAATCCGCACCCTTTTTACAGTTTTAGAGGGCTAAAAAATCAGATGCAGATTAGATTCGCATGCGGATTATATTTGCGGTCTAGAGCTGGATTTTGGAAAAATTATTGAGCTGCTGTACGTGCCGTAAGAACAATACAATACAATAATCTATTATTTTATTATTTATTATTATAATTTATTATTCATCAGACTCGCCGTCATCACTCATAACTGAATCGTTATCCGTGCTCTCCACCCAGTCACTATCATCTTTATCTTCAACATCGTCCTCCCATACAATGTCATCGCTGCCTTGTGTTTCCGCCATAGTCGAACGTTGCTTTCATCAACTAAAAATTGCAGCGGCTTTGCGGTTTCCATTCTCCTCTGCGCACCGAATAACTTCACGTTTGAACTTTGCCGTATATGAGAGTCATTTAGATTTCAGGCGTCCCTCTTCCATAACTACGGTACACGACAAATTGGAACAAGCACCTCCCACGTTTCAACAACTAAGGCTCAGCTGGCTTCAGACGAGATTGCGCACGTCTGTTGAGAAAGGCCCCGCCTCTATCGGTATGACTCATCGGCCACAGGCGTAGCGTCGGATTTTAACGCATTGGTAACATCCAATATTATTCAATCAGTCGCCCGTGGGCAAGGGGTGGTTGAAGGAAAGGTGCGGATTAGAATCGCGAACTAACTTTTTTTTTTTTCGTTTAAGAAATCGCCAAAACCTGAGTGCGGATTAGATTCGGATGCGGATTAGATTCGAGAATATACGGTATTTACTGTCAACACCTATTAAGAAAGTTTACAGTAGGACTGTGATATCAGTGTTTCCTGTCAGATTTCTGTAGGTCCTGGCCCTTGTCCTCATTCATCAATTGCACACATACAAGCATGCAAACACACACGTGCACATGCACACACACACAGGCACGCATGTAGACATGCACACATGCTTTCCTTTATGTAATAAACAGCTTCACATTTCAGAAATGTAACTTACTGTCTTCACTATTGTAAAAATTACACAACAGTATGGCTGGTAAATTTGGAATTATTAAATATACAACAACCCAGATTTTGTTCCCAAACTTTGTAATCTATTTAACAGAACCATAATTAACATTTACATGGCCATAAGTATAGTACACAGAACACCATTTTCTTAGAACAGAAGTAATGAACAAAAGCCAAATTTGTGAAAACTGTAAATTCAAATTACCTTCAAGAATATTCAGAGTGCAAAAAACCAAATGATCAACAACATGCTCACTTAAAATTTAAAAACTGTCATATGACCAATAATATTGTAAAAGATATGTCACTTTATCCTCATACAAATGCAGATGTACCCAATTACAGAGACAAACTACCTCATCAGGGGCCTGTTTCAGTCTTGAGACAGCATATCTTCGCACTGCAGGATGTGTAAAGTTGGAGCTCAATAATTCTAAAGCATCCTCCACATCCATTGCTGACCACTGCTGAAGCATATCAAGTGCTTGTCGTACCTCTCCACTTAGTCTCCAGTTTACACACTTTAGGAATTTGGTCAGAGCCTGAAAAAAAAAACATTGAACTCAAAATATGGTTAAAGTGCCATTCTTTTTCAACATAATTCCTGAGCACATTCCAGCCTTTGTCCCACCTTGGCAAGAGTTTAAAAATTCCACTGCTGTAGAAATTTGTCTCTTGCATTCACAACCATTCACAAACAGCCATTTCCACTTCCACATTATTGTGGAATGTGCAGTCTCCAAAGTGTTGCTTCAGCTGCCCGAACAATATAGCGAGTGATCCAGAAGTTCCTGCAACAACTCTTACATTCAACATGCATTGTGTCATGTTGGAGGATCACATCTCACAACAGATCATTTGTTTGGGCCTATGAAGCAACACTTGATAGTTTGCAAATTCTGCACTGAGGTGGACATGAAAGCAAAAGCCCAACTGCCATGGCAATAGAATTTTTGCCCATGCCAAGATGGGAAAAATGCATCAACATGCTTAGGGATTAAGTTGAAAAACACTGATACTTCAGTGTAATAAATGCATGACATGTAACATTCCAATAACTTCACACTTAATTTTTATGACCTAGACAGCCTTTACATACTAAACATTCCCCATACATTTCTCACCCAAGATCCTTGACAAACAGGATTTCGAATGAATTTCAAACAGAAATGGCCAAAATATAATTCAAGGGTTCAAGCTGACGCTCAAAGTAATTCCTGGAAAGGTACTGATATTTCGAAATTATGCTAGAAAAATTAAAACAGATATTCCATGCACTTCACTTTCCTTACTACAGTATGATACTACCCCATCACTTAACCACAAAAGTGCTTCATATAACTCAAACGACCTGTTACTCCATAACTTGTGAAACATTTTAAGACTGATTATTTGGTATATCACTTCCAGAAAGGCAAATGACACTAATGACAACAAGACATCTTCCTTGAAGTTGTTCACAGACTCACTGCACTCAGTATTTTGTACTTACTTTCTTTTGGTTACTGAGATAGAAACGGAATTTCCAAACTAAATCTTGCTCTTCAGTAGTCAACTGCTTCGTTGGAGGATATGCCACAATGGTATTCAGGAGGTCACGAACACTGGCATTAGGCTTGGCATCTTTGTCAGAGACACCACTACGAAGACTTCTTGCAAGTTTGTGATGCTTGCTCTCCACAAGATTCTCCTGCCAGTTATACACATACCAGAGAAAGAGCATGGTTCTATGTTAGCAAAAAATATTAACTCAAGAAACAGCTAATTTTATATCATACCTACAGTCCCACAAGCAGGAACAAATGGAAATCTCAGAAAGGAATGCAGAAATTCTGCTATAAGTAGAGTTCCAACAATTATTTAATGACTTTGTGACAAAAATACTGCTCTCATAAATATTTATAAAACATGTATAAAACTAAGTAGGTGTCTTTAAAGCCCACAAAAAATACAGCAACAAACTTTATAACATTAGAAAATTGTAAATCCAGAAAGACCAAAAGGAATTGTTCAATAAAAAAAGTATCTGGAAAACTGTTGCCTTTCAAGCACTAACTGTAGACGATATATTATCAAATTAATTGGCAACAATCAATGTTTTGGCCAATGTACAGTAAAAGAATACAGCACCTATGACTGGCAGTCATTATGACTTTAAAGCAAGAGAATAACAACACCCCCTATCAAATGTTATCTTTTAAAAACTCTGACTTCACTTTTACAATATTTCTGCCTGCAAAACACACCATCCCTACATAAAGAGCCGTCTTAAATAAGCTACTTAGTATATGCAAAGAAGCCATAGAAAATTTCAAAGAAAGCCATAAATCAATAATTAACTGAGCCTTGCATCGAGTCTCACAATGGACAAAAAAATTATGAGTATCTGTGAGTGAGGTACATATTTAGCCCCTTCTTTGATCCTATATGGAAAGGGGCTTCCAATTATAACCATGTCATCTGCAGAAAAAATAAATCAGTAGCTCAAGTGCAAAATTTAGTCCAAAATGACAAAAAAAAAATGGCTGAAGAGGTAAGAATTCTTGATAGATTAAATCAATCCATTTTAATACAAAATTTGAATTATGAGGTGAGATAAAGGTAAAGTCATCTCCATGCCTAAGCACATGAAGATGGAGATACTGACATGGAGTTCCACACTATATGAAACTGGATGACAATTTTGAAGGTCGAAACATGCTGGGGATGATCCGTGTTTTTCTGTAATAGACACACATACAAAAAAAAAGAGTTGTATTTGATGGTTTACTGCATTTTAGTAACATGAATAACATCAATGGTATGGGCTAAAAGATCTCTTTAAGCATCAACAGTAATGACTACTGGGATTTATCTATGTTACAGTTCTTCACGTCTCTTAGGTAAATAATTCTGTCAAATTGTGAACTGATTCAACATCCAGCACTCATAAGATCTGTAAGAGGATATGCAGTAAAATTACAAAAAGGATCATTCACTGATACAATGTCCTGTTAACTCCCCTAGTTCAACTACACCAAATGATACAAACAGTTACATTACAATGTATATCCCTAACAGCCACTGTCACTTACTCTATCTCTGCAGACAACAATCAAGTTCTAACATCTCACAACCCTCTAAACATCTGGTATGAGCCCTTACAACAGCACTGGTTTGATACAATATTCCAGACTTACTGTACTATTTCTATATTTTTCTTTCACCAAGACCAATAATAATGCTTTTAAAATAAATCTTCAATACATGGTAATAAATTTATTTGGTTTACTATGACCTGTAATTGGATACATTCACTCAAAACGTAAGAATGAAAAAAGAGATTAATACACAATATGTGCTGATTCTTACCTGTAATATTTCAGGATCAGGAACTCTAACAAGATCACCTTGAGATCGGAATTGATACATGTCATCGCCATCCTGTTCATAGAATACTACGGAATGCTGTAAATGGAGTACACGTCTGATATGAATACAAGATTGTAACTTTTCTGTGTCCTGCATGTCTGTTTCCATTTCCTACTCTAAACAAACAGACAACACTCAAGAGATACTATGAAATTTACTCTGCACCTTTGCCAGTATGTATGGTAGTCAAGGCTGTTGAAGAAATCTGCAAATACTGTTGTAAAATTTTTGTACATTATTGGAATTCTCATTTCCAATATATTACTTTAATTACATGAGTACACTTTAATTTCTTAACCTGAGTGTTATTTCTTCTTTAAACTGTCTGCTACTATATACTGTTGTATTAACAAGAAAAGCAACCACATCCTGGACCACTGTGTACTTCTGCTTGTAAATTTTATAGCTGCTCAGCTGAATGAGAAACTCTCTGCCTTCACAAATCCAAGGGTCCATTACTGTGTTCATAAAAGCCTACCACTGGATCCATATCTTGAGCCACTTGAATCAAATTCACATACACCCCACTTTTAGCAGCTAATTTAGCGCAGATTGGTTCAGTACAGCTTTGTCATTTCTCAACACGGTCTCCACTATAATCAGTGCATGCCTTCCGACACTTCACTAATGCTTAGATTCCTACTAAGAAAAATTCCTTTAGCCTTTTGGCGCTGGAGTTAAATTCCTGGTGCAATCTGTAAAACTTAAGATTTAAATTACAGGACTTAACTTTTTCATGCAAAATTTACGTTAAAAAACAAAAAAAAGGAGGAGAAGAAGAAGAAGCAAAAGGAAAAGAACCTAACAGGGCTATACACAAATGGCCATAATTCACTGACACATATGGCGCGTAGTTCAGGAACTGAAAGCATATACGTTGCTCAGCACCAAAGGGTTAGCTGCATGTGTCGCTACTCTTGCACTGCCTCTTGCACTTCATCAGATCAAAAGTCTTTCCACCAGCAGCCTTCCTGATCAGCCCAAACATATGGTAGTCATAAGCAGCAATGTCAGGATAGTAAGGACAATGAGAGAGGCCCTCAAAATGAACATCCTTGATCATCTTGGCTGTCACACAAGCCATGTGTCCTAGCATTGCCATGCTGCAATAAGACACCAATACTGAGCATACCGTGACATTTTGATCTGAGAGCTGATCACAGATGATTCCTAAGGAGGTCACAATATGACACAATGGTGACTGTGGTTCCTTGGGCATGTAGTGCTCTATAGTGTCTGCATCACTTTTCCTGCAGAAGCCTGCATGCAGTTTTTCTGGGGACTTGGTGAGTTGAAATGGCACCACTTTTTGCTTGCCCTTTTTATTTCAGGATGGAAGCAAGCAGTGGATTCGGCTTTAATCTCGAGTCACTATGCACTTCAGGAAGCCTTTACCTTCTGTTTCACACCACCATGTGGACACTTGCAACACATTGCGGACAGTACAGTGAGCCGCATCATGACCGATGTCCAGCCACTGCATTCACTTTACTGCAATGATTTTCTCTTATGACACATTGAGCCTCCACAATTCCCTGCAACATTACGTCTATGGTCTTTGTCCATTGACTGACAGCCATCCCACTACAAACATCCCATTTCTAAATTTCCTTTTCCATTCACAGAGAGACAATGCAGAGACAAGCATACATTACCATACTACAACTTCATGTAAATCTGCGATATCCAGCACCTCCAGGACCAAAGGGCTGCCAGATATCGCAATTTTCAGGATATTAGAATGTTATGCCCAATGTGTATCTTAGTATATCTTTATCATTAACACTACTCTTTTCCACTTTTTACGAGCCCCTTCCATGGCAAAAACGATAAAATATTCCAGGCACTACACTATAACACACTGTAACAGGAGACCAAAATAAAGCAACTGATTGTACAACACTACCTGACCATCACTTGGAATAATGGGAGAAATACATGAGTCAGTCAAATTCTCAGAATAGGGGCATGTGCTGCACATTAATGCAAGAGTAAAATATAATGGGGCTCTTTCTCAATTTGCCAGTTAATCAAGATTTCTGGATCATCGCATACCAGATAAACCTGATTTTACTGTACTATTTTAACTTTACAACATGTACTGTATGACAAATGTAGCTATAAGACCAAATCCAATAAAAGATGTTTTCAGTACACTCACAATTTATAGCAATATTATTTAATTTTTAGGTAAATAAATACAGTAGAACCTCAGTTATCCGAACTTCGCTTAACCGAAACTTGGGTTAACCGAAACGCCTGTCAGGCGTTGCGATTCCCAGAACTGCCTGCCGCGAGACACCTCTGAGCCTCTCCCGTCAGTTTGTTGTGAAAAGTTGACGGGTGCGGACGAGTGGCAAATTGATGTGTGTGAGCTTCTTACAGTGCAGTTTTAAAATATCATTTAACAGCGATGCCAAACAATGCTGACTAAACGAAAACGTGTTATAATAACAATTGAACAGAAATTGGAGGCTGTGAGACGAATTAAAAATGGCGAGATCTTGCGAAATGTCACGGCAGATTTCGGTGTTGGCATATCAACAGTTTCAGATTGGGTAAAATCAAAATCGAAACTCGAAGAACATTTGTCTAAAATGCCAAATGGAGGGGCAATGCAGCCAAAAAACAATGTGAAAAAAAGTTCAAACTAATATATCAGATTTTTTTGTAGAAATTTTTAGTGTTGTACTGTATCTGTAAATATCATACACTTTCTGGTGCCATAAATTTTATTAACATAAGACGTGTTTCTGAGTAAATGTTATTTTTATTACACCTTATCACGTCAAGCCGAATTTCTGAATTATCCTAAATATTGCTTATCCGAAATCGGGTCCGCCCCCTTTATTTCAGATAATCGAGGTTCTACTGTACACTCCTCAATCAGCAACAGTATTTGTATAGAATATACCTACATTCACTTTGCAATATGAGTGAATGTTGAAGAAGAAAATGGCCGTTTCCATGACCTACTCATAATTACTTATGAACAGAAGTTACACAGACAATCATTGACTACAAATTGTAAAATTATATACATTTAAAAATATAGAATAGATATTATGTGCCATTTATGGCTATGTACACAATGCTACTTCAGTTTCAATTTCTCACATTAGCTGAAGTCTGGGTGCAGTGTTCAAATAGATAAAAATTTGTGCAAGATTCTTCAGAGTAATTCTGTTTACACTAACACTGCAGTAAACCTTTATTATTCACGTCTCTTCAAAAACTGTTCCCTGCCACATCAATTTCTGTTCTGTGGTCCACAAGAAGCATCTTTGCTATTAGACCACCTTATATTGCAGAGAGCCAGAGTTTCCTGTGTGTTACATACAAATACCATAATGATATCAAAATACATAACCATACAACATATAAAGCCATGCCATTTTAATACATAAGCAAGCAGAGACAAGTCACACAGTCTGTCGACCTCTCACATTAACGTGAACCAAAAATATAATAAAAAATGCATACAACAGATCATTGTGTCTTTTACCAGAAAGGCTTCATCAAACTGCTGTGTTTATGACATGCAGTGTTACTTTTGAGCAAAAGTTGAGCACAGAAATTGTCCAGGTACATAAGGAGTAAACAGAGCAGTGAAAAACAATTAGGTACTTTAAGTCAACTCTATAGGGCACTGACGATGGTATATGACTTACTAAGGTAATCTTCTTTCTTTGGACTTGCAATGTAGTACTATGTTTCAGAAGCTGGGTCTGCTTCTGTCTTCAGGTAAAAAAGTACCTAATCTGCTGGACCCCTTAAAATGAGCTATTCTCAGTCATTGGGCCCAGTAAGATTAAGTACTTTCACCAACAACAAAAACAATATGTTCTTGTCAGTAAAAGTAACTTAAACAGAATGTCACAGAATGTTGCATGTGTTTACAATCCATTCACTCGCAGACTGCAAATCTGTTAAATGACTGTAATAAGCCAAGGTAAAACGAACATCAATTTACTAGATGAGATTCCAAGAGGCTAGTACTTTGGGATTATGTATGTCTGACAAATTTAACATACATAACACAAATGCAGACATATAAATTACAAGTTATTCACAGAAATATAGTAACAGACCCAATAACAGCAACACCATTCCAAAATATATGTACAACTGTGAACATAAAAGGTGTGACCCCAGCGGCTTAAATGGTATGACTATCTGAGAAGAGTCCAGGATGCAAAGATCCAAACACACCTCAATGTTACATTATACATACATTTCCAATCTTGTTTAGTAGTTTAGGAATGAGAGCACCTCCATGGTGAATACACCATTCTGAGTGGTAGGTGGTAAACAAGACAGCTGGCATGCAAGGCAACTTAATATGAAGTGCAAAAGAGATTATATAGCAACATGAGCCCTCTCTCAGCAACTTTCTACATAGATATTGTAGCTGCTGCTGCTTCTACTACTAATACTACTAATACTACTACTACTACTACTACTACTACTATTACTGCTATTATAGAATTTATTTTCATAATTTCTAGTGCTCATCCACTTACCAGTGCCCCTTCCAACTCAACCGATGGAAACTCTATCATGAGGTATAGATAGTCTGAGTTTCGTTTTTCTCTTTCATTGATCAATTCAATCTCACGGAATGCTAAACGGTCCAACCAATCCACTTTTGCTATGTGGCCATTGCGATGCTTTTTTGTTAACTGAAAAGGAAAGCATTGTTCCAAAATACATACGGGGTGGTAAAGTACAACAGGCCATCATGAATGTAGTCACAAACATATAACAGAAAATAAGTAGAAAAACATTACAATGACTAGCAAATAACCTCACTATTCTTTAAACAAGGTTCTTTAATGCTAGTTAGTATGGATCAAGCCCTGTGGTCATTTACACCTGACAGTGGTGAACAATATACAGAAAATTATGGAAAGAATGATTCGAAAAATACAGGAACATAGCCCCCCAACCCCCCCCCCCCCATTTGACACAAGATGAGAATCCATCACACAGAACATTTATACTCAGATCAGAAGACCCACTTCATGGCCAATTCTTTATGAGTCACATCTACTACACAAAAGAGAAAAGAATTCCTATAACCATAGATCACTGGTGTGAGGTCTTCTGCTGTCCCTGTCTACTCCTCGGACCAGCACATGTCCAACAGGACTGCCAGATACCAAAGGAGTGTCACATGCCATCTGAACAAGCTATCCGTATCTGACAATGTTTGTGTGCTCACTGTAAAAACTTCCTAACATGAACAAATAATGAAGACAACCTTCAGACCTATGTCTGTCCACCCACACACAAATTTTATCTCCAATACTTTTATGTTAACTCCTTCTGTGCCAAGTTTTCCTTCGAGGAGAGGGGAGCTACTGTAAAATAAATAAGTTTCAAAGATTATGTATGCAGGGGTGTGCAAATTTTACAAAAACCTAGAAGCCACCTCAACATTCTAGGTGCCAGAATGGTGACAAGAAGCAAGAGCTATAGTGAGGGCTACTAGGCCAGACCATATAAAATTTAGTCATCTGGGCAACCTGGCACCCAGGATTTGTGCACCCCTTCTTATATGCATATCTGTTAAGATATCATGTCAAATCACACAACATATCTGTAGCATGGAAAGGGTCAACATTTTAAGAGATTCACCAGAAATAGTTGCACCAGAAGAGAAATGTTAAAACAATACATGGCACAAATGGTAGAAAATATACCTTAGCAAGCCTCTGCATCTGTTCTTTGCCATGATCCCTGGCCTTGCCAGGAGTAGTGCTTGGAAAATTACCATCAGCTTCTTGACCGGGCCACACTCGAAGATCCAGTATTCCCTGGGACACATTTGCAATTCTGTCATTTAAAAAATACACATTTTGTTTCTTTCTTTCTGTCTTTCTTTCTTTCCAGTACCCATACATTACACAGCTTAATTCTGAGTAATCTCTGAAAAATATCACTTGATGCCTGCATTCTGCATATAACTATTATTTTGTATTCAAATGTTAATGCTACACAATATTTCTCCCTTCCTAACTTTTGAAGTACTTAACACTCTACTCTCCTACATTATTCATTCTAGTAGTCCCCATATACACATCTTGTTGTTCTTAATGCTTTCAAATTGGTAACAAATTTCATACTTTGATCCAGCAACTGTCACCTCTTTTGCTGGTTTACACTATGTTCATGTTTCAACTACTGAACTATTGCATAAAGTTCCCAATAAACTTCACTCTTTCTCAGATTTAAGGTAACTTCAAATTTCAGCTACTGAAATACTGCATAATGTTCCAAATGAAATGTATCTTCCACTCTTTCAAAATTATAAACATCATTTTTGGCACATTTAAAACAAGAAGTTGCAGGGAAGTGCCTATTAATTTCACTATGTCTGTCTATCTGTCTGCATACAACCATTCAAGAACTGCTAAATGGATTTTCATTAAACCTGAAACTGAGAAGTTTTACTAGAATCTGTTGATCCATACCAATTTTAGTTAAAATCAGACACAAATAATGGACACTTTACACAAAGATCCACACACATTTCTCCATGCACCTCAAGCACAGCTCACTAAATATTCGCTGCATGAAAAAAATGTTCTGAACAAATACTACACAGAAAAACGAAGAACACATTTTACACTGAGTGGACTTCTTCCAGAACTCTTCAGTTTCCAAGCTACTTAAATAAAAAGGAACTTCTGTGGTGTCATATAACTTGGTAATTGGACTGCTCTTTCCACCAGTTCTCTTTCCGCCTATTTTATCCTACTTGTACCACAGCATCAAATGTGCATTCACAATCTGCAAATCTGGAGGCAATTACACAGGAAATGCATCTGATTTTTTACATTAAGTTTCCATATTCTAGCCCATAACTTTGCCTCTTGTGTTTTTAATCACGATATTAGTTGTCTGAATTTCAAAGTCTTTCAATAACTAAATTTTTAGTGCCACCATTTCTTTGTTTTAACTTCACACATATCTAAAGTGTCCAACTCTCTTTTAACACTTTTAACTCACTTCAACGTTTCAATTTTTAGGTTCTCCGTAGCAATAGTTTCTTTAATACTAATTATACGTCCTTATCCCACACCTGCTGTTTCACAGTTCAGTTTACCTTTATGTGTAAAGATAACAATGTATGAATCATGATCTAAAATTTTTTAGACATTAGTTATACTAAATTAATAATAGCCTCTGTACAAACATTTTTACACCACTCCTCATCTATTATTCTTAAGACATGAAGCATACCTGTCTAAACACACCATGCTTGCCAAATAAGGAAATGGTGGTTCCACCAACAGGTTGGATTTTGGAAGGACCCACTGTGTCATAGATAGTCAGTGCCAACTGAGCATTGCGGGGGAGGTCACTGAACATCACAGGTAATGTCACCCACTCATTCCAGCTGTAGAGAAACATCAATGCTTCAGATTTTAATCAACACTTTTCAAATATCTCCACATACATACCTTGTTAATGTAATTACATGTTAAATGGGTAATTAAAACAAGATGGATGATATGGACCTCATAAACCTCATGAAGGAATAATCACTTGTGAGACAGAGGTAATAGCTGATAGGACAATATAAAGTAGCTCTCACAAAAATAAGTTTTGAAGATGTGAAATGTGTTGAACTGGTTCAGAATAGGAAATAATTGTGGATTCTGTGACAATAATGTTGGGCTTCAGACTTCACGGAATTTCCAGAGCAGCTGAACAAATATTAACCACAAACATTACATAGCAACATCCCAACATCAGACTTGAAAGAACAGGGGAGACCATAAAAAAATCACCATGCATAAACAAATACAAAACATGTGCTAAGCAATCAAATGAGACCTGCTACCACCAAAGATACTACGATTTTCATAATATCCTTACGCAGTCGTCTGGTATATTCTGTCATTCTGGTTTGCTACTGACAGACCCATGAACATTTTGGTCTTATATTCAGGGGTATTTAACATAAAATATCCCAGGATACATACACATATTTACCACTTAAACAATGATATCAAACAGAACAAGAAATAAAGAAACCCCTCTATTTCTCCATACAGTCACCAAAGTGACTAAGCCATCTGTCCCAACAGTACATGGAATCAAGAAAAACATAATCACCAAAGAGATTGAACAATATGTTCCAACAGTAAAACAAATAAAGAAAAGCCCTTCATTTCTCCATGGCATCACCAAAATGGTGGTGCCACCTGTCCCGACAGTACGAGGAATAAAGAAAAACCCTCTACTTCTCCACATAATTACCAAAGTGAATGAGTCATCTGTCCCAGTCACACAACCTGTTCAATTCACACTGAGAAGAAATCACGGCTGTGTTTACAACCAGCAGCATACTTTAGATTTCCCTTCAAAATCACGTCACAAATGGAATTTCAGGTTTTTAATTCTACTGGATCAGGATATCTTGGACATCTTGACCCTTGAAGATGGAATTAATATGCTTTCACAAAACGTCGGTAACAAACAAACCTACACTGTGCAACAACCCAAAGAATGAAGATCTCATGTTATAAGAGTTTTTTTCTAATGGCTTCTACAGTGGTCTGAAGTGGTACAAGTTGGTCACTCATTCCAAAGTCTGGCTATTATGGTAGATGCACAAGACATTCACAGCAAAAATCTCTAGGAGTTGCATTGTGATAGTGCTGTATAGAAGAGGGTGTTGTCATGCAGAAATTATAACTTACTTTCCTCTGAAAATGTTTCTTCAACAAGTATTACAGATGAAAGAAAGTAAGTCCCATATACAACACCTTTTGCTCTGCACTCATTTAATTAAGCATCCATCTTGTCAACAGTTTGCAGTATCCTAGCACACTGTGATTGATGTGTTCATACTGACACATATATCTGCACTCACAGCAACCTGAAAAGCAGCCACTCATCATCCACCTGTTCCCTTGCACCAGACCCTCCATATATCACAATGTTACCTGCTATTCAGGTTGATGGTCTGCCATAGCACATGTCATCAGTCAGCACACAACATCCATCTGTAAACTTCAAGCATTATTCTGACATGTTCTATAGCCACTGATGCCAAGCCCAGAGTCCCTCAGTCACATCATCGCTAGTAGTGAAACACGGTTTCATCACTACACCCTGACACTGAAGGCAGTATCACTGGAGAGAAATAGGCTATATCATCCATGAAAAAATGATATGAAGGAAGCCATAAAGATAGAATACCCTTGCCTGCTCATAAATTGTTCTTTACTATGTCAACTTCCACACAGTCTGTACAACTATGCAATTCCTGAAACAGTTTTTCTGGAAATGTCTTGCCCATTCATCATACAGGCCAGACCCTGCATCCAGCAACTGACATCCACCTCTTTGGGCCAGTGCAGCAGCACATCAACAGTAAACAATATTGAGTGAGACCTGACATTCTCACAGCAATAACTATAAAGCATACGGTGATCTGGAAAGCAACAATGGTAAATTGCTACCAGACTACATGGCAGTTCACCCCAGAAAACAGAATTGTGCATAAATACTTCAGACACAATGATAAGGTGAAAACTGAGGTGTGCCAATGGAAGCAACAATGAACATTGATATCTTCCCCACAGGAATCAAACAAGTGGTATATTGCTGGGACAAATGTCTTAATCACCCTTTCAACTATGTGGAGAACAAGATGATACAGCCATTCTTTTTTCTTATGCTAAATATCTATCTTGAAGCAGTGAATGCAACGGAAACACACCACTGAATTTTACTTTCGGGAACAGCCTACGTATTTGGATCCTATTCCTGAAATCAGATATCAACCAAAATATACAAATTTTCAGGTTTTCATGGCAGTTGTTCATCAGGTGTCTTTTCGGATTTCTGCACCATGTAGCAATGTAGGTGCAAAAACCCAAAGGATTACAATAATCACACTGTCTGCCACCAGTACTGTAAATAACCAACATCATACAATTTAAAATGCCATAAACAACTTGTTCAACAAATAGTGCACATTTAGGTCAGCACAGAAGTAATCATAAAACATGCCAGTCATGAAAAAAATATAAAGTGCCATCATCCTACACTGTGCTAAGTGAACATACCCCAATTAAATCAAGCCAATTCAAACCAAATTTAACCAAGAAAAAGCACTGTGTCATAAAACAAATGCCATGGAATATATGGTCACAGAAACCAAAACCATATGCTGCACTTTTATTGCAAAAGTTTCACTGATTAATTTTACCCTTATGACCCTGAGCATAGATGGCAGTCAATGGATTATTGCCACAAAAGAGTCATCGAAACTAAAAAAATTCAGATTTCAAATATCTGAAAAATGGCGGTCACCTCATAACCATACAGAAAATTAAACACATTTTGTATAGGTATTTTCCTGAAAACTGAAGATTGTAAAGGGGGGCTATCTATCTTATATTTGGGTAAACATAATGCATATTTTTGTTTGAGTAAAATCCTTGTAACTCATACACAATTTAAAAAAAAAATAAAAAAAAAAAATAGTAAAAAATAAAAAGCATGATTATACAATCAAACATCCTCTGATTCAGTGACATATCATACATAAGCGTTACATTAAACAGCATCAAAATATCTTGTAACTGCATGCAAGTTGGAGTTTTGCACAGTGGTATATATAAGATTATGGTCTTCTGGGATGTGATGCAATGTAGCTTGGTAGACAGGTAACAAAAGTTTGGCGAAACATGCTGCTTTCCACCTTCAGGCTAAAAAACGATACAGACAGCAGGTTCCTCAAAAATATGTTGGTACCGACCTACAAACTACACAGTATCACATCCAAGAAGACTGTACTTACTTCCATCTTGTGGTGAAAGCTTTATAAGAAGTAGAAACTGGGAGAGTCAAAGGTCGGCCATCAGAAAACACTTGACAAACCACCATCAAATCTGCAAAGCCATTTTGGTATAGCCCAGAAAATTTTAGCATTGGATTAGAAAGAAGCTTGTCATATTCTGGTTTCTGCTGCTTGCCTTCCAGTGTTCCTCTGTGGAAGTAGAATACATGTGAAAACAAACTGACAACTTGTATTTGTTAGGCATGTATAAAAGGACATAAAGACATAAAAATGTGCTGGTTGAACATCATTAGTACAACTACAAGGTAGGGCAAGACATACATAACTGGACACAATATCTTAACCACTGCCATGATCATCTTCATTTACTAAAATGCAAGTGCCCAAACCATGCTTATGACCAACTTTATCATTTCCCTATCACATAACCTGTAATATCCCCACAGCAGCCAATTTATTTGTTTCAGATTGTGATCTTCTGGGTTGTGACACATTCTAGTGTTGCAGGTAAATACCAACGTTTCGAGTGCACATGCTGCCTCCATCTTCATGGCCAAGTTCGCTTTACATAACCTAGTTACAAGACTTCGAAAATTAAATAAAATGGATAATTCCAAAAACTATATACATACATTTTTGCATTAGCGAACACAACACGAAATTAACTTCAATAGCACCTCAAAATACAAAACCTGTTTACGTGACACAGTTTCACACTTCGCACATTTCCTTACATCTTAATTTGTATTCTTGTCTCCAAAGACGAACTACAGACATAATAAAACCTGTCATCTAATTCATCCATATTACATACACATCATCCACAATCATATATCATCTGACAAACCACGTTCATCATCACCACTGCCGTAACCACGGATAAGCGCTACCAACATTCATTTTTACGGGAGCTATGACAGCTATTTTTAATTGGTCATTGAATAACTATGACGATGCGAATGTGATTCGTGTGTCGCGAGTTGAAAGATGTGCTAGGTTTTGCCAATAAATGACTCAAACATATAGTATGAAGGCTCATAATTTGAATTATGGTATGCGTGGCTCCATCAGTGTCTATTCGAGCATTGATATGCGTGTACGTAACTAATCCGTGATAGTTCCACAGAGGGTCTACAAAAACCGGGTAATTTGATTGTCCCAGGTTCTCAAGGATTCAGTTTGTGACCTGGGTTAAGCCGCGATGTAGACAGGTAGGTGGATTCTAATAAGCAGGAGGAATATACTGCCTTCATCCTCAAGATAACGGTTATCAATGGTAAAAACAATGAAACTGGTATATAAATAGCAACAGTTCAACATGCGGCCAAATAATTGTCTAGGAACTACAGACTCTCAACAAAAGCGGCGTTCTGGGAAGTATGCTAAATATAACTGGGGTGTTATGTTCTCACAGCGATCAATATTCAAACTGCAGCCTTACGTGACGTGATGCCATGTGGTCTGGTGGAAGCTAGAAACGTTTCAGAGGAACTCCATTTTCATCGTAATCTTGATCTGAATCTACTCTGAACATGACAACAGTATGTTTATTCGAAATGTTGCTACAAGGCGTCACATTGCAGAAGGCTACAGACTCAGAGGCCACTACGAGCCTCCAGTTTCTAACCACCGCATTTTGCGAACAAAACCTCCTGGTCGCGGATCCTGAGATGCGAGCATAAGCGTAACATGGCTAATAACAATCGGGGTGGGGAGGCAAAATTGACCATGGGTATTAGGAGTCAAGTGAAGGACTCGTATTAGAAAAAGGGGACGATTGGTTTGAACCAGTCCTTAATACACATGCACCCTTTTCCCCAACTCTCATCCTAATTTTTTTGTTCACCCCTCTTCAACTCAGTAGCCAGAAAACTATTCTTGCATAGAAAAAATATTGAGGGGCATTTGCCCCTCTTCCCCCCACCAACTTACGCCTACGGACGCGCGGTATTGCTGTCATCAAAGGACGTCTCTATGAAATACATTCAGTAAACACAAAATGGGGACCGAGTGTTATGCGAGTGATAAAGCTAAAGTTCACCCGAGAACAGGCCATGAAGGCCCAGATGGGGGTGAGTGGTCAACGCCACGCCCCGGCCGCTTAACCACCGGGAAAGAGACCCGGTACCCATTGTACAGGAGGCTTGGTGGTCGCCAGGGCCAGTCTGGACGGATGCAGAAAATCTCGTCCCCACCGGGATCGAATCCGCGGACCGTCCAGCCCGTAGCGAGTCGCTATACTGGCTACGCTATCCCGGCCTACTTACGTAAATAGTTCGTGATTTTTGTTTGGCTTCGGGGTTCCCTAATAAAAAGAATGAACCTAATGGTCATGCATGGATAATCTGCACACCAGATAATAGCAGCCCCTGTTATGCGAGTGACGCAGTGTTAAACGAAGAACGGCTACACGTAATTACACTGTGCCCCGACTGCTCATGACTATTTAAATGTGTCATTGAAGGCCTTCCACGCTTCCAAGGAAGGATTCCAAAGGCTATGTGTTTCGGTACGCTGATAATACATCCTACAATATAAAGCCATTATCAATTATCATCATCATAATCACTGCGGAGTGACAGAAGACGAACCTGTTCGCATTAGAGTCTACAATTTATGAAAGTGCTGAATACAGACGTAGCATGTAGTTTAAAAAATTCGCCGGTGATACGTAGTGATACGTAAGCACTAATGGTTAGCCAATTACAATAAGATTATGCCCAGTAACGTGGTATGTTGAATGAAACGAGTAAAGTCGTGGAAAACTATGTCAGTGGTTGAAATACGTCACGCGTAGGGCGTGGATGCGACATTTATTACGCGTCGTAGGAGAGCAAAAGTAGTCACGTTGTGTTAACTGTGTTAGATACCGAGAGGAGAACTGGAATGTTTTAAAAGGTTAGTTTGCCTTGACTGTCCAATGTCACTGTTACGGTGGTTAAGTGAAAACTGGTGTGCTAACGATAACTTCGTCTTGCAGGAATGATCATGTCATCAGGTGTATCAGTTTCATGCCTTCTTTAATAAAATGGGAAGTAAATTCTTCAGGTGGTTTAGTAAATGTCTAAAGATAGGAACCAGCAACAGAGATTCTACGATTGTATCGGAAACAAGTGGTCAGTTGAGAGACTCTGTTATGAATGCTTTAGATTTGCAGAAGAACTTAGGAGATGAGACTGTGGAGGATTGGTCCATAATAGCAAGTCAGCATGGATTTGATTTGGATCATTTAGATCATACATGCAATGTGGTATCTGCAGGTGCTTTGAGTACAGCTATGAAGCCAGAAACTGCATGTAATGAGACAGATTTAAGATCTGATGATACATGTTTGACATGTGAATCCTCTCCATCTTTATTTAACATTCAAACATCTCAGAATACACAATCATTGACCACAAAGTTGGAAGCTTCCATATCAAATGCATATACTTGTGATACTTTCGTGAATTATGATGTATGTACTGACAGCTTATCTTCTAGTCCAGGCACCTTGTTATGTCCAAATTCAGAATTATCTTTAGTGGAACCCAGTGAGTACCCTGGATTAACTGCAGGTGAAATAGCCTTGATAGAAAATGATATCGAAGCATACCTGAATAGGATGTGTCCAACTACCTACTATGATTTCTGCCTTATAACTTGTGAAACAGATGATGATGAAGCTAGAGCATTCAGATCAAAATTTTGCAGGGAATATAATTTGGTGGGTTGTATGTTGTCTGATGATGACTTTGCAAGTTTAGGAAGAGATATCTTTGAACAGTATGAAACAATGATGAACCGGAGTACTAAGGTATTCTTCTACCATACGGAAAATTACAAAAAGGATAATGTTCAGCGTCGTGTGCAAAATGCAGCTGTCTACCAACAACTTTGGGAACAAATGTGCAAAGACAAAGATAAATGTGTTCCTGTATTTCCAAATGGAAGTCACAGATTGGGATTAGCTCTGTCAGGTATATCTGGATTGGATCCTACCCATCCAGAGCACATGCACAGACGTGTGCTAGCAACATTTACTGACAGGGTACGGAAAGTGCGCATGTTGAAGGAGGCAGAAGCTAAGAGAAGAAGATCTGTCCTTTATAAAGAATTATGTGAACATGTTGCTCAGTGTTATATAGAAAGGAAAGATTGTCAACATAGACAAGGCAAGGCTTCAAGTATGAATACTCAGCTTGCCTTGTGTGCAGAAAGAGTGAGGAGACAAGAATTTGAAATATCTCCCTTTTCGAACATTGAAGTATCACGTTTGGAACAGGTGTTGACACCTTTGTCTGTAGAAGAAGAAGTGAAGAGTATCATATATAAGCTTGTATCTGAACGTTGTGAAAACAGCCTTGCATATGATGGTGTGCATAGTTCACACATACAGCCTTCCAAGAATAATAGCTGTAGTGGAGTCCATATTTCAGAATCATCAAATATCCATGTAGGGCCTCGCATTGAAGTGAATGTACATGTCAACAGAACTAGGGAAAAGGATTCTTGTTACAGTGCTGGTTCTGATGACAATGCTGTGGGAAAAAAAAACAATGTAAACTGATACATGCAAAATTGCATATATCTTTACAATATGGCAGCCATTTCCTTGTACCGCTTTGCTTGTAGTACAGTGGTTTCCAACCTGTAGGCCCTGAGAATAACATAACACAAATTCTTGCTCTTCCAGTCAGTACTTGGTTTCTTTGTTACTGTTACTTTGTTACCTGCTTTGTGAGACTCGACACACAGCTGGGTGAGTATCTCACATTTCAGCACAGATAAGGTGATGCAACCCTCAGTTGACTCACTTTGCCTAAGAGGGCTTGTATTTCTCTGTGCTAGGGGAATCAGTTAAAAGACACATTCTGTCAATGGTAACTATATTGTACAGTTGTACAAAAGTGCAAGAAAACACAAACGTAAAATTGTTGAGAAAATTAATGCCATTCCAAGCATCAAACAAAACTCACAAACTCTATCATAGCTGTAATATTTATATACTGGTGTCTAATGCAGTTAATATAGGAACCAATTATAAGGGTGTTGGTAGTTGCCTGGATTTTAGGCTTCTGCCGCGATGTTGACGAGATCTGAGCTCTTCTCAGACTCTTGACCCTTGAAGATGGGACCGATACGTTGTCCCAAAATGTTGGTAAACAATTACCACATGATGCCACATCATATCCCAGACGAACGCAAATCTCGTGTTGGTAGTTCTTGTAAATTTGTAAAGCTGGGATCATTGTTTTTAATGTACAGACTGACAACCCCACCCTTGCTAAGCCCGTTATGTAAAGACATTCAGCAATTTTTGTTGCACTTTTTTACTTTATTTTTCATCTGGTTGTTGCGTGCGTATCGGTGAATTCTCTTCAGAAGGGAGATATATTTTTTCATTGTGTATATATTTATATTTCAGATCAAGGTAACCATACATTAAAATGAAAGCATGGCCAATGAAACAGGATCACTGAACAGTTATGAGTGATGATAAAAGCAAAGATTTAGCATTGTTACAAAGATTATTTTCATGTTTTAAGAAGCAAAGAAAGAAGGACAGTGTAGATCATGCAAGAAATAAGCTTCTGGAGTGGCATTGTAGACGAATCTCCCTCAGGCATGGTAGAGAATGTGATAACACAGCAGAACCAATTCCACTTGCTACATGGCCTGGACAACAGTTACACAGCACTGTGAAGGCAACTATTGCTGAAGGGTGTGTTGCTTTTGACTTGGCACACATTTCCACTATCTGTAGAGAAACAGAGTCTGAATTGCAAGGATCATGTCCATTTGAAGTGAAGGATCAGTATGACTTTTGTATGATATGTTCAGAAACTGATGTATGTGAAGCAGAAAAATTAACAGAAAACTTGAGTGACCAGTTCAAACTGACAGGGCACCTTGTATGGAACTCTGTTCATCTAGGGGCTGACCAGTTTACTGTGTTTGAAGGGGTCATTGAGAGGAGCTCTGTGGTTATATTTTATATTACAAAGAATTTTACTGAAGATAAATTCTGTTGTCATATAGCAAGAACAAGACTGGTAAGTCCTGTTGAAATATCTGGCACCATAAGGGATATTCCGCTTTTAATTGATTGTGATGTTACACTACCAGAATCTCTGCAGCTGGTACAGAAGCTCACCCTGCAGTACATTGGAGCTCAGTTTCCAAAGATATTCACTGATAAGGTTCGATTTGAAAAAATTGAAAGACAGGTTCAGTGTGAAATGCTAACTGATCGTAAGAGACTTTCACTTGTGAGGGATGCTGTGAAGCACATCAGTATGAGATGACTCACTTTATACACTGTATCTACACATAAATGAAGAGCAAATAAAATACATTCAAATTACTGCCAATCATTGCATTTGTAAACATGTTATGTTATTTAAATGTACCAGTTTTTCCTGACAGTTTTATGAAAGTATTCATTTGCTTATTTATTGAAGATATATCCATTATTGTGTAGTACCTTGTTCATGACACATGTCTGCAAAAACAGTAGAGAATGAACAAACATATTAAAATGGAAATGGGGAAAAAACTTGTTCCACAGTAGCTTTACTAGCACAGTCCTGCATGAACTTGGCTGTCTCTGGGAGGGTTTGGCTAGCCAGCAGTCCAGGAAAGAAAAATTGCCATCTATACATAACTTGTGTCATAACTGAAATATGGCAGTCCTTCAGTATTTAATACCAGAATGTATGTGGAATAAAATTGGAGGTAAATTACCCCTTTTAGGTGTGCCATTTGGAATTTGTTAATCACTTGACAACTTAAGGTTCCAATTTTGTTTAGAAAAAGGCTGCACCATACCAATACATGGTTCTACATTGTGGGCTTCACATGTATTATCCATAAAACAATTTTCTTCATGCTTCACTGTTCAAACATTAATTGTTTACACTAAAACATACCCTGTTCAGGTACAGTATTCCCCACAGATTTGGAACATCTAACACTATCAACAACATAACAGTGGACTAAAATGTCTGAAATATGCAGCACTTTCCAACGTATTCCAAACATGAATTTCAGTGTCATCAAAGACACAGTAATAACAGATGCTGAATGCAATTTGTATTTCTAACCTAGTTTGGAAATCTTCAACAGATTGCAGAATGTGTATGACACTATGTATTTTAAAAGCACTGCTGTTTTTGTATCTTCTTAGTATCATCGTCAGAATGGTTTACCAAGATTATAATTGTTATTGAAGATTACTGTAGTCCCTGAAAGTACAGACTATATAATGAATCAAACTGGACATTTTGGTTTAAAAACATGAATATAAGATACTTCAGTCTGTAATAATGAAGGTTTCAGTATAAGTTCAATATCAACAGGACAACAGCCCTTAATGCATGGGACTTTATTCCTAGAAATCAAAATGTAAAACAAGAAATGTAAATTCATTGGATAGATTTGTATCATATTCTGTACACTGCATTGTGGATCTTCATATAATTTTAAATCCCTTTTGTGGTTAATTTCTCATACTTTCCATTTGTACATACAGGTATTGAATAAAAACTATAAAAACCATCTTCTGTACTGGTGTAATATAGCCTAGAGTAGACATATTTTTTTGTGACTGCCTAATTGACTGACATAAACTGAATGAACATTCCATGTCCTTAAAAATTGGAGCTTAGAAATGTTATGAAATATTTAATATCATCTGGACCTTTGCTGTGGGTAAAGTTGTTAAGTCTTTCACATAAACCTTAAACATGCTAAAGTTTTCTCTATGTAATCACTGCTCATATACTGTATATATAGCTGCATATCAAGCCTTATTTTTTTAAAATTTTAAATAAAAGTTACTAGTTTCAGAGTCCACATAAAACCATCTTATGCAAATATGTTACTTGTAAGCATGGCTGGTTTTATATATATAGGCGGCATTATATTAATAGAAACAGTATTTGCTGATTGCATGGATTTGTTGAACATCTTCTCAATTGCAAGTCAGTATAAAAATTGATATAAAAGTATTGTTTTCTTATGCCATTACTGAGATGAGTTTACATATGTAATCTCCGAGTGTCTTACATTCACCCATAGTGAATATTTATTTTGTGTACATTTTTGTAATAAATACTGCAGACTCTAAATGACTCTTTATTTAAGATTCAATTACAGCCAGGGTACTAGAAATACATGTACAACCCATTTAAGAAAATCAGCTGGTCCAACGTTTTAACTTGAATTGATATACAGACTGGCTGAGAAGAAATCAACTGTACCCCTGCTTGCTTACCATGTGGATCTGTACTCACACACTATGTACACTGAAACTCACAGGTGGTGTGTGGCAGCACTGTTAGCATCTGTATATGCATGCCATGCGCCAGGGTACACAGCGCACGGCATGCACATACAGCGCCACATGGTATGTTCAGTAGGGGTATGGTGACTGCTTAGTCACTCTGTAATGCTCAATCATCTGCCCAAACAAACATCATGTGTGCATATAAGCATGCAAAAAACATGCCCACACTTCGACTACATAAGATGACAAAGAATAAGGGACCACAGCTCAGCATGAAAATTCATATCATGAATATACATAAAAATTTTGTATAATCAGACAGTGCAAAACTATGCTTATGTCCAATAATTTTTACTACTACACTGGCAGAAATTATGCACAAAAATTGGCCAGTAAGTTGTATACTTATTCACTTGTGTTGTCTGCTACTGTCTCAGTATGAATAATTAATTTAAAGGAACAGAGCTTCATTGGTTTTGCTTAGAATTTCGTAATGAGTTACTCTGAAATGCTTTCAATTTCATACTTTAACAAATGAAGATCTGAAAAGAATTATTTTCTGCCTACATTTCATGCATCTTGGCATGTGTTTCAAACAACTGTCCCATTAATGTTACAAGTACACAAATTAAAACTCTTGACGGTCTACTTGCACTTTAACATGAACAAAGGGAGCTCACTACCCAAACCACTACCAAAGCTATCACATTTAAGTAATTCATTTGCTTACAAAGTTGTAAACTGGGTATCTTGGAACATAATTTAAGTTTCCATGAGTGTACTGGCTATCTTCAGCATCTTGAATATTCTTAGGACCAAATATACTTTCAGCAAATGTTGGAGGAGCTGTAAATGCAAAAAGTAATGAAACAAATTAATAACAAATAAAAACCTTAAGAATAGTGGAGGAAAAGAGCTGTACAGCCCTAAAACCAAAAACAACCTGTTCCTTAAATGTTTATGTATCTGAGCTATATTTAGTGTACACAGTGTTTCAGGAGGCTGTTGTAGTCCCATCTTCTGGCATGTAATTGTCACATACAAACATGCTATATTGTTGTATGTGATATAAGTGGCAGAAGGAAGGATTAAACCCAGGCATGTTAGAGTATGTTGTGTACAATGTACCTAAATATATACTGCTGTCCAACTAATCCTGGTGGGCAGAGATTTTCCACACCCATCCAGATCAGCCCAGGGGCCCATCCAGCCTCCTGTACAGTGGGTACCGGGTCTCTTTCCCTGGGGTAAAGTGGCTGTGGCATGGCATGTGGGATTGACCACCCAGTGCCAAGGTTAAAGAAAGAGTAGAGCTCTACCTCTCCTCCCCCTCTGGGACTTCATGGCCTGTTATAGGGTGAACTTTACCTTTAGTGTCCAACTAACTGTGGTTTAACACTGTTAATACTAAGGCCTGGCACTGGCCATGAACCAGTTCCGTCCACCTTCAATCATCCCAAGTAGACTCCCCAAGCTACCCTCTTAGTGTTAAACTCTTGCACTTCGAAGTACAGATTTTCAAAAATGTTCCTCCACCAAAATTCTGCATCCACAGGTATTAGGAACTTTACAGAGCAGTCAAGTTAGAAAGAGGAAGATTGGTTTGAACCAGTCACCCCTTTCCCCCACTCTCACCCCATTTTTTATTTGCCCCTCTTCAACTCGGTAGCCAAAAAAACTATTCTTAGGTAGAAAAAATATGGGAGGGGGACATTTGCCCCGTCCCCCCTCCAGTTACACGTATACTCTGCCACATGACCAACTCATAATAGCTATCTTGATTTCACTATCCTAACAAAACTAGATTACATGTACAAATTATCTGCATGTTACTCTGCAGCAGAAATCATTACTATATAATTTAGGGTCCATAGACTGAATAGCTGTGTTGACAGATGATTTGTACCTGAAATAAATGAATGTTAATACAAATGATGAAAGCAAGACTGCAAGGAACACATTTGCAAAATATGTTTCACTCTGAAAAGTGCATATGTATACACACTGAGATTTTTAACAATATTTGCAGTTAGTATTAAGAAAATAATTTTCATTTATACATACGAATATCAGGATACAAGGGTGCTGTAGGTCCATGAAATGGCATACTTGGCTCCTCACATTCCTCTCCCCTCTCAAGTTGTGGTGTACTGGGTACAGTGTGCAGTTCTCCTTCAGGTGGTACACTGGGTTGCACATGTGGTGGGAGCTCTGGACCCACGGATGGAAAAGTCCATCCAATGCCACCACACATATCACCATCATCTTTTGGTACTGGAGCAAAGGCTGGTTGGTATGATATCAATGGAATTGTCCCAAGGACAACTGGTGCACTAGTTTTCAGGGCACTATGACAGCCACTGACCTCTGCAACAACCTGTACCATAACAAATAAGACTTTCTTGCCAAGTCATTAAGACATCTCCCATTGTCATGAAAGCACAGATAAAGATGGAGTGTTCCAAGGGCAGTTGGAGTATAAATTGAAAAAGTGGATGGGAGGGCATGGACATCGATGCATACACAATCCTTTTTCTTTTCTACCTCCCCTCCCCCCTCCCACTTTCAGGCACTATGCTAAGAATCACAACAGATTCACAGCTTTATCACTTATAATACAGACTTCTAAACTATCAGCTTCATAGCTTTTCTGAAGGAACTCGAAACAATCTCAAGTAGTTTCATAATACATGAGAGATCAAAAAATATTTAGACCAGGGGTCCATAAATCCTGGGTGCAAGGTTGCCTGGACAACTAAATTTTATAGGGTGACACCTAATATTTGTGGGTCCTCTATATGCAACTTGATTCATGTCACCCTTCTGGCACCTAGAATTTTGAGGTGGCCCCTAGATTTTTGAAAAATGTATCCACTCCTGATTTAGACAGCATTTACACATCCATGTCTTGTACTGACCTTCAAGTAATATGCAAGATCAATTATCTCGCAGTTATCCAAATCAGATGGTGGCAAGGGTGGTATGGTTATCTTCTGTGTTACAGTGTTTGAGCCACCACGTTGAACTGAATCATATATAACTTCCGCAACAGTGATCTCTTCTTCACGGGAACTTCCATATGGGGAAGTCGCAATAAATGTGATAAGCTGAATGAATTAAGCATGAATGTAAATAAGAAAGTACTAAAAACTGTACATACAATGAAACAAATATTTAAAATTTTTCTGGTGGATTTCAGTACTAATTATGAGTGAAACTTCATAGGAAATATAAAAGTGAGAAAGCATATGCAGTATAAACCCAAAGGAATTTCTATTAGAAAATAGTAAGGAGGCCAGTCTAAAAGTAATGTTCGTGTCTCAAAGTGCAGGCCAGAATCATAATATATATATGGGATCTTCTACCCAGCATCCTGATGTCTAGAACGCTCTGAAACCAGGCTATGTTCCAGAACAAATACATCTAAAATCTGTGCCAAGTAATTCCAGGCCCAGAGCTTTGTTTTCACAGCACCTCCTACACTACTGTTACCAGCTGAAACTGTTTTCAGTGAAGGCTTGTACTCTGTATGGTTTACACTTGTATTTGTGTTGCATATTAATGCTTTCTTGTATCTACTCCCAGACAATATGTTGAAAAAGCCTCCAGGAAGATCATCGGATGTGATGTTTGCCAAGAAGAAGTGTGTTATTAAATTGTCTAAATAAATGCCTTGGTAAAGCGTATAATGAATATGACACTGGTTTATCCATGGTCTGTGATTTGAAGAAACAAAAAGAGATTGACTATGAAGAAACACCATCAGAGAGACATGTACAGGTGAACAAGTCATACTGCCTAGACAATACCACTTGCTAATCCTAATAATAATCTGTAATGATTGAAATATGTTGGAATTTTATTATATGATACTTAGAACTGGCATGTGTACCATGGTGGTGTTTCTTATTATGTAGTGATAAAATGAACACATAAAAAAAAAATTTTTGGAGTTTTACAGCAATAGTGATGCATGAGAAAAACAAATAATATTAGTCTATAAAATTAAAAAAACAGTTCATAATGGAAAGACCAAAACACACGTAACAGCTTATGTTGCAAGAAATGTTTCAAAATGCTCCTAAGCAAGCCTTTAAGCCTCAGCCTCAACCTGGTACCTATGTTTCTGCACTTCTCCTATCTTCACCAGACAATCCTGATATCTCCTTAGATAATACCTTGTTATTGATGTTAACACAACATACCTTCACTTTTAAGGCAGAACAGATTTTTTGTGATTTTTAAATGTTTTAATAAGTTTTAGGAATGATACTCCAAATTATGGGAGGAAAAACCCTCATCCAGAAAACTACATATCAAATTTTCTGGATGAAAGATCCCATACCTGTATGAAGATAAGTAATTCAGAAATATAGTGAGTTCAAATATTTTGAAGCAACAGTAACATACCAAAATCACATTTATGAAAAAGTTAATATGCAAATTAAATTTGGGGAATGCTTGTATCAGTCAGTTCAGAACATTTTATCTTTCAATCTACCAACTAAAAACCTAAAAACTAAAATAAACAAATTACAATTTCACCTGCTGTTTTCCATGAGTGTGGAAGTTGGACACCCACCCCAGTGAAGTACACACACTGAGTGTGTTTGAGTAAAATGCTGAGCAAAATAATTACAGACTTCACAGAAGTAACAGAAAGATTGAGAAAATTACATAATGAGAAGCTTCATAATTTGTACTCTTCACCATCACTGTTAGGTTTATTAAATTGTGAAGAATGACATGGTGAGGATAATTAGCATGCATGGGAGAGATGAAAAATGCATACCATACCAAATTTCAGTTTGAAAAACTGAAGGGAAGAGACCTTTTGGCAGATGTAACATGTATGTGAGGATGATATTAAAATGAAATTTAACCAAGGCATCAGGGTATGGACCAATTCAACTGGTTCAGGATAGGGTCCAGTGATGGGATCTCGTGAACACGGTCATTAAAACAGGGACATTCCTGACCAGCTGAGCTACTATCATCTTTTCAAGCAGGTGTCTGCTCAATGTTAGGTAGATAATAAGTTAGTTGTAAAATTGTAAAGAAAAATTCTGATTTTATAATTTGTTCAAATCAGCTTTATGTACCTTTGTACCTATAGTTTGGCTTATAACAGATTTAATATCCTTCAAATAAATTAAAATTTATCAAAACTTCAGTTTAACATTTCAAAGAAAATCTGACAAGTTGAATAAAATAATTGCTTTAACCACTGTCAACTGACATCATTTCTTCAGTCACTGGCAAAAACAGCCTACCCACATACCTGCTTAAATTTGCACTTCACATCTGTTACACACACATTACTAGCATTGTCAATCTCAACAGTAACTGGGATATCTTGACCTGGCACGTATCCCATAACAGGCAGAGACAGTACCATGGTAAGTGGTCCAGACTCACAGCATAAGCAACAGAAGCGCCTCTCCACTTCCTGCTTCAAAGGATTCTAAGACAGATGATAGTGTGTGTACTATCAGAAACACAGTCTGAGAAATGTGACAAATAAATACACTGCATTTGTAATCCCCCCCCTAAAAAAAAAAGTTGTACATGTAACAGGGATACTGAAATTTGATTGAGTCTTGGTTTACATCACGATGCTTATTCAGCTACTGTATATTGGTTATATAGCACTGATAGGTAGCATTCTGAGAGATGGATTGGAAGAGGTCATGGAATATTTTCAGGTTCTACCTACACATATGCCTGGAGAGGCTGAGGAAAATTATGAAACACCTCGCGGCTAAGAACTGAACACAGTACCTCCCTATATAAAGCGGTTGCTAACCATTCAACCATAATATTCATTACAAATGTATGGTATAATAAAACAACTTTTTCTGTTAATCTGTAGGTGGGTTTCAGACAGCTGACTCTGATTTTCATACCTCATGGTTGGTTATGATGTAATAACATCCTTCTGATGATGCAGGACTCCTATGCTTAGTTGCTATAAAATTCGTTTTCATGATTATATTAGTCACAGACATCCTTTTCTCTTCTCCTTTTTTGCCAATAGGTTAACAATACAATGGTACGTGCAATTAAAGCTGAAACATGCAACAATTTTTCAGAATGTTTGATAACAAGGTACTACACATACACAATAAATTTAGTACAGACAAACCTTTGCTGTTGCATGATTGTTCAAATCAACCGCTGAAATTACAGTAAATGCCGACTTTATCTCATGGTCAAATTTCCATGGTCGGTCAACTACAGTCTTGACTGTATATCGAATATGACCATACGCCCCTTCAAAAGATGATGGAAGTTTTGCAGGTAGGACAGTACTGAATGGAAAACAGTGCTCTCCTTCTGGTAATACCATTCGATCACCTGTACACACATAATTTGAAAGTAACAAAATAAAAGTATAGTGAACTCTCAAATAATATTGGTTTTAATGTTTTTATACATTCAATATTGGGTTCTCTCAGAGATGAATTTTAGCACAATATAAGCAACGCTAAAAGTCCTATTCTCAGTAATTTCCATATTTAACATCTTTGAGTCCTAAAGTAAGGTTATTTATATTCCAGTTGCAAGTTATCTAAATGTATGTTCACACTGTTTATCTCAAGATCATATCTGGTGGATGACTGTTTTTATCACAATATTCTCTCCTTACCAATATCAGTTTGCAAAGCAGCAATTCAATAGTAATGCAAAATTATGGGACTGTGAAATGGCATGGTTGTTCCAGACAAGGATAAAATTAAGACTTTCATTTAACCAATTATAAATATGTGAGATAACCTTTGTGTTCCATAAAATGCAGAGAATTTCTGGACTACCTGAAGAATTTACAACTTTTCAAGAAGGACTCTGTTCCATGGAGTTAGATGGCAAGATGTGAACTTCTCAAAGCAGTGTTGATGAACATCAAAGTCTTCTTGGATGTTAAAAGTGATACAAATATCAGGCTATGCAAAAAAAGTATAATACCATGTAACATAGCAGCCTGTAACTAATATTCTTAAAAAGAATATACAACTAAAAGATCAGAAGAATGACATAAGAGATTCAAGTTCTGAAATGGCATCAAATGTACTTATATCAGGTAGTAGAACCCTATAATATTCATGGATGTTAAAACACGTGACACACTATGATGATCATCACCAAGCATGTATATGTACATATATATACACAACATGCCATGAAGACCAGAGACACTGAATTCCTCAACATACAGCTTTCATGTGAATATGAAGAACAGAAAGGGATTCCCCACAGTATGTGCAAAATGGTGCAAGCTCATCAAGTAACAAATGTCCATGTGTCGAGCATATGGTTAACCCTAAGCTGTGTAAACATTATCTCCTGCCTCCTGATAGAGCTGAAGAACTGCCACACCTGTATGGATAATTTCATGGCTAAAAACTTGTCTTTCATATAAGTCAATTCTTCTTTGCCACGCTGACAATACAGTGTGAAAAAGAGTGGCACAATCATCCCTGTGTTCAGGCCAGTCAGATGTTTGATCCCCAAATAAAGCAGCTTCCTTGACAGATGTATTGATGGCTGCCTGCCAAACAGGCTAATATGGTCAGGTACCCAGCAAATGACAATAAATTTATCAGCCTTATGCAGGTGGCATATGTGGCAAGAGAATCACAGTTACAACTGGATGGGGTGGTGTGTTGGCAAGATGATTCTGCAAGGCACTTTGGACAGTCCATGGGAAGAAGATAGCATTACTAAGGGTCACACCAAACAAAAAGGACAACCCTGTATATATCACAGAGTATGGCCACAAATTATTATAGGTATGGAGATAATACAAAAAAAACACATGGGATAACCCCACTGTGGCCTGCAACACAGTGCTTGTAACATAATCCACCATAGAGTTGACAAATGCAAATTTCTGGTCCAACTGACAGAGAAGGCCTGTCAGGCAGTATGTCTGATAATCCAGTTCAGATGTCAGGATAAAGTCAGACAAGATGTAGAAAACTGGGCATTCGCAGGTTAGCAGTTACCACTGTGTACATCTGGATGAGCAGACCTGCCAACATGAACTGCTAGGCCTGGAACAGAGAAGACAAGGTTCCTGACCCTAAACATTGGCGGGTATCAATTCAATTCAATTCAATTTATTGTAATATTCCATCAATCCAGACCAGGCTACAAAATCGCCTGTTGGATATAGAACCCGTCACAAGCCAAAACACACATACAATAGACATTCAACAAATAAGCAACACAATAAACTAGACAGAACACAACAGAAACCAGCAAGAAATACAAAGAAGTAGTTTACATTAGAGTAAAAGTATAATTATTATTAAGCTTCTGTCCTGTTTAGACTATTCAATATACAATAAATAAGCATCCTTAAATTAATCATGCACTGAATATGCTTTGTTTTACAATATCACAATTAAAATGAGGAATACAATATCCCATTTTATTTATTGTTAAAAAACTCCTGTAATGAGTAGAAAGAATTTACTAAAAGGTACCCTTTTAATGCAGATCTAAACTGTTTCTTATTGTCTGACATGGCCTTCAAGTAGGATGGAAGATGATTAAATATCTTAATGCCCATGTAATAAGCACCCTTTTGATAGATAGATAATCTTGGTTGTGGTAAATAAAAATTATTTTTGCTTCTAGTATTTATACTATGCAACTCTGTGTTTGTTTTGAATAAATAAATATTATCAGTCACAAAGATTAATAATGAAAATATGAAATGAGAACACAACGGTAAAATGTCCAATTCCTTAAAAAGTTCTCTACAAGAGTCTCTTTTCCTGGAATTTGTAATAATTCTTATTACACTTTTTTGCAGTCTAAATATACTAACGCTATGCGAAGAATTCCCCCAAAAAATTATTCCATATGTCATAATGCTATGAAAGTAAGCAAAATAAATCATCCTTAAGGATTCTAGTGTTACAAAGGGTCTAAGTGTTCTAATTGCATAGGAAGCTTTACTTAGTTTTACCGTGAGACCATCAATGTGATTTTTCCAGGACAGGGAACTATCTATGGTAATACCTAAGAATTGTGTCTCTGTACTATTGACAATATATTTATTGTTATAACTGATGTGTATGGGAATTGTTAAGCTATTAGTCGTTTTAAATTGTAGGTATTGAGTTTTATTAAAATTTAATGATAACAAATTGGTGTTAAACCACCTGTTTAATTGTTCAAATGAAGAAATAAGATCTTTTTTAAAGTTTACTGAATTAGGATTATTGACAATTATGCTAGTATCATCAGCAAAAAGGATCGACTGAGAAGTAATATTTACTACTTTAGGTAAGTCGTTTATGTAGAACAAAAAAAGTAGTGGTCCAAGTACTGATCCCTGTGGGACACCATGATTAATCTTACCCCAATCTGAGGTGGTATTAGCTTGTGTTAAGTTATCTTCAACAAGGACACGTTGATACCTGCTTTCAAGATATGATTTAACTAAAGTATTTGCCCTACCTACAATTCCATAAAATTCTAATTTCTTCATTAATATGTCATGATTTACACAATCGAATGCCTTTTCTAAGTCACAAAATATACCTCCTACAAATGATTTATTATTGAATGCCTGCAGAATGTCATTTAATAATTTGTACATTGCTTTTTGTGTAGAGGAATTGCTTCTAAAACCATACTGTTCCATAGATAATATATTATTATTAATTACATGTTCTGTGAGTCTTGCATGTATAACTTTTTCAATTATTTTAGAGAAGGAGGTTAATAGAGATATTGGTCTATAATTCTTTATATCTTTTTTGTCGCCCTTTTTAAATAATGGTTTTATTATACCATATTTCAAGCGTGACGGGAATTTACCTGATAAAATTGATCTATTGCAGATGTAGTTTAGAGGGGCAGCAATAAATGGAGAACTTATTTTTAGAATTTTGAGAGAAATTTCATCATAACCCGAAGAGTTTTTAGGTTTAAGGGCTTTAATAATTTTAGCAATCTCCTTCGTCGATGTACGATCAAAAACTATATTCGGAAAGGGATTCTTAAAAACTCTAAATAGGTAATCTATACTTTTATTATCTTGAATATCTTTACTATTGATGTTGGATTTTATTTTATCTGCTATTGAAAGAAAGTAGTTTTGGAAGGCATCAGCTGTCTTGTTGATTATCTGTTAGTGTTGATGCATCATCACTGTATATTGCTTGAACTGCTTTGTTTTCAGATTTTTTACCTGTTATGGATTTAACAATATTCCATGTGGTTTTCATTTTATTACTTGAATTTGTTATTATTCTATCATAATGTAGCCTTTTGGCTGCTTTTATTACATCTGATAAAATTCTACAATATAATTTGTAATGCTTTTTTAAGTTATCGTCATTATTATTTCTATGTAATAAATAGAGTTCCCTCTTGTGTTGACAAGAGATTCTTATGCCAGGTGTTATCCAGTTATTTTTTGGCTTGTTGTTTGTTATTATTTTTAATGGAAAGCTGGCATAGAAAACTCTCAAATATGTGTTAAGAAAAGAATTAAAAATAGTATCAACTTCATCATTATTAAATATCTCCTCCCATGTCTCATAACTCAAATTTATTTTAAAATTTAACAAGGATTGTTTATTTATATTTCTTATAGTTGAGATTTTATGTTTATGGAATTGCAAACCGGTATTTTTAATAATTAAAAGTTGTGCATCATGATCTGATAAACCGTTAACTATAGGATAAACTGTGTGATTCTTGTATTGTGATGGATCAATAAATATATTGTCAATTAATGATTCTGAATTATTATGACTTCTAGTTGGGAAGTCTATAATGGAAACAAGATTATAAGTCAACAAAATAGAGTCTAGTTTTTTTTCATGTGAGTCTCTTTTAGGTAGTTTATGTTGATGTCTCCACACACAATAATTTTCACTTTAGAGTTGAATAAAGATCTTATTGCTGTATCTAAGTTATTTAAAAATTGAAGGACATTACCCGATGGAGCCCTATATACCGCTATTATATAGATATTATGTGAAGATGATTGAATTTTTATTGCACACATTTCAATAATTTGTTCGAAACAAAATTTATCCATGTTAACATAGGAATAGTTTATGGAATTGTGAACAAATATACAAACACCACCCTTTCTAATGTTTTTCCTGCAGTAAATAGCTCCCATTTTATAATGGTCAACATTGGTGTTTTCTGATTCAAGAGAATTCAAATGATGTTCTGTTAAGCAAATAACATGTGGCCAATCAGGATATAATGCACTTGATAATTCATTGGTTTTATTTCTCAATCCTCTGATATTCTGGTGAAAAATTCTTAATTCCTTGGTGTTTTGCTGATCTACCATAAAAGGTGCCCTATACTTGGTCATAATACATTCATTTGACTCACTTATTTTTGTATTTAAGTTTAGATTTGCCATAAAAAATCATCTGATCTATTTATGGGTACCTTTTTTTGTACCACCTGTATTCAAAGGAATAAGATGGAACTCAGCAGAGAGGCAGGTAACCATTTTGCCTCTTTTGTCTCTATGGACTGATCCTCACATGATACTTCTACAGCAGTAACTATGAAGATTACTGTCTTCTGGGATGTGACACCATACAGTGTGGTAGAAATTTACCAACACTTTGGAGAAAACTGGTGGCCCCATTTCAGGGTAGAAACAAACCCCAATACACAGTATCACATTCCAGAAGACAGTATTTTTCATAATATTTAGATTTCATGTACTTACCATGTCCACCAACCAAATGGTATTTACTTTCAAAATATTTTTCATTTCCTTGAAAATATACAGAATGTTCTTCAGTAGTTCCATCACTGTTTTTTCGTGATTCAGTTTCAGTCCACTGAACATGTGCTTCACCTTTAAATTTGATGTAAATACCTAAAATGAATGTGATACAAAGCTGAGCAACACCTCCCAAACTTAGTCATTAAGGTTCAAACAGGAATTTCTTATGTCAACCCAATATATAATTCATGCTGTAATTCAATATTCATATCAAAATCAAACTCTGATCTTCTTTTCTTATGTTACCTTTGTTTTCAAAAACATGTTTGTAAGGAAGTAGTAATAGTTCTCTCTTAAGACATCAGTCACAAAGTTTCCAAATGTTCCTAACAGAAAAAGAATTACATCTCATTCAAACAACACTGATCTATTTAAACCTTAAAATTATCTTGAACCCAGGTTGTTATGACTATTAGACCCACCAGAATCACTCTAATTTGTGTAACCCCAGTCCACTCAACACATTCTGACAATGGTCAGTGTGACTTAAAAACATGAACAGAATACAGTCACTGCTGCTGGGTTAAATACATACACACTGCCTAGATTGAAGACAGTCACTTTAGATAAAATACACAGCAACTTTAACTTTCCACAGTCTAATGATATGTTGTTTATCCTTTGTCCTTGTGCTTAATTCACTGCAACACCATGAAAACTTATGGAGGAACAGGGGTATTGCTACTCACATTTTTAAACGTGGCATCAAATAAGGGTCAGTGGTCAACTTCATGTCCCACCTGCATTAAACCCCAGAGAAAGTGCCCCCTTTTCCCCCTACATACGATAAACATGGCCCCAAGAATCAAGCTGGATGTTGCAGTGACAAGGAGAAGCACCTCTGTCCCTGCTGTGAATCAAACTCCAGTAATCCAGCCTGTAGCCTAGCCACTATAATAAGCTAATGCAGCTCCGCTGTATGTGTAATATACCTGCAGTAACATAACCACTACCTACTTCATGAATAAAACCTGATCATCTTAACATATTCAACGGGGCTCATACAATTCATGTTGACTGGTGCTTGGTTAGTCCCACAGATAACTCACATTTTACTGAATATTAATTTCAATTCCGTTCTCGTGTAATTCAAAATTTCATACAATATTATTATTATGGTTAAATATTGCTGTTATGTATCCAGTTCACCCACCACGTATAGTTTTTGGTGAGGCGAGAGATAGAAGAACACGTCCTGATACACTCTGGCCAGCATAGTAAGTTTCAGTAGGATTGTCAAATACAATCTGAAATACTTTCAAACCCATGGTTCTGTATTTTCATTTCCCTACTGTTCTAGCCACTGCCATACCCCACCTCAGAGATAAAACTGTATATTTCATTTACAAAAGTTGAAATCATGAAGGACGAATAAGAACAAGGACACCTTTAACATATTAATAGCTTCAACAGATTGGAAACTCCGTGGTCAAGTAGAACTACACCGCTCTATGCGGCGTCTTCGTGCGTTACTGTAGCAGGAATGGCTCACTGGCTGTGGGTTATGCATATGCCTGGTGGTAACTAATGGAACTATGAAGCATAACATCGGCAAAGCAGCCCTCTGCTTTGCCATACCCTTACCTTCAACCCCACTCCATTCACAACGGCACTAAGAAAACAGCCAACTTCGAAATTATGACAAACCAACTAATACACTTATTATTTCCCATTTCCCATTTATTTACCTTCCATAAATCTACAGATGTGGAAAAAGTCATACAATATTAGGAAATATTATCTTACATTATATTTTCTCTGACATATTTCTGCTCACATCAACATATAATGTAAAATAATAAGGTATATTTATTGCCTAATACGTGTATTCAGTTATTTTGTAGTAGTGATAACAATGCATGGAAAATGCAGAGTATTAAGATTCAAAATTATAGACTTCCGAGTTATGGGACTGCGTAGTGTGTTCGGTGGGTACCAAGGTTTCGGTCAGGACATTCTGCCTCCATCTTCCGACTGCCTGTGAAGACAGACTCAGAATGCTCCACCAAAAAATTCATAACCTTGTACCAGACTACACGGTGTATTAACCCAGACCACATTATGCATCCTCACCACTGTGAGCACCTCAAATCCTGCACCAAAGAATATAAAGAACAAGTGAAGCATGTTTGGATATGTCACATTGGGAAAACTGAATTACAGGAAGTGCAGTATGTTTATTAAAGACACAGTATTTAATACCACATTCTTTTCCCACCAACTGTGTACACTTTCCTCACATTTGGCTCTCGAACAAACTGAGGAAACCAGATCTGGAACACTTCTTGCTTACAAACATTATCAGTATAAATACACATTTTAGGGTCAGGATCACATACAATAAATTTCAAAGCTCTAGTAAAATAATATCACAAGGACAATCACACACACTCAAAACAACTTAAAATGTTGAACTTTCTCAAAGTATAAACAACTGCCTCCATTATGCACAACAGTCACCATGGGAAATAAATGGAATATATACACCATAACTATGATAACATGAATAAAAAAAGCTTCAATTTCTGATGGTGATATTTTCTTTGCAGTACACACACCACTAAGACACTAAAGCTGCAGCATTGCCCATTGTCACAGTACAACAGTCAACACACAAAACATCAACAACACAAAGTGTAATACAAAATGCAAGTTCGTCACTGAAATCCCAGACGAGAGTGTGCACAGACAACAATCACATGGTCATTCTTCATCACTTGGAACAGCATTTTGTCACTGTTGCCTGTGAATAAATACATGATTTTAAATGGTAATCCACCTCCTACTGTTCACACAACAGTTCGAGTTGTGAGCACCACAACTCATTAACATGAAAACACTTCATATAAAGTAAAGATGTCTCCATGTTTCATTAAGCACCACATAGTGAGGATACAGAGGGGTGCAGAGGTACAGCACATACAGCTCCACATATTCTTCCTCAGGCACTAGACAGAGATAAATGGTTTGCTTCCTGGCCCAGCCACTTTACCCTGAACATGGACTGAACAGGAGACTGGGTCAGCCTCAGAGGTTGTCTGGATGCTTTGAAGATGAGATAAAACTTTTCCCCTGCCTGAAATTGATGCACGATTCCTTGGTCATCCAGCCCACAGCACAGGTCTCCTTGTAAAGCAAGCAGTTCCCCAACAAGTAGAGAAGCTTCTCACATTACATAGAGCAGGGGTGATCAAACTGCGGCTCGCGAGCCACATGCGGCTCTTTGACATATATTGTGCAGCTCGCGGAAATATGTTGGCTTAGCTCCTTTTTGCATAACAATTCATGTAAAAGGTAAATAAAAAATTTTTGAAGCTTTATAATTATTTACCGGTTACAAACTGAGAGTCCACTGGATTAAAATGTAAGTTTAACGTTCATGGTGAGTAAATATATTTAAGAATTTTTGTAACAAAATGTGCATGTAACAATAAAAACGTGTGTGTAATATTTGTTCATGTCTTGCGGCTGAAGTTTATCGTATGTGGCTCTTACGTTAAGCAAGTTTGGCCACCCCTGACATAGAGCATGGACATTCATTCTGGGTTTACAAGCACCTTGAGCCAGATGAATCCCATCAGAAAATCACACCTTATGTAAGATTATGTTAATATCTTCCATCTAGTTGATATCACGCCTGGAATAGTAATGTATTGTATTGTATTTCGTCCTAGAAATCATTACAGAATGATATTGGACACGTCAGTTCCTTTTTGTCAGTACTTGGCAAGTGCCATTTCAAAATGTTGATTCTCAATTGTGTTTAGTAAATGGAACATTACTAATTGTGACTCAAAAGCACCAAATATGCCACTTAAATTTTTAACTGCAATGAAAAACAGACATATCACTGATATGGATGTCATTATATTAATTTACTATTATATTTAGTCATATTGGACATTAGGTTAGGTTAAGTTATGTTATGTAATTGTTTTCTTATCTTCAGCTTGCATAAGGTAAAATAACTTGCTGAGCATCCCCTAATTTCTCATGAGTGACACTGCGCTGTAAGTTTTTGGTCTCTACATTAGGCGATATAAATGAATGTTTTTGCAATGCTGAACACAAATATTGAACAGTCATAGAAAGTGGTAACAAACTGTCTCCAACAGTACTGCCAACATCATGCCCTTCCCAAGATATCCTATGGCATTTTTTTAACAATTTCAAGTAAGTGCACTTGCATATAGTTTGATTTATACAAATAACGTGCTTAATGCACAGAATTTTATGCTGATGACATTAGTGTCATAATATATAACAGAAATTTAGAAGATTTCTATACAGTGGCAAACTTAGTTCTCACTTGTATGATTGAATGGTTTACTGCTAATAAGTTAGTACTAAATCTTGGTAAAACAAATATTATGAAATTTATAACAAATAATTCACCACACTGTGCATTACGTATTGATTACAGAGGAAAGTATATAGAAGAGACAATAAACACAAAGTTTCTTGGTTTACAAGTTGATAACCACCTAACGTGGAAGAATCATATTGATCAAATGGTTCCTAAGTTAAGTGGAGCATGTTATGCAGTTAGATCAATGTATCATATCAGCAACATCAACACTCTTAAATCATTGAATTATTTGTACCAACAAATGCGCTAAGACTTAGTGCATTTGTTGGTACAAATAATTCAATTATAAAAAGATGCACGGTGAATATAAAGTGAACTCTTAAATCAATTTATTTCGCATACTTTCATTCTATTATAAAGTATGGAATAATGTTTTGGGGTAATTCCTTCAACAGTAAGAAGATATTCACCTTACAAAAGAAAATCATCAGAATTATGGTCGGTGCAAAACCAAGAACTCCATGCAGAAGTCTGTTTAAAAAATTAGAGATTTTACCTATTCCATGTCAATACGTATTTTCATTAATGACTTTATTTTAAACAATCAAGAATATTTTCAAACAAATTCATCTATACACAGTAAAGACACCAGGAATAAGCACCACCTGCATAGACCAAATGCCACCCTATCCTGTTTTCAAAAAAGTACATTCTATGCCGGTATCAGAATTTTCAACGGACTCCCACTGAGTCTCATAAGTCTTAAGAATGAAAAGACAAAATTTAAAGTAGCATTAAGAAAATACTTAAATACACACTCCTTTTACTCAGTAGATGAATTTTTTATGTATAAAGATGGTTCATAGTGAGGTATGTAACACGTTTATAGTGTTTTAGTTTATAGTGTTCAAATGTAAAATTCTATAGTCTGTATAGCTGTATATTTGTATATTATGACGTATTCCACACCAGTTGTCACTTCGACAGATTTATGGATCCATGGAATGTATGTATGCAAGTATGTATGTATGTAATAGGAAGATTATTCAGATCCTATGACCTGTTCCTAATGTTTGTGTGTGATCGTGGAGTCCCAATAAAGAGGTGGCCCTGGCCCACTTGGGGCTTTTGCACCATGGGGGGGAGGAAGAAAAAGAACCCTATTCCTTACCCTCTAACAGACACCTAACACACTATCAATGTTACATTCACCAGCCCACTGATGGAGGCACCTTCATGGCTCAAACTATTGCACAACCCAATTAAATCTTAAATATGAGGACAGCTTATCACATCAAATAGGACAACTCTAAGGTAATGGTGTGAAGATTCTGATGTGTTACACACATTCACTAGAGATACTACTCATGTAGTATGTCAAGAGCACAGGAACGAAATTCCTTGATCCTACCTCCTCAGTTCAAATTCGGCGATACTGTTGCACAACCCTGCTTGTTACTCATCGTGCGAGTCAACTTTGCCCAAAAAGGTGCCTAATTCCATTAAAGTTTCACATGGATGCACATATCCAACTCCGATCCATGCGTACAGCATCATGCAGGACGTCACCTTAATAAAAAGAAAAATAACACAATTCTTGTTTGTGCTAAGCAGTAATACCACCAACATTCACTGGGAGTTTTTCCATTGTCACCAGTATTCAAAAGCAGACAATTGAGGACGAAGAAGGTAGTACCCGAAACATAGTATTTGTTTTTGAATATTGGTGACAACTGAAAAATCCTTTTGAATGATGGTGATATTACGTATTTAAAACCACTGTCAAAAGCGTATATGTTACAACTGTTCTATGTAGTTTGCCATACATGGTTCACCAGGTGGAATGTTGCGGTAGTTTTAATTGTGGTGATTGCGCTGTGCGTCTGCAAGGCACATTTATGTCTTTTTATCAGTCAGCTATGTAATAATGTGTGAGAAAGGAAATACGCATATATACTACGCACAACGTAGCGTGACAAATTACTTTTATATCCATTTTGTGAGACGTAACGAAATTGTTTTGGTGTTTAGGTTATGTGAGTACATCGTTTTATTGAAACAGTAATTTAGGAAGTGTAGTTGAGTGTTAAAATGGTAGATGTGTATCGAGGTGTACTAGAAAAGTGTGACAATTTATCGTTACGCAAATTTCCCCATTATGGAGTGCCAGGCCATAATCTACATGAAGGTGTACAGGTGGAAGTTGAAGACTGTTCACGCGACTTTCCTTACAATTGTATGCAACCACTGCCCCTGCTGCCACCATCTAAAGTTTCTAGTAAAGGTGAAGAAATGTTACGCATTTCACTACTGATTACTGAATCCCAAGTCAATTCAATAGTGTTGCTTATTCTGCTGTAGTTTTTGCCTGCATTATGCAGTAACTGGAAGGTATGGCTTATACATACAATAGACCTGTAAATATGTTTCTAATGTCAACTGTACATGTACCTGTTTGTAGAATATATGGCATATTGGCTGCAACATCAGTTCTAAAGGCCAGGGGCCTTCTCTTCCCATCTTAGGATAGTGTATTGCACTGCTTCCCAAACATTTTCCTTCATTACCCAAAACCACTTATCAGAAACTTCTTTTTACCTAATGTAGGTAAAACACTAACTGCACAGAAAACATATTTGACAAGTGAAGAGAGATTGGTAAAAAATAGGAAGCAAACAATATGTTTGATGCAATGTCTTTATTTTAAACATCTCTAAACATTTTAGCAGCCAAAAAAAATTTGGTAATTATTCACCATGAATATTTTATCACCCAGGTCCCAGCTAATGAGTATAATGCCACTGTTAGACTGTTTTAAGAGTATCGGTGCACACTGACTGATCACTTTCTTCAGAGTACTTCTTCTTCTACACTTTTACGGTAAATTTTAATGTGTATTCTGAGGTGTGTCATTACCCAAATAAAAACCACTTTTACCCAATTTTGGGTAATTTACCCAGGTTTGGGAAGCACTGGTGTATTGTGTCTTTTGCATTTTTCATAATTTTTAGTTCACACCACAATTAGTAGGCGTCTTGTTGTGTTTGACAGTTTCAGCCATTTAATTGTACAAATACCATATGCTCGGCCTTGTCTTAAGCGACCCCTAGATGGACAGTATTATTGCCTTGAATTAATATGTGCACTGTTTCTCCCTAGATGACTCAATATTATTGTGCAGTATTTCATTTTGCTCGTGGGTTACGATGACTAAAGATGTTGTATGATATTGATGCTGCCTGTGTGGCCATTGCTCTACCCCTGTATTTAAAAAAGAAAATTTACCACTTGACCAAAGAAGGGTAAAAACAAAGACTGTAACACACACACACAAATCTTATGGCAGACTTAAGGCTGAGTGAGCCAAATGACTACAAAATTTTTTGTGGTTGGATGGTCCATCATTTAATGGGCTACTCGAGATGGTTACCCCTACAATCGCTAAAAGAAATATATTCGAGAAGCAATCACTCTCAATCAGTGTTTATCCATTATGCTAGGCTATTTGGCCACTGGAAGTGCTTTCAAAGACCTGAAATTAATAAATGCTATATCTCCTCAATCCATTGGAATTTTTCTGCTGGAGACATGTTTACTACTTGGCAGACATGATAACTGAATGAATATTGTGCAATACTGCCTACTGACTATTCAATATTTTATTTTAGTTTGCACAATATTACAACTAGATGTCAGTAATATTGTGTAGTATTGATTATTGCACAATATTACTGACCATCTAGGAGTACCATTAGACCTGCTGTATTGGCGGTTTACTGTATATAGGATGTATCGTGACACATTTCCAGGCAACATTTTTATACAAAAGTAAATTCAGGATTAACAGTATGTACTGATTGTTATTTAACATCCAGAAATTGACTACTTTCAGTGTTGAAAGAATGATGTCTATGTTAGGTTGCTAGTTTATAGCCAGCAAACTAGCATTAATTTTGACAAAACAAATTAAGTAGCATTTTCTGCCAGTAATAAGTTCCCCCCCCCCCCCCCCCAAATGGCTCTTGGGGGCCTAGGCCGCCTCATTTTTCGAGGCTTCACGATCACACTTAGACACACCACGCTCGATAGGACTCCTCTGGACGAGGGATCAGCCCGTCGCAGAGACCTCTACCTGACAACACACAACACTCACAAGAGACAGACATCCATGCCATAGGCAGGATTCAAACCCACAATCCTAGTAAGCGAGCGGCCACAGACCCACGCCTTAGACCGCGCAGCCACTGGGATCAGCAATAAGTATATTACTCTAAATATTTAATGTAATAAACAATACTAGGATAATCTTATTTGCTTGACCTACAAATGAACAACTGTAGTGCAAAAACATACATATTATGTGATCCCTAAATGAGGTTCTGCATACTTTCCTATGAGTCGCATCTCTTATGAATGTAGATATTAAACATTAGTTTATTTTGCTTATGTCCAGTCCACTGTGTTATGTGGAGTAAGCTTCTGGGATAAAATTAAAGAGACATCAAGGAAGCATTTAGCACTCAAAAGACAATAATTAGTATAATGGAAATAATTCAAAGGAGTGTGTTGTGGAGACTTAGTGAAGGACTACAATATAATTTTCCTTGCCAGTGAATTTGTACTCTAATTCCTGCCATTCCTTATGGGAAACACAGAGCACTTGTAAACAGATTGAATGTAAACAGCCTTGGTATGATGAATGTTACCACCTCACTAGATATCACTTACCTTCACAAGTTTAAGACGTGCCTGTAAATAGCTGTAACAACTGTCTAGTTATATTTATATTAATCATTGTACTTGTATTGAGTATTGCATTTGCATAAGTGTTAATTACTATATACATACGTATTATTACATGTTCTACATCCTTGCCTTATTCCTATGATCGATTTGTGGAATGTAAGTAAATTACAGTTCCAGTTATTCTGATGTGTTGTTACAGTGTTACAAGGTGAAGATCCAGCAACTATTTTAGTCAAGAAGAAACTTCTTTGGAAACATCAAGTTGATGTATATAAGGGTCACTACAGAACACAAAAGAAAAGTAAGCAGTCACATACAGCTGTTAAAAATATTTTATTTGTAGTTGACTTTTTATTTACTAGTACATGCATGATATTCATAATATGAGATGTTAAAAATGGTTTTTGGTTTGTGTACATAGTCTGTTACATATAATTGATTTGTTTTTAAATTCTTTGAAAACAGAAACACGTTGCAGCTTATGTAATTTCAGTGAAAAACAGATTATATTAATTTTTAGACACTAAGTTCAAAATTTGTCTTACTTGTAATGAAAATACCTGCTTCCCATAAATTTTCATTCCATACATTCATTGAAAACTTCCAGTCAAGAAAAATTTATAGTGAATTTATCAACTGATAGTATATGAACAGCAGACAGATGGAAATCTTTGCATTAGGTAGGGAACAGACCTTAGAAGACACAGCTGAGTCCCAATGAATATTGTGAATTCACTGATACGTACTTAGATGAATTTGAGGCATACAGTACCCTCAATAGATGTCAGTTATTTGGCCAGATTCATCACTCAGACTGTCTTTGCTCACCCCTCAAACTTAAGAAAAACTTAGGCCTATATGGCAAGCTGAACCATGTTGTGGCTGTCTTGCATATATTTTAGAGAACACTTAGAACTGTTCTGCATTTCTAACTTCTTACACTTCTACTCTGTTGTTCCAGAAGACATGGTCTGTCAGGTTCTGCAGGATGTGATTTCATCGGATAAAACAATACACACAGTTTCAGAAAAAGATGCAGGCTATGTGAAATTAATTGCAAGAAATCCAGATAAAGAATTTGATGGGGTAAGATACGCCAGTTTTTGCAGATAAGTTTGGAATGGTAGAATAATTTCCATTACGAAGTGGCTATTAAGAAGCTTTTCAGGTGTTTGAAGCAGTGCAGTTGAGAACACCATTCTTCTGGGATGTTGCACTCCATCAGTGGGTGTTCATTGCCCAATGTTTCAAGACCATCTAGTGGCCTCTACATGGTCTTGAAATGTTGGGCAATGAACACCCAGTGATGCAACACAATATCCCAGAAGAACTGAGTTCTCTTGTGAGCATTGTTTTTGTAATTGTATTTTGTCATCATCTGTGTATAGAACTGAGGAAAAACATGAAAAATCTCAGTCAAGATTTATATGTTGATAGCACTGGTGCAGTCTTCTTTCAGTAATGAAGATATGTGCATATTTCATTATGTATTTTATATGGATCTGTTTCTTGTGTATGTTGGTACTGTTCAATATTACTGTTGCAAAGGTAGGGAAGGTATATTTAGATAGGAAAATATTATTAACACTGAATCATGATTGTGTTTGTAGACTTACAACTGGTACTACAGTGGAGGATGCTTGGATCAGCTGGAGATGGGTGGCCAAATGTTGCTGCTAACCACTCGAGGCAAAAAGAAAGACCAATTATGTGTGTAATTTGATGAATTTTATAAAGTTTAAACTAACTTGCATTTGAATATGTATTATTCAGTCTTGTCAGCCATATTCCACAGGCAAGTCATACAAAAATCCTGTCTTTTTGAATGGATCTGCCAGTATCTTAATTGATTACTGAGAATATCTCTGTGAAATGGAAGGAGATGGTATATATCAGAACAGAATAGACAGTACATGCTGTAAGCCACCCAACTGTAGATGTGAGTTCTATGTGGCTTCCTCTGCTATGAGATGGGAAGTAACTCACTCTGAAGATGGAGGCAACAGATGCCTCTGAAAATGGTAACTATCTACCATTGCAGAGGGTAGTAATCATCATAGTCACTGCTGTGTAACCTCAGACCTCACTAACATAAGTAGAATTATAACAACCATTCCTGAATGGTTTACTGTTTAGTGTACTAGTCTAGTATTCCCCATGTTCTGGGTTATTTGCCTCATTGCTTCAGCTATAAAATCATCACAGGACTGAAGCACAAATCTGTCACACTAGACTATGAAGAGGACAAGAGTTTGCTGATCAGTGTAACTTTTTAGGATAGTGATGCAGAATAATTTTGTGGTTTGTTTCCTTTCCAGACACCTGATGTTTATATCAGAAATAGTTAGAATTGTGTGCAGTATCTGTTGCTGTTCTTTTCAGGTGTTTTGCCATTGGAAATGAAGAATAACTGGCAAGCTTCATTATCAGCGGGCAGTTTTGTTCAGCCCGCCAGTGGTCATACCATCCACCAGTTGCGTGGAATATGCAAGCAAGATAAAGGTAATATCACCTGTTCAGTACAGTAAAATAGGAGATGGCAGTACTGTTCCCAGAAATTTCCAATTATGAGAGCTGGTACATGGCTGGAATGCCACATCTGAAACATCAGTAGAACTAATTTCAGGGACAGTTACATAATCAGAGTGGCAATAATGCAGTCCCTTTTGTAAATCCTTTCAATATAAATCACAGCACTGAAGGCCTAATCATTTGTACAGAAAAAATTACAAGGAAACTTAGTTGTAGGTGTGGGTATAGGTATTATCAGACAATTCACAAATATGTCATTATACATAAACTGATGATTGGAATTGAATACAATTTAAACTGTATTAACTTCAGGCTTTGTACTGCAGTTAAGCTTTTTAAGTTTTCTGTTACATATCAGACATAGAAGTCCAATCAGCTGAACACTTGGCTTCAAAATCCATCTGTCAGACAGTGTTTTTACTCTCTTAAAATAAGTGACTGCTAAGAAATCTGATCAAAATGTGGAAGGGTAATTCAGTAGGGTTTAAAGAAGAAAGTGTAGGAAGATCTTAGGATGTCTATTTTCCTTCAAATGAATAACTTTGGTAAGGCCAGTACAAACTACAAATTCATGAGTTTGCAATTTAAATGATCCATTTCTATGCATGCTGATTTTTTGACTGTGTTAAAATTTTCAGACAAGCTTCACACTGGCACCATATTTGCTATTTTTAGTCTTTAAAATTTGTAGGTATCTTTGTAATCTATTTCAGTACTGCATTTTACATGCCTAGACACAGTTTCAAAAACTAACACTGTAAGTAGAAATATTTTCACATCTCTCACTCGTCAATAGAATGAAATAAAATGCAGGAAACATTAAGTTCTGACTAGCCTGCAAAGGTTGTGTGCAGCTGATGGGTTCCTCTCTTACATTGTACAAAAATTGACCTTAATAACAGTTATTACTGCACAACATTTCAAGCCCCTACATTAAATTGCAGTAGCATTCAACTCCAGAGTTAGCATGTCTGTCATGTTGGTATTGCTAAAGTGGCCGGCACGAAAATAGTCCCGTCAAGGTCACTGCCTATGAATGCAGTGTTGCTATATTCTATCGACAGTGTGGAACTAAACTGTGCTTTGGGGGAAGAACTGGCAACAATGCAGGGTAGCGGGGAGCACAGGTGTGAGTCAGCCGCTTGGCCTTGACGGGACTATTTTCGTGCCGGCAACTCTAATGACAGGGAACTGAAAAGAAGAAAGGTGGGATAATATTCAGTGACATGATGATCGTACCACATTTTCATGATAAAGTACTATTGGCATATTTTTCATTATGAAATAAGGCATGACTAATAAGATATTTATCTACATATGACACTGCTGTTGTAGGGTTTATTGGCATACGTCTACACAGTTTGTGTCATTGTACTCACTTGACACAAGCCTGCACCTGGAAAACGTGAGCAAGGCAACATCGGAACATCCATTCACAGGATTAGATCTGAACCGCCATTCACCTGGAACTTATTGTACTGTTACAACCAGGAAGTGCGTTCAAGAGTGGGACATTAATGCAGGGTGAGCACAGTGTTGAAATTCAGCTGCAAAGCATGTTTGAAAACCTGCACTATTTGTTTATCTTGCTTATAAACAGTATGTTTTAAATTTACAACACTTGGTGTATACTGGAAATTTTTTATTTAATGTAAGCAGTTTTCAGTACAGTGTGGTCTTGACGAAGGAAACGGAAGTAACTTCCCCAGAATTTATGACATGCTTTCTGTGTTCAGTTTACATTATGTTCATGAAAAAACTAAAAAACAGTTAACTTTGGAATAAATATATAATTTCACCTCTTGTGTAAAACTTGGTTGCTCATTGTGTGGGAAGAACATAGATTACGTCTTTGAGAACAACGCTCCATAAGAGGCAAGAATTTCTTTGTTGAGTTGATTGACTACTAGCTTCTCAAAAAAGGACTCTGCACTGTGGAGATCTGCCTTTTTTTCAAATTAATAAGTCTAACGTTTCAATAATATCACTGGCATTTCACTATACAGTGAACTTTTTATTATCTGTGGCCAGGGTTTCTAGAAGTTCCACAGTTAATATGAGCAGATAATTTTAAGTCCACAGTATTTTAAATCATTAATCTAGTGTTTATCAAAAATGACATAATACTGCAATGTTGCTGTTACTTTTATTCTAGGAATCCTGTTACTTCCAGACTTCCTGCAGGAAGGAAATTGGCAGATAAATGGTGCAGTGTATCCTACTGTAATGATCCACATATGATAAGGATGACCGACAGATGCTGTTCATACTTTCTGGACAAGCGGGTAGAAATTACTGAGATAACGTTACACACACTATGTTACATACACACCTTTGAACACATGACAGTCTGTAGAAAACCAAAGTGAAAATTATATCACTTACAAAGGGATGTTTTTGTAGTGTGATATGCAATTCAGTGAGTGGCCAGGCAGCTCAATGATCTGTGTAACACTACAGAAATCTCCGTGTGATACATGATATATTGTGCGCTATAAAGATTAATGTCCAGAACACAGCGGCACCACATTATCAAAGTGTCTTATCCAAAAGCTAAGAAGCCCTTGCTTTAGTGAAATTTTTGAACTACTTTTGTTTCCCCAAGTTGCTGTATTCATGCAGGGGGAGGGAGGAGGATAAGCAACCTTCTTCATGGAATCAAGAAGTAAAGATTAAAGATGTCTCAAGTTCTGTGGAAAAATGTAGTCTTCATTTGTAGTGTGAATGTAAGAATTATGGTATAGAAGGGGCATTTGTGGTGTACAATATAATTTGCAGTACATATTCTTAGAAAAGCTGTAGTGTTACATTTTATGCACATACAACTGTCATAATTGGCACCTTGTTTTTTTTTCTTTTTTTCTAGAACCGTGTAAGGAAAGCTAGTTTGCTGTTATGTCTTAAGAAGGTACCAGATTGTCTAGAACGCTGTGAGGCCATATCCTTGGAGTTTGAAAGCTGCATACGACCACATGCCTTGTATGTGTGCACAGGTCACCATGTTTTTCTGTACGACATACGTGCTGGATCAAGACCCTTACAGCGCTGGACACACCTTCTGTGTTCCACACCATTATATGGTTGTACAGTAGCTACCAACAGTGCAAAAGAGCTAGTATGCTTAGGAAACCAAGAGCCTGGTGAGATAGTATCATTGCTTAACAGTTGGGATGGAGAGGTACCATACAGTCACGTGTCCCCTTTCGCCCTCCTTAACCTGCATGATGCAGTTCATTTTGCCCACAGACATGGAATATGGCTTGATCCATTCACACAACAGCGTGTTCGGTTTAGCCTGACAGGACTGGTGTGGCTGCCACCGCAAGCTTCTAACCTCACACTTCTCTCTCAGACTGCTGCTGGTGATGTATTCAGTCATGTCTTGAAGCCTAGAGATCTGTTGCAATTGAGTGAAAAAAATCTGTGCTGTGAAGTTAAGGGCAATAGCGCAAATAAGAAGATTAATGTGAATAACAGTTCAGGGATTGTGAATGACTGTTCAAAGAAAAGGGACTTGAGATGCTTGATAAACTGGGAACAGCAACTGCTCAAGGCAAAGACCTCATCTGTTCTGAAAATAACATCAAGGAAGGAAATGAAACACGTATACAAAAGTAAGACATATCTGATTATTGCTAGAAATTATACTGAGTAAATAATAACCAAGGGGAAAGAAATTTGCCGAGGTAAAATACTCGTAATTTAACCCTATTACAGTCACAGTTGCTGATCAAGTATGCAGGTACTCTCATATAGAGTACAGTACAGTGCATGTACTTTGGGAATATTTTTAACTACTACTTCATATTATCCCTGATCTCTAGCAGGATCATATTTTTCCAAATGCACTGTAAGATGTTTCAGATAAGATTCCTTGAAAGTCACATACATGAAAAAGTTTTCATTCCTTGTAACAACAGTTTTCTATTCAACACAACTTTCAGCACATACAGAGTATTTGTTGACTGCTTATACTAAGTAGAGAAAATATGTTTTTATTTTCATGTCATGAACTTGCTGAATAAAGTATTTATTTGCATGGGTCTTATTTCAGGACACATTCTTTGTGAGATGCAGTGCATATATTAATATTTAGATTTCATAGTGAGGTAAGCAAGGAAGATCTCCATACAACAGAACTGAGGGAAGTCAGCCTTCGATCTTTGTAATTTATTGTTTCTTATTTAGCAATGACTTATAAACTGCATAGATTTTATACCATCACTTGGGAGGGTTACTGCAAATGCTTTAGGATATGAAAGTGGTCAAACTTTACTTAGTAATACAACACACAATACCGTCCCATTACTGAAGAATACTAACAAACTACTGTCCCATTACTTAACAATAGTAAGAAATAATACTGTTCCATTATATAATAACTCTAAAAAACAATACTTTCCTCTTATTTAATAATACTAACAAACACTACTGTCCCATTACTTAACAATAGTAAGAAATAATACTGTTCCATTATATAATAACTCTAAAAAACAATACTTTCCTCTTATTTAATAATCCTAACAAACAATACTGTCCTATTTTCTTGCAGGGGCTGATAAAAAAACATACAAAACCTGGGGAAAGTCAGCCTCTGGACCAAAAAATGAACATGGAATGTCCTGAATATACAGCAGGAGTGCTGACTACTCCAGTGTGATTTTTGATTGGCCCTTGTTATGTGGACATTATGTATGTAGGAGATACAGACTTACAAGTGTTGCTTGTTGCCAGAACCTACATTTGGGAAAGTTGTATGGAGATCTTCATATCACTGAGGTTGTAGCAAGCATACGAGATTTACGATTAGCTGACTATCTGCGTGTTTCAGGATTGTGGTCCGGTCGATACAAGCTCCATCAAGCTAGAGAGAAGAAGATTAAAAAAGATAAGTGGATGATGTCAAAGCAAGCAATGGAAAGTTATGTTGATGTTCTGGCTCCCAGGATTCTTGCAGTTTGGAACATTGAAGAAGAACCAGAGTGGTGTGAAGGACAAACTATTTTACAGGAAGACCTTCCTCCCACATCACATGATAAAGTACAGGCATGGTTAACTAGGGTTGAGAATGAAAAGCAGAACAGGCCATTACACAAAAGGTTAGGTGAAGAAGAGGCTTCAAGTTTTAACATGTTTCATGTGTCAGAACACAAGAATGCAGCGTATAAGAAATTTAAAACTGCACTGAACACACCACAACCAAGAAAACAGTCTCATACACCAACAAACAACTTGTTTGAGAATATCCATTCCAAAAAACAAACTGCTACTTCAACACCTTTAATTTTAAGGGTTGTTGAGGGTTCTACCCAAAATGCTTCTCACATACCAGATCTGCAAGAGAACGACACATTCCATCAAGATATATTCGTGTCTCAGAGTCAGGATACATGTGATGGCCTAACACATATGACACATACAATCCATCAGAGTCAAGAGCTGTCACAAGATGAGGAGTGTATGATTCTGAGCCAAAGAAACAGGAACACGAAGAAGAAAGATATTAAAATCCATAATAAAAATGCATATGTTACTGGCTTTTGAGATGGAGTTTTAACACATTGTATAACTACAGTTTCTGAAATTTAATATGAAGAACCAAACAACACAACCTGCTATATTTTATTTTGCCTTCTGCAGACCTTACACTTCCTGGGCAGGCAGTTTCCTCTTTTCCTGCAACAAGTATGCTTACAACCTTCTTTGTATATCTTTTTGGAGCCCATTTATACCAAAAATTCTTGTCAGGAGGCTACTGCCATATAGAAATGCATAATGTCCTCTTTCTATTTCTTGATACATTCTTTTGCTACTTCATGGAGGAACTTGAATCTCTGATTATATTTGGTTTTGTTTGTTTGAACACAGTGTGTCAAGTAGAACACAATTTACAAAGTGCAGTGTCCTTTTCTTCAGAATGGTTGGTTATTCCAGCCCACATTTATGAACTTGCTTTCCACAATGCAGTGAGGTTGCATGATGTCATCTTCAGTCTTTCCTGTCCTGTTTGTCTTCACAATTCTTTCTGTTTATCCCTCCAAGCCTGCAGCAGGATGTCATTATTCTGCCAAATGAAGAATTACCACAATTTCTGCTGCTTGGTTCCCAGGTTTGAACCCTTTGGCACCTATGGACAACTATAATTGTCATGCAGTGTAATGCAGAGAAAGGCAAATGACCATTACAGTCTTTGGTCAATAACATGCAGAGTAACAGGTAGGCCATTTAAATCCTCATCTCTTGCAGAGTTAATGAAGACTAAAAATAAAGGAAGTTTCTAATACAAGAAAATGAGATTTTTGTCTAAAATGAATGGCATTAGAATTCATTAAAGCAGACATTTTTCAGTGAAAATTAAATGTGGGGAGGGTACGTTGAGTTATGTGTATGACTGGATGGACTGAATAAATAATCTAATCTAATCAAAAACCACCCATGGAATCTAACTTCCATGTAGGCTGGGGGTCACCTGTATTCAATGGACAGTTTACCATCAAAATGTGACACAAATTTGAGAAAACTGTCAGAAATATACAGTTAATGGAACGTTAAGATTATTACAATATATGTGTGTAACCATCAGAATACAACTACTAGCTTAAAAGTTGAAAGTAGTAGTTACATTCTGATGAAATACATACACAATAAAATAATGAGTATTAGCATATTCTTGTGGATTCTTCTCCACATCAAATGTGCATAAAACTGAGAACATAAAATAAAAAACTGTAATATGGTATATACTGAAGTGTCGTAGTTAAACTAGGCTACTTGTGTATTTTTTGACATATGAAGCATGGAACAGAAGCTTGGATTTGAAAAGATGTTTGTGAACATAAGCAGTCATTGATGTTTCTACATAGTATTAACAAAGAAACAAGAAGGGACAAAATCCAAAACTGGGACCTGAAAGTTGAATACCTGCAAGAAAAGTTTGTGAAATTAGGGATACCTTGGTAAGGAAACATGTTACTCTGGAAGACAGCAATTAATCTGAGAGCAAGCAAATTATGTTAAATAAATGACAATGGAGATATAAAGCTAAGATGGATATATATACGAGTATATATATATATTATATATATATAAACTTAGCAAAAGAGTGGACACAGATACAAGAGGAGCACTTATGGGAGGAATAAAAAGAATGTAGAGGGCAATGTCATAAGATTGCATATGCAGACAGAAAGGGCAATCGGTAATAAATTCTCAACATACAGTAAAAACATTAAGTAATTTGCACTCTGAACACACTGTGTACTATTATTATTCGAAGCTTTGTTTCTTCACAGCTTGCTAATGCAATGGAGCTGCCACAGGGTATCTTGGTAATGAAAAGTACAGTTTAAATGTATTTTTAATATGCATATTTGTTGATACATATACAGTTACCACCTCCAAAGAATGGAATTATGCAAGTGACTTGTGAGGCAGGATTTCACCCTTGCTTCAAGAGCAGGAGGAGAAGGAGGTATGTCATCTATATAATACAAGCATTAATAGTAATCATCACAGTGCTTCCTCAATATCTGGGACCAGAAGTCTAATAATAATAAGCAAACATTCATGTAAAATCCTTCACTTTTATCATATTGATAAGTGGGCAGGGTGTGGTCTCCTTGTACATAATACTCAATTTATATGAATACATGGGCTTCAACACACATACGTGGTAGAAAATGCCAGTCTTATAAATTAATTTTAACAAATACAGTGTTCTTCATCAGAAGTTCTCGGAACTTCTACATTTGCATACCATTACATTTTTACAAAATTTTGTTATGTTTTATGACTTACCTTTACTCTCAGTTGTAATTTATACCACAGTTCCTATAGGACATTCAAATACAGTGTTCAACAAGAAAATGTCCCAGCCTACTTCCATACGAACTAATGTGAAGCATTTCTGAGTGATCCTTATTTTACTGTAAGGACAGGATGTGGTTGTCATATCCTGTGGTCTGCATGATCTCTTGAAGTCCTTTAATGACACCTTCTTGCTGGATTGAGAAAAGACAATGTACACATCCTTTCACTGCTAAAACAGAAGCTGACCTCAAGAAACATCAGTGGACTGTGGGCACAGTAGTGAAGGATTCATGATGGTTATATCAAATGTACTTACATAATGATGACCAGAACTTTTAAATTGTTCCTTCAGCTGCTATGCTATAGCCTATATTATGTAGTGTGCTCATTACATTTTCCAGATTAAAAAAATACCCATATTTATATCTTAATTCTTATTAAATCACCAGAATCAGTTTTACTGCTTATTAATCAGCTCATCTTCTTGCATAGATAACATAACCTTTCAAGTTGTTACGCAACACTAACAGTCCAGCAGACAATCTTGAGGATGTTGTGAAAGGCCCAAGAATATTAACACTGTTTTACACCAACCAAATGCACTTATTTTATTTAAAGAACACTAAAATATTCTTTAAAATATTAGATAAAAAAAAACCCTACACATGTTTCAGCTTATCGATAAGCCGAAAAACATATGTAGGGTTTTTTTTAATCTAATATTTTAAAGAATATTTTAGTGTTCTTTAAATAAAATAAGTGCATTTGGTTGGTGTAAAACAGTATTAATGTTAAAAAATGCACGGTGATATTAAAATAAAGCCCAAGAATATGTTACATTTGCACCAAACCTAATCAGAAGATTTTAAGACTGCCAAAACTATTTGATGGAGCTCTCACAAGGGATATATGTATGTCACAGACTGAGAGTCACTGTTCTACATTTTCCATGGGTAACACTATCCAGGGGATCTGACAGTAACAAAACCTTTGAGAAGCATTAAATCCTGATTTCACATTTAACTTTAGCTTTTATCAGAAATGTACCCAAGGTCACAGAAATGGGAACTCTGACTTTGTTAATGCACATCAGATCGCAGTATGTCACTAATTAACATATATGTAAACTAAAAAACCTATTTACTTGTGCATCATATCACATACATTCTGTTTTGTAACCTATATGATAACTGGTGTTACAACCAGAATGATGTTGCAGTTTATCATAAAGATGTATGTCTGTAAAAAGATGGGTATGTATGTATTATTTGAACAATGGGATGTAAAGAAGTTAACATTATTTTATATAGAATGGTTATATAATGTCGAATATCAGGGAGCATATTAGCCAGCTATAGATTTGCAAAAGACAAATCAGTAAAATCACCCTTTGATTTCAAGCCATAGTTGTATTTCCATACGACTTGAATTAGCAATTCTATTGGCTACAATGATAGCAGATGGTGAAAAAATCTGACATGCCACATTTGTTAATATTTTTGATTTCAATCCCCTTTGCTGAACATAATAATTTATTTTTCACATTATATTCTCTGTGCATTCTGATATCAAATCACAAATTAAAAAACCAACAAATGCACTGTATTTCCATAAATATAGTCTAATGCCCCTACATATGTTTCAGCTTTACCAAGCCATCATCAGGGGGTCCAAGGTTTACTTACATATACTTAACATCCACTATTTTCGTCCAATAACATAACATATATCACACATAAAACAAACTTTGTTATCACTACTAGACTGGAGCACATTCACTATCTGTTATTTTGCATATAAAATCTTGGATATGGGATGCATATATCTTCTATGTTATATATATATATATATATATATATATATTGTGTGTGTGTGTTAAAAGTTTAAAAAGTTTTTAAGATTGCATCTTCCTCATACAGTGTATTTGTTGGTTTTTAAATTTGTTTTTTTTTTAATTTGTGATTTGATGATAATTTGTGTTATCTGCAATTAATAATACTGAATATTACACCAGTTATGTGTACATTATCAGTATCACCCATGAAAGTGAAGTTATAAATAATAATATGTAAGACTACAATGAGTGATTTACAGATGGGGGGGGATTATAAAAATTGAAGCTCTGGTACATACTACAAACCATGATATAAAGTTAAAAAAAATGAAAACAAGGAAACCTTCACACAAAGGTCATTAAATTCTGATTGCATGCCGTTCCAGGCAAACTGCACACAATAATGTGATGGACAATATACATTAACAGTTCAACCAATTTATAATTATTATTCGCAGATATTAGACTCCGCCAAACTATTTCCGAAGGCACTCTTATTCATCATAGATATTTTTTGCATTAAAAGATTATGCAGAGCAACAACAAATGCAATATTCATCCTGAAAATGCATTATTAAAGACATAACTTATATCATTTTTATAAATAAATGTGAAAGGAGACCAGTGGTAGTAGAAGCATTCAGAAAAACTGAAACAAAGATTTCACATGTTTGTTATTTCCTTCTGTCACAGTATAACATTTTAAATAATCTAACATTTTCTACCCTTGGAAGTGTTTGCATAGTTACGTTAATATTCATCATCAGATGCTTGACCGATGTCTGTATTTCGAGCCAGCATGTAATTATCCATGTCAATAGAACGACAGTTGTTGATTGCATAGCGAAGACGTTCAGCCATGATCTCCTGGCTGCTGTAAGGAGGCAGGCGCAGTTGGAAGAAACATGTCTGTGCTGTAGGTAAACCATCTGGTGCACGATCAACTTTCATCACCTAAGCATAATTTCAAGTGGTGAGTAGAACCAGATACCTGGATAATTACTGGAAGAGATACTTTGCCCTCAACCTGTTCATTACATTGGAAGTTAAAAAAATATGGTAGGTCAGGCTTTAATTGTGCCTGCCGCATTCAGTATACAGTACAGCCATGTTAGAACAAGTATGGCTTATAATGGTAAATGTCATTGGCACCAACAGTTATGTGATGTCACAAAAATGGACAGATCTCATTTAAAATGAGGACTGTTTCTAGTACTTTCATCATTATGAGAAATTCGTAATTAGCCATTATTTTCCCATAACTTTTTCTGTGATCTGTACTTTGTTTTGTTTGCATTAACCTATACTCTGGACCTTCCCCTTGTTGAGGGAAGGATAAATTAGCATTCCAGAATCTGAATAAGGTATGTCTGATAGAAAAGTAACTTAGCCTTGAGGCAGAAGTGCTTAGCATGCTTACATAGAGCTGTTGTACTATGCAATCAAAACCACAGTCACATGTGTCAATCCCTTTTATTAATCTATCAAGCTTTATTTTTTAAAAAGTTGTATAAACCGAAGAGGTTGTGCAGAATAAAATAAAATATAAATAGTGAGGTTGGAGTAACAGAGGAGTGGTCAGTCATTATCTATTTTAAGCTACTGTCTAAGCATGTGCCTGGAAGAACTGACTAAAACCTATAGTTCTTCAATGGGATAGCAGGTCCCTAAGCAGTGTCTGAACCAGGTACCTTCTAAGTATGAAAGCCCAGAGTGACTGCCACTATATTCTCCATATAGAACCTTAAAAGACATGTATTTTCATGTCAAGGAAGTGAGTCAAATACATGATACATTAAAGAAAGAAAGATTTAGCAGAGCTCACACAAAATTGATGGCAGAACATTTACATATTTAAGTACTGTGGATAACTACACTGAAAGACATTTACCAGCCAACTCTCCAAAAATGAAAAATAATAATGAAAAATAACATAATTTTTCAGATTATTAGTATTTATTACTTTAATCACAGTGATCTCTGATCGGAATACTTCGGTATTACTCTTGCCATTCTAGCCTAATTCTGAGAATTACCTCATGAAGTTTCTTTCCTTTACTGTAATTAGTCTGCCTGAAAACATACCTGAAATCTCTGAGACAAGTCAGCTAGGTTGGCTGGTAGACGGGATCTACCAGAGACAAATCGCATAAATAAAACCCTTTCTGCATTAGTAAACCCTTCCAGGATGTCCCATAGCCACTGTACAAGTAAGTTACTTTCATCCAGCTCTCGATACCTGTAAAAGTACATGCAAAAACATCAATAATTTAATGTGTCTGCAACAAAAGTTCTGTCACTATTGCTCTTAAGTCTTTGCATTTCAAGTTATTTATCTGACACCATAATCTGACCACTGTTACATTAGTTGTGATCATGGAATAAGAATCTTACAACATCCATAGTAAGTGAACAACAGTATTTGTGATGTGGATACTGTCACAAATGAAAATTAAGATTTATACCTTACAACTCTTCTGAGCAGTTGGATTGATATGTGGGGCAATCCACACACCAGCTGCTCCAAATGCTGAGCTGTAACCAGTGACAAAAGAGGAACAGGGATGATCCATGCCATTCCTTCTCTCATTGCTGCGACCTAAACCACAGATCAAATGTTAATGTAACTCACTGAATTATTACTTCAAAAATAATACAGTGTATAAAGACAGTTATCCCAGATAGAATGACCAGTTGTCTGTCTTCCTGAATAAATGAAGAACACCTTAAATTTGCCCTACATATTTGTTTCATACACAGCACACCCTGCTAACAGTAAAAGTTAAGACCTTGTGGAAAAAGTGGGGCTACAGGAAACAAAAACACATGAAAGATAATAATGTGTAACTGAATAATTAAGCCTTTGACATTAAACAACACAAACGCAGCATCACACAGTGCTGGGTTCAATTCCTGAACAATGCAGCATATGCAATGTGAAATTATGGCCATTCTTGTACTGCCCTATTGGGGTTATCTTTTGCTTTCTTTCTTTAATAGTTCCCATGAAAAATATTAAATCCTGCAATTTAAATCAGGGGTTTTGCAGACAGCACCAGGAATTTTAATTCCAGTGCCAAAGGGTTAATAAATATTAAAACATTTTTGTTGGCATTTATTGGAATGATGTCAAATGCCCCTGGCTGAAAGTTGTCAGTGATTGACTGACACAGAGTGCATGGTGGATGGAACAGAAGATCTAGTAAAGAAAGAAGTGATCTTTGATGCTCTGTCTTCTTCTGCATGTCCTTAATACACCTCCTTGTATGGGGCTATGACAGACTTTGATATTTCCCTGATCTTGTCTTCAATTTTCTTGATGAAACAAATCAATTCACTTACATCATAATGACATCTGACCACAGCAAACTGTCATTCCCCTAACTTATCCAACACCTCCACTTCCTCTAACAGAGATGTCACTTTTCTGCCTATCCTTAGACTCTTCATCAACATGTACATTGTCATTTCCAAATATAATTAGAACACAAGGGCAACAATTCTAAAAATTGTGAGTACAGTCAAAGTACATTCTGTTATCACACAATATCTAGGTAGATACTGAGTGATACACATGGGCAGATATAGCCTTTTGTGTATTACTACACAAGTGCAACCACGAATAAGCAGGGGAACTACACCATGATGCACAGGGCTTACCACAGTAATTCTTCCACATGTAAGCAAAACTGTGTGTGAATGAAGGTGGGCCTGCCATAATTTCAGTTTCTCAACAATTTTATGGATGTACAACTAGTGCAGTTCTGAGTTACTTACACCTTTTTATGTGTGTTGTTCGGTCACGCTCGACGCTGAACAAATAAGTCTGTTGTTCCTATCTCTCTTCAGACTTGAATGCACTCCAGTTTTGTAAATGTAAAATCAGAGACTGCCAATTTTTTTACAATCAGTGACTATTTGCAATTTAAATCACAAGTTGATTGTGTTTTGTAATTGTGTTCCATATTAGACAATTTGCTTATGTGAAACTCACTGCAAAGAAGGTATGATAACCTCCTGTTTTTTAGATCTCTGACAAAGTTAAAATGAAGTGGGGCAGTGATTAACAATAACAAAATAGTTTAAACCTTTAACATTCTAAATTAATGTGGTTTAATTAAAGAACAGTGACTTGGAAAAAACTATACTAAATTTTACTGATAAGAACAGGGCAGTGTCCTTTATATCCTCGGCACAACTGATGCAGCCTGCGTATGTTATATATGTGTGTTACCTGAAGATCTAGTTCATGCAAACGGAAGTAAATGGCTTGCTCCACATACTGCAAACGATTGTGGAAAGTGAGGGGTATGCTCCTTCCACCAGCTACAATAGGTACCAGTTGGTTTGTCCAACTGGTTCCTTCAAAACATTCCAGAGGGATCACCTGAAATTCAAGAATTTATTAACAGTACATCTCTGAAAGCAATCTATTCTCACTCCAGTACCATCATAAATACATTTAAATACAGTAAACAAAGTGACACCTATAATATACCATAATTTTCAAGAAAACTGAAAATCAAGGCCAAAATACAGAATTTTGGTAGATTTTAATGGATAACATAAACATGCACCTCCCAAACACAAGTGGTTATGCTGATTTCCAGCAGTGACTAGCAATTGTACTCCTATGGTGTTTCCTAACGATTCAGAAGACAGTTTACAACAGCAATATGGACTGACGATGATTTTGTACTTGTTCAAGAAAATTTTACAACACAATATATCTTACACTTGAACTTTGCATCACAGTGTCACAGTCTAAAAATACAACTAAAGCTATTTTTACTGTCCAGCTGAACAAATAAAAGACTTCACAATGACGATGATGATGATGACGACGATGAAGGATTTATTATTACAGCAAAACTTCAAAATTTTTTCAGACAACTAAATTACAGACCTCTTTCACCATCACCTTATAAGGAAATGTAACTATATCAGAGCTTCGTGTACGAAAATAGAAACAGAAAACAGCTGATACCATTAGAACTAAATGCCTGTATAATATGTAGCACTATCTTAGGGCAGGATAAGTCATATATAAAAGTATAATTTTATTACTTCATGGAATGTGACTTCAGTAACACCAGACAGATGAATGTCCCTGATCCCTCTCAGACTCTGGGCATAGAGACTGTCTGTCTCTTCAAGATCATCTATTGAGACTGGCTCTCCTACTAATAGCTTCCATACCAATGGAGCCAGAGGAACAGCAAGAGGCTTCTTGGTCCTCACTGCAACTCCGAACAGAATTCCTGCAAGTTCATACCAAACCATGTATCTGGATTCTCTGCTGCAAGAATTAGTTTTCATCCCATTCCTTTCGTACAAGCTTGTAGAAAATGAAATTAATAAAAGGCAAATTATTTTACATTAAACAAATGTAAAAGTAATGTCTGATAGCAATAATTCTCCGGTGTGAGGGACACTGGATGCATATAATCTACCTCACCATGAAGTACTAAAAGGAGAGCAAATTATGGCTTCACTCTGTCTCGCTATAATCTCACTCAAATCTGGTACATTTCCTCCACTTTGCTGGCAGAATAGAAATCCCTGAAAAATTTAAGTCTCTGTCTGACTCCAGATGACTGCCACACGGGACATTTACATTTGTCATCACTTGAAAACTGCCGTCCACACGACTGACTGAACAGACAAAACAAAAAGAGCATTACTCAACCGACTTCTGAGCAAGATTAATTCAATCCAAATCACAAAAATCTTTTTCCATTTGATCCATTACAATATTCTCCAAATGAACTCTGTTTGAATGGTTAGAACCTCTGTTTATGTTGTAAAGTCCCAGGTTCAAGCCCAGAGACCAGCTGCCCTTATACAGAGGTTTCTTGTAGTTCTCAGTCCCTCCAGGCAAATGCCAGGACAGTGCTCCCTTCCACATCTTTTCCAATTCATTATTCACTAGTGATCCTGCCATATGACACTATATAGTCTGAGATACTCACAGTGCTTTTAAACGAAACATTAAATAAATAAATAAAAGGAACATTTCCCTCCACTTCTGTGTCAGTCTTACATGTGACCTCATTCCAAGAGATTTACCAACCTCACTTTTCAATAAGCTAAGTGCCCCAATGGAAAGTATACTTATTAGACAAGTCCTCTTAAGTATCTCTCATTTCACTTGAAATTAATCCACTATTAGACGTATATTAATAGACCATCTTAGCAGTTAGTAAAGTATATTTAAATATCTGAATAATGCAAACAAATTGGCTTACCAAGGAATTTGAACCACAAAAGATGCTGGAATGAACAGAGAGTTGGGTTGAGCAGGTATCGGTCACGATTGTAACCAGTATCATTAGTTGCATTTGGTGTGGGCACCAGCAGAGGTACTGCTCCACTGATAAGCTCCTGACACATTTCAGTGATGGTATCATCAAACACTCCACCAGCATCATCAGCTCCTTCACCCACTAGTTTCACCTATGCAGTATGAACAGAATTTTATTATTCTTATCAGAATTGTTTATCATTATTTCCAGCATTAGGCCAAGTTGACATGTTTGGTGAATTACAAAATCTAATCTTTCCACACTTTAGAGAATTTCTCTCAGTGTTTTTTCCTGCAATCTCCAAATTAAAAAAATATGAACTTTTATTTGAAATGGGTAACAAGATCACAAGAACAATATTAACATTTTATGTGCATGTAGGCCTACTATGCCACACATTTAGAATGGACCAGGATAGCCCAGTCAGAAAGTGCCCACCTATGGGGTGGATAATTGCCAGTGGGGGTGGGGCAACTGCAGTGAAATATCAGTACATTATTCATCACAAAATTTGCAGATTTATATCTAACAATTGACACCCCAAATATGCATATCTTCACTATTTTATTCTTGGTTTCATGAACATTCTATTAGTTTAATGATACTCCATTTTTAAGTAATCTTCAACTGCAACCTTAATCCATGCCTTTAACTGTAAACCATGACAAAGAACAAATATGCTATGCTGTTTGAAAGTCTGTAATTTCTAACAACTATCAAGTATAGAAATGTCTGCTGCTATTTAATTACCTTCCAAGCTCTGGATGGTAAACGAAGTTCCGCTGGCTTCATTTTAACAACCTGACGTGCAACTTGCACAAATATTGGTTTGCAGCGGTGTCCTCTTGTTGCCAGTCTTCGAACTGTGACTTGTGGGCCATAGTTTCGACCCTGCACCATAGTACGTCCCACACTTCGAACTAAGGGCAAAGTGTAAACTCTTGGAGCTAACAGTGGTCGCAGCTGAGACGATGTAAAAACACGGAGGGATGGGGTCAGCCATTCATACTGCTATATAAACATTATCCAAATTAATACAAAAGGTAATGCAAAGCTTATGCAAACGGGTAGGATTAGGTTGGTTACTTACAGTTATGCTCAGATAAAGAACTGCTATGTATTTTATGCATGTTTTTGGTCATGTAACAATAAATTACTGTATTTACTAACACAATTTATACACCCACAATTTTTGCACACCCCTAATTTTGATAAAAATTTCTGGAAAACAAGAAAATTAAATACAATATTTTTACCTCTAACTCTCAGCCACCACCTTTTGGTAAAATAAATATAATTAATGAATCATGTAATTTGTGACTGTACACTGTTAGCCACATACTTATACACAGTTCAGACATATATCAATGCTTCCAAAGTAATGGAAACAGCATTTATGCTTGATACAACTCACCAAATATGCACACACGGACCCCACCAAAGTCCATGGCCAACTAGCCACATGCAGATGGGAAAGAGATACAGGATAAGAGGCATGCAGTATGGAAGAATTTGCAATAAGTTATTTTTTCTGCTCTTAACATGCATTATAGATCTACTAGTATGAGGAACTGCCAAATTACTGTTGAAATAGCTGAATTATCATAATTGTTACAGAAAATGTGATTAAAGTTGAATGCAATATGGCAACATAATATGGGAAATGTTAACAGCGTCTTCAGTGACAATTATGTGCCAATTGCAACTTTATTAAGTCATGTCCTCATCTCAAAGTTAATCTAGAAACTGCATGGGCAGGTTTATACAAGTGAATATTGATAATGGGTTGCCACATCACATTCAACTTTAATGAAATTTCTACAAAAGTGTATATCAGTTAAAATTTTATCAAGGGATATTTTTGTCTTAATATTCTTTAAGGAATTTTGTGGAGTCCACAGGCATGACTGTCCAGACACCTGTATATGTTTGTTTAATGGTTATATAAGCACAATGCTATTATTTGCCCTTACATACCACACAAGGTTTACAGGCACATCCACAATCCTTCAATAGCAATGCTGCCATGCAGTGTCTAGAACAGTGGTATTCAACCTTTTTTGTTCGCATACCCCCACATATAATTTCTCTTCAACTTTGTACCCTCAGAGTTGTTGGTGCATAATTCAAGTTATACATAGTCTATAATCTACATCTAAAATAAGTTAAATAAATTACATCCAAAATAATGTATTAAATAATAAGTTTTAAATGAAAAAAAAGGAGAATCAAGCTATTAAATAAATATATTATTGCCTATCATATAAAAATTAATAAAGGAACAAAGGTATTTTAGCAAAGCAAAATTATATGCACTATGTGGAATAAAATGAAACTAGCCGCCCAGATAAGAATCGCATAGGTGAGGGGGAATGGCACTCCCAAATCACATGTCCTTACATCTGGGTGTCTTGTGGCTAACCCTAAATCTGGCCCTGATTATTTAGTGTTTATCATGAAATAATATATTTATTTTTTTTTTAATTTTACGTGCCCCCTAAGATGTCTTTGCATACCCCAGGTTAAATACCACTGGTCTAGAACATGCCATCCTGCCATATTCAATGTCTGTCTTAAAACTGCTATCTCCATCATTCCTGTTTGCACAGACTCTGCCAATCAAACACTGTGATATAAAAACCTCGGTAATGTGAATTGGGGTATTTTTGTGAAAATTGAAGATTCTGAAGACAGGTCATCTTTCATGCAGAGTTGTCTTATATTCAGGTAAACACAATAAATAGGTATCTTCACTTCTGAAGCTAGTTATGTACTTGTAACACTGGTCTAACCTGAGGGCAGAGAGGTAGCAATCTCCAGCACGCATATAGAGTGTCAGAGAAACGATACAGAAGTTTCAGTCGTGCCTGTATTGCAACTATGGACATTCCTTGAAGGTGGCCATACTGAGGAGGGATGTGTACTGGTAAACCAAATCGCAAAGGTATTGACACTCCTGGGCTTCGTCTGGGCAATGAGGGAGAAGTCCATGCTGCACTGTGTGTCCTTCCAGTGGAAATCTGAATAATAAAACAGTTTACCAAAGGTTTATTTCAAAATTTAATAATTTTCTAATTTAATAATAATTTAGTTTCAAATTTACAGAAAAACTTCAATATTTCAAAACACTAACATCAGAAGCATTAATTCATTAAGCAATCATACACTTCTTAAGACTGTCTTGAAAGCTGTGTAGTTATGTGAACATTTGCATCTACAATACAAAATAAACTACACTGCCCATTTAAGTGATAAAACAAAATAAATTTTGTTTTACTGCCATTCAGGAGCAATTTACATCATACTATTTTGATGCCTGTTATCACCACAATTTTTCTGTGCTCCAGAGTTAGTCACTTCCATCTGCCTCAATCTTTGCAGCTGCTTCTCTTTGTCCTTTGAATAACCCTCATATTTGTTCTTCCAATCTCACATCTGATTTTCCTCCACAACATCTCTCAGGCACAGGGCCAGTTTAAGGCTACTGCAATCTACACAGCTGCGTGGGGCCCCACTGCTCAGTGGGCCCTGGCAAGGCTGGTTGTATATCAGATTTTGAGTTAAACAAATTTTGCATGTAAATTCTTACAATACTCTATCTGGAATCAGTTCAGAACTATGCACAGGCAGAAGCCCCAAATTTATGTTTTTATTAGGCTCAAATATGTCTTAGATTGGTCCTGCCCAGATATCTACCTTCTGCAACGTTTATTTTGAATTTTATCTTCTTTCATTCCTAACATATAGGTCACAATGACATATTCTACATTTCTTTCTTATTTAATGCATAAGGGTTTTACCTTTTAGCTTTCTAAATAGTTAATGTGATTACAAAAACAGACAATTAAAGAAACTTCTGTGTAGTAACCAAAACCAGAACAAGGCAAATTTCTTAGTCTTAGGCCATAATTCTACTAATGCTTTAAAAATAAACTTCAATATAATGTTAAATGTAATGACATAAGACTCAGAAATTTTAACTACACTACATCTTATGGACTATGCTCATCACGATATTAAGTGCCAGTATCAGGCACCAGTACATAAGAATCAATGCTAACCTGCTTAGCACCTTTTCCTGAAAGAGCTGAAACCAACTGTGGCTCTCTCACAATGGCTGTATGACCAAGACCAAGCTGACCATCACCATTGTTACCCCAGCCCCAAACATCACCAGCAGATGTCAGGGCAAGTGCATGCTCTGCACCTACTGCTATCTCTTCAACAAAGTAAGGATTCAAAGCTGGAACCTAAAAAAAATATATAACAAAATCAATTCTGTGCGCATGAAACAAGCACATTCAATAACATTGCCTAAGATCTACTGTCTGAAGTATGCATGATTTTCATGACATTTCAGCACACATCACATTCAAGTAACAAGCATGTCTGCTTCATATTCAGGGCATTTTATTCAATTCCTGGCTCACGCGACTATTATGCTCAGTCCCCTTGGCAAATGTTGTGTTGGTACACTTAAACAGATCACAGTCACTTTCTTATACATCCTTTCCAATTCACCGTTCACAGTTATCCTCTAATTCAATATTATATAACTTACGCAGCTGAGGAAGATTAATCAAATAAACCACTAAAGAAAACATTTCAGCAAATCCATCAGTTCCTAGCTTCAGGTGACAAGTTCTCATGATACTGACAGTTACTCTTAAGTTTATTTTAATTTAGTATTATACTGACAAGGATTAAACTCAGAGCCCTCTGGTATCAATTAGTACATTCTGCCAACATAAAAACAGCAAAGAATAAAAGAAAACTATCAGCATGACAACCAACCTCCAGAAAAAAGGGGCAGATTCTCCCAAAATCTTGTATAATGTATAACAAATATTTCAGGCAAGAGCCTTTACAATAACACCAAAAGGGCATACGGCACACCAGTAGTCAGGAGTCTAATGAAAATCATGCATAAAGTAAACGGCTAACATTATTGCCATTTAATATTCATATAACATCATCGTCTTGATCTGAGTTATCACACTAGAGCTATACACTAACCTGCTGTGGTTTTGTGTGGCCACGAGCCCTAGAGTCAGGTTGACCAATGAGACGGTCCATCCCACAAGTAAAAACATGTCCATCTTGTGTAAGAAAAACAGTGAACTGAGTTCCACAGCAAACACGCTTCACACCAACGCCACAAAGCATATCAACTTTCTACAACAATACAGACAAGATATTAAACATTGTTGTCCTATCAGGTGGGGTAGCAAAGGCTACTTCACTGATTTTTCCAGAGAAATGGACTGCTTCACCACCGTCAAGGTAGGTACATGTCGGAATGTTTGGAGGTACAGGTCACAACATTTGCAGCAGTATAATAAATGACATTTTAGTGTCAGGATACACAGCAAAGAAAAGAGGTAATACACATGCCATAGGAGTGAGAAAAATCACGAAAAATCAGGCAGCATAAATGTTCCAACAACAAATTCAGGTATACTATAAGCTAAGTTAATTTATAAAGTTTTAATGCTAAGTCAAGCTACCTGTGGAGTTGATTTTGTGGCTGTGTTTCCAAGTCCCAGCTTTCCGTAGTCTCCATCGCCAAATGCCCAGACGAGGTTGCCGTCAGATGACACACACACAGTGTGATTCAATCCACATGCAACCTGGCCAACAATGTATCCATCCAGTGCTGTCACGCGTTCTGGCAATTTCTTATTTGCTGTTGAGCCCAAACCAAGTCGACCATAATCACCATTTCCAAATGTAAATAACTTTCCATCAGCTGTTACCACTGCACTGTGCTTGAAACCACATGCAACCTGCCAGAGTGAATTAAAATATTTCAGTTTCTCCATGTCAGTCAGTTTTAAAAGGTATGGGTTCTGACAACAGTTTTTCAATACAGAAGGAATTCAGAATGGAAAGGGTAATGGTATTACTCTATCTGTAAAACTTTCAGTCTCCCACACTCTCCATTTTTGTTAAAAATATAATTCATTTTCCCACACAAGCTTCACATCCATTTTTCATGAAACAATATAAGTTATGAAGTTTCTGCAGTAGTGATTGAATAGGAGGCTTGGTGGACCCAACAGCCAATCTGGATATTTTGAAGAAGAGAAACAATATCTTGCCCCTGCTGGAATTTAAATCTCCAGATAATCCAGTTTGTAGCCTAGGCACAATACTGACTATGCTAGCCTGGTTTCTGCTTACATACTTATCAATTAGCACATTATTACACCTTAACTGCAATGGGAAACCATCATATTGTACCACGTACAATGCATAGTTTCACACAACTGAACAACTTTCTGAAATCTCATGTTGATGGGTGCTGCATGTGCCCTTCCCTCAGTTTTATCCAATATTACTGATGTGCCCAAAAAGTGATATGTAATGGCACGGATATCATTAAATATCATGAAAATCACACTATCAAGAGACAAGGCAGATGCTGGTGCTTCATCCTGCAAGCAACATTAAACCTACAGAACATCAAATTATTTCTTTAAGTGCAAAAAGAAAGAACACATTGAAGGATGTGGCTCTGAACATACAGTTCCCAATTACCTGCACCACTTCTTCACTTTGTAAGGCTTCTATCTGTCGAGGCCGTCTCTGTCGATCACTATTTCCATGACCCAGTTTACCATAGTCACCATCACCCCATGAGAATACTTCACCACTTTCTGCAAGGGCAAGACTGTGGCCATCAGATCCACAAGATGTTGCCAGAGCTGTTATGACAAATCCTGAAAAAGTTAGTAGGCCTATGTACATGTCTCAGGTGTTGGTCTGCGGCTGCTCTCTTGCTGGGATTGAGGGTTTGAATACCACTGGGGGCATGGATGTCTGTCTCGTGTGAGTGTTGCGTGTTGTCGGGTACAGATCTCTGGGTCGGGCTGATCACTCATCCAGAGGAGTCCTACTGAGTGTGATCATGAAGCCTTAATAATGAGGAGGCCCTGGCCCACTAGCGGCTGTTGCGTCATTGGGGGGGGGGGGGGAAGTACATATGAAATTCTCCATATAATTACCAAGTCAGAACTCCCAATGTCTGAATCACACTCTTATAATTAAAGAATTATTCAAACACTGGGCTCAGAAACATGTATGTGTCTAGTTCTATATAGTCCTAATAAAGCTCTGAATGATTTTTATTCTCTTTCAAATAAATGCTGTACTTCTAACAGATGCCATGAATGGGAAATATATTTCTGCAGAGTAACGTCCCACAAATCTGAAAATATAGTAATTAAATACTGTGGCTGGAAATTACATTTATGAGTTTTATATAAAAAAATACCAAAATATAACAGAATAATCCATCTTTTGGAATCACATCTGCTGCAATAACAGGGTTTATTATACATGGCAGATCACATAACATGGAACAACTAACCAACCTTGCAGAGAAGATATGATGCTAAGTGAATGTAGATCATCAGAATTTCCTTGCCCAAGACGTCCATAACTGCCTTCACCACAAGCTAATACAGTACCATTTGCCTGGATCACAAATGTGCAGTTCTGACCACACACAATCTGTTGTGCTCCTGAGAATGATTCTGCCTCAACTGGCACCAAAGAGCTCCGACCTGCAGCAACAAAGACCATTTCTTGGCTTAAAAATATTATCCTGCCATTTAAACAAAGTCCATGTTCATAACTGTGGCTGAAATAATTCTTCTTTCATATCATCTCACCTGCTTCTCCAAGCTGGCCATGCCTACCACTACCCCATAAGAAAGCACGACACTTCCCACCAATTTGCCAATCATGAGGCTGCTGGGTCGACCAACTCATTATCTGTTCGTCTGCTTTCAGGCTCCACACTGAATTACTGGTGGCAGTTAGACTCTCCTCTTCCTCTTCTAGGAAAACAATAATACACTTCACACATGCAGCAAAATAAAATGTAGATAAAACAAATGCCATACGAAAAAATGTTTAATTTTCCAGAATACATTTAATTGTCCATATAGTTTTTTATATGTGAAAATGCTTGTCTTCATGAAAATATGAATATGACAAGCAAATACTGCATTCCAGTGGTACACATTTCTGATAACTTAACTAAATAAATGTTTGGTTCATCTAAGAATATCAAAATTCATAATATCATAACCTCTAATCACTATATATCCTTCAAATTTCACATTATGGAACAATTCATTTACTATTTTATACTTCATAGAATACACAAGAGTGTCCGATGCAAAGAAACAAAGCAATAAAAAAAACAGGTACAATATTAAAATCAAATACCAGGTACATTTTAGGAGGAACAACTGAAATATCAAGATCTGCTGGAATCCACTGTAATTATATTACACTCAATTGGTAGGATTCTAGATAGGGCCAAGTAAGTAAGACATGGGGATGGAAATAAAATAAAAGAAGAAAAAGAAAAGTGGTGGTGGCAGTGGTGGTTGTATTTAATGCTCAGGCATTTGGACGAATTCCATTCACCTACTAACAATCAAACATAGTTTCATTATTGATGAAGTATTCCCAGGATTTAGAACTGTGCAATTTGAGTGTGATCCTGATTCATTATGGAGTTATCTTCTCTGTACAAGATACAGAATGGTAAGGAATAAACTGACAAACTGTACAGATGTCAATTTCTTCGTCCCCCACAGTCCTGTGGAGTTCTGCTTACATAGCTTCATTTAGAATACCAGCATTACACTGGATAACTTTAAAATTATTGCAATTGTCCTTCTGCCTTGAGCCTCCCAGACTAGCCCCCACCTGAAGATCCAAACAAGGTGCTATTTTACTCTGGGTAGTTCCATAGCAGATAAATTATTGGGATGTTTTCTTGAGTCATAATGTAGGTCATTTTTTATGTATGCATCATTTTCAATATATGAGATGGTGACCTACATCATCCATTTGGTGGACTGCTTATTAGTCTTGCTCCTCTCCTTCAACCTGTCTAGCAAGGGTAGCCCTGCCAGTCATAACACTACTGGTGGCATAGCTCTCAGGATCACAAGAGCAAGGAAGCCCTTCCACCTTGTCAACATCATGTAATCCCTATGGAGGGTGAAACGTAAATACTGTCTGTATCAGTTTTCTTGAGCCCTGCACATACTCTGCACTACCAAATGAATTACTGTAGGTGCTGCTTTTTCCAATCAAACAGAGCAGTGCATGCACACGGTTATCATGGCGGCCATCACCCCTCTTCCCAATAATCCCAAAGCAGGGCTCTCAAACTTAAATCATAGGTCAGCCAAATAAATAATTTTGAAAATCAAGTAGGTCATGTCATTTTCAGCAATAAGCAAGTTAATTTTTTTAAATTAAACATATCATTAAGAATATTTCATGCCTTTAATAACAAAGCTGAAATATATTACAGTTAATGAATTTTAAACTTCACTTTATTGTTATCTCTCCACTGACATTTGTTGTATGCTACCAAATCTCTGTGAGCCTTTATAGCCCCTGAGAGAAAAGCTTTTAATTCTTTAAATAAAAAAAATTCTTTGACACTGTTCCATGCCACATTTCACAATCAGAATAAGTTTGAAGGCCACATAAAATAAACTGGGGGCAGTGTGTTGCACACCCTTGCCCTAGAGTAAACAGCTCAACTTATCTGCAGACTACAGTACGCACCGGCAGTTCCTTCCTGCACGAGTGCACAGAACTCCTGTGGTAGCTTCATTCTGTTTACAAGTGCTTCTGCTGTATGAACACCAACACTGAAAACCTGCAACCACTGCCATTCTGGAACTGCAACAACATACCAATCTCAGCACAAAGAGCATTCACTTTTGAGGCTTTCACTTAAAAGTACTACTATCTGATATGGGCATGAAAGTTCTACCCAGAATTAAAGTCCAGTCTTAAAACATGCAGGAGATGGACAACATATACTCCTGTAATTACCTGTCATACAGCTTACCAACAGAGAAGTGTTCCTTATGGTTGGGTGGCACAGGCTGATAGCAGAGCACCCTGTCCAGTCGCAGCACTAGAACCAGAGCTGCCAGGCACTTGAGATGTCCACTATGTAACAGCTGCTCCCCACTCAAAACTAGTGGCTTCTCATATTGATACTGTTCCTGCAATAGAGTGGGTAGTGCCTGCAACAGTGCTCGCAGACATGGGGCACTGTGCAAGCCTGTCACACCTTGGTGGAGTAATGAAGCTCTTGCCCCTGCTAAGACACGGCTCTGGGCCATCTTTGTCATGCCATACTGCACTATACGAACATCCTGTAAGAGAGAAGGAGAAAAAAGTTAATGTGTTACAAACTATACTACTAATTATTACCATGTACTCACAAGAAAGATCAGATTTTGATTATAAAACTATCTGGCAATATTAAATTTGTCACTCAATGGATTTGCTAATGATATTTCTCTCTGGCTTTACTTTGTACAAAACTTGAAGCAAATATTGATATAAAAATAATAAACGTGCACACATGTGTACAGACATACAAACAAACTATGGGACAGGCAAATTCCCAGTATCAGGACAGAAATACAGTGAAACTTCCTAAGATGTTTTTGGTCACATTCAAAAAATTAGGCTTATTAAGCGAGAAAATGTCTTAAAAGCTGAAGCCTGGAAATATTATTACATGTATAAAAAAGGTATTTTTTTCATAAAAATAGTAGAATTTATATTATCTGTAATTTCTTGTTCTAAATAATAACTTTCTACAGAAATAAAACATCTTTCTCTTTTATTTATCACTGTTGTTAGTACAAAACTGACTGACTGACCTTTTGAATATACTGGAGCTGCACACATTCAAACAAGTCCCAAATATGACTTCAACTCCTCTACTTGCACAAAAACCACACACAAAAATAAGCATACTTGCTTTATAGTAACAGTCACATTTTAGAACATGAATTACCATTAAGACAAGAAGAAATCTGATTTCATCTACATATGTGTGTGTTTTTATGTAATAGTGTATTGTAAAAATATTATTCTCATGATAATTTTCTTCTTTTCTTAGAGTTCAAAATAAACTGTGTCTGTGTGTGTGTTTGTGCATAACTTAAAAAAAATTCTCACTCCTTAAGCAGTCTTTATCCCAAAACAATTTCAAATACTTTACTATACAAGCCACAGAACATTTATTTGTAGTCTCAAAAGTAGAAAAGTGACTGTTTCAACATCCACTAATTTCAGATCCTTCCATCAAGAGCAATTTTAATCACCAACAAGGAAACGTGTGACAGAATAAATATGCATTACCTTGGATCTACCGAAGCAGACAGCCAAACCAGTTTCCCCAAGCCAGGTAAAAGAGTGTACACCCCCAGTTCCAGTATTGGTTTGCAACAGGCTACCATCTTGAAGGGACCATATATTCACAACACCACTAGGTCCCTTGTTGCTGCCTACAATTGAATATAACCAATCTTATTAAATACAGATTACCGTCTTCTAGGATATGACACTGTGTAGACTGGTAGCAATTTACCAACAACTCAGACAAACATATTACCTCCATCTTCAGTGTACAAGAGTAAGACATGCAGAACAGCCTGAAAGCTTATGTGTTCTGATCTGTTCTGCAAGGCTTACTCTTATACCCTACCCTCTTCTAATTTTTTTCTAAAGCCACTTTCATGCTTCCTCTTGACAGAATTGAAAGTATTACAGTACAACCCTGATTTAAGGTTTTCCCACATTTTAGGTTTATTTCTTGTGGTCCTGACCAAAACTGCATATAAATAACGTACAATATTTCCCGATTTAAGGTTTCTTGGATTTAGGTTTTTCCCACAGTGAAGACATGAAAATTTGGTCCCTACACCATTTCTGAGCCTAAATTTCAGGTCTGTGTTTACAGTTTTGGAGTTTAGGGGGTGTGTGTGTGCGTGCATGCACGCGCGTGTGTGTGTGAGAGAGAGACAGAGAGAGATACACATGTTTCTAACTGAATACTGTTATTGGCTGATTATGAATCATGGATATGAGCTACCTTACGAAATGTCATCATACACCATGCTGACAGAAGATTGGACTTGCAGAATGTCTTGTGCAGTAAGATGCAAATTTTAATTTACTTTTTTAAACTTTTTTTCTCTCATGTCCCATTAAATAAATATAAATATATAAATACATAATGGATTGAAGAAAAACATCATTAGGTTCAAGTGTGCAGTGAATATAATGTTTTGTAACAACAGTACTAATTTTATGTTTGATTTTGACACAACCTCCATTGAAGATTTTTCCTGATTTAATGTATAAAAAGCTTGTCCCCTAAACAAATCTTAAATGGGGGTTCTATTGCATATTTGGTGAAGTGGTGCTGTGACATAACAACTGAACATATACTTCCAACACATGAATCTATTCACTCAGTTCAGCTGTAACATATTATCAAAGGAATATCCCTAAATTTGTTAGGGTTCCCATGTAGTTAATACACTCATATATGCATGATCCCTGATGTGGCCAACTATTCATATCTATAAACAAACCTCACTATGAAAACAAACAATTTCTTCATGCTACTCAGGCTTCTATTATGATGAACTAACCTGATGCTAGGAGCAGACCATCTCTGTGGATTGCTAAAGATGTGACAGGGTGATCATACAAGTGACCCTGGAGCTGCATCACTAGCTGTGGTGCTAGCCTGCTGTGACATTCTTCCACATGGGCATCAGGCAGTGTCCAAACACTCACTCTTCCATGCACAGTTCCCACACACAGAAGCAGAGGTGCATGCCCTTTACCTGCAATGACACAGGATACAGTGTAACATCAAGTACTGGTATTTTGAGGCTCAAAAGGTATCACGTTCTTTCTTCAGGACCCTACTACCAAGATGCATGTGCCTGCTGTTGTCTGTTCCTTAATTCAACAACTGACATGAATATGATAGGTACTTGTGAATAATGTTTGTGAAATGTAGTATGAGCATGGTGTCATTAAAGGCTACTTCCTCTTAGTACTTTTACACTATCCCATCATCAAAATATCAACATGACAGCCATGTGGATTTGTCAATAAAGCAGTCCTCAAATTAACATGTACATACTGGTATAACAGAACAGTTCCCTTACCTACAACAGGTGACCATGCAAGAGACACTGGTTCATGCGGTGGCACAAGCGTATGAACACATGTCCAGACACTTTCCATATCTTTCCAAATGCGACACACTCCATCCACCCCACAAGTTGCCAATAACTGGCCCCTTGGGTCCCACTTCAAATTAGACAAGGCCCCCTAAAAGAGGATTGAAATCTTGATTAGTATTACCCCACACAAACAGTCTCAACATCCACCAGACAGCAGCAGGTATGGACAAAATGGGAAAAAGAAAAATTCCTGTTCCTGCCAGGAATCAAACCCAGGTCAGATTACCCACAACCACTCACTCTACAGACTGAGCTATTCCAGTTTATCTCATAACATATATCTAGTACAACTGTGTGCACCCTCTCTGTTAAAAGCACAACATAAAGAAAATGTTCACATTTTGTTATTTATGTATGGACGTTTTAGGCACGTTTGCAAAATTGCAAAAAGTGACTATTAGCTTCGTCATGTCACTCTGTCTGTCTGTACGTCCATCTGTCAATCTGTCCGCATGGACAAACTTGGCTCCCACTAGGCGGATTTTCATGAAATTTGATATTTGAGGACTTTTTGAAAATCTGTCAGATTTGAATAACAGGTACTTTACATGATAACCTATTTAAATTTATGACAATATCTCACTGAATTCGTCTTAGAATGAGTAATGTTTCAGACATTAAGTTGTAGAGAAAATCAAAGCACACATTTTATGTTCAATACCCTCTTTCTGAAAATTGTGCCGTTTATGAGATATGTGGAAAAATATGGTAGAGCCAGACAGGCCACAGATGACAACATAATACAGCACAGAAAACATGCGATTGGCATGCCAGATAATTAAGGCGACAGACACACATTCATAATATTTAATATTTACTGCTTTTCCACAGTAACAATGGTTACATGAATGCACCTCAATGTTATGTTCTGCATATATTGCCTGTCTTTTTATTGGTTGGCTGTACTCACTGCTTAATTCCACCATATGCATTCTGCTATCACAAACTGTTAGATGCTAACTAACCTGATGTGCAGATAATAATATGGGTTGGAAGTTTGGATTCTTCCGCCCTAACTTCACTACTCCATCTATGAATGCGATGGCAAACTCCTTTTCCTCATCAAACCACTCAATGTGAGTAACTGAAACTGGTAAAAAGAAAGAAAGAAAGAAAGTAAAAAAAAAACAGTAAAATCACACTATTCAATTTGTAAGATGTGAGAAGAAGAAATACTTCTCAAAGCAGTAGGGCATATGTAAAGAGTAATAAAGGGACCAATTTAACAAATTTCTCAGCTTCAACTTTTCACCCAAGAGAGGTGTACCTTCAACATCTCATTCATATCACGACTTATGGACCAACATAAAAATACACAAATTATTAAAAATGTAGAAAAGCTTACAATATTAAGAAATGGCACTGATTAATTTTGTATATACAACACTGCTATTTGCTTTTAAAACAAAAATCTACATATACTCAATGTAGATCAACTGCTTATCTTGTACCAATTACTATAATATTGAGTACTGTGAAAAGTTTCTATAATGCTCCCCATTGCACACCAGTTTTAATTATACAATTATTATGACATGTGCTCTCTGTCACTAATAAATTTATGTGTCATGTATACTTACCAGTTTGTACTTTCTTTTGTATCATATAATTTCATGTTATATACATGCTTCTACTGTTGTAACATTGTCATTGAAAGCATTGACAACGTGAAAACCCATCATGATACAGTACACATTTTTGCAACAAGTTGTTTTCATTAGAGGCCAATTAATATCCCAACTGTTGTAATGGTACGGTTTTGTAGGAAATTGCATAGTACTTTCCTTCCCACTTATTAATGAGCACTTTTTTCCTGCAAAGTTAACAGTGCAGTAATGCCTTGGTATGTGGGCAACTGGTAAGTTATCTCACTTATGTGAGAAGCACAAATTAATACCTGTTTTTCAATTTACAAGCCAATTTTCGCTTACAGGATCTCCTTTCTCTCACAAGCTAAGCATTATTGCCACTGCCTTGTCTCTACTGTCATTAGTTCATGAATCATATCAAATTCAGATATCCTAATCCAGATGACCCACCGATGCCAACACTGAACAATTTACCTATTTAATGTCATAAACGTCTCTTAGTGTTACATTTATGTTCATGATAAGGATGGTACCCAATGTTTATGCATTTTCCATATAACTTTAATGATGTAATTATTGTTCATCCACAGGTTAATGTTTAAGAATGTTGTTTAAATGCAGTAATTGATCATTAGTGTTACTTTCTTCACACTTAGTACTGTTATGTGTTGTATTATGGTAAACTTCATATGTTTGGGAAGACATTTTTGACCTCTGCAACCAATTACTGTTTATAACATAGGCTGTAATGGGAAATTAATTTCTGTTTTGATAAAAGCAGTTTTTGAGGACCCAATTAAGCTTGTTAACTGAGGAATTACAGCACGTACAAAATGAGGGGTTACCTTCCAGCATTCATGATTAACTCGACCCTTAGTTTAATATGAGCATCCTTCACTATCATACTCCCATTATTTTAATTTACCCAGCTTTTCCAAACAGACCCAATTTCAAGAAAGTAATTTATACCAGTTAGGGTGCAAACATGAAATATTTTCCAATAACAGATAAGAAACATGTATATACTATGACATATGAGTATGGAACATTGGTAGAATGATACTGACAGAGGAAAACCAACCTAGTCATCCCCCAAAGTTACGTCAAAGGTGGTTCCTAGACCAGCAACATTAGTCAAGACAGATTTTTTCAAAATTCACAAGACAAAATGGGGAGGGTGATTCCAAACAATCTGTTTTGACCAAGAAAGAATATATATTTATACTTACAGAAAATTTACTAAAGTACAAGATCTGACAAACATATGACAATTTAAGGAGGAGGCACTTCCTCTTAATTTGTAGGCCTGTCACCTGGATCATCATCTCCAATGTCCAACAACATAAGTGGTGATGCACAAGTCCTTGAAGATGACAAAGAAACCAAGCACAGAACTCTGGCGAGACAAAGACCCCTTCTTCTCCTTCAGAATCTCATCACAGAAAATCAACATTCTCATAATTCCTTGTCCAGTTGTTGCTGTTTGCTGCTTAATCGAATCAATATCCTTAATCACCTTTATGCGCACATTAATGAGTCAAAGACCCTCTATCACCTTCAAAACCATCATGGTCCTCTCCTTAGGCTCAAGTTCAGGTTCCTCGGATTCTTCAAGGTTGCTTTGCTTCCAAATTTCAAGAATATTGTCAAGTGTAAGCTCGTGATCATAGGAGTTCAGCAAATGGAAGATATCTTCAGCATCTCACATACAAATTTGTGTACTTGGCTTAATGTACTGGGTCTGGGGGCAAACCAGGTAAGTACACAACAACGTAAGTCAAAACAATGTGAGGTGGGGGATTACTGTACTCAAAGAATAATCTGTCCCATTACCACTTTGTCCACACAAGATCCCACATGGCCTGGCTGGGTATCAAACACGGACCCCAGAGTTTGGCGACTAACCACCTGAGCTTTGGCATGGCCTACAATGTATATAAAAATCAGTTTAAAGAAGACATGACCTCCCCAGAAGAAAGGACTAGAGAAACACTAACAAAACGAATCAGCAAACATCTTATCACTGAATGATATAAATGGGTAATAAACATGTAATGAAGGACCAGGAAGATAGTGTGCACTCACCGTACTGCTGTGAACAGTTGACTAGTTCTTCATGTTGTTTGTTTCTTGGGAAAACAGTCAGCATGGCAACTGAACCATTTATTGTCCCTACTAAGATATGTTCTGGTTCATCTTGGCTTGCAACTTTTGGCCACGCCATAGACGTTATCCATGCAGGCTGCATATCAATGTGACAATCCTCTCCTGTCACAGCAACATCTGGACCATCTGCAAGAGTTTTAGAAGTTGCAATTTCTAAAAACTGTGGCTGACTCCATCATAAATGTGACCCCAAACTTGTGATCTGCATACTTCATTACAACTAACAGCCTAAAATCAAATTCATATTAAATCTGTAAATAAAATGATTCTTTATATCCAGAACTCATCTGTATGAACCAGACAAGCTGCTGTAGCTAGAAACCTTTATGTTTCAATATTCTATTCCATTAATGAAAATACATCAACATGGCATCATATCCGTGAAGACTTGAAGCTTCAAGACATTTTCTATTTACCAACCTGGAAGGTGCCATATGTTCACAGTTCTGCCAATGGCTGCTGCCACAAACTTCCCTGAAGCAGACCAGCCCAACTGTGACATCAGTTCTCCACTCAGCTCACTTCCATATACATTTTCTGACTGATAAAACACCAAAGTGTGTGCCAGAAATGCCTGGTTGGCATTGGCTGAACACCAAACTCGTACTGTTCCATCATAGCCACTGTGAGAGGAAACAGCAATGACTTGCACATACAGTACATATAAACTTCAATACAATGTGGTTGTAGTTACAACAACCAGGTATCACAGCAAGTGCTTACACTGTATAAATACCCTGTTTCACCAAAAGATGGGTTAGTACCTTCACACCAATTGATGTTTATTACTCTATAATTACCACTATCTCCCTACTCCTGTCACCAATACCTATGAATGGGCAGATGGATGGATGGATGGACAAATGAATGAATGAATGAATGAATGAATGAACAGATGGATGGATGGATGGATGAATGAATGAATGAATGAACAAACATGGCATCTTCAAGAAACCAGTCTAATGACCAGCATGGTCAGACAGTACTTACATGTCCCTCCCTCCTTCTCACACCTCAAGAGCCCAAGTACTGACAAAACCAAGTACTATCACCCTCAAAGAAAAATGCACTCTGTTCAAATGGAACACTCGAGAATATTACACACATACACAACATATTACAACGGTAATGCAGAAAGATGTTCACTCTCTCTTTTTCAAGTACTCCATTAAGGTACAATTTTATCATACTAGGTTTCTTTTTGTAAGCTTACAAATTTATTATATTCTGCATATAGATACTGTTAGGTCAATTAAAAAGGTTTATGACAGCAGTATATTACACTTAGGATCACTTGGCTTCTGGACTTTGACACTGCCTAGCATCCTGAAAAGAACACAGTGTTCCAGAAAACAGATTCGCTTCTAACCACGCATGAAAGCAGAGAGGCACCTGTTTCATCAATGTAGCTTCAACCACATTCGCACAGAATGCTGACACAATGTGCCATCTGTCATGGATATCTTGCCAATCTTGTTTTTATGGACAACCTCCTCAGGGTGCATTTCTTTTGGAAGATTGTTTTAATGTTGTAACAATTTCCAATACGTTTAAAAACCTTATCCCAGGTGCATATACAACAAGGCCTTGTTTTATGCCTGACTGTTTTATGCCATTTTACTTTAACGCCCCCTACCAATATACACCAGTTATTAATTTAAATCCTCTCATTTTCAGTTTAATGCCCTTTGGCTGGTTTAATTGTATTTGTTTAAGTCTTTTTTTAAGGGAATATCATTTTTTACTTATGCCTTTTTGATTTATACCCACTTTTTCAGGAACACAACTGGTGTATAAAACAAGGCCTTGGTTTTTACAGAGGTCGTTATCTGAGATGGGCTGTCTAGTGATTGAAAACAGCTGTTTCTATCAGACTCAACTGAGTAAGTGCCTCCCTGCTCTTTCACCTGAGGAAAACAGATCCAGTTTCCAATACAGTGTTTTCTGTTTAGAATACTAAAAACTGGACAAAGTCTAGAAACTAAGTATAGTAAAGCTGGCAATATACAGCTATGCCTGGACCAGATAGGTGCCCAATCTTGTAATTTTACAGATATTGAAACATTATACCGAACGTGCACCTTGGTGTACCTAGCAACCTCATGGACAGACCAAAACATTTGTCACTTGACATCCTGTCCTGTTTTCCCTGCCAAGCTTTCTATTCCCATTTCATCACTACTCATGTAATATGGTGTATATAAAATAACAATAATAAAAAAGATACCAATGATTAATGGTCAAACCCTCAGAATTGGTGCTGAGTGTTGCTGGTTGACGGAAGAGTGAAATACAATCGGCCTCTTAGTCAAGTTCTGGCTAATGGAGCTTTTCAGATCACATAGTGCTGAATGCCACAGCTTTTAGTGTAATCTTAAACAGATGGTTTTGTTTTGTAGTTGATTTAACAGTACTGTATCGACTGTGCCATAATTAGTTGGAAATAAAGGATATGTTGGGGAGAAATTATGGCCTACATAAGGTATTACAGTACAGTCCTTTACTTGGTAGCACTGGAAAAACCATCAGAAACTTCAGTCAGGCTTTCCTGAGCTCCATCCAATATTAGGAACAGCAACTCCCAAATATGAAGCAAAACTGCCAACCACTACACTATAATGTATAGTACATACAGATTGTGTATGCATTATATGATGTGTTCTGAGTCTCCAATTACCAAGTGGCAAGCATTGTTCGGTCTTCATGCCAGGCTGCAAAACTTGCACGATTGTCATGACCCTCCAGCTCCACCACAGAACACTGTGGCATTACTCCTGACAGATCAGCAAAACTGAGGCTTTCAAGATTCTGGGGTGACATAATTGATACCCTTGCTGCAATACACTTCACCTGCATCATGAAATGAACAAAATTAAAAGCAATGCATTACAAGAAGATAAGATAAAGTAATAATAATGAGGCATATAAAACCAACGCAGCAGAGCAGCATTAACCAATCAACAGGAATTTTTAATTTACTCCGACAGAATCCACCCAAAATTAAAAATGCCTCTTGCAGATATTCTGGGGTGTTCTCTAGTTGTAAACATTGTATATCACACATGACAGGCAAAAATTTGACCTTAGCACTGTAGTTATAGAAATGTTATGGAATAAACAAAAGATATGTTGATCTTTATACCTACACATAATCTGGTGTTTCATTTTCTTTTCCTCATACAGCTACAAAATAATACTGATGTACATATATATATTTCCACAGTCACAATACTTTCCTCTGCAGCTATATACACGGCATATTTTTAACGTCAGGTCTCAACATTGTAGCTGTTGCAGGAGATTTATCACCATAAGAAGCCTGCCTCTTCTAGGAATTTAGTGTACATTTCCCCACAGATTCAATTTACCTTATTTCAAACAAGAATCACAAAGTGCTGACTTCAAGCTTCTAAGCAGGCCATGCATGTTCTGAAAATATTTCTTGTCACACAGTGCAGCTCTTGTCTTGAAATTCTTGCAGTCTCTTTTCCAGTATTGTCTTGTGGTTCTTGCAATAACACAGACTGTTCACATAAACTCTATCTTTCAATGTCCTCCCCCCAGAATAATGGCACAGATTCAAATCTGGACATCTATGAAACCAATAACTGTCTAAGACTGACATCAAAATGAGCAGAACACAACAGTAGAAATTTACCATTTCTTAAACAAGCATGGACTCTATGATTTTACATGCATTCATTGCACACCAGGCTCATAATTTAACGTTATGCAAAGGAAAATCATGAACTGCATAGGGATTTTCAGAACACCCATATCTGTTATTCTGGCTGTTTACATTCCCACTTAATGTAAACCACATCTCAGCTGAGAAAAACAAAAGTTCCAGAACAAGAAAGCCATTTGGCTACTGATTCTTGAAACCCCCTGCAAAACCAACTTTTTGCTTCCCAGTTTGGATGAAATAGCTGTTTCTCAGCTCTGATTTTATAAGGGCAGACTCAAAAGTTCCTTTGCTCTGTGAGATAAGGATTTTGACATCCCACCTCAATTAAAACATAATGTTTTTGTATTTTCTTTGCCAGCACTGACCTGTCAGTCACAATATGTCCACTATTGCACATGTAGTTCTTTTACATATCACTGCTGATGGACTCTTTTTATTAAGTTTTCAGTCAACATTTATTCCAAGTTGCATACTTTGCACAAGTACTGCACTGTTCACAGATGAAAAAAACGACCTTCAATCACAACTGTAGTTGGACAATATTTTTATTGTCGAGGGTGCTATATGTTTTGGCTTATTCACAAGCCATCAGTAAGTACAGGCTAAAAAAATATGAGAAAAAGCACATATATACAACACATTATTAATTAAAATGATCGAGTTCTCAATCTTACATTGTTTAAATAGGTTTTATTGTTGTTATTAGCTGAAACTGTGTTAAATTAATATTCAATTATATATTAAAATAATATACTAAAATTGTGTGATATGTTTGTTATGTTTCTTTCAGCCTGTCTGATGATGGCTTGCAAATAAGCCAAAACATGTAGCACCCTCAACAATAAAAATATTGCCAAATGTAGTTGTGACTGCCAGTCCATTTATTCAGCTGTTTACTTACACATCACAATGGGATGTCCTACCCTAATAACACTCTGTTCTACAGAAAACATTGACAGAATGCACTGAACTACTCTGTATGAGGCACAACAGACAAGGCATGCCAAATTCCAGTGCTGACATGATGATGCAACATTTGGTATAAGCCAGCTCATACTTCCCTATACTCAGTACAGTGATCAAAGACACACTCTGAGATTCAAATAGCTAAGCACTGGTTCTTTTGTTGTGAAATGTGAATTTGTTTCTTTATGGTATCCCATGACATAATCTTCATACAGTGCATAATGATGAAGCCATTCCATCTCACTTACAGGAGTCACATATAATAGATTGTTTCCTCTCAGTTCCATAAGCAAGCTGTAGACAGAGCAGATGATCTACTGACTATGTATCCTCTAAGTGGACACATACCACTAAATCAGTAGCACTGGTTCAACACAAAACATAATGTTTCTGAAAAAGTATAAATACAGTTCTAAAACACTGTGATATTGAAAACACATGTGCTATATTATTAATTACATGTGCAATATTATTCATTACATGTGCACAATCATTTAGATGCTCATGTTCTGCATCAAGGGGCCTTTTTATTCAGATCCTTCGGACAGGGGGAGAGGCTTCAGAGACAATTTAAACCTGTCTGAATCAAAACAGACACTATAATAGTCCCTTGAATTTTTAATTAATGATTTTTTCCATACTAAGAATAGTGGGAAAGTCACAGTCATACACAAATTATTAAAGTTGTTCATACCAACTGCTGAGATGCCCACTGACGATGACTAGAGGCCAACTTTGTAGACAGAACACAAGCAGCTAAGGCATCTGGTAGCTGTAAAGGGCTTATTACAGGGGCATCTGTCACTGGACTGTTTATCAGTTTCCCATCACCATCTTCTGTTTCCGGGAAAAATTATTCAACAGTTATTACTGCATACTATGCACAACTTGATTTGACTTAAAACGGATTTGATTCACACGACAAATATTTTAACGATTAAGTAATCAGAGTCCCTTACTTTTATTTGGTATATAGTCAAAACGTCTGTTTGTTTACGTTAATAAAGTACCACGAAATTCTGTCACCTTGCTAGGACCTTAAACAAGCATTTCCTGTTGTCTAGTTAGAACTCTAATCATGTGACTTAACAAAAAAGACCTCCACACAGAATTTCCATTTCCCATTGTGGAATATAAAACAGCCACATAACTGTATCTGAAAACAGAACTGCAGTATAAAGACCTATCACAATGTGCATCATCTCTTTATGCAGCAACCGCAAATTAATTAACGAGTAATTTAATTCAATTTTGTGTCTTGATATCTGTGAAAGTACAAAGATGTTGATATGATATTGGTAGAAGTATGAACAAACTAAACTAAAATAAAAACTTTTCTAGGAGGTCCAAATGACAAAACAAAAATAAATAAATACACACATACACAAATGGTTCTTGAAAATATAAAATAGCAAGAAGACACTAAAAATTTAAAAGCACTAAAGGCCAACAAACATGGAACTAGAAACAAATGACAGGATGCATGCAAGTGATAAAGTCATATTCAATTGATTAACGACTCCAATACAGTTTGACCGTCAAGAAATAAATAATGGTTGCAAAGCCTTTCAATATCTTAAATAGGATAATTTTTGTACACATATTCAAAGGAAATTAACTTCTAAAGCCAGAAAACATTTTACACAAGAACTTCATACATGGTAAAATTTAATGTTTCCTTACAGAAGTTTTGGTGGAACTTCAAAAATCAAACTTCTTATGTGGGGAAACTTTATGGACTTTGTACCACGGAACTAAAAATATCACTTGTATCTACAGGGAACTGGATAGAAAGTTAATGACATTCTGCAGAACTCAAAGTTCTATATCTCAGTGTTCCACTTAATGGTACTTCAAAAAGCTGTGTGTTGGTAGTACCTTTAACAATGTTGGTCAGTGAAGTACCACCATGAGAAGCCAACAAGCTAACAAGAGCTTGAGTAACAGCAAATCCGGGGGTAACATCAGGCGATCCAAGTCTGCTGCTTTGAGACTGATTTACAGCACCCATAGCAGCAGCTAGAAGCTCCTATAAAATTAAATACCGTATGCAGTAAACTCCAGACAGTAAACAGCAGATCTCATTATTTTTGGTGTTCTTTATACACAGAGCGACAAAGAATGCTCTGGGAAGATCGTAAGCCTCCCTCTACTCTAAGTAAAACCACAAGTTGTGTGTAGAAATTAATCTCATTCATTTCCCATTTAAGACCGGAGTGTCTAAGTATCTATATTTCAAATGAAAGTATTATCAATTTGCACTGCATGTTGAATACTATTTACTAATTTATATCACAAATAAACTATCTGATGATGTATAGCTGGAATATGTAGCAAAAATCCCAGCAATTGAGAATATATTAGTTGCGCTGACTATATTAAAATCTGATTATGAATTTTATATTTGTATGTTACATTTACATTTACCAACTGGCAAGTAATACTGACTAGATGAGTCAGTAATAAATTATTTTTTTAACAAAACACAAGAGAATGCAGATTTATACGAACATTTCATTTTGTTTCACGTGGTAGTAAATTTCTATTCTTTACCTTAGTGCACATGTGCAATACTAATTCTGAGGCCTCAGTATCTGTCTGTGCCAAAGCAGCAATGGCACAACTGAGGTAGTTGAGATAGGTAGCTGTAGCTGGAGGCAAATGACTAGTAAGATGGCCTAACTGTAGACAGGAGGCTCCTCCACCAGGCCTGGGTCCCCCTTCAATGAGTGGCTGCTGCAGATCAGAAGACAATTCAACACGCCCTCCGGCAGTTAGGCTCATGAGACGAACTACCTTGCGGATATCTGATAAACCAATGGCAGCCAATCCAGCTGGCAGACTACATGATGTTCCACTGCCATAACAGGGGATCAACTGTTTCAGGATTTATACCTTTCAATTACACATGTCCTGAAATACAGGCAGTCCTCATTTAACACTGGGGTTCCATTCCTCAAAATCACAACACAGAGCTGGAGCAAACAATACAGAATGGAGCAACCACAAACAACAACTGAGCCACTGCGTAGCTAGATCTCACAAGCTGCTGGGGGAGAGAGGGGAAAATACATTAATTGAAGTCTGGGAAATGTTTGTCAAATACGACGTCACTAAAATTGTCAGCATTAACATTTGATGACCTGCATATGCAAATGCACATAAAAAAATACCCTAGAAATTAATTTTACATGTTTAGGCAACAAGGAAATTTACTGCATTTTAAGACATGCTGCATAATCTCTGTTTTATTTTCCATAAAATGCTATTTCATAATTTAATCTTTTTCTGTTCAAATAAAACTCATGTTCTTCATAAAAAACCATGCACTAAAATTTAAATACCAACCCAGTCATTTAAAGGTTAAAGGAAAACACTGCTGATCAGGGAGCATTAGATGAGGACTGTCAGTACCAGTGGAGCATTTCCAAGGAGAATCAAAGCACTATAAAAGGATACAACAACACAAGATAAATCCGTACTGTAAGTGACTAAATATTAGAGTGATTACATTGATAGAACTTGAAGAAGAAATGCAGTAAATATGAAAAAGTCACAAATTTAGTGTTATTTCATTCTAAAGTATGTCCAAATGCCTGATTACCTAACAGACAGCAATGAAAGGGCACTCATCACCACAGAACGAGCTACTAGAATCTGTGCAGCGCCTGTGATCCTCTGCAGAGCCATGATGCGGTCCCGTGATGATGTAAGGAGTGATGCTTGCTCACCAAGAGATTTCTGTTTGTTATCTCCTTTACCATATCCAGGCTTAAGTTGCCCTGCCACATAAATTTGTACAGGTGAAGACAAAATTTACACTCTTAACATTATAACTGTTTGCAACACTGACACAGATTGTTGTCAACACAAAAGACATAAAAATTAACGTAAGTTCCAAATCAAAGTGGGCCTAATATTCTGCACACACCAATAGTTATGCAAAAAATTTATTATACACAACAAATTAACCAACCCCATGAGCAAAGTCCTTCTTGCAAAGCAGTCTCTCAGCTAGTCAAAAAATTCTCCACATTTTATGAGATCCACAGGTTCATTACTGTACTCACAAGAGCCTACAAACTGTCATATCCTGAGCCACTTCAATTCAGTCCACACCCTCCAATTCTACCTGTTTAAGTTCCATTCTAATATTATCTTCTCAGCAATACCTCAGTCTTCTAAGTGGTCTTTTTCTTTCATGCTTCTCTACCAAAACACAGTATGCATTTCTCACCTCTCACATGAGTGCCACATGCTGCACCTATCTCACCCTCGTTGCTAGGAATGATGGATGAGAAAACCTACATTTCTTTCAGCCAGTATCAAACACAAGACTTTGAAAGAGGGTGCCAAAAACACCAGGCCAACCTACTGGTTCAGTGTTTCATAAAATATCAATGCCACTGCATGAAGTTCAGATGGTATTTAGTGATGAATTACATAAAGGGATTACTACACATGGTGTACTATAAAGAGTGTAATTTATAGATTTATAAGTTTTAAAACTTTCGCGGCGACATGATTCAATATAGTCTTCTCGGGCGCACAGCCGCGTCAATTCGTTTGAATACAACGTTTTGGGGACTAGCTCCGTCCCCATCCTCAGGCAAAACTGATTTAACATACAACTCGTCTGTCCCGTGTTTTTCTACCTGCCGCGGCAGGGAGAATCAGACCGGTTTTGTAGTGCCCAAACAGTTAAGTTGGTGGGTGGGCTGTTGACTGTTGTTCTCCCACGCCTCGCTGCGAGGTCCTTATCTGACGTATTGCAGGCTGCCAGGCTCTGCTGAGTATGAAACCGCCATCCTTGTTGATGTTGTCCGGATGTAATTTTATTTCAATGGCTTCTTTTATTATGCGGTCCATGTATCCTTTTTTCCTGGCTAGTCTGCAGGTGTTGTTGAATTCTATCTTGTGGCCTGTTTCCAGGGCATGTTGAGCAACTGCTGATTTTTCTGGTTGCCCCAGTCTAAGGTGCCGTATGTGCTCTTTTCGCCTCGTCTCGATCGTTCCTTTGTCTGGCCGTCTTTCCGCATTCACATGGGATGCCGTATACGCCGGGTATTTTTAAACCAGGGTCATCCTTCACTGGTCTCAGCATGTGGCAGGTTTTCTTTGCTGGGACGTGTATGGTTCTGATGTCGTACTTGGATAGAAGTCTGCTGATTTTATTGGAAGTGGATTGTTGGTATGGCAGAAGTGCTGTAGCAGTTGGTTTTTCATTGTTTTCTTTTTGTTTCCTTTTTGAGTTAAGGGCGTGACTGATATCCCGATCGCTGTAACCATTTTTACTGAAGGTCTTTTTTAAATGCTGTAGCTCTTCTCCTATGCTTTCCGTATCGCAGATCGTCTTTGCCCGGTGTACCACAGTTCGCAAAACCACATTTTTCTGTGCCAGATGGTGTGCTGATTCCGCATGTAGATAGAGATCTGTGTGTGTAGGTTTTCTGTATACTGAGTGTCCTAGTGAACCATCCGGTTTCTTCTTACAAGGACATCGAGAAATGCCAGTCTGTTGTCTATCCCTGTCTCCATGGTGAACTTGATGTTTGAGTGTAAACTGTTCAGATGTTGAAAGAAGATCTGCAGTTCTTCCTCTCCATGGGGCAAGATTACAAAAGTGTCATCTATGTATCTGTACCATATGGAAGGTTTCTTTTTTGCCGTGTTCAAACGAATTGACGCGGCTGTGTGCCCGAGAAGACTATATTAATTTATAGATTATTTGAAGGTACTATACTGGTGTCCACCTGAAGTGACAGAGCAGAACCATCAAAACCTGCATAAGATAAACCCCAGCTGAGATTTAGAAAACCTCCAACACACAAGTCAGACACACATAAATACTGAAAGTAACACCAATAAATATCCAACACTAAACATTAAAATTGGAAAACAATTGACTTGTGAATATTACAAATGCAATTTTGCTGTTTCAGAGTTGTGTTGAATAATGGCTTAAATATATTTTTGCAGTGACTTCTCAAATCTTTAATTCTTCCTACACATGTGTGTTCAATCTCAAAGCTGTTTTGTTCACCTGGTTGACCAGAAGAAACAGATTCAAGTGTGACACTTAGCACAGCACTTGCTCCAAGTGGGTCAGGCTCTTTCAGTAGAAGAGGCTCAGGTGTAGTCCTCCTTTCCCCCAGTCCAAGGTATGGTGCTAGTTTGGAGAAGTGGTCAGGCAATGGAGTCAATCGCTCATCCGTCTGCATACACAGTACATCAACTTCTGTGAACACACACACAAGTAGCCATATCAACATGATAATTTAGCTCAGGTATACTATTTCTTTGATCCCAGTGGCTGCGCGGTCTAAGGCGTGGGTCTATAGCCGCTCGCTTACTGGGATTGTGGGTTCGAATCCCGCCTACGGCATGGATGTCTGTCACTTGCAAGTGTTGTGTGTTGTCAGGTAGAGGTCTCTGTGATGAGCTGGTCCATCATCCAGAGGAGTCCTACCGAGTGTGGTGTGTTTAAACTGTGTGATCATGAAGCCTCGAAAAATGAGGCGGCCTAGGCCCCCAAGGGGCTGTCGAGCCATTGGGGGAAAAAAAATACTGTTTCTTTTGACAAGGGCACGAGTCACTGGAACCAAACTCTTGAGGAGAAACAAAGTAATTTTAGAGTTGCTGGCATTTATTACACTTACCAGCACTTCAAGGGTGAACTACTGCATCTCCCTACACACTGTTCATTGTTTAATTTTATTGCAGAATCTTACTTTTGACAAGTTACTTTTCACTAATGATTCATGCCTTTTCAAAACTAAATCACCATCATCATCCAATTTTATTACACATCAAAGGAGTTTATTAAAAATAAACATAGGATTTACAAAAAATAACAAAATATACAATAATAAAGTACGAGTAATAATGACTTATTTAATATAAATTAATTACAGAAAAACAGTTACTTTCATTTAAAATAACATTAATGAAACATGTCTCTGTTTGTGTAAAGAATATGTCTGCTTTAGTTTTCTTCATAAACTTCTCCATAACCTTCTTTCCTAGGTCATGCAAGCATTTTACTGTAAAATTCTTCAAAAATTTCATTGAGTCTTTTAAGATCTTTAGACTTTACTTGATTTTCTCCTATTGAATGCCGTCTACCTAGGTAAATTCGGTACATTGCTACATAGGGGACTGAAGGATATCCTTCCCCCTTAGATGGAGTTAAGGAAAGATTTTCCTCGCAGTGTTTCTGCCATACGTTTTTAAAATCCAAAGTGACGGGGTCCAGCAGTTCAGCTACAAATCCATACAGGCTGCAAGATTAAGTTGTCAATGTTATATACTTAAGGGGTGGTAAAATCCTATCTGGGCAATGAACACTTCATTTTAGTACAGAAAAATCATGATCACATGATAGAAAACTAGGACTACTTTCCCAAAAGCATGAATTCTCTTTAATTTATACAATTTATAAAAACGTGAACATCAACATTACTGACTCGTGTCCCTGATCAAATGAATGGTTCAACTTTACATGAGTTACATGCATTAATTATAAGTGATATGCAAATACCCAGACTTTAAGATTAAATTAACCTCAAAGTCACTATAAATAAGCTCAGAACTTCAAATAAAACTTTTAGTGCATGTTTCTTTTAAATTTACTATAGCATAAAGAAGACTGTCACGCAGCGAAAAGACCAGTATCTCAGTCGGCAACACTGACCATTGGTGCAACAAGTTTCAAACAGACGTCACGTTAAATTTTAAAGGGAAACAAACATATATATAAAAAATACTGAATTGAAATTTACACTTAACAAAAAATCATTGGAAAATCAGGATCTATGCAATGGTAAATAAAAGTAAATGCAAGGGAAAGAGTGATGGATAATACTAGTAGCATTATGAAATGTGAATTGCTAATGTGTCATGTAATACACACTTTAAGAAAATTAATTTTTGAAAACAGAAACAGAAAAGGATTGTCCAAAATAAGAAAAGGAAAAGTAGCCCATCTTGCATGCCAAGCCACAGTGACTTCTGGCAACAAAAGAGCAAAATCAACATGCCAGCTTAGGGTGACCAAATGTTCAGTTTTTAAAAGCAATGTCCCTGTTAATTAAAACTACATCTTAATTATCACACATTTTAAACCAAATCCCAATTTGCCCAGTTTTCTTCTGAAGGAAATACACCTTTTAAATAGCAACTAAATTCCTTTCAGCAGACTGATTCATTATAAACATCAATATTCTTAGTTCAAATGCCTTGAGGTTGGTTGATCAACTGCATCAAAATATGACAAAGTAGGTGTTCGAGCCTAATCAGTTGGTCCATCCGTCTACTGTTACTGCTACTATAAAATCTCTGCAAGCAATGTAAATGTGAAGTAGAAAAATCATCTGTAGTGTGTTTCTTAACGGCATGCTGGAATGCCAAGTAAGACTTGTGACAGGCAATGACTGTCCATATATGATGACAACATATCTCACCCGTAACAGTTTTCGGTTACCCTAGCATTCTATTTGAGCATGTCTTTCCTAGATTGCAGGGAAGTACCCTTTTAGTATCAATGTCACCAATATTTACTTTCAACATACAGTTTCTTCTTGCTTCTATTCTATTGTATTTGATTTTCAAGTGCATGTTAAATTGGATTAAAAAAACAGCAGGCTGCAGGACTGTAGAATGGCTATAACAGGCCACTCCATGTACAGCAGGCCTTCCAAGTGCCCACACATGGGGTTAAAACATTGTTACAATGAATGTAATATGGCAAGAAAAATCTTGGGTTCAAGATATGTATGTGGCTTTCTGTTTTTTCACTTCCAAATTCTGGTGACCCTTTCATAATACAAGTAATGTGAAGCTCAAAGAGGACAATCATAAGAATCAGAACCTTCATCACGAACAGAGCTTCTGCCCAGAAGGTCAGGTGCCAGCAACTGGGCCAGATTGCTCGGCAGCACATTGCCAACCACGTTGCCCACCACTGCAGCATTATTACTACCACTGGGCTGGGTTATTGATCTTGAATCAGGGAACTTTGGGAAGCACTGGAACTGCAGGCTGTATTTGTCTTGGCATTCATTGCACATCAGGTAATTTGTTCCTGTAACACAAAAAAATACAGAAAACTTCATAATATATACCCTTCACCTACAATGTCAAACACTGATACTTAAATCCTGTTGTAACTAAGTAATACACAGATGAAGTTTCCACATGTTCCCACCTTTAATTATACTGTTTGTGAAGGGGGGGGGGGGGGGGGGCATGACTGTGGAAGTCAGATATTTGCATGACTTACTTCAGATTTAATTTAATTTCCAACAAAGTTACCTCCAAAATAAACACAATGCAATGCTGTCTTCTCAATAATAGAAGAAGAGTAATTTACAGATAGGATGAGATGCAAAAGAAGGTGCAATATCCAACAATCAGCACCTGGCCAATATGACAGTTTCTTTTGTGGGGCAGCAGTGTCTCCTTTCTTATAACAGTGGAAAGTCACCCATTTTTGGATTCAGAATTATCAATAGGAACTAACCAAGAATATTACCACAGTAGCCTGCACCCCAAAGCAAGCCACAGCCTGGGTGTGCTGACAGCATGTGACCTGCTAAGTGTGATGACATTTCGTGACAGATTCCACATAGAACAGGCAGTCCATAATCCATCTGTGTTGCAGCAGTCGGAAACTAGAGATAATAACAAATGAGACGATTTTAAAACAGGAAGTCATATATCAATATAACTTTATTCTTCACAGGCCTTGTTAGCAAGAGTGAAAGTAGACTGTAGTAACATGTCAAGCAAACAAAATACTAACTTAAAATGATTCCTCTGGTTGTGGTAAATATATAAAGAACCAAAAAGTATTCATCAGGACACAATATATATTTGATACAGAGAACCTAAAAACAGCTACACAATGATAGCTTAATTATAAGCCAAGACATGAAGATGTATTTAGGTTCCCTATATCAAATATATGTTATTTTTCACAAGTACTTACTGGTTCCTTAAACAAAATACTATGCAAACATAACATCACAACTTTCTTAAACTCTTATCATTTAAATCTTTCAGGTGGCAATCTCCTGCAATAGCCTGCCACGTGACACAATTTTTCAATGGTCTGCCTTTATATTTGGAGAGGCCTGGTTTAAATCTTAACCAGGACATCAACTATACTGACTGAGGTCTTTCTTTTTCCAACATCTGCACTTGCATGTTGCTATCATTCCTCAGTAGCTTTGATCTTCCTGCAAAATAATTCTCTCATCCATTTCATTCAATTAATTAACACACTGGACATGGTTCCTTGTCAAACTGAAGAGTTCTGGAGAAATACTGGAAACATTAGAATTCAAATAAACAGCATCACACTACTAACCACTCCAGAACTGCTACCCATATCAGACATTCGTACACTCTCAATTCCTTGAGGCACAGAGTCCATCAGGTCTGTATCTTGAAACACTCCGTATAAAGGTTGAGCCTCTCCCCGTACATGCTGCCTTTCCCGATCCTGGCCTATAATAGAAGGCACTTCATTATGACAAGAAACCCTCATAATCAAATAATGGTTCTACATTGAAAATATCTCTGTTCTCAAGTGCTATTTTATAAAGAAATTTTAGGAAAGATGGCATGCATGGTTGGTAAACCAAGAGATCAGATGCTGAATGTTTCATCTTCACTTGTACAGCACACCTACAACATTAAACTTTCAGATGCAGACAGCCCACAGAAAATCACAATGCCATACATAAAACGTATTTAAATCAGCCAGTATCATACTGTGGGATTCATGTTACTCTAACTTTGCATCACTAGTTTTCCCCAGTCTCAACGTTTCTGGAAACTACAACCAAAGCCATTAACAGTTTTTGTAAGTTCTCAAATTAAAATAATCACAATTCATAAAGTATTGTAAATCTAATTTTAACACTTCTATTGCCTTTGTTTTTAAACTCTGAAACCTTACTTGTGCTTCTATCATTAACATTACCTGCTCGCTCAGCCAGATAACTGCGAATGTCAGAACAGGCTCTCCTTGGACCAAGTCTTGTGCGACGGCCACCCCCGACATCCAGGTCTGGAGCACACTGGCTCACATCCACAGTCTATATAAAACGTATGCATAATTTAGTATAATGGGTTCATGTGTTATGAAATTAATGTATTTCAGAATGAATTATACCATATCAAAAACAAATTTACTTTTGATACTACAATGCAGTACCATTTCACAAGTGTATTTAAAAAATAATTTCCCATACCAGGCACAATATGTAAAATTTATACATAAACTGAATTCATGTGCTTTCACAATTTAATGCCCAACTTGTGGAAAATAAATTAACGGAGGGAAGAAGTAGTAAAATATGACAACATAAAATATGTAATGAGAAAACTAATGTTACTTTCTTTTACACGCTTTATCCTAAATAAATATGCAGCTGAACTTGAAAACCAAGATTATGTGACTACTATGATCTTTGTACATTTCTACAGACAAGTGAAAGGGAAAGGGTTATTGTCTTCCTTTGAATTATATGGAGGTAAATGCTCACAAACATTTGATTGTGAACATGAGTTGTGAGCATGACAAAGAGTAAAAACTGAGAAATATGCAAAATGTCTAGATAGGATTCATTACAAACTGAACTGTAAGAACTAATATTACAGTGGTTTGAACACATAACATGAAATGAACATAGAAGACTAACAAACATATAAGTATACCTGAAAATAAATTAGGAAACACAAATAAGAGGATCAGGAGAGGATGAACAGATACATGGAAGAACTAGAGTAAAACTGAAACAGAATGTGTATGGGCAGACAAGGATGGGTAAAACAGACTGCATTACTGAACAATGGCCGCACCAGTGCAAATATCTGTGCCTCTAATGCTACATATACTAAAACACTCATAATATTAAACACTAATAAATCACCTGTGCCCTGCAGAGTAGTATGTCAGACACTGAGGAGCGTCCTGAATCATCTTCTCTTCCCTCCATGACCTCTGAGTCAATACATGGATGTTCAATCATCCACGTAGCCAGCTGATTAATAGTGTGGGCTGACATGTCACCAGTACTACCTATAACATAACAAGTTAGAATGCATATGTATAACACAAAAATTCTATGACTAGTACAAAACAGGTGGGGTGGATGAGCAACGACCTCCAATAAAAAATTTGATGAAGATCAGTCCAACAGTTCTCAAATTATGTGAAGACATAGCACAAAATTCCTTTGGTTCAATATCTGAAAAAGACAACTGACAGAAAAAGTCTACTGGTCTACATGTGTGTTTCATTTTCCTCTAAAACGTTGGATTGAAACATTTCTCACTCTGACAAATACTGTCAAATCACATTCAAGATACATACAGAAACATGTGTAGGTCTTCATGTAAATTGTCCAAACATACATACATAATTCAGTAAATATGGATTGTGTAAGATTTGTCTAAGTCATTACTAAATCTGGCGACTAATAAGTAATAAACTTTATAAAAACAATGGCCATGAATATAATTTTAAATTTGCACTTCATTAAAATGTCATCAAAATCTGTTATAACAAAACCATTCTTAATTCCAAACATGGGAATGGTGAAGTTATGGTTCAAAACTGATTCGTATAAATCAAACTCAGTTCCATCATTATATGTTTGTGATGGCAACTAATATTACATTTTATGAAGCTACATTCAGCTAGAGATGAGCAATTTCCAAGTTCACACTTTTCTTTTAACATTATTATTCGGCTCATCCAACAGAAAAAGCAGATACGATGTTAATATTTGTATACCTATATCTTTAATGCTAACCTGTAATACTGATGGCTTTCTGAACATGCTTAAGGGAGAAACCCATTTCCATAAGGGGAGCAGCAATGGGTGGTGGTGGGGGTGAAGGAGTGCGCATGCGATGAACTCTTAAAAGTGGTGCTGACTGAGGTGTTGGCTTGTTGGACAGTGATGGTGAAGACAATTGTGGTGAAGAAAATTCAGAGAAGCTGCAGAGGGCTGCTGCTGCTAAAGGTAAGGATGAAGGTGGAACTAGGGGTGAGATGCGGCGGACAAGGCGAGACAGCGATGAGGGTGATGGAGCATGAGAGGCTGGAGTGCTTGTTAAATTATGTGGTGAACGTGGACCTGCTGAAGATTCCTGCAACAAAAACAGACATGTTCTCAAAATGGGGACTCTTTAGTACCATAATTTGGGAGAGAAAAATTTTGAGGAATGTATACGAGCCAGTAATGGAACAAGAGATTCAGAGAATCAGAAATAACCTAGAAATGAGGTAATTATACAACCTGCAAAATATCATATTTTATGTTCATTACAAGTCTTCTTCTGAAATATTCATATTTCAGAATAAAACTTATTATATATTATAATATAACCTTACCTTGTATGAAGAATCTTAAAAATATTACAACAGTACTCAGAGGGAAAGATACATCTAAGTGACACACGCATACAATCTTTTTCTTCTGGTAACACACAGACTGCAACATCCATTCACACAAAATGTACCAAACCGGATATACAATGTCACAAAAAAAAGTGCTCCTGTTCATTTAATTTCATATAAAATCCTCAAAAGATGGTAGATAATCTTCAATGTTTGAAAGAAGGAAATGCTGATTTGATTTCAATTATTTTCTGTAAGGTACATTTTTTAATACAGGAATAAGATTACAAAAAATCAACTGATTTGCTTTTTGTTTGGCACACAAAGTGTGAAAAAATAGTTTTATATTAATATTATACATACAATTTAAATCATTTTAATAAGCTAATTTCACTACTATGAACATACGAAGGCCATTTCAGAAGTTTGTGTATGGTGGCAGCACCGTGCAGTGCGTCATGTGATTGAACTCAAATTACATGTGTGGTGCCAGTGGCTCTATTGCTGCTATCACACAGGTGCATTGTCTTTGTGACATCAGTTGCTGTTTAGCTATGGATCGGGAAAGACTACAAGAAAATTTCTCACGGACGGACGTAAGAACAGTAATAAAATTTAATGTTCTGTTGGGTAAAAGTGATCTAGAGTGTTACAAGTCATTGAAGGAAGGTTTAGGGACACATGCTCCTTCATATGAAACTGTTCGCCGATGGGTAAATTTCATTAAGAATGGCCGGGAACAGACAGACGACACCCCTCACAGTGGAGCCCCAAACGACGGCGACCGATGAACTCCATGTGAACCAAGTGAAATTTGTTCCTTGAAGGTACGTGCAGTATTTCATGCACGGCAATTGCTACAGAAGTCGGAATCTTGCCAGCAAGTGTTTACCGTATCCTCACCAACAGCTTGGGGAAAAGAAAACTTTGTGCAAAGTGGATTCCACACGTGCTCAACGATCACCAAAGAGCCATGCGTGTTCTTCTCGCCAACACCCATCTGCAGCGTTGGAAAAATGAAGGCAATGCATTCCTTGATCGCATTTTAACGGTTGACGAGTCATGGACGCATTCATTTGACCCTCAGCTGAAACAACAGAATGCTGAATGGTGCGCCCCAAAGTCACCGAGGAAGAAAATTGCATGGCGCAGTCAGGGAGCTCTGAAAGTCATGCATGTCATGTTCTTCAGCCGAAATGGGCTTGTGCTTGACCATCCCGTGCCAGTTGGTACCACGGTTAATGGCCAATATTACTGCTCACTCTTGCAGCATAAGGTGAGGAAGGCTCTTTGCCGTAAACAACCAAAACTGCTGGAGCGTGGTGCCATTTTGCTCCAGACAATGCAACACCTCATCGCCATCGGGATGTACAAAATCTGGTGCAACGTTGGGGCTGGGAGGTGTTGGCACATCCTCCCTACTCTCCAGATCTCGCCCCATGTGATTATTGGTTGTTTTCATGTGTGAAAAAAACATCTTCAGGGAAAACGATTTCAATCAGAAGAAGATATCAACACTGCTGTCACTGCCTCTTTAAGGCGTGTGACCAAGGACAAATACAGAGCTGCAATTGATCATTTACCATGTAGATGGGAAAAGTGTGTGGACAGTGCTGGTGCTTACATTGAGTAGAGGACATATGTGTATACATTCAGGAATATCAACAGTATTTTTATCCAGTATTTTATTACAATAAAATCATACACAAAACTTCTGAAATGCTCCTAGTACAACCACAAATAAAGCAATTCAATTCTCCCTGATGACAAGGACAGAGATGGTCCTTAAAACGTTGGTTTACTCGCCATTCAACCACATGACGTGGTTGCTAGCCTGAGAATAGTTTATTGAATTCAGTTCTCACTTCCTACCCTCAAAGATGGATGTGTTCAATTACATATATGGGAAAACCTCAAAAATGACTTCTGGCTGTATCATTTTTAAATGACACTGGTTTGCACAAAATAAATTCTTTAACAGTGATATAAATCCAAAAACACACAGACTGCTAAAGCTGATGCCTCACCTGAATATTATCCTGCTGACTGGCATTCACATCGCGAATATTTGTCAAGCTCCGTATTTTGGTTTCTGTTTCTTGTATGTGGAAACCTTCCTCTGCCTTGGCTCGTACATACATAGCATGAAGCACTGTCACCACACGTTCTATCTCACTCAGACTTACAACGGAACGCAACTTGCACTGCTGAACACTCTTGCTTACCATGAACCTAATACACAACATTAAAGTCAGTAGATGGAAGGGAATGACTGCTGTCCGATTAAGTTACCATTTTCTTTATATTTCACTCAAAATATATAAAACACACACAATCATAAACTCCTTTTTTTTTTTAAATGGCTCGACAGCCCCTTGGGGGCCTAGGCCGCCTCATTGTTTGAGGCTTCACGATCACACTTTGAGACACACCACACTTGGTAGAACTCCTCTGGATGAGGGACCAGCCCGTCGCAGAGACCTCTACCAGACAACACACAACACTCACAAGAGACAGACTTCCATGCCCTCGGCGGGATTCAACCCACAATCCCAGTAAGCGAGCGGCCGCAGACCTACGCCTTAGACCGCATGGCTACTGGGATCGGCGCATAAACTCCTTACCACACATTATTAAAACTGGGATAAATTATCTGGTATTGTTTTCTATAGTTTGCATCTCATTGGACCAGTTCATGAAGTGCTTATTCTTTATCTACTAACCACTTTACGAATGTGTTCCTTACATAGTTCTTCAATTTTCACCAAACTGTGTCTGAACATAAATCTTAAAGACAGATCACTAGTACTGCACTCACAACACTAAAACACTCATTTTCCAAGTAAAGACCCATTCAGTGCCTCTGATCACTAGTACAAGAATAGCTTGAAACTCAACTAATTTCATGCATAAGAAATGGTTCCTCCACCCATTTTCCCCAACAGCCTGATAATTAGTGTAACAAGTAATGTCTCGTAAGGAGTATCTGCATCCATTCCACAGATCCAAAGGGTAGTCAGAATAATTACAGGATGTGTAATACACTAAAATTATAAAACATAAAGATATACACTTTAAAGTATTATTACTGAGACAAATGTTCCACGCAACTCTTACATATACACAGCAGACTAGTTACACTGCTGGAAGTTGAGAAGTGTGACTATGCAAAGTAAATCAGTGAGACAAGTCCTGCTTGTGGAAAGCTCCAATTTACTTCAGGTTGTTTCAATAATTTCTATTTGTTTGTTTGCTACATCCCAGTCTTTTGTTGCAAATTTTATAGAGGCTGTAGCAAAGACTGGGGAGAAACTAACAGCCAAAAACAAAATAACAAGTCTGTGTCATGGACTAAAAACTTCACTTCACTTAGTTGATCTCTTCTACCAGCAGGTGTAGAGGATGGACTGAAAACAAGACCTATAAATGTGGAGCAATTATAATGCCTAATCAACCAGCATGCCTTTTGGCCAGAAACTATAACTCTTAGTTCAAATACACTGTTAATTAAATCAGAGCATGTACACTATTCAGAATATCAGCAATTCTGCCTGCACATTGACAACTCTTCCAAATGTTTGTGGTGGAAAGCAAAGAGCCTTGCCTCATAATGTGTTTCAGAGCATCACGCAGCTCTGCTTCTTCCAGCAGAAGACAGCCATTCTCCTTAACAGTCTCATCTGTGTTCCCCTGCTCCTCACTAGACTCTGTTTCTGACTTCTGTTGTTTCAATTCAGCATCACCAACATTTTCCTGTAAAAGAACAGCGATAGGTATTCATAACACTATAAATTAGAGTACTTTGGTTGTAATGTTTAATAAGACAGGTGTCACTTGCAGCTTGTTCCTTCACTCTGCAAATTCTATAAGGCTTTAAAAGTGATATAAAATGTTTTGAAAAATCCATGACAAAGTTTCATTAATTTAATAACATTCAATTCTAATACCTAATGCTGTCTTAATCAAAGAATCTATGACCCCTTAATCTTATAAGAGTATATTCACCTTTTAACAATAAAATTTTCATGAATCCTAATGAAGTGTTTCAATGTCACCATGTATCCTTCTTCCCTTAACACGTACACTCCCGTGTCTGACCATAGTCAGATAAGGTTATTCTGTCAAAGCTACCATATCCGACCATGGTAAGGCAAGAGCACAGTGCAATAAAAACGCAGTTTGACCAAGTATTTTCTGCTTTAGTCACTAGATTGTGTATGAAGCACCCTTCTGACATCACTTTTCTCACATTTAAACAATCCTTTTCATTTTCAGAGGGCTCTGGTGAACCAAAATGGCAAAGGGTAGGTGTGTTGTATTGTGTAGCACATACAAAAATGCAGTGTTCACTTCTATCCAGGATAGAAATATGAAATATGAAATATCACACCCTACAAAAATACTAGAACTCTCAGTCTGTGCCCTGTGGAAATTCACTTCGTCTATCTACAAAAATTGGCAGAAAATTAGAGTTTAGTATAATGTTGCAAAACAAGCATGTTGTATAAAATATGGCTGTGCTGGCAGTTCAGCAAGCAATGGCGTTGCTGAGGGTGAACATGTTAAAAATCTGCCTTCTAAAACCTTATTCACCTAGAAACCTCCTTCTAGTAAATCAATCCACCAAGCTTTTTCTTATCAGCCAGTTCACCTTTTATGTTTTTCTTCAAATGATCTTGTACCATTGCAAACAAAGCATTATACCCCATGCCTGTACATATGCAATTTCATATTAACCTTTAAATGACCTGGTTGGAATTTAAATTTTAGCGCATGGTTTATCAAAAACGTGAGTAATGTTTGAATATAAAAATATAAAATTATAAAATAAACAGAATGTTGTAAAAAATAAAACAGAGATTATGCAGCATGTCTTAAAAATGCCGTAAATTTCGTTGTTGCCTAAACATATAAAATGAAATCCTATGGGTGTTTTTTATGTGCATTTGTGTATACTAATGCACATTGTTTAAAGTTTAAGAAGACCAATACCAACTCCATCTACAGACATATGCGCTACATATGCACAAGCACCCAACTTCTTTCCTCAATTTGGCCACTTCTCTTCACTTATGATAAACATTTTATTACTTTAAGCCTTCCAATAAACTTTTAAGCTTCCTTACTGAAAACAAAAATCATGATATCACTATTAAACAGTTCTTAATTCTTAAATCTAAGTTACTGTACGTTCACTTCAAGAGAGAGTACAGAAATTATCAGCACAAGCTTTGCAACAATGCACAAGGACACATCTATCTACAGACGTTTCAAACTATATCTCATTAACCAAAGATAGTTAAACAGCATTATCACATAATTTACAAGCAAATATATATTTAAAATTATATCGATAATTTACTATTGTGGTTTCCAATTTTGAATAAAAATCACATTTGTAATAGGACAACAATGCTCAGCTAATCAATTAAAGATATATAAAAATGCTCTATGCATCACAATGTTACCTTATCTTTCAAATGATGGTGTGCTTTTGTTCATCTTGTGGGGTGCTGCACCGTGCAGAAACCCAAAACAAGACTATCATTTGATCACTAACCATTGTGAAAACCTAAAAACTTATACCTTATCTTTGTCAAGTCCATCACTTGACTTTTGAGATACTGCATTTGGCACCAACAGAAGTTCTGAATAACGTCCACAACTCAGAAGTGTTGCTAGGGATTTCAAAGCTGCCAACTGAAGAAATGCTAACTGAAGACACACTATCTCACATTCTAATAATTTATGATTAGCAACCCTGAAACATAAAATTTTAAAACCTGTAAAATCAAACTGATTGCATTCACTCACATATTGATCTGCTGAGGATGCCTCAACATAAATGATCAAGCTACAACCCTGCGAGAACCTCATATCTCAAAAAGCCTCACCTTCTCCAGTGAGATGAATGACTTCATATTAATGTATATTATACAGCAGAACTTTCCTATGAGTTGTTACATTCACTAATCCTCAAGGAAAATTACTTGTATGTACTGGAAGATTAAATTTAAATGAAAATTTCTCTGTGATATTCCTGACAGAATGCCAGTCTATTTCATTCAACCTCTACAGTAAAAGTTGCAATACCCAGCACCTCCAAGACCAAAGGGTTGTCAGATATTGTAATATTCTGGATATTAGAATATTACAATTAATGTGTATCTTAGTGTACCTTGCAACCTCAAGGACAGACCTAAACATTTAATCTGTCACTTGATAACTGTCCTATTTTCCCTGCCACAATTTCTATTTCTTTTCATCACTACTTTTGCAACATGGTGTATATAAAATAAAATAAAAATACTAAAAAGGACACCAATAATGAATGGCCAAACTCTTGGAATCGGTGCTGGGTTCTGCCATTGATGTAATAGTGAAATATAATAGACCTCTTAGTCAATTTCCAGATAAGGGGCTTTCTGGATCATCCACTGCCAGATATCGCAGGTTTCACTGCAGGCAGTATACCCATACCTGACCAACGTAGACAGTAAAAGATCAAAGATCTACACCACAACTCAGATCTGTTGACACCGACCGTTTCTAGGCAGTGTTACATTTTGGCTATTTAAAAAGTTACAAGATACCATAGTGTGCCTTATACTGAAGGACTGTGGGATTCATTTGTCACAGAATACAGTCTGTACATTACCTTGCAGCAACAGTATCTTTATTGGTAGTATTTCCCTCATTTTCTCCCTGGACTCTTGTATCTGAACCAGACTGTGTGAGTCTCTCTGTGCTTCCTCGTCTTTGTGTTACTTCACCAATGATACTTGAGACCATCTCATTGGTGAGTGACTCGACTGTCCTGGCAGTAGTAAGTTTGCAGGAATCAGCAAGTAACTGTGAGTCATGATGTGTTGATGAGCGCCAACTATCTGTAGTGACAGATGAATGACGGCGCCGGAGATCTTGTGGAACTGGATCTTCATTCATTAGTTCCATTTCAGCAGATGTTAGGTCACACCGTGGGAAATGGAGCTATAAAAATACAATGTGTGAAGTTATTAACAAAGAAGTTAAGACAGAAAGGAGTTCTTACTGGAGTATGAGTCCATGGCCTTACTGACAGTAGAGGACACTTTATATGGAAGAGTAGACAAAATGGAAAAATTATGCCACATGTGTCTATCACACCATAAAATTTCTCAATTTTGTGCACATTTTACATGGAAAAGTGACTGCTGTAAAAATTCAATTTGGTAAGATCACATGTGTCTCTGTCTGTCTGTCTATTCTGTCTGTCTGTCTGTAACCTAATATCCATGCATTCTCTGTGAATAAATGATTTATTTAGATTAAAAATTTAAATGAAAATATAAAACATGTTTCTAACAATCAACCTGAGGCCTGACCATAAAATGTTTCACTTTCTGTTTACATAAAATTACATGAAAAGGGAAAGGATAGTAGACAAAAGCAGACTCTAACAAGTTAAGCTTTTTTATATATATACCATTTGTAACATAATAACCTACTTTTGACATATGCTGGAAGATACACATTTCTTGCACACAAGCTAATGTAATGAACAGCCACAGAAGCTGCAAAACAATAATAATACATAAGCTACTGTTCTGGAGATGTTAATAAAAATGTCAATTTTCACTGAAAACTTAGAAGGTCAAAAGTGAAATGAACCTTCTTCGTGTCTAGTTACACACTCATGAAATAAAAAATGCATCAAACAAAAGTTGGTACAATTTAAAACCAAGTAGTAACACACAAACTGGGTATTACACAATACTATCAGAAATTAGTGAAAATGTCCATCCTTAAGATGGCTTTCCTTGTGAAACTGCTAATTTATTATGATGAAGTTAATGAACATATGGTCCTACTGACAAAAGAAACATATTCAAATATTTCGATCCTGTTGACAGGGAAGAAAGTTACCGAAAATGCATGTAAGCTGTACTTAAATAATGAAATGGTTTGCAAATACTGACAAATGTTCTCTGATGTCCTATCGTTTTGTTTGTGTTTTACTGAACAAGGCTGTTAATTATTAAGATTATACAGTGTTGATGAGACTGAAATATGAATATGCAGCATTGTGGAATGATAATACAGTAAAACCCCTATTTAATGAATTGCTGGGGGATTAGAATATATTTCACTAAATCGAAGTTTTCATTAAATGGAGGTTTTCAATTAATATGGAGTTATTGTCGGGACATGAAAAAATCATCACTCAATCTGGGATTTCACTAAATGCAGGAACATTAAATCAGGGTTTTACTGTAACAGGGGAAAACCAAAATGTCCATACGTGGAGAAAAACCTCTCCCAGTACTACTCCGTCCAACAAAATTCCATATGTAATGCCCTGGAAATGAACCTGGGTCTCCATGGTGCAAAGCCAGCAACTAACTGCTGGAGCCACGGCACAGCCAACAACATCCTATCATTAACACCTTCTCCCTCTTAACCCATTGATCTGATGCCCCAAGTGAAGACTATTACTCTGTCCTCCCCTCCAAAAGTATAACTGCACTGTCTTTCATCTCCACCCCTACCCCATCTTATCTCCCGCACCCCAATTAAATCCACATTATACCTTGCTATCTTTTCCTGGCATTCAAAATTCCAAAAAACACATCCTTTACCACTGCTGAAGTTAAACAAGAAAATGAAATAATGAGAACATGAAAATTAACATACATATAGGAGACTCAAAGACTACACAATGACATAACCTAAAATACCATAATCTAATATTCAGTGCTGTTAAAACCCTAAATCTCATATAAATGTATTGGATTTATTTTCACACAATAGCCATTTAGTCCAATTTCTCTGCTGAGAAAGACCACTATGTGAAAAGAAATTTGACATTTCACTCACATACTGTCTTATTTTTGAGCTTTACTGGGAACTAGTAAAAATACCACCTATTTGATAATTCCAGGACATCAGTTACATCTGCAATGCAATACATAATACTACAGTTTTCAGATTACTGTATTAAAAGACTCACCTCATCTGTCAGGCCACTGAGCCTAATTATCTGGAGGAACACATCTGGAGGAATGTCTTTCAGCTTACTTGTGTTGAAAGGGAGTGGCTCACATGGCTCAAGAGTGCTGAGTAAAGCATCACTATTGAAAAAGAATACACAAACATACCTACTACAATGATACACAACACATTCTGAACAATAAACAAATGTAAATGAAATAAATAAAATTATTTATAATAAAATAAAAGGCCAATAAATGAAGAAAAATTCTTATTCAAAAGCAAGTAAACCAGAATAACATGAATCATACACAATCAATGAGGCAGAATAACCACAGTATCCCCAATTACCAGCAAAAAAGACTACACAGCTTCCAAGTAAAGAAAGGAAGTAATTAAACATTGAGGTTTTAATACAGTATGGAGCATGCTGACTGGTGTACCTTCATACTACATATAACACCATTCAATTTATCACAAATATTTATTACTTTTCTTGATAATGATCACTGCAGGAAACAAATGGGATAAAGAAACAATTTTCATTAGTCTTAACTGGAATACATTACAGGTAAATCTGCTTTTCTTTTCTTCACTCTCAACCAGTAAATGAGGTGAACTGATCACATAGTCTGTCCTGCAGTTGGAAGATATATGTTTCAAACATCTGTCAGGGGATCAGTTCTCATGACATCTTTTAACTTTTTGTGATTTTAATAAACCTCTCTATGCAAAATGCACAGGAATTTCCTTAAAATTGGTCAGAACATGAATTCAAAATCTCTCTCTGTTTAATGTTCATAATTATGCTACCATCTGTCATTTGACATTAAAATAACACTTGACACTTTAATGCTTTATTAAATACAGTAACAGATTTAAATGCAATCCTAATGGAGACCTCAGACGGCATGGGAAATATTTTGAGGAAACCAAGTTAACAGCCACAAGTTACAGATATGCAAACAATTCAAAGTTTTGAGACATACTCAGTTCTTCTTCTGTAAGTTTAAAAAACCTAGGCACAAGGTGAGAAAAGAAACAGCTCCAAATTTGACTTCATGGTTAATTATATATCTACTGACATTCACACCATGAGCATAAGTTTGAATTGGAGATAACCATTTCAATGCAACTATGTAACTCTTTACTTCAAAACTAAAATGGTTAAGCAGTAACTAAAAATACAGTACACTATGTTCAACAAAGCTCATATTTGCACATGCCTATCAGAAATAAACATGGAGGAACTTCCACGACCCATGACTGTGTTCACTTTGTTACACAGAAGTCTCCATTATAAGAGTGGTTTTTTGCAAGAACCGTGGCCGAAGTGCATCGGTGGTATTGTTTAATTACAGTAAATCTAAAAACATTCACCTTCTTCCTTTATATCCATATATACACAGTAAACCATGATCTTCTGACTGAGCATGTTGGTATAACAATTAACACACCAGACTTGTATCTGGGAGATCCCTGCTTTGAATCTCAGTCAGGACAATGGCTCTCATGACTAATGTTTTTCATGGCTTTATTTACTCAGTCCTTCCAAGAAAATGCTGGGACAGAACCATGACTAAGCCACAACCACTTCCTTCCAAATTATTTTGTACTTATCATTCATCAATCACCCTATAATTCAACACACTGACAGCGTCACAAAGGAAACCACCAACAAACAAGAACCTCCAGACCATATACAATATGTAGCAAAAAGAGATACAAACATGTACTCACCTAACACTTGCTTCTGCATCATCCCATTGCACCTTGACAAAAGCTAATCCCTGTTTCAAGGTACCTAACACTACTGCTTTTCGTCCTGATGGTTTGTGAATGCACTGACCACCAACACGTAATCCACGGTCTACTCCACCAATCACAGCAAGAGCAGGCCAAACCTTAATAAGACACACCAGTAATGTAGGTAGAATTGATGTACATAAAACAGTACACACTTATTCTAACACACTTTCACCACCTCTTCTTCTGTATATTATTTGGAGTTTTCTTTGAAAAGATTCAAGATTGCAGTCATGATATCTGACCCAACACAAAAACTCAGACTGTTTCAGTAACCAGGCAGTGATGTATGTAACATCTTGATCATGCAAGGGCTCAATAGGACTGTACCGTCCATTCATGAGCACGGTGCATTACAATCTCGAACAAGAGTTACACATCAAATTATTGTAATTACACACACCTCTTTACAAAGCTGGTCCAAGTTCACATCCTTTAACCAATCTGTTCGGTTATTTTCTTGACCTCTTCCTGATTTCCCACTAGACTGTTCCTCATTCTTTTCTTCTTCTTTTAAGGAATGTTGTATTCCTTCATGGTTTACCAGTCCTAAATGCAAAAATCGGAGAAAGCACATTACGCTCATGATTAACCAAAATATTTTTGTCCACCTAAAGATGCTCTAATACAATACTGGCTATAAATCTGATGCTGTATGCAACATTAGGAAGCAATCAAGTTTTTCCCTGTATATGCCACAAAGGCATACAGGGGATGTGAAGGTATAGTCCCCATTCACTCTTAACCTCGGCACTTGATGGAGGTGAGTGGTCAACTGCATGCCCTGGCTGTCCAGGGTAGTTACTGGCATTCTTACTCAACATAACACCCTGAAAAGACACCTTCACATAATGGGACAGGCAGTCCCTTGTGTAGGAGGTGCGGAGCAGAGGAGGAGACCTCAGCTCATGTTCTGTATGACAGCGAAGCTTTGGTGACACTCAGACATACTTAGCTGGGTTCCTTCTTTTTGGACCCTGAGGACGCCAGGGGTATAAGTCTGGGAGCGATCTAGAACTTTATTAAAGGGACAGGGCTCTCATGACTTGGACTTCAGTTTAAGGGGCATAAAGGGCCTGTAAAAGGCCTACATGCATTGGAACTGTAAGGGCTCGACCCATTATTTAATCTATTCTATGCCCTGGCTGCTTCGTCCCCGGGGAAAAAGGAAGTAATAATATGATTAATATAATTAATTTGCATAATGTATTTATTTATGGCTTATTTAACAACAATGACAGTAGTTCACAACATACACTACCAAATGACAGGATTATTGGTGAATAACAAATTGGAAACAATTTGGAAGGAAGTGGTTGTGGACCAATTTGAGGTAACATCCAGGCATTTGCCCAGAGCTAGTCAGAACAGATATCCAATGAGCTGAGATTTGAATCTGAGAACTACCAAACAGGTAAAAAGAGTGATAACCGCTGAACACAAACATTTGGTAGTTCATATATACAACATACTTTGAAATTGGATGTTTGTGGATCCCGTATGGGCAGTGGGTTCCAGCTGAGTATCTGAAATGCCACTTTCATTCTGAGGTCTAGCTGGCAAAAGTTCTCTTGTCTGATTCAGTCTCTCCATCAGGCAGTCACTAACCTGAAAAACGTTCTCATACATTGACAATAATCAACTACAAATGTTAAGCATGAACATACATCCACCTCTCATTTGGGAGATGTAAAAACTATAAATAGTATAAATGCCAATAGTAGTTTGTGGTCTGTTCTGTTCAAATGTAGTAGTAAAACTGGCATTGAGTGTACGTACAAAAGAATTCACTCTGGATGAACTGATAAATAGTATAAATGCCAATAGTAGTTTGCGGTCTGTTCTGTTCAAATGTAGTAGTAAAACTGGCATTGACTGTACATACAAAAGAATTCACTCTGGATGAACTGACTTTCATAACATTTAATAATAGCAGCCCCTCTTAAATTTACTAAACAACTTAAATTTGAACCACAGCTAGAATATTCAGACTGGACCCTGAAAAAGAAATGGAAGTTTGCTTGAGAGACTTCATGATATTTAATAACAAAAGTACCTAATCAACTAACATCACACAGCAGAGCCTCCTAAGAAGCTAATAGTGTCCTCAGTCAAAATTTTTCCATATGTCACAGAACCAGATAGGTTCACTACTTTGCTGACAAGGCACTACTAGTAAAATCTAACACCAATACTATATTTTTGAGCCACTGTAGCTAATCATGGCTGCCAAAGTACTTTAGAGGAAACTGATTTTCAAGAACAACTCATTCAAAAATCAAGGTAATGAAAAATATTTCAGACAAAGCAATTTTTAACAAAGTACTAACCACTGATAAGAAGTGCACTATCAAGAAATTAACTAGAAACACCCACACCCTACACTCACCCACCTTCTCTGAACAAAAGCTCAATGCCCCTTTGAAGGCCACACACACAAATCCTTACCACTTCTTCCAGTTGCCTCAAATCCCTTCCTCTTATCCTTGTCACAACCCCGAAGTTCCCACATAGCTTTATCCATCACCTCTCACCACTGCCGTGGAAAAGATCTCCTACTGGCTAGCACCATGGTCCACTGCCTGCCCAATCAGGCAATCAACTGCCCATCCACCCACTGCCCATTGCCAAATTTATTCAATGGCCCCCTGATAATGAAGACTTATGCAAACCAAGGGCTGACCAAAGTCACCTGTGGCCTTAGCTAAGGTTGACTGGAAGTCAGCAGGCAAGACAAGTCTACCCATAAAAACGAGGCCAAGTCGACATAACAAACTGCACCCAGACTTTTCAGCTACCTTGGCTCAGGTTTTCAGTGATTTTTCTTAGTTGTAAGGCGAATGTCAGTATACAATTGATGGAGAAAGCACGGCCTGTATCCCCACCAGCAATGGAGGCATCACCAAAGTGATTCTAAAACCCTTCCAGCCCACCAGGTCACTAATGCCTTCAGCTCACATAATTGAGTCACTATGGGTTCAAGCCCCAGAAAGCCATCCAACCAAACTCCCTGTCCCCCCCCCCCAAAAGGAAATATTGCCACTTGCAGCCCTAATCCTTAGTATGACCATATCAAGCCCCTCAGCCAACATGGGGGAACCTGTTATAGCATGCACAGTCCCAGTTATAAGGTGTTTGTATTACAAGCCCAACAAAGTGTTCAATATGCACATATGGCTAAACAGAGCAGGAGATGTTGACCTGTGCTTCGCCCAAGTCCCTGCCCTTAGTTAGCTCTCTGGTTGGTTGTCAGATTTATTCACCCTGAATACAGTAACTGCAGTGTTTACATAAAAATCCAGAAACCTTTATTCCTCTACATGGCCTAACCCCAAAAGTCAAAACAACACACTAACCAAAAACAGTTATGAACTTGGCAAACCTTGGTAAATCAACAGAATAAATACATTTTGTACAATAAACAACATCAACTAGATCTTGGTGCATCACTCTCATTAACTACTGTAAGAAAACTACAGAATTTAAGTACAACATGATACAAACACTCTACCTGTCTACTCCACGTATCAGTGGTGCTCAGTTTTCTCAACAGGGATATATATGCTTCAGCAAGAACTCCTGATAGTGGAGCACAATATGGATCACCAGGCAGCAAATCCCGTGGTGTTCCTCGAACCTGCATGTCTGTCATCTTCACCTGAATTACAAACCACCAACCATAATACACTATTCTAAAAATTAGTGCAAAGAATAATTATTTCTTAATAAAATATAGATGCGTATATGTTGTAATACAGAGCACATATGATGGAAATATTACGCACATACATTGTACTAATGCAGAATTTAAAGTTTTAAGGTCTTCACATGACCAACAACCTTTCACTGAAGTCTAAATGTACAGCCAGCAAGACAGAAAGACCAATTTATTTTCATAAACACAGCTGTTATGTGGTCTAAATTATATTCATTGTGGAAATTTCTGTTTGACACTTTCAGCACTGTTCAGTTCCTGGGTATCCAAAACTTATTCTTTATTTAATGTAAATAAAAGCCAGAAACATTGAACACAACCAATGAGAAACACTACCTCTCTTCCCTCCCTCCCTTCCTGGAAAGAGATTCAGTGACCACTAGATTGAGAAATACTGCTGTTGACAGCAAAATAGTCTAACATTAAAAAGAAATACACACACACACACACACATGCCTTCTGTATCCTTCGCCATTACAGAAATATTTGCTGTATGTCTACAATACATTAATTTTACAAACCTATAATCAGGGTTCCTTCCAGAAAAATATAAATGGAACATAATAAACGTTCAACAGAACAAAAGGATATGATAATGCTGGTGTATCAGAGAACACATGTACATGATCTTACCTTCTCACCAGGATTAGTGCTGTAAAACATCACGCATGGATATAACTCAGTGGCATCAACATCTTCGAAAGCAAGGCGTGGTTCGTCTCCATTCTTACCAAAGCTAACAGTCCGAGCATCCATATCCAGTATGACTGTAATATAGTCTCCCTGAGTGAAACTAGGTAAGCACAATGGTAGTTCACCATTATGGTATAAGTTACCACTGCAAACCAGAAATATACAGCCCTCATCAATACTAAAAGTCTAAAGCATAAGGATCGTGTATCAGAAAACCTTCAGGGAGAAAAAACAAGACAGTCAATGTACGTATAAATGTAACATTAAGGTGTGTTTGCGAAACCACTGTTGCCATGGAAAAGCAATAAGTATTACATATTCTGAGTCTGTGTCTAGCCTTAGTTATCCAGCACACAAAGTGCATGCATCGTATTACATTGTCATCTGTGGCCTGTCTGGCTCTACCATATTTTTCCACATTATCTCATACACAGCACAATTTCCGGGAAAAAATTATTGAACATAAAATGTGCATTTTGATTTTCTCTACAACTTTTGTCTGAAACATATCTCATTCTAAGAATTCAGCCAGATATTATCATATACGTACTTAGGTCTTCAAGTAAAGTACCTGTTAGTCTTGTCAGACTTTAATTAAACTTGAATTTTCTCAACAGATTTTCGAAAAATACTCAAACATCAAATTTCAAGAAAATCTGTCCAGTGGGAGCAGAGTTGTTCCATGCAGACGGATGGATGGACAGATGGACACGACGAAGCTAATAGTCGCTTTTTGCAATTTTGCGAATGCACCTACAAACAGCTGAGTGACGTATATTAAGATGGAAGAACAATACCAAGAAGCATCTTACACAACTGAATGTGAAGGTGTGGAGTGGATTCAACTAGCTTACCACAAGATCCTATATAGACTTCTATAAATATGGTAATAAACCTTCATGTTCCACATCTACAAACAATTTCTTGATCAGTTTGATAACTATCAACTTTTAAAGGGGATATATATATATATATATATATATATATATATATATATATATGTGTGTGTGGGTTAAAAAACATGAGTACATGTAACAAACATGTGCTGGCATTATGTTTGTATCACCTATAAAGCTTTTTTCATGTGACAGAGTAGAATGTGATCCAAATTCAACACCATTCTTCTCACTTAAACCATCTGACCTTCCCATTTAATTCCTGTCCAACAGGATTCATTAGACAAGACATGAGGTTCTCAAAGCAGTGCTGCTAAAGATTCAAGTCTTCTGGGACATTACGACACATCGACATGTAAATATTTACTGGCATAAGAGTAGGAACTCGTCTTGGACTGCTTGACCCTGAAGATGAAGGCATTATGCTCCTTCAAAACATTGGCCACTATTTACCAGTTGACATGGTGCAACATCCCAGAACACTCAAATCTTCAGAATTCCAGATCTTTGCATTCTAAGTGACAAAGTTGAACTGTGATGTATTCATCTTGTAGTGTCAACCCATGTTACTAACATACCTATATGCTCTATAAAGCCACATGTCAGTTGTTGTGCGATGACTGTAATCCTTTATAGGAAAGCGTGCCACACCCACACAAGTCCCCTCGTTACCCTTGTTCTCTTTCACGATGAGAAATTTCCACTGGTAGCAACCTGCAGCACAAAACAAAGCAGACCATCACTACCAGACTACAGCACTGAACACCATAACAACAGCATATCAAGTGTATTTATAACCTGAATTTATTGCTGTGTTCCCCAGACCATACCCTCTGCCACCTGGTCCATGCACAAGTGTCTGGCCACCCTCCACAGTACAGCACATACACTTTTCAGGTTCAAAACCCATCTCCTGCACTGGAATGTTTTCTTCACATTGCTCAGTGTCCAGCCACATGTCACCTGCCAACATAAAAACATTTTTTTCTATATTTCATAATGTGAAATATTTTGTCCAAACTTATCCCCTTTCAGCATGTTTAAAGTTCCAATGGAGAAGCAACTGGGCATGAAACTACAATACACATTTGCCATAAAAGATGCATGGATCTGAACTTAGGTTTGGGCTCAGTCCAATTTTCAGCCTGAGCATTTAGATGTCAACTTACCACTTTGTTTTCTATATATATATATATTATTATATTTCTATATTTCTATATATATATATACAAAATAACGCCTGTTCTGTTGAAACATCAGTTAATATGTACTTGCTCCATCTTAGGTCGGCATATAAGACCTCATAACTGACAGCCAACAGCATTGGTGACTCAATTATAAATACAACAATGCAATTAATGTCTGATCACCAACTAAATGCACTTTATTTAAAAAACCAAAATTAGGTTTCTTTAAAACGTTTAAAAACCCTACATATGTTTTGGCTTCTAGAAAGCCATCTTCAGGGGGTATCACACAACTGCACTTGTTATTTAAAAATCACGTCCATATGTTCGTCCAACAGTACATGCAATGTTTCTCATAAGACACCCTCACTGTATGTTTGCATGCACATTGGAAGAGTACTGGCATTATACCTGGACTGTTCAGCTGGTACAGTTTCTTTTGCAGTTCCCTCTTTTTGATGAGTGCCTGGCGCTCAGCCACTGCCTGAGGAATACTCCACATGTTGGCTGCAAGCTGACAGAATAATTCACGAACAACCTGCAGTTTAAAGTAATTAACAGTTGATGATCTAGTCTAGTATCTGGAAATCCAAACTCTGGTCATGATTTATTTTGTATCTTCTCCCAAACTGTGGTGCAATAATCACACTGCATGTGACATTTAAACTCTGTGGTGACAACCATGTATTAGCAAAAGACAAAACAGTATTAAATAAAACTGAGTAGCTACAATATTTGACACTGCAAATTTCACATTGTTGACACCGTGCATCTTCGTCATATTAAATTAAGTTATAGACCAACTGATGCACTTTTTAAAGCACTTTTTTAAGTAGCTTTATTAAAAATGTTAAAATAGTACCCCTACACGTGTTTCGATCCTAGGATCATCGTCAGGGGTTTTTTGCTAAAAGCTACGTCACTTCAATCACATGGTTTAAAATATTCCATTGGCACTATAAAACATATGTTAAAATCTTGTAAAAAGATTTGTTAAAAAGTTATAAAATTATAAAAACACTGTAGATGTTAGAATTGCGGAACTGCTGGCTTGTGGTATTGTGGTATTATAAGCATGTGAAATGTTTTCGCGTGGTTAGCGAAGTGTACTGTGTGCTGTGTGTTGACGAGTACTACGATTCCACGTAGTACTCGTCAACACACAGCACACAGTACACTTCGCTAACCACGCAAAAACATTTCACATGCTTATAATACCACAATACCACAAGCCAGCAGTTCCGCAATTCTAACATCTACAGTGTTTTTATAATTTTATAACTTTTTAACAAATCTTTTTACAAGATTTTAACATATGTTTTATAGTGCCAATGGAATATTTTAAACCATGTGATTGAAGTGACGAGCTTTTAGCAAAAAACCCCCTGACGATGATCCTAGGATCGAAACACGTGTAGGGGTACTATTTTAACATTTTTAATAAAACTACTTAAAAAAGTGCTTTAAAAAGTGCATCAGTTGATCTATAACTTAATTTGACACTGCAGTTTGTGTGTTTAGAAATTTCTTTCTTTTTTCTGGTGCTGCCAGTTCTGGGTCTTAATTGTTGGCCTGTACATGTACAGTAAGAGAGATGGAATCAAAGTGGGAGTGCCATTAGGGTATAATTATAACAGAACATGCATGTGTGTGTATGAACACACAAAAACATAAGTTGAAATTCTGACATTATTCTATCCTAAAATAGCAAGACATTCTCATAGTTACGACTATGTATACCAGGCAGTAGTGACAAAAGAAATCTGCCATTGTGAAGCAGTCGAGAGGTATCTACACTTCAGTTAGTGGCCTTCACCTTTACTAATAGTTATCTTCAGGTCAAGATGTAAATGCAGAACCTTTCAATGTCATGGTGTGCATACTCAGTGAAATTATAACTTGGGAACATCCCTTAAGGTCCATAATGTGTAAAAGTGAATCAATGGGAAGTTCACCTGGAAATCACAGCTAGACAGGAAAATGTCATATTTTTTTGTTAATATGTCAATACGATTTATACTAATGTCCATCACAAAAGACTGCCACTGGAACCTTCTCTGATCCAATTTGATGCATTTTATATCCTCATGAGCTTCTCAACAAAATCATTTCAGCACACTTCCTTCATGAGACAATAAGAGTTAGTATTTTTTATGTTCCCCACATCCATTCTGTATATAATCTGAAAACAATAAATTTTACTTCTCCTCCATTCTCTCCCCAAAATTAAAAATACTTTCCTTAGCCCAGGCACCTTACCTGTTCCCTATGCTCTGTACTAGTGCTGTGGTCAAGGCTTGGAAGTACAGCTGCCAATAACTGAATGGCAAGAAGTCTCGGTCTTAATGCTTGAATTCTTGGTAAAGATGTATCCTCCCCTGTAGTTTGCGGTCCTAAGATAGTCAGTAGTGTGTTTGTCCATTCTCGTCCTGCCAACAATTTCCTTAATACACGGCTTGAAGCAATGCGCCTCACAAATACAAGAAAGTCTCCAAGACTGCGCTCTACTAAACGAAGTTCTCGCTTGTTGATGTAACTGTTACTGCCACCAACACCACCACTTCCATTCACATCACTGTTGGTATCAACCGATGTGCAAGAAGTATGTGTTGACATCAGTATGTGTTCCAGTTGTGAATGTATCAATGATACTACACTTTCAACAACAGCAACATCTAAATGATGGGCATACATCCTGAAACAAGGTCATTTTTCTAACAGACTGTGCCAAACAGTTATGTAAAATCTGACATGTGAACACTTTACACAATAAACTGTGTGGGGCTCAATTTCCCTAAACGACTATAGTCTTGTTCAAACTTGAGATAGGAAATAATGCAACCACAATCACTGATTAACTATGTATCCAACCCACTTACCCACATGACATAGCAAGAATATGTAGCAGTCGCATACTAGCCACAGTAAGTACTGGTGGTTGTGCTTGAAATTCACAGGGTGAGGTCAGGTAAACAGGATTTGAACTCATATTTGCCAGTATTGGCAGAAGTCTGCATGACACAGCCAGAGTAATATCAGCTGGCTGATAGCGCACACTAAGAGCAAACACTGTTAAAATTTGCAGTTGTGTGTTTCCTGAAACACAAAGAGAAAATATAACACTTCTAAACTGCGGCACTCAAAACACTGTTATTTTCAGATAAGTTTGTAACAGCACTAAGTACCCAGCAAGTAAGTTCACAGTGAAAAATTAGATAATTCAGAATAATATAATCTGAAGCCGGTAATTTCAGATGCAATGATCAGCTTACAATGTATTACGTGTTTATGCTTAAATACATATGAGGAATATTACTTCATATGTTTTTAAACTTTTATTACAACTGTCTATATTTATTGGAAACACATTTTACTGTAACCAGAAACTGACATTAAAATTTGACATTAACACTTTAATGTTGAAAGTTGACTCCAGTCAAAGCAAAGTATGTGGCTAAAATGCCCGAAAGTCATATATAGACAATGCCAAGAACATGCAAAGTAATGGAGGTCATTTAAATTCCTGGCTTTTACAGAGTACACCCTGCATTTAATTCTGACCCCTAAGGGTTAAACTAAAAGCCACATCTCAGAATTCAAATAAACTGCAGACAGCCCAAAAAATAATGTTGCCTTCCACCCTGTTACATTGATAACACTGTCTCATGTGCTATTATATTGTTTGTGTGCTTCAGTAATATGTAAATAAAAGAGAAACTTACACCACGTTTAAAGAAACAATCTGCAAGACAGCCCTGTACATTCACTAAAGAGTAACACACAATGCTGTGCTCCTGAACAGAAAATTGGTTCTTTGAGTAAGAAAAGTCCAAGAAAACTATCATAGCCATTATGCGCAACTGGAGAAAAATCTGATTTGGGGAATGAGATGGCATTACATAGTTCATGAATGACAATCTTTCAGTATCTAGGATTAAAAAGAACAATTATAGAACGTACTGCCATCATGGGACATAAAATTAGCAAGACCCTTTTTGTGCAAACTTTGAAGGTACACCACTGTAGAATAATACACAATTCAATTTTATCATCAGCCAAAAAATTACAGGTAAATAAACACAGTTCTGAAAAACAATGTGTCCCCATTCACTTATCTCATATTAATATACTGTCTCACCAGTATGATTCTTCATTTCACCCTGGCCCCTAGCCAGTGAAGAGATGAGTAATGAGTATATATGATGCACAGAAGCACGAATGTGCATCTGAAGTGACTGTGGTGCAGCTCTCACTGCATCTAAGTAATGATACAACTGTGTGCTTGGACCTTCTCCTGCTAATGTGCCCAAACCAAAACATCCAGCCAGTAATTGTTGATGTACCTAAATTATGGAATAATATTAGAGAGGTAACACACAGCCTTCTGAGCTACAAATCAAAGGGCACTACATGAAGTTGAAGCAACTGTACATTACTACAGAAGCATAAGAAATTTCAATGTACTGTAAATTCACAACATATTCCCACTTTAAGATTCAAATCATGATATACATATAGGAAAAATTCAGGTGTTTCGTGGTTAACAGTAAAGTGATGGTTCAGTCTGTAAAATGTCCGGCTGTGGGCCGAATGACTGAAAATCAAAACCCACTGAAGGTATTGGAACCTTTCACCATGTAACAACACAAAGAACGGGCCTCAGATCAATCAAGCCTCCAAACCAGTGGGTACTGGTGGCTCTTTTCTAGGGATAAAGCACTTGAAGTGTGAAACTGACCATCTAGTGCCAAGATCTTTGATTTGAGATATAACCACTTATATACCTCACTAGCATGGTGCTTGCACATACAGGCAACCATTATGTCTGCCGTGCTAAACCCATTTACTTTGTACCAGGTAATATCTGAATGTATACTAGTTGCTTCTGTACAATTTAAGCACTGTCAAACTACCAAAAGGATGGTAATTAGTTGGGTATAAAGTACAAAATAGGAATGAATTCTGTACTCCAAATGAAGCGTACAGAGCTTTACTTTGGAATAAAGGAGGTATCATACAAATTGTTTTTATGTCTGGCTGCACAGACACTTTCTAATGAACTGAATGTCAGTTACTTATGTTCTTGTTTTAAGGATAGAAAAGTGTAAGTCACTGCAGAAATGTAAATCACCATCAGCTTAACAGCAAAAATTGAGAATTTATTACTCTGACAAAACATTTTCTAGAGATCAACTTAAAAAATAAAACAATTTACTCAAAAACACTTACACAACTCAGCAACATAGTGTTGAATACCACCTTCTCCGATGACTGACTTTCTGCCTCATCTTGAGAGGAATTTTTATCGCAACTTGATAGCAATTCTAAGATCTGATTGAGTGCTGACAACCTATGCTGTAAAACAAATTTAAAAAATAAAACTGTAAACACAGGACATAATATTCAAATAGAAAAAGGCGTAACTGATGTAGGCTTCTTGATGTAATGGAGAAGGTAAGAGCCCTAAATTGATAATCCTGTAACTGTATGAAGTAAGATGGTGACAATCATACATTTTTCTAAGGACAGAAAAATGCATATATAACAGATGCTTCCTTAAAGTACCTGAAGTCATAAGATCTAAAATTTCATACACGAGTATAGACTATAAAACATTTAACAATGTGAACATAATTTTAACACTGTACCATGCATTTAGTTTCAGTACACTAAACAACTGAAACACTGGCTAAAAAGAAAATCTTTTAAACACCTGCATAACAGTAAAATATATTCTGTAACCTTCAGATTCAAGAAGCAAGATTCAACTAAGACACATTCAAAGTTCCAAATTAGGATAATGGATGGTGATTTGCCATTGAAAATGTAATATCGTTTAAACTCCAGCAGACATGAAACTAAACTGGAGCACAAATCTACAAAAGGTTGAGAACTTCAAGATTTACCTTCATTTCAGTTATTGTGCTTCTATACACTCATTAACATCAAACATCAACAGTCCACTCTGGAAAGGTTAAAGTTATACAAGTTTCGTATTTTGGATAAGTTTTGGAGGTCTATAATGCTAACAAATAATTACAGCCAACTCAGTGCCATGACAATACACATAACATGTACCTCAGCTCGAATGTGCTGATGTGTCATGGCCGTATAAAGTCTGGCTGGATCGCTATTCCAGCCATTCTCTGATTCTGTACCAGAAAGTAGAACCTGTCTCTCCCCTGGTTCAGCACATACAAAGAGCAGAATTGAGCTGCACAGGCGCCGCAAAGAAACAAAGCCATAGCTTTCATCTAGCAGCCTAGAATTAAACATGTTTGATCACAGGAAACATTCTACCTAAACACAAAACCAAAAACAAAAGAAGTACTTCTAGAAAAAATTCACAATACTGTAACTACTTTCATTAAAATGTTTCACTCTATACACTAAGGCTAACAAAAATCATAAGTAACAACCACACGACTTAGTGATTAATACCTGTACATAATCTCCACAAACACAGATTCTAAGTATATCACATTTACCTGACAGAACCTCAAAGTTCTGCATCACTAATGTCTTCATAACGGTTAACACATACAGAAATGTTTCACAAAGACTTGTTGGTATGTTAAAAACTATTTCCACACAAAACTACATGTGCCTTGCAACATTATTCCAATTAGTTATCACCACCAAACCAAAAACTAAATATACATTCTGCACAGTTGCCATGTTGTTTTACACACTACAAAGAAAGTTGTCTTAACAAATTTTACATATTTCTTGAAGATTTATTAACACATACATTTTCAAGACCCTATGTAAGAAGACTATTCATGCCACTATTGCCATCCACATCAGAGAAGTGTGGATGGTCAGCATGTCCACATATTACTGATGCGTAAAAAATAAGAAAGTACGAAAGTGTTGCCACACATACCTGTAGCAGTCTTCAGTCTTGCCTGCTACCTTATCTGCTTCATCATCTGACCCCTGTTCATCTTCATGCCATGGCTTATCTGGTCCTTTCACTGCTGCTAGCAGAAAAATGCAGCGATGCAATACAATATGACACAGTTCCTCATAATTATCTACTTCTGCTCTATGAGACACAGCACCACCATCACTCTGGGATTCATCTGTAAGAAAATCAAATTATTATTTGGAGGATAGATCTGCTAATGTAAAGATACATAACTTAGGTACATGATCGAAGACAAGGTATTTACAGGAGCAACAGGCAACACCAGCATAAGGGTAACACTGTATCTTTCAGCCATGCTGACAACATCCAATAAAGAAATTAAAGATGCTTAACGTACTGACAGTGTTAAATTATCTTCAATGAATGTGAACAAATTATCAGATGGTGATATTTATCATGAAATTTCTGACTTCTGATCTCCTAACACTGTTAAGTAAATAAAATTAAGGAGCATATAATAGACACAAACCAGCAAATCAAAAGCATCAGTACAGAAGTTTTATCACCCCATCTACTTGCCACAGAACTGAAGTTCAGGACATACAAAACAGTACAATGTTGTAAATTGAGGTAAAACATGTTCTCTTACTTTCAATGAAGAAAATGGATTATGCATGTTTGAAAACAGATCTCCAAATTATTTAAATCTAAAAAATGACAGACCAAGATTGCCACTTAATATATCACATAATACGGAATTCACTATTTAAATAGATCACCTATTATTGTAACAATGGTAAAATGTAAGATGTTATTGTAGACTGGTTACATGCAGTTTGGGACTGAGCTGTGTGGCTCTGTTTCCCATTCATCTCCCCAGCTTTTACGGCTGCAAAGCTGAGGACTGGACCAAAGATATGATGGACAACGCATTCTGACAAGGAAATGTCACGGGAAACATCTACAGTGAAATCTCTATCCATCCTTTCCACATGCATCATGTTCCCACGAGTAACATTCATTCCTTCTGGTTCAGAAAAACTGCCTATATAAACAATGTAAATTTATATCCTTGAAGTGTCATTTTCCCACGTCAGTCATTCAGAATTCTTGGTCCTGACCCACAACATTCCCAAAATGATAGTTTCTGAGAAAAATATAGTGAAAATAATGTAATGTTTTTGGAAAGTACCAAGTGGTAAGTTGTCTATACAGGTAATTACCATTAATTTACAAATGCCACCATGCATCAGCAAAGTGTAAGTTATGGTTGAGTGGTGGGGGTGACAGGAGTGCTTAGTTGTAAGGTGGCAAACCTGTGGCTGTATTCTGTGGCTATTCAAACAGCATTGTTTCAAATCACTCTGTTTTCTTCCCCTTTGGTTTACAGATTTCTTTAAAGAAAAAAGTTATATGCATGCAGTTATCGTCACTCTGTACTTGTTTATTATTTTTTACGCCTACATGCAAAATGTTCTTTCTTTTGTTTTCTCATGTTTCTGACTCATTTAATGCTTTTCCTGAAACTGTCATTTTCCCACATTGATTGTTCACTCTCTCTTTAGTCCCTTCAGGAATGATGGATGAAGGCTTCATTGTATTTGGAACATGGAGTAGCTGGAATGGTAACAATAAGATAGGTATTAGGAGACAGCTTCTTAGGACAACAGATGAGTGAAACTGATTGAGGATCATGTTCAGTCATGTACTTTGTTATGCTGTGCTGAATCCGCTACTAAAGTATTTGATGTATATGCTAGTTACTCAGACCCAACTGTCATCCATTTTATATTTTCCAGGATCTTCAGGTTCTTCCTTTTTTACCACAGAATTAGAAATGGTTAGCCCTCCGTTAACATCTCTGTGAGTTTATGTTTTGATTAATTGCTCCCCCATTCCTTATCTGTCTAATTCATGAAAGGAAAAGACACTAAGATGTATAACCAATGCAAGAAAACATTTGGTCCTACAGTAATACAGCCCACGAGGCCAACTTTATGGGATCACATTATATACAAATAACGTCTTTCATGAACGCTATGCTGAAGCCAAGTCATACCTGCATCTTCCACCTGTTCATCTGCTCTACAGCTCTCCTCATCCCTTTCCCGGCTAGGAGTATGGCTGTGCAAGAGGACAGGATCATTAACTTCTTCATCACAGGAGGTTTCATGATTATTCCTTGTAGAAAGAATTTTGCGGCGAAGTTGAAATACCATTAAATAGATTTCCCAAATAGCTGGATGAACAGCATTCCTAAAAAATAAATAAAATATCTTAATTTCAATAGCACATATTTGTTACAAAATGTAATACAGTACAAAAACATCTTTGTTTCTTGCTTTCCTTATTTTCTTGATTATAAACAGAGTTCTTACAATGGGGTGGGACAGGGAATGGCTGTGACTGTCACAAACATATTCGAAACTCAGAGTTAAAGAACCATGGCAGTGGCTCTGAGATGAGCGTATAGAATTCTTCTCGTGAAGAAAACACTAACTGTTCAGAGCTGAATGAAGTGTATGCAATGTAATGGTGATGACAAAGAAGACTTAAGCATATGTTGTGTTTGTATAATCAAAACTTTTACTTAACTTCTGCAGTTTTTACTTAAATCATTTAACCATATGGAATTCAAATCCCAACAGTAACCTTAAATTTTACATATAATAATGCAAGAGTACATAATGCTGAAGAAAATTCAATACATATACATACTTGGTGTTACACCCTGACAGAAGTCCAGTGTGTTTAAGTAGTGCAGTTAGGACTACTCTGGTCAGACACTCCAGCAATGGTTCATCTTCCACCTCACAAGTGTCCCAGTCCTGTGCTTGGGCATATTCCATCATATCTTTGTAGTAACAGAAATGTCTGCGTGTCTCATCTATCATTGTATGGTTGTCAGCTATACAAGCTGGTAACGGTTTTTGATAATTGGAATCCTGACCACTGTTTCGCGAAGCTCCTCCTTGCACAGTCTCTACTTCCTCCCTCAGATTATCATCTTCTCCGTACACTGAACTTTGAGCAGCATCAAAAGATTCATGGACCAGTGTTGCTACTTTCTGAAGTGAGCTCTGTCTTCTTTCTTTACTTACAGGTTCTGGGATTTCCCAGAACTGAGTAGGTAACAGAGCACTCCTAAGGTAAAATCTTACATCAGGTACTTCTATCTTCGCAATTATGCTTTCCAGGTGTCGACAACTGTCACCATCACAGGCTTGTGCCCCAAATATTAATTCTCTAAGCAGCAATACTGCATTAAAAGAGAAAAGTTAATTACTGTAAAACAATATATAAGAAAGACATACTATTGATGTAACTAATCAGTGCTTACCACCAAATTTTTGAGTTCGAAAAGTAACAGCCATCTGAAAGTGCCTCAAAGGAAAGATTCAATTTTGGTGTTTGCAGTTTCAAACAATGTATCAAATCTAAACTACAATGGAAACTGAAAATAGTTTAAACTTCAAATTGCAGGCATACCCCAACAAAGTTACAGTAACAAATCCACTGCAGCCATCTGAGCCAGACCTAGCTGAGAGAAAGAAATACCCGTGGCTGTGTACAGTCTGTGCCAGGCTGGAGCATCATGCAAGACTTACTTGAAAGACAGATACCCCAGGTTATGTATAATCTGTGGAGAGTGTAGCCATCCACAAACGAGAGAAGAGTGTGTGTAGACAGAGACAGAAATCGAAAGTGACATATAAGAACTGCTTATACTCATCTCAGCATGGAGTGTGGCGCCAGCCAGGTATGGAAATAGGTCAGTGTCACTTGATATGAGCATTCATTCATTCATTCAATTCCTTTCGCTCCTTGCGGAGCATAGGGCTTCCGTGAAACTTCTCCATTTGGTCCTGCGTGCTGACATTGATATGAGCAGTGAGGAAGAAAACCCAGGTGATGGGTGTGACATCAGAACGGGTGTGTGAGTACAATACAGCAAGATACATAATGGTTGTGGCTGGTAGGTCTCTGACAAGCTTGTGGACTGGCAAGGGCCTTCCTCCCCTATCAAGTTAATGCAGTAGTAATGTTGGGTTGATACAGGGATACCCTGCAGTTTGGTAGAATACTGTGAAGTGTGAAACAGAGACAGTGATACTACTGCTTGCTGTGTAGTAGTGGAGTTCATACAAGATACCGTGTGGTTCAGCAGACTATTGTGGTGTGTAAAAGAGACAATGATACTACTATTGTGTAGTAGTAGAGTTCATGCAAGATACCCTGTGATTTGGTAGACTGCCAGATAGTGTGGAACAGAAACCACAATGTGTGGTTAGTTGTGTTAGTTAGTCGTGGTTAGTTGGGGAGTTCACACAATATACCTTGTAGTTTCACAGAATATTCAGAAGGTGAAATAGTAAGTTGTACAAGATACCTTGTTGTTGGTAAAAGTTAAGAGGTGTCAGACAAAACATTAAGGTGTAAAACAACACCCTGCACTCGGTAGAAAAACAATGCCTCATGCTCCTTAGTAGTGTTTGAGGTTTATATGAGATACTTTGTAGTGTTTGTAATTCTTATAGTATTTCTTTAGATTATACATATGAAACCCGTACTGTTCGTGTTATTTCATAACCTTTTTACAAGCAAGTCTCTATAGCAAGAAAAGGGGTCCAGAGCCAGAAGTAGATGAAGTGCAAGGCTCACATCTTACCTAGATCACTGCTATGTTTCTCCAGACCATGAGAAAATAAAAGGCTGCTTAACCAACATCTGGTTTCTTTCTCATCTTCTGATAATGGGGATCCAATTAACATGCCCCCAAGGCATTTGCCTATCAACAAACTGCATGTTCTCTCCAAATCCAGTAGCCACAGCCAAGAATGTTCACCCACATCATTAGGAGTTGGTGTACTTGCTTCTAAATGGAACAAAAAAAGAAATTCAGGTGAAGACAGTTTTTATATCAACTTGATACAATACTTGGCTCACTGATCTAGTTCTCCAGTTACATAGGAACTTTAATAGGTCCAGGCAATAGAAAAAATAAAAGTTTTGCAGTGAATATTGTTGTTCCCCTTGCAAAATTACAGCAGCTCCAAAAATAATTCCATATGTTTGGGATGCTTAACAAATTCAAAGTGCACCTGTTATGAATTCTGATGATTTAAGAATTGAAAACAAGTGTCAATGTTTCATGTTTTCAAAAGAAATATACTTCAAAAATAAGTCCAGCTCTTTTTTTAAAAAATGACCCTTGCTGAAATAAAATTAATGAGCTGAATGGCAAAATACAATTAGATGAACCACAAAACAAATAAAGACTTATTAAAAGAATTACAAACATAACCCACAATAAACAAAACTTTGACATATAGCAATTGGTTTCAACAAGTCAACACAATGTGAAGAAAGAGACTTCCACAACTACAAAATATTACAGAACATATAAAACAAGGAACCAAGGAAGACCTCTGAGAAGACTACAGGATGAATGGGTAAAGAAGTGACCCAGACCCAAACCCTGACTGCTACATGCTGACACTGCTGAAAATAATGATTTTCATGACAAAAAATGCACACAATAATACATTATAGTTCTACCAGCAAAATCTTAACATCTCATGAGTTGCCTGAATACACAGAGTGGCACAGTCCCATGCCTCTAATAGAGTGGGCCACATAGAGGACAAGGAGACAAGAATAACAGGCATGAATACAAATACCTTACTGCTGTACCGGACTATATCAAAATGCTTAAACTTTAAAAAAAATAGTGGGTAACTAACAAAATGAACAATGTCTGTTAAAAATGTAAGACAGTAAACCCTCTGAAACAAGCTGTTTACCCACAATGTGTGTCCATCTCTCTAAGTCTATACTTGTACATAGGTGACTGCATAAATTTCAGAGAAGTCATACAAATGAATATTCAGGTTTCTGTGATGTCATGTCACATCAACATGTAAATAGTTAAGACACTTCAAAAGATCATGGTACCTTCATCACTTCTTAGACTGCTTGACCCTGAAGATGAACACTATGACCCTACAAAATGTCAGTAACTATTTACCAATTGACACTGTGTAACAACCCAAAAAACTCGAATTTCAGCACCCCACTGTAAGAACCTGAAATTTCACACAAGACATATGAATATCTCGCAGACTCATACCATAGAAATGGTCACATAGTACAGCAAAATAAACACTTACGTGAGGAGGAGTTGCTTTCCTGCTCACACTGCACTCCTTCTGGCAAGGAGTTCCTTTGCTGCTTGCAGTGTACTCCATCTGGCAGAACTCTGTTAAGGCAGTCCAGTGGTGCCAGGACCCCCAACAAATGAAACAGCAGACACTGAACACAAGCAACAGGCAGAAGGAGTAGAGAGTGCAGTATCTTAGACAACATGGCCCCTGCTAAAGACTGATGCAAGATTCCTGGAGTGCAGAACATGACACGTATGTATTCAAATCAGAAAATGGCACAAAAGTTCTTCATTTATTACATCAAATTTTACACACTTGTCATTTAGTGGTTTCCATCTTGAGGCACAGTTTCAGAATTACCTGCATGATGTGCATAAAAAAGAATGTATGTACATAACAAAGGAACTTCTTCAAGCAACTGATAGTACTCAACCAGAAACTTCCTGCTTTCACAGAACCTGAATGTTCATCAGTGGAACCTATCCTGAACTTGTTAAGTACAGTTTTCATCTTCAAACCATGTTTTTCCAAGACCTATTACAATACTGTGTTTGGATCAATGAACGGGTTTTCATGGCAGTGACTATGACAGATACTGTCTTCTGGAATGTGGCTTTTCTATTCTGAAGATTGAGGCATCATGTTATAAATTTCTGCCACACTACACGACATCAAATCCCATGAAACAGCATCTTCATATTATAATATCATCCTCATATCTATTGCCTATATATACCAAGAGGTCTCATTTCTTGAGGTTCACAAACCAAAATTTACAAGATAATGGTCATAAATTGTTCAAAAAATAATACTCACTGGAACAACACAGTCAGGTAAACACAAAGATTGTCCAGAAATAATGGCTCCATCTTTTTAAGTTCTGTTCAGCTTGTATGTGACACAGAAAAGTTGTACAAACACACTGTAACTTTACAATAGCTCTGTTCCTTAATTAGTAATTTTTACCAGCAATGATGCTGGTTGTCAGTTCTGTCCCATTGAGAACCAATGTCTCACACACTCACTTTTCACACTGCAATAGTCACGAAAACAGTGGTCCTGACGCACAATGTTCAGTGCTCAAAATGCATGGAGGATATAGATACCACAAGAGCTCAACAATACAGTATCTCCAATACCATAATCAACCTGTCTTCCATTTACTGAATCACGGAAAACCTAGTACTGAAATGTTACATAGGACGACAGCTGTTTCTTTAAACAAATAAATGAAATTAAGAATTTTCAGTTCCCACATAGTTCACACTACATTTCAGTATAAATATTGCTACTCTGATGTGATGTTATCATGTTGCTACCTAGCACACAACTATAAAAGTATTGTTTCACATGATAAACATGTATATCAATTACATAAGACAGGCAAAGAAGTTCCATCCCACATACTATTGTGCTACTTGGCTTGGTTGATTGTAGGTTTAGGAACCAGAAAATTAAGTGGTGGCTAAATGTAAGTACTTGACAACACAGCATGTGTCTCAAACTGCTTCTGTGATAAAAGTCTCTGCTTCTCTCAGTCCTATTGTTTCCTCAGTCACAGTCTATGCACGAATGGGAAAGGTCAGCGACAGTATTAACACAAGTACTTATTAAATAAGATTAATTTCGAATTTTGTACGACTAATTCAAAATTTTTTAGATTAATTTCAAATAAGTTTTACTGCCCCACTATTGGCACTACTGATGACAAGGTATTATCGTTAATGCTACAGAAGTATAAAATATTAAGTTATTATTTATAATGTGGCCCACAAACACTTTTTCTCTTGATTTGGCTCTCGTTCCCAAAAGGTTGCTCACCACTGACGTATATTATAGGAACTCACCATAAAGCTGACTGAGACAGTTTGGAAAGTTCTGAACAATATGAGATGCCTTCCTGAGTATATCACAAGCCAAAGGTAACAAAATACTAAGATGGTTCTGTAGTAATGTAATGCTCAATGCCAGCTGCAAGAGAGACAAACAGTGGTTCAATTAAATTGCATATAATTAACATCTACTCTAAAATCAAAGTAAGTGCACACTAAAATTAATTACACTGTAATTGGCCATCACACCAGTAGTAAGCTTACACCAGAAACCCAGTAACACTAAGGGAAAGTTTAAAATTCACTGCCCTATATGTCAGGGCAGGTACAAATGTTTCTCCATGAATCTACAACATGCATGTCTATCCCTCTCATACAGCCACCATTTATTTGACAGCGGCCAGTAATTCACACTGTACAACACTGAATGACTGGCTGACAGTAAATAATGATGGTAATGAACATGGAAGGAAGTAGTCACAGACTATTTTAACATATAACAGCACTTTACTGGACAGACTGAAGATAGACCACAGAAAGCTTCAGTCTGGATAGTCGGTGTTCCAGCCAAGATCAGAATCAGGCACCTCACAAAAACACACCAGACATGTTACCCCTTGAGCCAATTTGCTCAGTAATTGTGTATCAACAACAAAACTGGAGCAGGGGTGCACAAATCCCGGGTGTCAGGTCACCAGAGTGGCTACATTCTGTATGGTTACACCTAATATTTGTAGGTCCTCAGTATGGAACTTTTTTCATGCCACCCTTCAAGCATCTAGAATTTTTAGGTGGCTCCTAGATTTTTGGAAAATGTATGCACATCTGCTATGTGCATAATTCACTGAATATTATCACCTATCAACAAAAATGTGACAAAGGTTCTCCATTATGGATGAGATTTGATAATGTTTGTATATAACAGTTCTAAAATATAGCTCTTAATAATAAAATAATTTTATTATGGTCAACAGCACTGAAGCAGCTTCTCTCTCATCTGTTCAGAAGTTTTGGCAAGAATGTGTAAGTTTGCAGTGCTTATGTTTCTTCTTCTCTTCCTCCTCGGTGCAAGTGCATCCACCATTTCAAACCAATAGACATCAATACCATATATCCGCAAAGGCTTGAACATTTATATATGCTAAGATTATTTAGTATGACAACTGAATTACATGAATAACCAGTCCACTGTAGCTGGTGAGACAGGGAGACAAGATAATGGTGAAATGAAAACATCAATGCCCTTCAGTAAGATACTGCCCTGGCACTGGTCTGATCAGCCTGACAGAAACCATGAGCACAGCATCAGCCAAGATTCAAACCCAGTACCTTCAGAATAAAAGTCCTGTGCTCTACTAATAAACTTATGCCCTCATTAACCAATGTCTCACTACCAACTAAATGCACATTTTTTAAAAAACCAATATAGGTTTCTTTAAAATCGTCTAAAAGGCCCTTCCATATGTTTCAGTTTTCAAAAAACCATCATCAGGGGGTCACAGAATTGTACTTCTCAAAATACGTCCATGCTATCAGCACACGCAATGCAATTCACCACTTTCACTCCTGCTATTTATGGTATCACTTGTAAGCACCATATGTTAAAATAATAAAATTGAAATGGATAAATATTAAAAATGTGAGATATACCGTGCACTATCACTGAACTCGTCTCGTTGTGTATTCATGGTGGAGAGTCTTTAGCACCGCATGTCGTTGGATATTTGAGGACGTATTTTGAAAAGTACAATTCTGTGACCCCCTGATGATGATTTTTTGAAAACCGAAACATATGTAGGGGCCTTTTAGACGATTTTAAAGAAACCTATATTGATTTTTTAAAAAATGTGCATTTAGTTGGTAGTGAGACATTGGTTAGTGAGAATGCACGGTGAACCCAGAATAAAATTTATGCCCTCATTATTGTAAGTCATCATTCATTCCAAACTAGACATCCAAATATTACATTATGTATGTAACCAAAAATATTTTATAATCTGCATAATAAAGTTCGTACATATATATTAACAGGATCCGAAGGGACACCAATCCAGTAGAACATGGTGCAGAATAACAAAGAAAACTAAAACACTAGTAATTATTTCTGGATACCTTCTTCTTCTTCCATCAGCTTTACAACCCTTTGAGGGTTTTGGCTTTCTCAACCAGGTCATTCCAAGCCCTCCTATTCAGTGCCAGTTCTTTCCTATTATTCACATTCATGATTTCATGATACCAATAACAGGAAACAAATGTTTACAGTGATAATTTCCCATAAAATTTTGATAACCATTAGCAGAGAATTTTTCCCTCTGATGCAGATTCCTAACAGCAACATGTATGAATATAGTTTTCTTAAGTTATCTGTTAGTAATTATGAGGTATGTTAAATAAACAAACATCTCACCATAGGTGAGTTGTAAGTGTTGATACTGCAGTATGCTAGCAAATGTGTCTGCAGTGATGACAGCAAGTCATGCAGGTGAGTAACTTGATTGCTTGAATCAGCCAGTTCAGCCTGTCCTTTGTCAAGGTTCTTCTCCAGTTCATTCAAACACTCCTCCTATAGTATGAAAAAAAGAAGAGGCATAGTAACGCAACAAAGATATTATGGTGTTTACTGGGCAACCAACTAACCTGCTGTATCTGTTACTCTGGTATGAACAAAATAAGACACGAGTTTGGCAGCATTTGACTCAGTGTGACGTTAGAACCATGAACAGAATTTTTATGCAAATTTCAAATTTTCAAGACTCTAAGAGTCACAAACTAATGTTTGTGTTTTACTTCTTTTGTCTTTTCAAACAATAACTTTCTATAGATGATTAAGTTTCACAGCGACCTCCAATTCCATTTTTAACACCAAGCAGGGGGAAGGGAACATCATGCTTCATCATCTACCACTATATGTTTCATGACACTCAAGTTTGGACTGACAAATTTAATAAGAGGTATAAACTGTTCAAAATGTTAAGTAAAAAAAAAAAATAAAATAAAATAATAATAATAATGTGCTTGAATGACAAACAATTTGTTACTTTAAAAGCTGCAGAGAACTAAGGAAAAACTAAATAACCTACCCTACTTTCATATAAACAGTTGTATGGACTCAGGAATTATGTAATGATGCTATGTAAATGACAGGTTGCATAGAAGCAAAAATGTATGAGCGGTGAGGAATATTTCATGAAATTTCCAATTACGGTATTTAAATGTGTTCCCATTTTATCTCTTAAGACTATATATTACATATATTTTTGTAGCTACACAAAATTAGGAATTTATTCAAGATCTGAAATCTAAATTGAGAATGCTTATTAAAATGCTTGTGTTCATGAGTTTTCTTATGCAGACAGCCATACATACCTTGCTGTCTAAAAACAGAACATTGTTCAAAATCACATTTCTTATACAAACCCTCACTCTGAAGTTGCTCTCTTAAAATAGTACTCATCAAAGAGCTAATACATAAGGACCAATACTGCATCAGTAATACAACACATGCCATACTAGTATACCACACAGGAGCATACCGTGTGGAAGCTAAGATTTTGTAACAATGTCTTCATGAGCACTTCAGCAAGATGTAGGTCTTGACTTCCCAAACGATCCTCTGACTCTGCACAGTAACTATAGCCAAGCAATGATGATACATGGCTGTGATCCTCTAGACTTGTTAATATGATACCAAGTAACATTTTCTGCAAAAGAAGACACATAGTCATAACAGACACAAAAATATTAGTAGTTTAATGCTTTTAGTGCAAAGTTAAATTACCTCTGCTTTGTACTGTGAGCTAAAAATGGTGCTTTAGGGGACAAATGCTTCAAAAGATTTTGTCATGATAAAGAACATAACATTTTTCTGGAAGGCCTTACAGTTAAGTAGAATGTTAACAGGCCAGCATTAAAGACAGAAATTGAATTTCAGTGTTCAAATGGCTGGCTTCAAAGATTCAAGGTACCACATAACAAAACTTGGCACCTGCTGTCTCAGGCTTCCAACATGTGGCATGAAAGTGTGATATCAACTGATCAATTTGTTGTGATTTATAGCTGTTGTGGATGTGGTTGGTTTATGTTGATAGACATAATAAAACAGCTTTACATTACAGGGATTTGCAGCTGTTATGTGGTCTGATTACAACAGCATTAATATTGTGACATACTGCTGAATTAAAATTCACCTGGCCATTGGAGAGGTCAGGTCCTTGTGGAAGTAGTGAATGGAGCAATTCCATCCGCTCCCTCAATGGAGGAAGCAACATCGGGGCTCCAATAGCAAGTGTTTCACTTACAACAGTTTTCACACTAGTTGGAGTTGGAACATCAACCAACCTGAAGAGAACAAATTAAAAACACAACCAAAACAAATACAGGAGTAAATAAAAACAAATGCAAGAATACTAGAGATGTATGTGATCCAAAAATAACACTCTTCGTTACTATATTTGTGTATGCAATATTAGAAGCTGTTCACAATGCAGCAGCTACAGTTATAAACACACAATCTTCTGATCAACAGGCTTCCTCTGGGGTTCAGCAGTTACACAATCGCCCAGTACAGTAGGCCCTCGATTTAATGGACCCCGATTTAACACACAAAAAATTTCTGTCCTAAAGGAAATATTTATAACTTTTTTTTTATTCGCGAATAGAGCACGCTAAAAGGTTGGGTCAATGAGTCAGCATTATCTGTTTTTGACGAGTTGAATTAAAATAAAGTTTGGTTGCTGTCGTAAATTTATTTTTATATTTTAACAGATGTTTTAGTGGCATGTATAAATTACTCAATGTACATTATAATAATATTTTATTCATACTTATACTGTATATTATAATAACATTTTAATACATCCTGTACATTGTTAGTTCGTTATTAATATACATCTTTTAAATACACTCGATTTAACGGACTTTCGGCAATAGCAGACACCCCTTCCCCCAATTAGTCCATTAAATCGAGGGCCTACTGTATATTACATTAGTCTTTTGAAGGTCTGTGTTTGAATACATGAACGCACGTAGGAATATGCCCCTAGAAATTAATTTTATATATTTAGGCAACAAGGAAATTTATGGCATTTTTAAGACATGGTGCATAATATCTGTTTTATTTTCCACAAAATGCCATTTACTTCATAATTTTATCTTTTCTGTTCAACTAATATGTTTTTCATACAATGCACTAAAATTGAAATACTCACTCTAGTGGGCTAAAGGCTAATTTATCATTTTTAATGCCTCACTTTTAACCTGCTTCACATTATGACTCCAAGCAATCAAGGAACTTTTTCACACATAACACATTTATCATGAACCTAAAAACAGTATTCACACAAGTGCACTGGTGCACACACATGCAGTTTGTTATTCATATACTTAGGGATGGCAGCATAAAAAAATTAACAGTTTTGTTTCCCAAAATAATACATATATTTTATGTACCTTAGACAGCAGACAGTGTTTCACACAAACAGTGTCACAGACGTTTAGAAAACCTTATTTTCTAAATTCTGTCACCAGTAAGTTCAATAAAAAAGGCTACACAGCCAGTCTGGAATCAGACAGATCTCTTGAATAAATACATATAGCGGAACTTCTCAATAAATTTCAAAGTTTCCTGTTTTCATTTTCAATTCTGACATTTGAAGAATTTTTATAGGACTGAAAATAGCTTTGAAAAAGTGTCTATGTTACACTATAAGTGACAACAGTATCACAAACTTGTCATGAGGGCCCACACAGATAAGCAGATGCTAAATACTTGTTTTCACAGTAGTAACTCAATAACAAGCAGATAGAAGATTTAAGAAGGACCACGCTACATTACTTAATCATTAATTTTTTATATAGACTAATGTAGTAAAAACTACATTCTAACAAAGCATCCTATTGTTTGTGATTCTACATTCACTGTCCTGACTTCAATGTCTGATACACAATCGTCTGCTTAAGCTGTATATTAAAAATTATGACACTGCTTACATGAATTACTGCAGGGAACCATACCAACTGGTTATAAATTATTGAATTTCCAGGCATTTTTTTATAAGTTCGGTAATTTACTAACCTGAAGAGTAAATGGCGAAGTGGTCTGGCCTGGCCACCCAGAACAGATGTGGCAAGACCTCCAGTCAATGCCAGTGACAAATGCGCACTTAACAATTTCAGGCAGAGAAGAACAAATTGGTGATGCTCCCTAAAATGATGATCAACATGATAATACCACTTAAAAATAGAAGTATTCATACTTTAACAGTATGTTCAGAATGGAGTAACATAACTCATAATTACCCAAATGTTGGGAAAGGTGGTGCACATGAATCCTGATTAAAACCACTGCAATATTTTTCAAGAAAGGAACGTAGTAAAGAGAATGTGCCTTCCTGGAGGTCCACACAGAAAGGCCGATGCCAAGTTACAACTTGTCTGGAAAAAGTGAATAAGTTGCATTATACAACTGTGTTTTCCAAAATCTACGTTTGTATATCTTCTACTTTAACTGATAAAGATGTTGCAATGACTAACCTGTCAGACGGTAAGGCAGTCCAGAACACACTGTGTGATGTACCAGCAGATATCTGATTTACAGGAACGCCCTCTAGTCCAAGCACTCTCTGTGGTCGAGTGATGGGACTGGTTGAATGACCTTGGCCACACTGCCCCATAGAATTACTTCCCCAAGCAAACACTTCACTGTCATGTGTCAATGCCAGAACATGAGAATCTCCTACTGCCACATCAATAATCCTTACTGCTGCCAAGTCTTCTACTAATTGAGGCAACAGAGATGTTGTCTCACCTGCAGTAACGCCCAAGCATGGCCCAAAACCCCAAGTATACAACTGCAACCAAACCATGCAAAATCTGCTAAGTTTATCAAAGTTAGCATTCTGGTCTTGTGGGTTATGATAGTCTGAGAGATGTTTCGCATTAAAATGTAGGTTGCATGTCCCTCTGAAATGTTGGTACCAATCTATCTGACTACACTGTCCTAAACCACTAAAACACAATATGCATCTTCACTCATGTGAAGACCTCAAATGTCCATATTTACCCAACTTTCATACCAAAAATCTGATAATACCACATCCATGCTTCATTCTCTTATACAGCACATTTTCATGTCACTAGGCTTCTCCCTTGCACAACAAGAATTTTCCATCCTCTTCCATGTCTCAAGACCTGGCATCATAACTGAAATCTTTATCTATCTACTGCATCACAACTGTATTTTCAGTCAGCAATTATCACAACACCTAGAGCTTTCAATGCACTATCTTTTATAAAGGACTGGAAAAATGCATTTCAAACTCAAAAAATCACCAATGTCACATCTTTCACCTGTTTACAACAACTGCAATCACCAACGCCTGTAGAAGCTACAGAAAATCTCTCTTATCATCTCCCCATGTTTTTTTCAGTTCTTTAGTGCATCATGTAATGACACTGTCTACTGCTAAGATTATGTAGTGCTGGTGATAGAAGAATGAATGAATGAATAAATACATAGCAGTGGTGGAATGATACTGACAGGAAAAAACCAAAGTACTCTGACAAAACCCTGTCCCAGTGCCACTTTGTCCATGACAAATCCCACTTGGACTGACCTGGAATGAACCCAGGCCTCTGTGGTGAGACGCTGCTGACTAACTGCCTCAGCCATGGCACAGCTGATTAGGTCTTCATGTGAAGTTGTCATTACAATTGCAGAACATGCTTAATTTTGTGCCTTATAAGGCAACCCCATACAGTGATACCTCGGCTAACGAGTGACCCTGCTAACGAATTTTTCGGGTAACGAAGATATTTTTCGCTGTTTTTCGGACTCGGCTAACAAATATGGATTCGGCTAACGACTGTTTTAGTGGATGCTCGCGCTAACATAAAGCAGCAAACATGAACGGTCAGGCCATTCCAGGAGCTTATCTTTTCCGTCTGTATGTGTGTAACAAAGAAATGAGCTGACCACATCTGCAACTGAATCAGGAAAGAGACAAGGAAGATAAAGAGTGCTCATCAGAGGAGGAGGACAGCAATAAAAAGGGAAGAATGCCAACAGGTGACATTAAAAAAATGCTGCACTACTGGGAAGAGTTTCAGTCTTTGGCTACAAAGTGGCATCCCAACAAAGCTGAAATGAACAGACTTTGTGCCTTGGTTGAAGACAAGTGTCTGAATCACTTTAAAAACATTCTGAAAAAAAAAGAAGTTCAATCAACTTTGGACAGATTTTTGACTTCTCCTTTAGCAAAGAGACAGAGGCCAGCTACTGAAGAAGAGGAGACTTACCTTGAATAAACTTTGAAAATTTGGAAGAAGAATAGTAAAAACGTTGTGTACATATTTTCAGTTTAATAGTATAAAGTGTATAATATATTTTCAGTATAATAGTGTAAAGATCATCAGTTTTTCATTCTACTTTCCATTCTCCTTCATCCAATTGGGTAGCTGTTCATCTCAGCCTTTGGTGAGTTTTTGCCCTTTTAGAGTGTGCTTTTTACTATTTTATAAAACTTATCTTTAAATAGTGGGCAGCATCCAGAACGAATTAAACGATTTTCTATAGAAACCTATGGGAAATCACGTTTCGGCTAACGAATGTGATTCCGGAACGAATTATCTTCGTTAGCCGAGGTACCACTGTATTTTTCATATAATGAATTATGAAAAAATTCTTATCTTATATTCAGGTCAATATGGTACTTAAACAAAAAGACATCTGTAAAAAGTGCCAAATGAAATAAAATCATCACCAGAATATCAGTCTCACCTGACCATTTGTTGTAAGAGCCAAGGAAAAGAGGCTACCTGCAGCCACTTTTCTTATGTAAAGGCCCTGTAACGCTTCTATTACTTTTGGCCGTGAAGTCTTTTGTGTGTCACCATGACCAAGTTTGCCATTGTCAGCTGAACCAAATGACCACACAGTCTTGCCATCTGCAGACAATGCTATTGTATGAGCACTTCCACAAGCTACTGAACCGACACTATTCAGATCTCGAACCAGTGTAGGCATGTTACGTCCATTATAGTCTCCATGACCTTCAAAATAAAGTGAATTTTGTCAATGTGTACTCTATGTATTGTTGTAAAATGGACATAATTAGAATCAACACATTCTGTATTTTAAACAGAAAATGAGAACTCATTACAGTGTTCAGAATGCACAGTGTTTATATTTGCAAGTCTGAAATATTCCCAGCCAAAATAAACCACAAAATAATTACATAATATACCATTATGCCTGCTAATAATTACCTAAAAATCAAAGTGACAAAATCACACAAAGCCCCCCATTTCAAGACAATATGATTATAAATGCATATATCCAAATACCACTGTGAAATAACAACACTGGATACATAACAAACACTTTACTCACTCAACAGAAATATCAGGCACATTTTAAGGCAATGTGTAATTATAATGACCTTAGCCAGGGAGCAAGTGACAGGCCAAAGAGCTACCTCACAAGCCTGATGCAATCTTTTCCACATAGCTCTGCACTTCTGAGCATTTAAATAGGACTCCATGAAGTCTATGATTCAAAAGGTCTCCAGAGGTTAGTATAATTTACATTTTTTGTGTCCCACATCATCTAAAACAACATTTCAAAACTTATCACACAAAACTCTGTCAATTTTAACTCAAAATAATTGATCTCATCGTGTGAGTTATAAAACAAGCACACTACACAGTTTTCAAAATTAAAAACTTAGCAAAATAAACTGTCAAAAAAAGTCTTGTATAAACGGAGTCAGTGAACTAAAACAACATACGAAAGTACAGTTTAAGAAAAGTAATGTGTGTATACTCTGGGCCAATTAGGACCTGCTGGGGAAATAAATGATCAGTGTTCACAAAAGAATAATCAACATATGTTATTTCTGGCAGCCCTTTGAAAAATTACATTAATCAGAATTTCACACAAAGTTTAGACAGGCATATTCACCAAGGCGAGACACTTGCAACTTCCACTTACATTACAAACAACTTCTACATTTTAAGCATACCTTTTAAATTCTCCTGAAATACAAACAACCTGGCAGTTTCATTCAAATATGACAGATCTCAAATCAACTAGAGTTTATCGAGCTGATATCATAGTCATAATCTTAGCTACATTATGTCAGTTATTTACAGGTTTCATTATATTATACTACCTAATCGGCCATGGTCTCCCTCGCCCCATGTGTATAGTTCACCCTCTTCCGTGACGGCTGCACTGTGCCTGTAGCCAGCATGAACAAACTTCACCACCTTCCCAGACAATGCTCCTGCCACCGGTCGAGGCTGTTTCTGAGTGGTACAATTTCCATGGCCCAATTTGCCATAGTCACCTACAATGAGGAAATTTAGCCAGATTCTCATGTTAAATGACAAAAACATGTACACAGAAATATCTATGCACAACAGAAGTATACAATCTGTGAGATACTGTTTTTGTTTAGAAAGAAACAAAATCTAAGAGAAATTAATTATGTAAAAACTGTACCGAGAAAAAAATGTCAATCTAAAAGCATACAGGTTGAAATCATAGGCAGTGAATATAAGGTAACACTTCTTTCCATGCATTAGAATCACATATTTCTTCTGAACTGATAAACAGTCCTGGAATATCTACAATTTGTATATACCCATACACTGAAATGTATCTTCACTGACCTGAAAATAAGGAGACAAAACACTTAATCAAAGTTAGCTACATAAATAAATCTATAACTACTTCTGCAACTATAAATGTATATAACCTTGTAATTTCTTGTAGTCAAAAATGTTGCTAATTTAATACTCTACAAGTATTTATAATATTTTGTGAAAGAAAATAATGAAAATTATGAACTCAAACAAAAAATATTGGTATTCAAACTACATCTGTAAAAGTTATCTATTTCAGTGCACAAAATTTATAAATGTAAAATAATTACCATCTCCCCAGCTGTAAACCTTGCCATCATCTGTAAGTGCCAGAGTATGACCATCACTGCCTTTAGATGAAGACACCTTCTTAACAGTGCCATCAATGACCACACGCTTAGGCTGTGGCTGGTTGTTGGAATCTCCCAAACCAAGACGCCCATAGCTTCCTTTACCGCATGCACTAAGGGTTCCATTTGTATGGATAATGAAGGAACAGTATTGGCCAGCCTCCACCTGCTGTGCCTGGGTGAATGCCCTTGCAAGACGGGGCACCAAGATCTTCTCTTGACTCTCCTCTGCAACCTGAAGCAATAATTCTTCCCTCATAAATAGAAACAACAGATATGCACATGGCACTTCTATCTAACATTAATGCTCAGCCACATTTTCATGACACCACCCTTACATTTTTAATCACATCAGTTCTCTACCCAGGTTTTACACTTTCACCCCACACTGTGAAAAAGACTGAGAATAACTTGTAATTGGCCTAGCTGAATACGTGCCTCCCCACCATTTCACCTGAGGACAGAAACAGATCCAGTTCCTGAAAGTTGTGCTTACTTTTCAGTATTTTTCAAACACTACAGAACAGGCAAAGTTAAAAATCCAAGCAGTCATAAATTTAAAAAAAATTCACTCTGTAACCAGCCATGTACTGACACACAGACAGAAGTCCCAACTTGCAAATGGTCTCAGAAAATGTATTATTACTACAGTAATTCATAAAAATATTTGAGTTTTCACACCTTCATGGAACTTCCAGTCATGCAGGTGTCAGCAGTCCAAACTAGGGAAAACAAATAAGCTACAACATTACTAGAAGCCGTAATTTACATTCTTACCTGATGTGAGGAATTGCTACCACATACATAGACATCACATTTATCAGCCACAGTACTGCTGCATGTTGATGTACCCTGGGATTCATGGTGTTCAGATCCCAGACATGATCTTGTATAATCACATGCCAGGTTCACCAACTGCAAGTTAAAAATAGAACACTTTTGTGATGTAGACAATTGTAATTCTCTTGGCAGCAGCTCAAGGAGGAAACTATAACCTTTTGATTCCTGTGTTGATAGTCATACATTTAACTTCCCACACAATGCACAAATCAAAGTGCATATCTTCAAAGGAAGTTCTCTAGGTTGCTGTTTGCTGAATCACTTTTCAGTCATAGCCCTTCTCAATCCTGTGGAGATTTTGTTCAGTAAGTAAATACACACCAATATGTACCAAAACATAAACTGACTGTTAAGTGGTTCAGCAATCAATGAAGTACCCCTATTCTGAGATTAGTTGACTACATCAAATGTTTGGTCCAGAGTGTGTTGTTTTCAGTAAGTTAAAAGTGCTAGAAAATGTGAGATCCCTGTCCATAAGTTGAGCTAACCTCACAAGCATTATGAAACAGTAACCTGAAATACCCCCCCCCCCCCACCAAAAAAAACACCCTGCACATTGTACATGCAGCAAGCCAATCATCCCAAATATGGAACAATATGTATGGGTAGCTATCACATCAAGAAGCAAGACATGATCAGCTGCTCTAAATGGAAGTGGAAGATATTAGTGGCAAGTGGTACTGAAAATAGAATTTCATTGACTGCACTGTAACAGTGATAATGCAGTCAATGAATGTGCTCCTCATGATGCTGCCATAAATAATGACAGTGATAATCATTTTCAGGACATCACTTGGAACGATACATAAATTACAGGGCCAAAGAAAAAAAACTCCACAGGCACTCCTAGCCACCAAAATAGAGTGAAACGTGCATAACAAATTTTGAACAATTTTGAAAGTTTTTAAGAACAAACTTCTTGCAATAGCTGTTACAGAGACAAACAGATATGTTGAGCAGTTTCAGCAGAAGCCAACTAAGAGAAGAAACACTGCAAAGGTGTGTTATGGAGTAAGGCAAATGGGAGGAAAATGTTTATAGACATTACAAATATGATTTTGGGCCTTGCATTATCTGAGGATTACCACACCAATGTCAGCTATCAAGATAATGTCATGTTCAATGCATGATCATAAACTACAACTACCTAATAAGGTTTCAAAGCTTAATTTATCAACATTAACTTTTAATAATTCTACACAGTATTCTGAACGTAACGTATATCACAAAATCTCACAATTAATTTGTCTTATGGTAATCCATGTTAAATACTACTTTATATACATACACAGCAAAATTCCATCAGGACAGGACAGGTGCTGAATTATTTAATATTCCAGATTATCAGATGGTACCTATACTGACCTAAGTTCTTACAGGTAATTTTTGTTACTGCTCCTATACTTGGGCTGTACAACTAATGTCTTTCTCCTGCTGGTTCGAGGTCACCAGGGCCCTCTTCTGTGTTTTCTGGAGTCATCATAGCTGAAGATGTTGATGGAGTAGGAGACAAGGGGTGAGGAGACACCACAACAGTTGACATACACTCTTGGAGGCCTTTTTGAACATGTCCCGGAGATCTGCCTGTGTCACTGTTGAAGCTTTTTGCTGGTAAAAAGCAAAACTTCCAGTCTTGGAATTACTCTCAAGTGCCAGATTATCAGGATTTCTGAATTATCAGACATCAGATTAAAGGAATTTTGCTGTATACATCAAGTCAGCAGAAAAACTAAAATAAAATAATGAAACTGTACCTAATCCTTCAAAGCCACAGAACATTTAAGTACATCTCTCCACAACTTAAATGTCCTTTACCCCTGGAGAAACTTATTTGAATGTTCTACAGCCTTTAAGGTTTTGGTACTGTTTCATCACATACAACTCCACAGCAACTATATACTGCAGTTTACCCACTCATTTCATTCAGTATTTACAAACCTCTTCCATAAGGCACATGGCAGCTTGATAGAGTAAGACCTTCCCAGATTCATCAGATGTTAGGTTACACCATGACTTGCCATCCAGGCCATCACCCTCAGCAGTTGACCGCATTTTTGACATAGCCTTCAGGAAAACAGAAGCTGTTATTTTGGCACCTGTTGTGTTCTTGTCATCTTGCTTCCCACATGATGCACACAGAGCCATGTCAATCCACTCCAATAAATAGATGAGTGACCCTCTTTGCAATGCAAGCTCCAGTAGTAATTCTGAAGCTAACAGCTGACCTGAAATTGTTTAAAACCTCATCAGAAAATATCTGCTCTAACCTTTTCACAGAGCAGCAATGTCAAATTCTTTTAGTGACTGGTGCTAAACTTCCACTGCAAGTTTATTACCAATAAGAAGTGGTGACAGCCATTCTCAATGTTTCAGCACAGACCTGGTGGATATTTGCTGCTGCATATCCTTTGACACTGTGTTAACTTTTGGCTTATATGAGTCTGCTTTCAGAGTAAACATAAACAACATGGATTCTGAAATCTGAGTTTAAATATTTCTCTAAGAAAATAATTCATAATAACAGACATAAAAAATGTGTTTTCTTGCAGCTATGTTCCTCTGAAAATTTTCACTATTGAGGGTGAAAACACCAACAATGTATCTTACATAGACGACTACCAGTTTAGTGCACTGAAAAATCATGTGACTCCATACGTATACACAGACAAAATCCAAAACACCAACTGCCTGCTGAAATCTCAGCCAATGCCAATGGTTTGCAACTCTGCTGTGGAGTCATAACAGTAACCAGACCAGGTCCCCCACATTCACATGTCTTGGTACTAGGAGGATATGAGTGATCAATTTTCTACTCTGAAAAGCAACTGTGGTATCAAGATGGATTACAGAATGTGTTCTCACAGCACTGGTAAAAGATGGAATGCCAACTTGTCTCACTGAATAAAAAACCATGGCAATTCTCCTATACTTGTCCAGCAATAAGAAGACCTCTGTTGTTACTGCACAGTGCCCAGATTCATTACAGACTCAAGTTAAGTTAAGGGCCAACGTGGACACACATTCTCAAACAGGCTTCTTATTTATCTTATTTCACTCTGACGTGGTAAATAAGCGCTTATTTGAAGAAACAGAAATACAGCACATAACTTATAAGCACAATTTATTTCAGGCACAAACAAAATTTAACTCCTGAACTGGCTGCAGTTTGAACAGCTTCATTCACAGTCCAACTCATATTTTTCTCAGGCCTTTCACTCTTATTATTAGTCACACATATCTGGAACAATACATTGTTCTTTATGTCTCAAGCACTTGTACACAAAAACATTAGCCATTTATAGAAACATGTACATCTTACCACAACAATAAAAAGCTACATTATTGTGACATATACTAGACTAATTATGTGACAAGACTGGGCAACAAAGAGGTCCTCTTATGTTTAGTAAGCATAGCAATAACATAAAACACGAAATACATTATTATTAAAGCATGATACAAAACCTGTCCAAACAAGAAAATTATGAATTACTTCTCACACCATCTTATGGATTAAACACAACTTTGCAACCAAATATGAAAAAACAGAAACAAAACAAAGTGACTCTAGAGAGTGGTACCACTATAAGTTTTCATAGCTACCACATAACCTATATGTACAATTTTAAACATGTTATACACTGGTACTGTACACTTCAAATGCTATACATACCCACAGAATCAGCTCCAGAAGTAGGCAGTGCTGCATGCCTCAGAAACCGAGTAACCTCCTGCAGGCTTTGTGCTCCTAGTGCAGTGATTTGGCTATCATTAGCCAGGGACAATGGTGGCAGGTTACGTACCACCTCTGATGCTGTGCACAGTACTTCATTACATAAACTTGGACTACCTGTACACAACAAAAAAATTATGTTCCTATAATCTTTGACTTATGATATGACGAGCATTCAATTAAACACACACGTTTTTAAAAATATCATGTATACCACAGCATGACAAACTTTTCTTTGGAATAGGAGCCAGGCCCAAAATGTGGGAGCCAGACAATTTTTGCCATCAGTGGGCTAAAGTGGTGAGAAATTCTGAAGCAATTTCTGTTGTAGAGGTACTACAGTCTTCAAGAGCAACTCTCAATCACAGAAGAGTGTTGAGAAAAAGTCTACAATGCACACACACTTATATTCCAGACACCTGGTCAACTATCATTACCATTTTCATAAGCATGTCAGTGAAGAATACCAACAGAAGTACAGTGTAAGCAATGGTGTTCCTCATTACATAATTACCAACGAATTTATATGAGTTTGATCTGTAATTGGGATTCAATTCCCAGCAGGAGCAAGAGGCTTTCCTCTTCTCCATCACATCCAAGCATCCAGCCTGGGCCTCGAGCCAAACTAGCATCCTATTCAATGGGTACTGGAAGGCTATTTCTCAGGGGTTAAAGTGTCCAGATCAAGCAGCTGACCACTCTTCCATGTGGACTGGTCTGCACCTTCTAATCAGCACAAAAGTCACATTTCATGCCACCTACTGACATTGCAAACGAAATGTACACCAACCACTCATCATGACACAATGACCACTCAGGCTGTTAAACAAAGATTTCGATTATCTGCTAACAGAAGTTACCAGACATGGGGCACAATCACAGTTCAGCTGTGATTTTCAAAAAAAGCCAAAAGAGACAAACTGAAAGCAATTGTTCTTGAAAATACTTGGTGCTGTGGCAAAATTTCTGTCACTATGGCAACCTGCCACCTAGGATTTGTCAAGCCCTGATCTGAGATCAAGGATATGAGTGACGTTGTAAAGAACACCTTCAGTTACAATGTTATAATAAGACTAACCTTCTCCTTCGGGCAATTGGTACTCTATGTTTTAATACTGCTGACAAATATATAAGAAGACAAACATCTGCAACATCTGAGCACCAAAAAAATATAACATAAAGGATACTATACCTGGCATAGTGTTCTGTTGCCAACTTTGACGCAGCAATGCAAATAAAAGGCTCAGTCCTGTTTTTACAGCCATCTCTATAAGAGCTTGTGATGCTGAACATGTTCTCTCTGGACCACTTTCAGATGTCTCCTGCCTACTCTCATTGGTATGTCCACTGGTCTGTGATCTTGCCTGCAAAATCACAGAGCCCTCAAGTATCAACACATATCAAGTAACAGATATCCTCACACAAAATGTCAACTTTATCCCATATGAAACTGACATGCATAATGGACACGTTGGTTAAAAAAAATGTTTCAAATGCTGGCTCTGCTTTCATCATAAATAAAAATACAGAACAACCCACCTTGGTACACTAGATGAAGCTATCTCTATTCCTGGATCCACAGACTTGAATTGCATTGTCCTATCTTTGAATGTACTCCTAGTGTTGGAAGACTATGTGCATAAATTAGTAACAATGCTTCACAAGACATCAGAGACAGTGAGTGGCGTATTCAAAGGTAATTGTTCTGACGTAATTACAGTGTTGACTAACACACTGCTGTAGCCTTAATAAAGGTTAAAACAACTAATTCCATGGAACAGAGTAATTTTTAAGCTGACAGGCCTAAACTAAAGGCTGTATGACCTGGGATTCTAATCTCTGGAGGAACAAGAGATTTTTTTCTCTTCTTCAAAACATCCAGACAGGCTCTTGACTCTTTCCCTGGGGGGTAAAGCCAGCGGGGCATGGCACTGACCACTCATCTCCATCCTTACTGACGTTAAGAATGTGTGGCACTGTACCTCCACTCCCCCTGTATGCCATCTTTGTGTGTACAGGGACAACTTTTACTTTCCTTATGTAACCTTAGGTTCATTAGTGTGACCTTTTGAGTCACATAAATACAGTCAACGAACACAAACCATATTTCTTGAAGATCCAGTTCCATACAATCCTCCATCTCTGTCTAGGTCTACTAAGCAGTCTCATTCCTTCAGGTTTCCAATTAAAATTCTATACACATTTCTCTTTCTCACCTCTATTTCTTTGTTTATATAAACATAACTTCATTCCTCCAACAAAACTGAATTTAGTGACAGGTTACATTGGTCTGGGTTGGTAATATGTGGTCTTCTGGGTTATTACACAGCGTGCCAATTGTTTACCGACGTTTCGGGACAATGTATTGGTCCCATCCTCACGACGCCGTGTAATAACCCAGAAGACCACAGATTTCATCAACATCGCGGCGGAAGCCTGAAATCAATGTTAGCCAATGGTACTTCACTTCACAAAGGAATATGTCTTGAACATGGAGTTTAATGCAAACAATGTGGTAAAATATAATTAACAAGAGTAACTATTTACTCAGCTGTTCTCAATCTTCACTTTGCTGCTCAGTGCAGGAAAGCATCATACAAAGGTACGTACTGTACAGACAGTGTTGTTGATTGCTAGACTCAGCACTGCAGAGTGGGCAGCACCACTGGTTGCTATTTAGTAACAATGTCGCCTGCTCTACAGTAAGATGTCCAGAAATAAAAATACTCTCTGTGGATCCCTACGATGAGGCATATTGTACACAGTTTCTACCCATGAAAATGTTGACAGGTGCTCTAACTTAACCCAGCTCTTTATACCCTAAAATTTTTCTTAGGGAAGTATGACTGTTTACCTTTTCCTTATCATGGTATTTAACTGAGACTGCATGAAATATCCGTTGTAACACCAACAACCTTTGATGCAGTACAGTTGCAAATGGCGATTCGGCACAAAATGTACGTGCCAACTCCAACTGTGTTGACAGAAGTGCGGCAACATGATGATCAAGTTCAGCAGCTGATGGAGAATCACAGTCAAAATCTGGCAGGACAGGACCTTGATTCAGTGGAGAGATGGGAGCTGGTACAACAATAACCTCCTTATTTGCTACTAAATGATCATACAGCAACAAGACCCCATCTCTCGTAGCAATGTTGTCACAATTTTCTCCAGCCCAAATATTATTCAGATGATCCTGCCAATTTAATTTAAAGTTCGAACTCGATAACCCTGGCATCATAACCTTGTCAAAATTTGTAACTCTCCAATAAATACGATATACATAGTTGGTAGTTAAGCATGTAAGCTACCAACAAAGTAAATTAACGCGTACATATCAAAGGATATTCTCTAAATGCTTCTGTAAACAAAAGTGTAAAAATAAATCAAACAAATAGGTACAGTACTAACTTCAACACACGCACACTATCCCCACTAATAGTTTTGTCATTCAGTGTGGATCAATATATGTACAGCTTTACAGTGAACTGTAAGAACAAGAGCAAACAGAAAGACGTTTTATCTTCATCATACCCTCCCTAATGGCCAATTCGAACAATTCACACTGATTACAAATTATGCCTTTCCTTTTTATGTCAATACAGTTTTTAAAACAAGAGAATGAGCGAAACATAATTTCATTATCGTGTAGTGGCAATTCGTTAATCACTGAAATGTCAATAGCAACGGATTGTCTTCACTTCGTTAATTGTGCAGTCTCGAACCATTCCCCTATTGTTGCTACTTAACACAGATGGCAGAATTAAACATCCAAAAAAACGTATCGATTGTCATACTTAAATCCTTCCCTCTGTACGTACGCAAATTTAAAGAACCTAATGGACCTATGAGTCATGTAAATTACGAAATCAGGCCTATTCATCTACTCTTATCCATGACCCACATGCAGTTGCAGACCACGGATTACCGACACGTCACGGTTTCGTCCACGACCAGCACTGCGAAGCGGAAATTGCCGGCCACGAATTAGCAGAGCGGGACTTCGAATTGTGAATTAGACAGAACTAAAATTTCCAGTCTCCCGGAATATGACACTGCGCAGTTTGTTACATAGGTACCAGTGTTTCGGGGGAGTTTGTTGTCTCCATTTTCAACTAGAATCTTCATCAGCACCGCCGTCAGAAACAGCTCACACAGAGAGAGATTACAACTGTAGAGAGAGACATATCTATTCAACGGTTTCGTTAAGATTTATACAACATAATAGACGTCATACAACAACCACCATCAATACGTTCTATTACTCGAGCTCACCAGTTTTTGTGGAGAACGGGTAGGTAAGAGGAAAAACGTACTGAGGATAACTATGGCCACAGATTACTATTTTCTTGTAACACTCATTCGACGTTCGTTCTCTACTCGACCGAGAGATGCTGCCACATGACGCTTACATTCTAATGTATATCGATCACGTTGCCTACGGTCTGGAACTGAAGTCAAAGTTAATTCTAGTCAATCACCACCATTAAAAACTAAAACGTACACCATTGATGTCAGTGTTGCAATGCCGTATAATAATTTATCTCATTTTTCTTGAAAGACTGTTACCAGTTTGTCTTTCAACGGTTCATATACATGTTCCTATCCAGTCACTCAAAACTACAAAACCTTAGATGCGGACAGCGTCGTGAAATAAACAATAAGCGAGGGGATTCTTTTATCTTGGTATGTGGCAAGCCGCTGTGCTACCTCAAACTGAATCAAAAGTACTTTGTCACTCTGTCAACTCAACTTTATTAGTAAACAATTCTTCTTCTTTACAATACTAGCTAAATTTTTCGGCTTCTTAGTAAAGCCATCCTTAGGCTAACCACCACAAAAATATAAAGATATAAATGTAAACTAACATCATATAGAAAATCAACGCGGTAGTGAGACTTCACGCCTGACAGAAGTAAAAAATTTGTGTTGACGGAGTGAAAAAGTACTTTTGATTTGGAAATGTTTTGTGTTTTAAGTTCTGACGGCGGCGACTATGAAGCCTGCTGTCTTCTTGGATATGAAGCCATGTATTTTGATACAAAGGTACCATCGTTACGGAGGAATCTCCTGTCTCTGTCTACAAAGCAGAAGACCTCGAGGCAGAACAGTCTTCTACCCTGGAGGTGAAAGCACAAGGATCATCCGTAAGGTTGGTAGCTACCTACCAAACCACCTGACGCCACATACCAGAAGACAGCAGTTTTAATATTCAGAAATTATCTTACTAATTGTACTTATAAAGCATTAGGTCGTTTGTAGTGTATAATACGAGACAGCTAGCCGTCGAAAACTCGCAGCTATTTTACCGGTCCATGAATCAGAAAAGGTTTAACACTTCCGCCATGGCAGGTTCACGCGCACAGACCGACAGGTTGTGGGTGCATGTCCATCACCTTCTTTCACATATCGTGCGTCACATGTGTGCAGCAGCTTCTCCGACCTTTCTGAAAGGCGTGTAGTCTTGTGGCTCTCCTAAGGCGCTAGTATAAGAAGGCGTTAACCGTGTCAAAATGATAAACCTTAGCGAAATTTCGGAGAGATTTTGAACCCGCAAAATTATGCCTGATGTTCTTCCGAAAACCAATAACAAATTGAATACAGAGGTAACAATTTCCTTCGTCATGCTCATTAGTTTGCCATTTCGACATCATGATGATTACAAAGACTACTACACATATGAACATTAGTGAAACCCTCTATATTGATGCATGTCTTTACCAAATCCATTTCCGTGAGCCTCAGTAAGTAAAACGCTTCTCATAACGGTGACATTAATGTGTCTCAAGCCATAACGTTTGTAGATATCAGCCAGTGATCAATTCGTTGTCAAAATGCTAAGCGTTGACTACTTGCTCAGAATGTGTTTGTTGGTTAATCTTCTTTTGTTCTATTTCGAATCTTGCACATATCTGATGCCGCTTTCTCTCCTAAATAGAATCACGAAGTGTGTCTTACGTCCATCGTAAACCGCACGACACTTTCCGAAGTGTTTAGAGATAATCTTGCGAATAGTTACATATACCTACAGCCATAGAAATGATTCTTAATTACTCACGAGAGTATCCGCTAACAGTGCATACACGTATTATCGTAACTTTCCCCGATTTATACATTTGTATTTCGGAGACTATACGATTTTAAGTACATAAATTAAACATTATTAATAATATATTTGTTTTTTAATCACAATAAAAGGTAAAGTTGTTCCTGTGCACGCCATGAAGGCATACAGGGGGACTGGAAGTAGAGTTTAACTCAGTCTTAACCTCTGTTCTAGATGGAGGTGCGTGGAGTCAAGCTTATGTTATCGTGTCTCTTAAAAAGTATCATACGGACCAACTAACCGATTTTCTGGATTTCTCATTGCAGACCAACCTCATTCTAACATTTATATCTCTCTATCATCAAGATATCAACAGGACGGCGGACGGCATAAAAGGAATTTTAGATTTAAATTATTTTAAATTAATTTACACTCAACTACGTTCCTTGATCAATATTATGGAACAGCGTCATGTGTATTAAACTCGACAGATAGACAGTCCCTTTAAGAGGATGGCTGAAATTCGAAGAACGAATGGTTTCTGTAATTGTATTCTCCAAACGGCACGCCGCATCACTCATTCCCGATAATTTTATGGACATAGTAGAAGGTGGCACTCTACTGCGTAGTATCCCCTGCCCTTATAGGATTTGTATTACTTGTCTAGTCGCGACTGTATTAGTGCGTAACCAAACGTTAGATTCGTCGTATTTCAGTACAAATTTCTTAAAAAGGGATCTCAACGAATTAAAGTATTTTACATATATTTGTTGATAGCCGTGTTTAATTACTCATCACCTGTGATATGCGTAATTCTTGTCAGATAAATTCTAAGCATTACAGTTCAGAACAAAATTATATTAAAGTAAACAGCGTAGTCTAATAAACTATTTTTCTCACAATAATTTTTTTATTTCAGTCTCTGCAGTTTAGTAGTTAGTACTCCAGATCCTCACAGCCATGTGTTCGTGGTGTCCTCGGTTCGACCAGCACATCCGGGATGATAAATTAATGTAGACCACGGCCGTCTCCCTCTACATCCTGCCTCACAATATTCTTACTAGCCAATCCTACGAGTATACAACCTATGTGGCATAGAAAACGTACAGATAAACTGCGGAAAGATACAAACTTTCCAAGAATTTTCCCCACCAAAATTGTGGATGTATTCCCTATCGTCCCAGTCCGGATGAAAATATGCACTTTATATCTTTAACTACTATATAATAATAAATACTGTACAATACAGCAAGCATCTGCAGAATTACCTAACCTTAGCAACTGTAAATCTAGAACGAATTCAAAATAGGGGTTGACGTCATCGTTGCTTTACATTTTAACGTGTTCAGTGTCTCTCTCCACCAAAGAAATGCAGTCGTCTTTTGTACATTTTCCAGCAGAAATCAGAGTCATGTTTCGTGTCAGCCCTGTTATTCAGTGGCATTTAAACTTGTAGTTAAGTGCACACGAATTCTGAGAGACAGAACTATGCACAACCATAGAAGCCACGGTGAGCTGGTACAGTAAAGTGACTGATTACAGGCTGGACAGCCGGTAGAAACAGGAATTTATTTCTTCGTCACCAATTCTAATATAAACACGGCGCCCTATTAAATGGGTAATATGGCTCTTCCCTCCGAGATAAAGCGGCCGGAACATGGATCTCGCCTCTTACTTCCATCCAGAGTTTGAAGTCTGGACTGTTTAGATCTTCATCAACACTCCCCTATATACACTTAAGTAAAAAGGCCAACACAGGAGCTACTACATCACAAGAGATACACATGCTTGCAAATTCTCAGCAAGTTGCTAACCAGAGGTAACGAGGACGTACAGTGAACCTAATTACTCACGTCCATCTAGTCATTCGGTGCATTTATGTTATTTCGCACAGGAGCCACTTTTGTTATAAAATCCCTATAGCTCTGTAAATTCTAAAGGCTACTTTCCTCTGGGTTAAATTGGCTGGAGCGTGAAGTTGAGTACACACTTCCATCTAGGAGGTTTAGGGTACGTGATTCTTTACTTCTGCGCTCCCATTACGCATTCATGGCATTGTGCTTAGGCATAGGGGCAATTATTACGTTTTGGATTTGCCGTGGCAGCAACAGTAGAAATGTAAATGTTCTTTCCAGCAGCTCTATGGGCATTTTGTACATCAAAAAGGGAGGTATGAAGGAAATAAAGTAAAATTTACCGAATTTTACAGCATATTTAGCTTAAAAGCACTAAATCCCATAGCTCGCGAATGTTTCAAAAGCAGCAAGTCATGTCGACGTAAATTGTCGTAAACGGTGTGTACATGTAAGAGGAGATTCATAAGCAGTATGTTCTCATCGAAGAGCAAAATTTGTATCAGTCACATCTAATGCATGGGAGACAGGAAAATGAGAAAATAATTTACAAAATTTATTATTATGTAAGCCAAAAGTATGAATTCACTCCTAATCTTCCAGCCGCCTCGAAATGGACGAAAGGGAATCATTAAACTAGATGAGGCTTGAGTAAATGGATAACACTTGCGCTTAGGTACCCTTCAATTCTACTCTCAGCGGGTGTAGCAACAGTCTCATATAATTCTAGATGCCATATCCCTTTAAGTAACCATTCGAAATTCTGCAATATTCGTGGAACAAAATTAAATGTAGGTAACAAAAAGAACGCAGTGATTTTAGAAAGTATATTGCGTAGTGAATGTAATGCTCATATCCGTTGAACAATCCGTCATAAAGAATAACACATATCAATTCATTGCTTTGTCTGTCTTACGACAGCTTCATAGCCTCTTCAAAAGGAGTTCTACACAAAGTGCGATTAGTGCTTCGTATGCAGCCTACAAAAATGCGTCTTGCTGGTAACGCTTTCCAGTAAAATCAATGCACGCCCATAAAGTAAAATTAGATGGGCAATCAGACAAAGAAACGACGCGTTAATGCCCCCTTTCATATGTAATGTTTCTATAATACGTACATATTTAGGTTTGCGGACACTGACAAGGATTGGCACGTAAGGACTAGTCTATAACGAATAATGCGTCCACACTCGACTCTAGGGCAATGGTTACTTTTGACAATGAACTTAACTCCATGGAGCAGAGTCCTTCGTGACATGTTGCTAGTATCTAGTGTCTCCCATATGGTTAAGAAATACCTCGCCTTTGTATAATCCGAAGGTTCAGCACGTCTTAACAACGGCCTGCAACTGGACCCTAACAAAGTCAGATAAGTCCAATTTACCTCCTTACAAATACCATATTCCTATAAGGTCCATATCAGCAAGTGATATCCTCACATCCACGCCTGTGTCTCCAAAATGGTTTCTTCCATTCGAGTTTTCAATTTTGCATGCATTTTCCATCTCCCATATTCGTGCTCCGTACCCCTCCTATCTTATTCTCCATCTCACTTTTTCATATAATTTGGTGAAGCTTTTATTATGCAGTTTTCTCCAGCCTACTATTACTTCCACTTCGTTAAATACAAATATTCTTCTCCTGTTTTCAAACACTGTTCATCTAAATGCTTGTCCGAAGTTTTCCACATCTTTAAACACACCAAAAGTCGAAGATACGCAGTTAATTTGTATTCTTCTCCCAAAATGGATGACCAAGATTCACATCCAGAAAAACGATAAGTGTATAAACTAATTCAAATATAACTTCAGCTTACATTTGGAAATGTGATTTCCTCTACACCAGATGTGCCTCAATAGTCTATCTACAGCCTCGTTAGTTAGAACAGGGTAAAATGTGTAAATGTGAGATTGGCATTAAAGCAGGAGAGACATTTTAATATGAAAGCAAGAATATATATGTAGGTTACGATCTGCTGGGTTCTGATACCGAATAATCTGGCAGGTGTTCATAGCTTCAGATCTTACAAAGTTAATTTGGGCCTGCGCGTGGAAGAGGAATAGGAAAACCAGTATCAGTAAGATACACTAAAATGTTACTGAAATGTAACTTTGGCACTGAAGAGATGTAATACAGTGGGATGGAATGGGATAGCGTAGTCGGTATAGCGACTCGCTACGGGCTGGACAGTCGGGAGATCGAGTCCCGATGGAGGGAGGGGGGGAGGATTCCGCGCCCGTCCAGAGCGGCCCTGGAGCCCACCCAGCCTCCTTTACACTGGGTACGGTGTCATTCCCGGGGGTAAAGCGGCCGAGGCGTGGCGTTGATCACCCCCCGCCCACATCTAGCGCCAAAGTTAAAGAAAGAGTAGAGCTAGACCTCGACTCCTCCTCCGGGCCTTCATGGCCTGTTCTAGGGTGAGATTTACCTTTGAGAGTGTAATACAGTTCATTAATACGAAATGGATTGGTTGGCTAAGATTAGGGTATAATGACGAATTTGTGTAGTTACTGTATTATTCGATTTCCTCCAGTAAAGAGTTAAAACACCTGCAATTCTATATTTTTAATAGGAATTTAGGAACGGTGCTGTGCTGATGAAGATAGCTCGTCCAAAATATTTGCCACTGAGGTACAGTGGAAGAAGAGTCGTGCATGAATCTGTAGTTCTGCTGATAACCCTGTAGCACCATATAAGGCCAGTGACCCCTCTCAGCCCAGACCACTCGGAAATCGATTCGTTCATCTCGACGCAGACATAGGGAGGAAGTTCTGTACTATTGGGCGTCTCTCTCCCATACAAAACTGCGCAAACTCCAACGTCCCTCACAACCAACCCCTCATTTCTTTCATTTTTAATTAAAATGTGTACTTGACTCAGGTCCGCAGCTCTATTCCCTAACACAACCTGTCTGCATTGTACGCCCGCATCATCATGGCCATTGCCATAATTAGTCATAATAATGAATGCTAAATCTCTAATATCATTAGCTGAAATAAAAAACAGATTTATCTTCTTATAGATGCTCAAATGTCAACACGTGAGGCTGCCATAGCTATTATTTTTACTACTGACCAGGTAAATTGACTGCGCATCATCAACGAAATTGAATGTTGTGGTTCAACGCACTTTGATGCTCATCCAGTAAGGCACAGACGCAGGAAGCGTTGTTAAATATATGGAACCAATTATCGTTAACATTCCAAACGTTATATTTATAAGTGTAAATTAAATGTTTTAGTTAGAGTTTAAAGAAGTTATTTTCTGTCTGTTTGTTATTTTAATGCTGAATGTTACAGCTTTTGAAAACGGATCACAAAACACGATCTTCAGTGCAAGCAAAACCGCATTGTTCCACATGCGGTATGTGAGGTCAAATATAATCGGTGGTTTCCCATTTATTCTGTCATTCAACAAATTTCTTCATTACAACTGACATCAACTAAATGAAAAGGTTTTATAATTTATACACGGACACTTACTGTAGGTATTATAATGCCCAATGTCCTCCCTCAACAAACCAACAAATAATCATCGAAGTTTGTAAGATTGATGCGTCACAAGTAATTCTTAATTCACTGCTAATAAAAAATACTAGCATAACCGAGTTGGGAACTTTCTAAATGGGAGCAACACTATGGCTGTTCAAAGCATATTAGTGGCCAAAAATTTATAGTAACATCTTACCCTTCTTTCAATGAATAAAATTGTTGTGTTGTTGCTTTCACATATAGTTTTGCAACTGTAGCGACTACATACTTTAGCACCCAAAAAATCAATGGACAGTTTAAAATTAAAATAAGCAAAATGTGAGTTTCGAAGTTCCCACGCAGGTGATTATAAAGCTTAATGTCTTCTGAGATATGACACCGTGCATTGTGACAGAATTTTTCAAATGTTTGATGGAATCTACTGCTACCATCTAGATGGTAGAAGAATACTCTTCCACCGTGAAGACGGTCTACCCATATATTTCTCTGCAGCAGATAAAGACAAAGTGTTAGAAGAGTTGGCGCTGGTATTCGAAAAAGGAACCTGCCAAGTTTCAAGCTGACATAGGAAACGAAATGCTAGAAAATCACCGTTATCACGTTACCAGTGTTACCGAATAAAACATCAATGTGTTTGATTGTTATCACTCGGAGATGTTTAGCTCTTTTGGGGGGCAAAATGACAATGGAATATGTCGTCCAATCAAGTCATAAAATTCTGATTGCATTTGATCAATTAAAAGTTATCAAACCAAGAATAATAATATTGGGGGCGGGGGTAGGGAATTATTTGCTACTTGAGTCACTATTGAGATCTTCGTTCTTCTGGGATGTTACGCAGCGTAGATTGGTAGTTATTTATAACTACAAATTTGAAGTTATTTATAACTACAAGCCTACACCGCGTAACATCCCTGAAGAGCGAAGATCTCATTTTCACCGCGGCGGAAGCCTGAAATCATAAATCACGCATGAGTGGCTATTACTGACTTGAATCCAAGGAGTTATTTACAGAAGGTAAAAAAAGAGGAAATTTTCGGGCAAATGTTTTGACTCGTGTTCATTCAATAGACATTTTTATCATCCCATTCCGTCAGGTCGCACTTTATATTTTCGTATATCTTAAATAATGCGAGTGATGAAACATCATATTCGAGATAAAATTGTAGCATTAAATCAGGGATATTTTAAAGCGTGTTTGCATAGTCGCAAAAAGCGCCTATTACGTACGTAGCTTCGTCATGTCCGTCCGTCTGTCTGCCCGTATGTCCGGATGTACCACCACGGCTCCCACTGACGCATTTCCATGAAATTTGATATTGGGGACCTTTATGAGAGTCTGTCGATAAAATCCAAATTCGGTTACAATCTGACAAAAATATCGGGCATTGCACGTGAAGACCTAAGCACGTTTTATTGTTGCCGGCGACACAAATCCGCCATAAAATCATTGTTATGCAACAATAAATATTTTTACATTGTTGACAGTGATACGTAGCTCATCAACACACACTTTTGCTTTTCCATTGCAACAACTGTTACGCGAAAGCGACACAGTTTTAAGTTATTCTTACACTATCTCTTCTTTTAAAATTGACCTATATTAAAGCCTTTCAAAGTTTTATAGAAATATCTGTAATTAAAATATTCTAACCTAATATTACGGTTCCCGTCTCTTAGAAACGCAGTCTTAGAAACTTGGTCTGATTAGGCCCATTATAATTTTATTTGCAGAATAACAAAGAACGGATTTGTACATGCGTGTTCCATAAGATAAGAAACTCCTTTAAACGGACAGGTTTCCTCTGGGCCTTTTATGAAGTATCTTACAAATTAAACATGCGTTACAGTCTACGTTTCAAAATATGAAGATAAATAAACGTGTTACGACATCAAAAATAGCTGAAATTGGCCCTTATCCGCGCATTTGAATCAAACAACCGCACTGTCATGTAGGAAGTGGGCGGTATATTCTTTGCTGCCCAAGCAGTCTGTAATGTCTTAGAGGTTGCCTATAAGCAGGGCGTTCTAGCAATGGATCTGTGTTAGTAGTCAAGTTCTAAAAGTCCCTGTAATTCCTACGGTTGTACAGATTTGTCTCAAAGCCATACAAGTTTGCAGTAAGTGTTCTGTATAAACACTCTGTTATTTGGAGCTACATGTGTGCCGTAAACCAGGAGTAACGAACACTTGTTATACAGATTCAAGGGCATAATAAAGTACATTGTGTCCTACAAAAGAAACAGGGTCTTACCTCTGAGTTGCAGAAACCATTTTATCAACGGTGTCAGTACTTGGAATAATAGGCGGTCGCCATCTTTAGATTAGAGAGTAGGTTCCTTGAAACGAGGGAACCTATCTAGCAGACCGCACGGCGTCTTATCCCAGCGGACCGAAACCTTAACTCCTGTTTAGAATCTTTTGTCTTCCATCTTCTACCTAAAAAGTAAAGTTTAAAACATACAAATTATAAATTTGCCTGTTTTTAAATCATGGGTGTGAAATTTGATCTCTCACATCAAGGGACCAACACAGACTGAATATGTTTAACAACAAAATATTGAAGAAAATATTTGGACATAAGAGGGAGGAAGCAACAAAGGACGGTGGGGAAAAATTGCATAATGAGGAGCTTCATAATTTGTAGGAGAGTCTTCTTCGTCCTATATTACGGCAAGGATCAACTAGAAATAGACTAGAGTGGGCAGGGAATGTGGCAATTACGGGAAAGAAAATATATCAGTAAACATTTTTTGTCGGAAAACCGGAAGGGAAAACTCATTCAGAAGTCCTAGGAGTAAACGGTACAGCAATATTGAAACAGATCTTATAAAAATCGAGTGGATTCATTTGTCACTGGACAGGGAGCAGTGGCTGGATCTTGTGAACAAAGTGATGAGGTATTGGGATTCCTAAAGTGTGGGGAACTGGTGTAATAGCTAGCGACTATTAGCTTCTGAGAAAAAGGACTGTGCTCTGTGGAGTCAGATAAAACATTTCAATCGAGAAGCGTACTTTTCATGGGTCTACGAAAGGAATGTGAAGTGATTCTCCCGGTATTATGATTAAGGTTTCTCGTATTTCTTTGAGAGGTAGAAATTATTTTAATACGGAGTTTCGATGACACCTACTCTAAAGTTACCTACATTTGTCGAAATTTGGTTTTGTCTTCCTATAGTTCCTGATATTCATAATCATATTCCCCATTGTCGCAAAGCTTGAAACAAGAGAGTACCTTCTTCTAAAGCTATCGATTTACAATTTTTGACTCATGCATTTTTCAAAATCTTTTTGCAAATACTCGTAAATTCACATAATGGCGGAAGCAAAATATTCCAGCGCTGTATATGTCATAATATATTTTTTACATTTCTCATGCATATAATGAATAGCGACACATTCACAGACAGACTCATGTTACAACATAAATTAAGGTACTTGGCTTAGTAATGTTTCTATTATGAAACAGAAAGTTTCGTAATAATTCTTACTGCGTACGTATGCTGTACACAGTCTATCCAATGCCCCTTACACGTGAGCTAGAGATTGAACCAATGAGAATCAAGCGTCGGGGTGTGGGGGAGACGCTATATTGATGTTTTCACAGCATTGTTGCCATATCGAATCTTTACTTAATTCATTGCGCATCATGCAAATTGCGACGTTATTTTGATCGGGATCAAGTAGTTCCAGCGGAAATACTGATTTTGGTCATGATTTGTAGTTCAGGGGGCATTCTTCAAGGCGAAATATTACTAACTGGATATAAACCTTGTGGCTTAAACAGACATAACACTTTCATTTAATAGTAACGTTGACAGAAGCAGACCCAGCATGCTAGTTAAGTGTACGAGAGCTCAGGGAACCGAACACTATTATTCGGGGCCTTCTCATGCAGCAGCCCACACCTTCATTCCTACTCACATGTGCACAGCTGAGACGTGTAATCGGCAGGCTGAAGAAGGAATCCTGCATTAGGTAAATAATCAATAGCTGTGGCAGACCAAGGGCAACAATTTGCTAACTATACTCAAAATGGCGCCCAGTTTCTCTCACTAAAAAGTGTAATTTGTTGGATGCACTTTTTCCCTTATTAAGTAATAATAACCGATAGTACACTTCGGAAAGTAGATCAGAAATACTGGGAAAGTTTTCAAATGTGGTGCTGGAGAAGGATGGAGAAGATCAGTTGGACCGACCTCGTCAAAATGAAGAAGTAGGCCTATTACATAGAGTCAAATGGAAAAGGAATGTCTTACAGTAAAAAAAGGAAGGCTAACTGGATTGGTCACATATTGCGTAGAAACTGCCTTCTAAAACACGTGATTGAAGGAAAGTTAGAAGGAAGGATAGAAGTGACGGTAAGACGAGGAAGAAGATGTAAGCAGCTATTGGATGGCATTAAGGAAATGGGAGGATACTGGAAATTGAAAGAGGAGGCACTATATCGCAGTCGCTGGATAACTCGCTTGGAAGAGGCTATGGATCTGTCGTGAGACAGACTACGGAATGATGAACCGATAGTAGGCCTAATAATAATTATTAGTACAATAATCGTCTAGGCTACCTGCATACACTTATAAAATACTAAGTTACATTGTGTAACTAACTCCATGCAGCAGAGTCCTTCAGGTGAAGCTCGTCAAGAAATGCCCCGCATTATATGGAACCCGAAAGTTTATTACCCTGGTCACACAACATACCAATGCTTGTCCCTATCCTGATCCAGACGAATCCAGTTTACGACTTCCCACCCTACTTTTAAGACCCACTTTAATATTATGCTCCCTATCTTGCGAGTGGTCTCTTGCCTTCAGGTTTACACACCAAAACCCAGTACGTATTTCTCTTCTCCCCCAAACGTGCTACGTGGCCAGCGATTCTCATTCGCCTTGAGATGAACTATATATATCAACTCAGATTTGGGAATGGTGTAGGTCTATCTAAGTTAGGCCCACTTCATTCTGTTCCCTTTAATGGAATGTATAATGCGCTGCTATAGGCCCACCACTTCTCTGCAACCCGTGGCAATAGTAAAAACGAATTTCATTTTGTTGCAACATAAAAACAACGCAGTTGCATTCGCAAAGATTTCTATCATAGGCGTTGTTCACAATACGAGTATGAAGTCGGTGTGACGTCCCTGTTGAAAACACTTAAAGTAATTTAGTAATACGCCAGCATTTTTACATGGATTTCCTCAGTTGCAAGTCACTAAATTAAGAACATCCAAAGTTCTGCAGAAGTAAATTTTAAAAAATGTTATAACTATTTCCATGTTTCATACATCATAAAATGCCTAGATATATCGACTATAAGCAAGCACAATGCATGAATGTAAGTGCAATGTTTTACTCATTCACAGCAGTCGGAAAGTGCGGAGCAGTTTTTTTTGGGGAGAGAGAAGAATATCGCTGAATTTTGGTTGGCACTTCCAGAGACAGTCTTTGAGAACGTATATTATTACATATTGACAAAAATGCAAACACAGAATCGCAAGTCGTGAGGAGGTAACCATGTAACAATGCCCGAAAGGGTGATTGAACTATGCATGCCATTGGTCCATGACCTTTGGAAGTTGGTAGGCAAGGGTCATTTACCCACAACCCCAGCGTACAGAGGGAAGAGAGGAGAGGTAGACTAGCGCAGAACCTCCACATTTTGGGCCTCAGAAGCGCAGCTCTCCAGCTCTTTTACGCATCAATACGTGACTCTTTTAGTCAGAAAGTTATGTATGGATTTTGACAAGGGAAATTCTTAACAGAACATTTCTCAATGCGTAGAAATAAAGTTATACAAACTTAAAAAAAACTGAAATAAGACGTTATTTACTGACCTTGCAACTTTTGATCCTTGACTTACAAAAATAAGGAAGTATTGACACTCCGCCCATCATCCTCAAGAGAACGTTTATGTAACATACATAAGCAAGTCCGCTAAAGACCGACGCAACACAGGGCGTCTGTCATTTTAGTAACTTAATTGTCCATAATTATATCATGTTGGCAGAGAGTACGTAATCAAGTCTCGAAGCGTTGCTGCTTGAATTTTACATCAGTTGAAAAACAATCTAAGATCATTAAATATAAAGTATGTTATCTTTGTGATCGAGCCAAAATATAAATCTGAGATTTTATTGTGAGTGCTCAATTAATTCATTAGTGATAATTGTGATCAAAACGCGCATTTAGAAAACTCACAGTCCATTACAAATCACATCGTGAGGGCCAAAATGCCTGTTGCTGGAAACTACATCAGTAAATGTGGTGACAGATACTTTGCTGTGACCGTAAGGCATTTTAGTACGGTATTTTCCAAATAATGAACATGTAATGTCGTAATTTGATAGATACCCGAATACAAAGTTGTAACAGTATGTAATAATCATGGTATGCAAGCTGGTGAAAGATTTACAGGGACACTAAGTCTGAAAACACTTCAAAATATTTCTGAATAAAATTTGTAAGTCTGGCGTTGTAATGAATAGTAACAGTTTTACATTATATGCCTAATGGCTTGGAGCAAATAAGTGTTCGCTTTGTTGATAAATCATTATCATATTCATATACAAGAACAGCCTAAATGTTGAAGTAGCTATGATAAACCTGGTGATTTAATGCAACATTCATCATAACAGGAAGGTTAGAATATCGTTGCTTCAACTTTCTGTCAAGTCGCATCTTTGAGTTAAATCAACAATCTCACTTTTTTGTCAACTTGCCTGAACTACTAACGTGATATGAAGATCTGCCGTTATGCCGTTTTTCGTATATTACGTAGCTTCGTACAGCTCATGTAGTAACTACCATTCTATATAAACGTCTTTAAATATCTATATTAATTTTCACCACAGTCATCGAAAATTTAAGAGGCAACGTAACAGACAAGAGACAACCACGGGCTGAATCCCAGCATGTTCCAGTTTCCACCATACTGTTATAGAACAACTGATATTTTTAAATGCTAAAAGTCTAAGTTCTTGTAAATATTTTAAAAGTAACCTCCGATTTGATAAGCAAGCGCGTGGGAAAGTGAAGCTTGATTCACACTGCAGTAACCTCACGGTCAGCTCATGGTCACGTAAAGATCCTTTTCCTGTACTTAAATGCATCTGTTCATACAAATGGTCAGGTCCATTCAAGGGGGCGCTCAGGTGAAAGTGGTATTCTTTGAAAGAATATTTGAGTCAAAAATTAATGCGGCTACAGCCAAATCTTTCTTTTAAGTTTTTGAGAACGTTTAAAACAAAAGGCACTGCGCTCGAGCGTTCCGTGGGATTACTCTAGTCAAACCGCTGACCATGAGCTAACCTTCACTAGAACGGGAGGGACACATAGTGTAGAGAAGCTCTTACAAGTCTAAAGTTTATCGTGGTTAATTCAATACCTTTTGCACTTCCGACTTCCCCTAGTTGCTATATCATGAGTTCCAATTTGGAAATTAACCGCAATGTAAATAACGCGATAAAACAAAATAAAGCATACCGTTAAGTGTAAACACTAGGTTTGTTACAAACATCATTTTTAAAGATGTAATAATGAATAATTCGCACTTATTAAGCTCCAAGAATTCATGAACGAAACCCCTATCTTCTTTGATAAATTTCAAACAGCTCTGTATATAACATACGCTGAACAGTCTGCGCTGCAACTCCAAGTAATTATAACCTAAACACGCAAATTATTTATCCTTTAAAGCGAAACCGCTACAGCAACCACCATTTATATGCCTATCTACAAAACACAGACAAGTCTTAACATCATCTTATTACATAACTTCGAAAATGGCAGGTGCCTGAGAATGAAAAGGAATGCACGAGAGAGAGAGAGAGAGGGGGGGGATAAATATCTGTGGTGTCTAGAAAGAAACACGTGGAAGGAAAATTATTTTTCTCCTTTACAGACGGATTTCTCCTGAACAGTAAATTCTACGTTCATCACAGGTGTGTTACACAAGTTGCCTAAGAGCTACGGCGCCAATATACAATCTCAGACTCGCGGGCCTAACTTTGCAACTTAATACTAGAGCGCGTGAGACTGACATAATAGTGGGATACCATGCAATATTGTTCACTTAATTCTCAGTTAGTGTCTGTGCCGAATACACATTATTTTGATAAATATCGCAAGTGACGAAAAATAATAAAGGATTTCCCGTTACATGTCAAGCAGGCATTGAGGGGAGGTAGAGGTATAGCTCTACCCATATTCGACACCGGCGCTAGAAGGGGGTGGGTGGTCAGGGCCACGCTCTGGCCGCTTTACCCCCGGGAAAGAGACCCTGTACCCACTGGACAGGTGGCTGGATAAACCTCGGGGATGGTCTGGATGAGTTCGGAAAATCTCGCCCCCACAGGGGTTCGAACCCCGGACCGTAGCAAATCGTTATAGTGACTACGCTATCCAGAACGCCTAATTCAATTTTCCTTACATTGCTTTAGTTGTTATTATTATTTCATCATCATCATCTTTAACATTCCCACCCAGGATTTTATATACATATATTCCAACAGGCCAAAAAACCCTCACAGCGAGGACAAACTAGCGACTTACGAAACATCACACCACACGGACTCGAATCTGAACTGAGGGTAAGATCTGAGGTTATCACAGCGATGAATATTAAGATAGCAGTGACGCCGTGCAGTCTGGTAAAATTTACCACATTTCGGAAGAATTTTTCTACCTTCAAGCTGGTATCAGCAGATTCCTTTGAAATGTCAGCAACTATCTACCAAACTACACGACTTCACATCCCAGAAGACAGTAGGACTAAAAAGACTATGTTCTGAACACGGTAAAGAGCCTTTGAGTCTGATAAAAGAAGGTCAATTTGTTGACTAGCTTAGTGAATCGAAGGGATTTCACTCATATTATTGCCATATATTGCTGTCTCTCATAAATCGAAATTATATGCAACAAATGTGTAGTAGGTCTCTAATATGATGAAACTGTCGGGTACAATTCAGCAACAGGGAAACTCTTATTCATGCAAAGACGTCTAATCGTTTTTTAAAGATATTTAACGCAAAACTGTGAAACAGTTTTGAAAACAATCATGCAAGATGATTCAAGGCTTCTAGGATGTGAGACTGCATATTTGGACGAGTAGTCCCCGATATTTCGAAAGATCCTAGCGCCTTCATCTTCAGGATCTGACAGTCCAGAAGAAACTCGCCCAAAATACAGCGTCACGACGCAGAAGGCTTCAGTGTTCAGCAACACCGCTATGACAGAAGCTCGCGGCTCACATCATACAAGATATTAAAAAACTGTAAGACTATCCCTCTTCTTAGTTAAACACCATGCCATGAATATATACGAAAGAGTCGAAATATATTTCTATGCATTCTTAACCTAGGCACTAGATAGAAGTGAGAGATCAGCTTCACGCCCCGGTCGTTCTACCCCGGAGAAAGGGCCCTAAATATTCTTTGCATACGGGCTGGATAGAAGTCACAGCCAGTCTGGGCACTGTGGAGAGGAGAAATATACCTTGCCTATGCCAGGAATCGGCCTTCCAACCTGTGGCCTAATCATTACACCGAGTGAACATAATACAAAAAATATGACGAGTGGATAAGATCTTCTCAGTGACATGCCCACTTAAAAATTTCGATGTGTATATTTTACTACAAATTAAAGGAGAACTGACTTCAGCAAGTAACGTGCGGCCCTTGAAGAACAGCAGAAAAGATGACAAAAACTCTCTTAATGCTAGTAAAGAGGCAAGCACGTTTCCTCGTATTGTGTACTAACTGGGTGTTAATGCTGCTTATAACTAGCTGCGAAGTGGGAAACTAATCATGAATAACAACCACAACTGAGAATTATAACCGCAGCTGGTCGACAGAAGAACAAGCAGCAATATTACTGTCTACTAACCAACTAAATGCACTTTCACTTTCAACTTTTTATTGTTTACAACTTTTCACCTACATACGTTTCGGTCCATACAAAAACCATCATCAGGGGGTACACAAATTGCGCTCTATTTACATCCATAGGTTCAATATGTCACCATATGCAGTCTAGTTCAATTAAATATTTTATGTAGTTATAATCACTTTCTAAAACACATATTTAAAAAGTCAAATTGTGACGTATGTAATAAACACTGTATATAAGTTCTTAAAAGGATCGTCAATGTTGTATTTGAAAGGTTAAAAACGTCAACATGGATATCATGTTTTCTTTTACACAGCAATATGATTCAACTTTTTCTTGACACTTCCAACCTGCCTATTGTTTATTTAATGCAGTCCTTCTATTTGTTGCCTTTTTGTGCATTGCTTTCTTTGAATTGTGTACAATATTTTCTGTAGTTTTGTTTCTCAAATTTGTATGAACATCCATACAACAGTCAAGATTCGAACCATACGCCCCAGTAAAACACTTCATCAATGCAATCACTTGGCAGCATACAAGGTATAAATCACTATAAACGATCTGCTCAGCATTTCGAAATCTACACCCCAACTCCTAATGACCAAGACATGCATTCGTCCTTTTATTAGTTCTGCAAATGACATTTATGGAGTGTAATGCACTGGCACCACACCATAACACTAAAACTGAACAATACATACGTCATAAGGCGGAGGAACTAATAGAATATTAGACAAAACTGCATAATTAGGATCTCTGTAACTCGTATTCTTAGCCGGTGTTATTAGGATGATCATCAAGAAGGGTGAGATGGACGGACCCATAGTACACGTGGGAGAGATAAGAATTGCATGAAGAATTAAATAGGTTCTCTAAGTGGAACTTTGAAGGAACTAGAAAAATGGGAGAAAAACTTTAAAATATATCTTTGAAGAATAGGGCGTGAAAAAATTAGCTGGTGTCACCTGGTTTAGGGGAAGGCCCAGTGATGGGCACATGGTAACGAATATTCAGGTGCCACTTCAGCTTCTCAAATACTCCGCTACGTATAGTTAGTTATTGGAGTCATATATCACAATTAGGAGAATTTTAATTACTTTTGTTTCTGGATTGTGTCCATTGTTGGACTCACAAGTGTGTGTTGTGTACCTACAGCAGGAAGACGAAGCACTGGCATCAAATTACATTTCGGATGGTAATAGTGATTACAGATTTTATCTGTATACATAATACGAGCCACTTAATAATTGTCGCTCTCAAATTATCCATAAACAAGTGAAGAACTGAAGTATCAAACAATGAGCACAAAAATCTGATTACGTACACCAAGAGGTAGTGGAACAATGAGGACGGCTGTCACTATTCCTTATTAGTAGTTTCTAATATAATTGATGCTCTAGGAAGTGAAAATATTCCCCATCCTTGGCCTACAGCAACTAAGTTCGAGCACAGTAAATCAGCCAGGACAATATTTTTCGTAGTATCTGTTAAATTCTACAAATGGCCTATTAACAACGTCATTATGGCTGCTGTAAATGATAAAAACAAGACAGAGAGGGGACGTGTAAAATATCATGCAATTCGTAGAGGTGTAGTAGGAGAGCCCACCAATCAGAGCCAGGCCGCACCCTGTGAACGGTACGAAATTTATTGCATGCGGCAAATTGCATAACCCCATAAGGTAGTCGCGCGCAGTGTGGCACCATGGAAAATGTTCTCATCGTTGCAGAGCTTATGATATGAGGTTCTTCAGGAAAGTGAAGCGTGCACAGCACATAATTACGGTGTTGATTTAACTTGACAATAAACTACAGAGCGACAGTTACCAGCCCTAAATCCTTATGTTGCCCTACATCTCGCAAGAGTATTTACGTTATTTGGTACCACCCACCCCATTCATACGCCAAATTGTCACTACTACATACAAATAAACATTACTGATTTTCTTACTGTCAATTGCCACAAACGTACGTACGCGTAATTTCTGCACACAGTTCAAAATTTATGTTCGTAATTGATACATATTCTTTGCTTATACATAATATGGCCCTAAAGAAACACATTACTATTTCTAAACTTAATTGTGGGCAGCGAAGCTTACTTCCAAACTTATTCTGGGCACCGGCCGAAAACTCTTAAGAAACCCTGCTCTATATTGCGGTACAATGAGCCAATTTCTTGGCGAAATACTACGTTAAGCTTTGAAATTGCTGACACTCGTCTCTATTTCAACGTCACATCTCAAGAAATAACATTGTTTCGCTCGCATAAAACATAATTAACCGAAGACCGAAGACAATCCTGATAGCAGCGTATATAACATTTTACTCTGTGGAATTTATTTAATGTTGAAACTTTCAGGATAATCCACGCTGTAGTAAATACGGCAACACCGTCAAAAAGGGGGATGCCGACATCCTGTTAAAAGCGTCGTTGCAAAATTTCTTTATAATTTAAGGGGCGAGAAGGTTTATAGCGTCCCGACGCCCGGCATCGCACCATGTGGCAATGCCGCACCAGACATTTTGCCTGGCGTCCGCCCATCCCCGTCCCCTAGCTTTCTTCCCGTGCCTGCCTGCAGTACGGATCGATAACCAGTACCACACCAGCTTTAGCTCTCTACCCCGGTAGGCTTCCTGCCACTGCTGATGATGGGGGTTGTGGAAGGGACAGGCGTCGCGACGAGCGTCGAGTCGACTCCGACCGGGGGCAGGGGCAGCCCTAGGCTGGGTTGGGTTCACTAACTCTCCCTCCTTGACTATAAAACACAGGGCTTACCGCACCCCGTGACCATTTCACGACGTACTATCTCAAATCGAAAGAAATTGTGCTAACGAGATTATGCACTTACATACAATTCTACACGTCCCCACGTCGCTCAATGTTTTCATTCAAAAAGTCCTACACCACACCTTTAAGTTATTTTTGTTTCCCTTAATTTATACTCATTGCGATAACAGGCAAACAAACCTTATTAACCAACGCAGTTCTTAGAGATTTTTGCAACATCAAAAACATTTCCGCTGACGACAAAGGTTTATTACTGTTTTGAGTCAGAGAAAAATAATCACTAATCCTTATTAATACTGAGTAAGCAATATCATGATAATACACTTATTTACTAAAAACGTAAAACGAAATATTTTTATATCTTAATTTAAAAACAGATACGTTACATTATTCCACGAAAAGTTCATAAATATCAGTTCTATGAAACGAAATTTCCCCCATACGGGTTCAATAACCCCAGACTACGCGTTGCAGATTTGCGCTTCAAGCGGCTAGCCTGTGCACTAAAGAATTTGCATATCTCTAAAGCATATACATACATATACGTGCGCGCGCGCACACACACACACACAAACAGATATATATACTACCACTACTACGATTATTATTATTTTAACACAACAAAAACAACTACTATTATTACTACTACTACTACTACTACTACTACTACTACTACTACTACATACTACTACTACTAATACTGCTGCAATTAAGTCTAAAAGTTTGCGAACGAGATGTTTTAGCGAGGTAAAACACACAGCGTACTCTCGATTATCTGGGTTGTGGTGGAGAGAGGAGTGCACCAATGTTGGAGAAACACGAATAATCCAAAACATATACTTTATTTGGCCACAAACAAAAAATGTAATTTATTATATACATAACACATATATAGCTTACGCTTATTTTTACGTAAATATGCCGTGATTTTCTTTTGCCTTCGGAATTCCCTAATAAAAACAAAACTTTTCCTACCTTCGTTTTTAGTCATAAAGAACTTACTTTCGTGCACAGATAATCGAAAGTACAGTCTATATTAAGTTTTTCTCATCGTCTTAACCAAAAAATAAACATAAGATTCAGAAGCCAAAGCTATTACACTGACGTGCAGCAAGTTTGACACACACACAACTACATTCCTTATTTAACATACCTTAAAGTTTAGATCTTAAAAACGGAGACAGTAAATAAGGAAAGACTGGAAAAATAAAGAAAAAAAGAAAGAGGAGAAGAAAGACACAAGCTAAAGCACAAAGAAATAAAACTTAAGTAATTCTTACTAAGTTTTTGCACTCATATAAGTGCTATCTGCAACCAAAAGCCTAACATCAGAAAGCACTAACGCTTGACTTCTGTTAGTGAGGGCTGTCCCATGCTTTTGAAAATCAGTGTTCCACACCCGACCAGATCGTCGTAACCGCATACGCTGCGTTTCTACTAGACATGAATAAACATAAAGGAATATTAGTCAGTATTCTACTGAAACCTATAGCTAAAAGGTAAAGTTGTCACCCTGCACTACATGAAGGCATAGAGGAAGAGGAAATGTATAGCTTCACTCATTCTTAGCCTCGGCACTAAATTTGGGTAAGTGGTCAGCTTCAGACCCCGGCCACTATAGTCCAAATGACAGAATCCCCAGTATCAGTTGAATAGCAGGCGGTCTGGAAGATTTGGAGAAGAAAACATTCGGTGCACCTCTCGAGAATCGAAGCGCAGAATGTCGAGCCCACAGCCTAACACTATACAATCTATGCTATTTCGGCTCATCCTTTGAAGTATAGGCCTAAGATTTTCTCAATACAACATCCGAAAAGAAAGAGACGTCACTTGAGCCCCACATAACGAAATTTTGTAAGAATGAGGGTTGCTTTCAGGCAGTGATTCTTGACTTCACTGTTACGATGAAAAAGCTTTTTAGCACTCGGAGCTACTGGAAAAACCAAGAAATAATCCAGACCTAAAATTTAGCCTCAAGTGTAATATATCAACTACGACACTGACAGGTAGAGAAAATTAAAAATGACATTTTAAACGTTGCCACGCCAGCAAGCGAACACACGGTTACTGAAGCACAGGTTGTTTTGAGGGAAATCTAGAGTATCACAACTGCCTGGATTTACTCCATTTGCAATGCAATGTAACTAATTCCATGATATATGATCTTGCGTATTTGACATTTAATCAGGTGATCAAAAAATTTGTTGAAGTTTCAAGACCTCTGGGATAAAACGCCGTGTTGATCCTTCTACTGCCTGAAGATGGAGGTAGCAATATTCTCTAAAAGTTCATTA